>CM062652.1:28299510-28930793 GCA_031772095.1 Zeugodacus tau
AACAACATCAGTGACAGATGCCAACTGGGAGACACACGTGAAAAAAATGAGTACGCGCCAGATACATGTGTGAATCTATACTATAGCTACAGAATTCAACGTATCTTGCTCACAGATCAAGTGTTCGACGCATGTGCTCCAGTCGGAATGAGTTTCATGACCCAGCAATTAGCGCATTTCAATTATTACACAATTTTTTTTTGAATACATATACACTTATGCAAATAAAATACAGAATTATTCAACGGTATTGTGTGATTTATATTTTCATTAATTTTAGCACAAAACGATATGTGAGATTAATTCAAATAAAGATTAATTGATTTGAAAATTTAATGTTTAAAAGAAAGCAAATTACGAAATTTATTTATATAAAAATTTAAAATTTAAAATCGTGTCAGTTACAAAGGCTCTTATTATAATATACATACTTATGTACTGATATATGTATATTCGTCTGTGCGAAAAATGTGCGCCAAAGCATTTACGTAAATATTGAAATGTGCAAAAAAATTAAGAAAATATGTGATTTTGATTAAATAAATTAACGTTACGAAAAAAGGCGGAAAAGACAATAAATGCGTATAAAATTCGAAAAAAAGTTATTCAAAGCGTTGCAATTTTAAGTGATTTGTTGACTTTATAAATATAGTATTTTTAATTAAATCCAATTTACAAAATACGCTTTCGTTCTTTATTTATTTTTTGTTTTTTCAATCACTTTTCGTTTGCCAGAAATCGTGTGACAACATATCTACGTCACAGCACACGCCTCTTCCTCAATAGCGCACACGCGATCTGCAGCGTGACGTATGCGCCGTTATTGCGGTTTTGTTGTATGCCGGAAAGTTTGTCAATTGAAAGAAAGAAACGTCAATTCGACATAAGAAAGTTTGCCCCTCTTCGATTTACACCGCTAATAAGTCATGGGAAATTATATTTTATGTAAACAAAAAATATTTTCATTTATTTATTGGTTGACGTGCCTCCTAAGAATACCGCAACAACAATTCATTGCCATCACATCAATATTAAATTATAATGAAGAGCATTGCACATTTGTTTACAGATTGATTAAAAACGTGCATATATACAATATACACACGTACATACAAAAACAAAAATACATATATACACACAGTAAAATAAATAAATATGTCAATCAAGCGTTGATTGACTTTGCCGTTCTCTCGCGTTTTTTTTGACATTTTATTGCCCTCATCGCATTGAATGCCCCCCATTTGTGTTTGCTTTCAATCACTTTCTTTGCCAACAACAAAAAAATTTCCCAGCAGATTTCGCAATATTTCGTAGAGAATAGCAGCCCATTCATGCTTTATTCGCATTTGCCGTTGAAATGGGAAAATCTAACGATCCCCATTTCTTGAGATTCACTATTTTATGAATTGTATGGATTGAGTACTTGCATTGCATAAATTAAAAAATAAAGTGAGAGCGACTGCTTTTTGAAGAAGCTTTTGAGAGAGGCGTACAGCCTCATCACTTACTGTTCGCTCTTGTAAAATTCAATTTCATTACAAATAGAAAAGCAAAAACGTAAGACTTTCATGTAATTCACAGAAATTTCGAAATGAAAGTGAGTCCCAATTTTTGTTTACATACAAAGTGAGATTTTTACATTGCGGGAAATGCCCAAGATTTATTGCTCTTTATTCAGTGTAACAGTGAAAATTAAATTATAGATTTCATATAATAAACAATTGTTGGCTGATTGCATTATGAAAGAACGATTCAGATTAGGAAAGACTTGGAAATATGTATTGCTCATTTAACTTAATTTGTAGCTAATTGACTGCTTCATCATTTTTAATATAACTTTACGTTATAAAAAAATTTTGTTCATATACCATCTCGTAAAATTTCGTAACATCATTTGGAATTCAAGATAAATAAAACATATATATGTCGAAACAATTAGGTTAACATTAGAAAATCAATTTCTATATAACAGGCCGTCAATCTCTAGAACTGTATTAATATCTAGATGAAGCTTAATTAACTTATGTCATATAATATTGCAGTTCGAAGTTGAAAAAGGACTAGGTTCATGGTTGATTAAAATGTAAAACAAGTTTTAAACTTATTTTACATGTGTATCTCACAAACTACCCAAACTATGTTTTCCGAAACTCCTGAACCCGATATACATATATAATATACTATGTTCCTGCTACTCCTGCAAGGAGCATAGGCCCACTCGGTATACATATTGATTATTGCTATGATGTATTATAACAAGTAAGGAACGGCTAAGTTCGGGTGTAACCGAACATTTTATATTCTCGCAATTTATTTAGAATTTTACCTATATTTTCGGTGAAAATTTGATTTGATATCAGGGGCCTTGAAAAGTCATGGTCCGATTTTGACATTTTTTCCACAAGTGATGTCACCGCTCAAATACAGTATTTGTGTAAAGTTTTATTTCGCTATCTTCATTGGTTCCTTATGTATATCTTATAAAGTGAAGGAATCAGATGAAATTCAAAATTGAGTTATATGGGAAGTAGGCGTAGTTGTGAATCGATTTCGCTCATATGCCACCAAAATAGTATATACCGAATTTCATTGAAATCGGTCGAGTAGTTCCTGAGATATGGTTTTTGACCCATAAGTGGGCGATGCCACGCCCATTTTCAATTTTGTAAAAAAATCTGAGTGCAGCTTCCATCTTATGTGAAATTTAGTGTATCTGGCGTTTTGCGTTATTGAGTTAACCCACTTTTAGTAGTTTTCAACATAACCTTTGTATGGGAGGTGGGCGTGGTTACAAAATTCGGTATATTCGAGACAACTATAAATACTAAAACTCTTTAAAAAATATCAATGTTATTAGCATTAAATTTAACTACAAAGATGGTTCAGCGCCTTTTTATATGGACAACACAAAAAAAAAAATAGAAAATGGAGTGGTACCATCAACTTTTAGGGCAATTGAACAATATTAGTAAATTTTGTTTCTAGAAATCCAATAACGTTTTATAATCACATCTTCGAAAATATAAAAAATCGGAAAAAATTTAATAGAACGCCATTTTGAATATCTCCAACTGCTTTTATTTGGCAATAGATATATCAATCATAATAAATGCATCGGTCAAAAATTTAATCCAAATAGTGCCTCAAAAATACTTTAATTACCTTTTTAGCAACGATATACCAAATATGGGAAGTTCGTAATTATGATGGACCTAATCTAGAAATTATAGCACCTTACGTAACAATTAAGGAATTAGGTTAGTCTAGGGTTTTCCAAAAATCATTAACCATTTTCTATCTAAAGTACACATTGGGGTTTTGGAAATTTATGTTTCGCTCATGTATTTGACATGTTTTAAAAGACGACGTATTTGACATGTTTGTTTTAGGGCCAGTATATGGCCTAATCTACCAAGAGATCTGTTAATAAAGTTAATAGAACTAGTTCGGTACTTATCCCACCATTCAGATAGCGGTAGTTCGATTTTCGTTATCGTGGTTGATTTTATGATATATCATATATGTATGTAATCGGCCAAAAAATAGTGATCTCGGTCGGTGATTTACCTTAGCATAAAATTTTAAATATAATGATGAATGCCAATATATGGAAAATGTGAATGAGATTAATTGATACTGAAATGTTTTACTGAACATATTTTGATTATGAGTAAAAAATTAATGTCTAGATCTTCCCTTGTTTATCATGTATCCATTATAATAATTTCGACCCCTTCGTTAGTGAGAGAGAAGATGGATGAAATTCGTCGTATTAACTAACCTCTATATACAGTCAAACTCGATTTTTTTTAGATTATAGTGATTCTAATATTTGTCTAACATAAATATTTTTTAAAATTGTTGCTTGTTTGGTATTTATATATTTAATAGAAACCTATATGTATGTTTACTCAAACATGCCAACATATAAAGAGTTGTAAACAACAACACTCAATAACAATAACAAGCCAGCAGTTAATTTTTTATCTACAATGTTGCTCATACGCCACTACGTACCGCAGATTGTTTATAGATTAAAGTACTAAAAATATGTTTCAAGTCAGGTTTTATTTACAAATCTTTGCGTTTTTTTAGGAAATACAACAAATGAGAAATTATAAAAATACAGGAAAAATATAAAAACGACAACGAAATTTTAATGTTTAATTTCATAAGCGATGCGGCATTTGTGACAAGCACAACTTATTTTGCACATCTTTTATTGTTTATATTATTTATATACTCGCATGCAAAAATATTTGTTTATTGCTGGCGGCGAAAATCTTCCTATCACAAACAACACAAAGCCACAGCCGAGCAGCGACGCAATTAAAAGTTAATATCTCATTTTTGGGCATTGTCGTTGCGGTGCTTTATTTACGAGCTTGAAACTCACCAACCGGCATTTCAATAAGTTATGTTTGTATCTTCTTCTACACTGTTCGATTGTTGTCGGTGTTGTTGTATTATGAAATATAAAGTGTGAGTATAAGGTGCGCTGCCCCTGAAAAAGTTGAAAAGTACAACTCAGCGGGTGGGCGGGTAAAAGGGTTTATACTCGCATACATTATAAATAATATATGAAATGCTTTTTATCAGTTTTAATATAAATAAATTCTTCGCCACAAAGCCGCGAACCAGAATTAACCGCCGCCCACACCGAACAACTAACTTTAAGCGACACCTCCGTAAGCTGTTGCTGATGGCCAGCAGGGGCGTTTACACCAAGTAAATATGTGTGAGTGTATTACATGCCTTTGTTAAACAAATATATATTTGTATGTACATATGTGTGTATGAAAAAGCAGGTGTGTTAAAAATACCCAATCGTAAAGCAATTAGCCGTGATATTGGCCCCCGAGGCAATGCACTTACGTAAACAACCGTTATTGGAGGGGTGGGTGGGGCAAAAAAGTGGGCAGTCGGGCAAGTTAGCCGCATAACGGTAGTATATAAAGTATTGTTTGACCGAATTTGCGTCAGGATACAACGAGTTTATCATTTAAATCGTCGCATTAAAGGGCGAAAGTCTCGTGCGGAATTTACGGAATTTTGAAGGAATTTTTTAAATTATTTATGGGACACCATAAAGAAGAGGAAATTACGTAGTTTAGTGCGTATTACATTGGAAATATGGCAAAGTAAATGCGTTAAATTTTATTAAAAAGTGCGGAAAATCCGAAGTTATTGCTTCAATTTATAACTGTAAATATATTAAAATACTTTCAAAGCTTTCAGGTTGTCCCCAAACAATGAATAAGCGCTTAAATATGTAAATAAACATTTATTCACTACTATTATCAATTTGTATGACCGCTACTTGCTCTGTATACACACATACTATACATACAAACAAATCTCCACGCTTTAAAAATGCGCTGTAGACACACGCCAAATGTCTTATCAGCTGTAGTGACAGTGAGACGTCGCAATTCCTAACGCCATTATGTCGCACTTCAGCATTGTTACGTTTCGGTATAATTGAACAGCCCCCCAGCCCCGTCTCTGGCTGTAACACTTTCACCAAGAAGCGCGCGTTCGCTTATCAATGGCAATAGAGCACAGCCAGCATGAAATGCGAGATTCTTGTGAAATTGCAGGCAGTATACATATGTAAATACTAGTTTACATAATATACGTTTGTATGTATTCAAGTATAGATAAAGCTATACGTGGTAGAGATAGCCAACTGAAATTGAATAAAACCTTGAACTAGTAAGCTACTCGTCAATTTATAATTAACGATCGATAATAATTCGGAACATGCGCACTCGTGTGGCCGATGCTAGTTGAACAAGCATAATGCAGATAGTTTTGACTTTAAGTTAATTGAAGAGGAGGACAAGACCACTCATTAGACTCTTGTCAACAGATTCTCTGTAGGTAGTTTAGGAAATTTACAAGTGTGGTCACTCTTACCTATCGTCTCTATGGGAATATATACACATATAATATATGGAATAATATTTCTGTTTAATCTTGTTATCAGCTTGTCGGTTAATACTCTTTGTTATCACTTTTTTCAAACTAAAAATTAAATGGAAGATGCAGAGAATTTGTATAAATGGTTTCAAATGAACGACGGACGGTATTTAAGAAATAAATTCAGCGCAGACCGGAAGCTTAAAGATAGAGCAGCTTATGTCTTAGCTATGTAGTATTTCCACTGAAAATGCCGTATCTGATATGGAGCAAAAAATAATATTTAAAGAAGAATATAGGTCAGCTTAACAGATTACAAGAAAACGGGTGAATGTAAAACCATATTTACCGTTTAGGGGGGTTTAAAAAACTAACCATGAAAGAACCGAAAAAAAATGAAGAAAAACATAAGATGTGACTTGCTCTCGGGAATAAAAACGCGTGAGGTAGTTAATCGTCTTTTCACACAGGAGATAATTGATCAATCAAGCAAAGGCCGGTTAGCTCGATTAAAGCGCAGATTTAGATTGTTTTACCAAAGAAAATAAAAATCTTATTTTATTATATTAATTCTTAATCGAATAAAAATCGAGTTGAATTAGGTTGTAACTTTGGTTGTGATTTTTGATCAAATACCAATCAGCTGATGAAACATACTAACTTTTTATGAACAGCTAAAATAAAAATGTATTGTAGCTGATCGTTAATCGAGTAGCCAGCTGTGCGAAAGGTAAAAATCAATTATAGTCTTAAGATACGAAATTTATTAGGCTGTGCGAAAAGGTTGTAAGATAAAAGGTTTGATTTTTGTTAAATTCTTCGTTACAAATATGGTTTCGAAACATATTTCTTGGACAAAAATATATTAAATGATAACTATTAAATATCAAGTTCCCGATTGTGTTCTCGATAATACTTTAAGTTTTGGGCACTTTCTTAACATTTTCCGGCATTAACCCTTTCTTTGATGAACAATTCGATCGACGTAGCTTAGACTTTTGAAAGTAATATCTACATAAATAATACTTCTCTAACTCGAATCACTATAATCCACAAAAAAACTTCGAGTTAGAGAGACTACGAGTTATAGAAATTTTCATTAAAACATTAATTTTTCAAAAAGCTGTAAAATATAGATTTATACACAGTTTTATTTTTACTTCTCACAAAGTTTCATGAACATAAGTTAAAACGTATATTCTGTGATTTTATGTGATGCAGTTTGCTATTTTAGGCTCTTGACGTCTGTATCCCATGCTTTTGTTACATGATTTATGCAATCCATAAGTGTAATATTATATTTTTTATTCGCCTCCATACGATATAGAGGGACTCTTTTAAAATTCTGCCTAGATAATTAAATTTTAAATTTTGTAGTATGTCCTGGTCGAAAAGTTCGATTAACTTCGCTCCATATCCCCAAAATCAATAAATTGTCTTCTACAACCGATCTGACCGAAGTATGGACGAATTTATTCTATGGCAGTGAAAGTACAACACCAGGAGATCGCGAACCCGATTCCCCAATCGATGACGATGGAATAGATGTTCCATTACCCGACCATGAAGAAATTCGAATAGCAATTACCCGCTTGAAGAACAAAAAAGCGGCGGGGGCCGATGGATACGGCGGCGAATAACTGATAAGGTGCATGCATCAGCTTCTTTGTAGAATATGGTCGGAAGAAAGCATGCCTGACGATTGGAATCTTAGTGTGCTCTGCCCAATCCATAAGAAGGGAGACCCCACAATCTGCGCCAACTACCGTGGTATAAGTCTCCTCAATATCGCATATAAGGTTTTGTCGAGCGTATTGTGCGAAAGACTAAAGCCCACCGTCAACGAACTGATTGGACCTTATTAGTGTGGCTTTAGACCTGGAAAATCCACAATGGACCAGATATTCACCATGCGCCAAATCTTGGAAAAGACCCGAGAGAGAAGAATCGATACTGACCATCTTTTTATCGATTTTAAAGCTGCCTTCGATAGCACGAAAAGGAGCTGCCTTTATGCCGCGATGTCAGAATTTGGTATCCCTGCAAAACTAATACGGCTATGTAAGCTGACGTTGAGCAACACCAAAAGCTCCGTCAGGATCGGGAAGGACCTCTCCGAGCCGTTCGATACCAAACGAGGCTTCAGACAGAGTGACTCACTATCGTGCGACTTCTTCAATCTATTGCTGGAAAAAATAATACGAGCTGCAGAACTAAATAGAGAGGGTACAATCTTCTACAAGAGTGTACAGCTCCTGGCGTATGCCGATGATATTGATATCATCGGAAGCAACAACCGCGCCGTTTGTTCTGCGTTTTCCAGACTAGATAAAGAAACGAAGCGTATGGGTCTGGTGGTGAATGAGGACAAGACGAAATATCTCCTGTCATCAAACAAACAGTCAGCGCACTCGCGTCTTGGCTCCCACGTCACTGTTGACAGTCATAACTTTGAAGTTGTAGATAATTTCGTTTATCTGGGAATCAGCATTAACAACACCAACAATGTCAGTCTTGAAATCCAACGCAGAATCACTATTGCCAACAGGTGCTACTTTGGACTGAGTAGGCAATTGAAAAGTAAAGTCCTCTCTCGACGAACCAAAATCAAACTCTATAAGTCGCTCATTATTCCCGTCCTGATGTATGGCGCTGAAGCGTGGACGATGACAACATCCGATGAGACGACTCTTGGCGTTTTCGAGAGAAAGGTTTTGCGCAAGATTTATGGTCCTCTAAACATTGGCAACGGCGAATACCGCAGACGATGGAACGATGAGCTGTACGATTTATACGACGACATTGACATAGTTCAGCGAATAAAAAGACAGCGGCTACGCTGGCTAGGTCATGTTGTACGGATGGAAGAAAACACTCCAGCTCTGAAAGTATTCGATGCAGTACCCGCTGGAGGAAGCCGCGGAAGAGGACGACCTCCACTCCGGTGGAAAGACCAAGTGCAAAGAGACCTGGCTTCACTTGGTGTTTCCAGTTGGCGCCAAAAAGCAAAAAGGAGGAATGAGTGGCGCGCTCTGTTGGATTCGGCTATAATCGCTTAAAGCGGTTCCTACGCCAAATATATATAATTGTGGCAAAAAAAGCGTTTAGATGAAAAGTATTTGAGACGACTTCAAATTGCGGAATTTGGACAGTAGTGAATCAAACGAACAACTGGTATAAATTACCTAAACTGATATAATCAAATAGAATGTAATAACAATCTATTATATCACTTTAATGAGATATTTACCTGCTACAATTGGATAACTTTATTGTTGCTTTCATATAAGTAGTATAAATTTGTTGATAAGAGAGCTCAAACTTAGTGAAAAGATAAGTGGCGTATCTAAAAATGCCTACAATAAATTTTTTTCGGGAGAAAAGTCAATATCTTAGAAAACTTTATGCCCTAACAAGTACTAAAAATCCATTTCCTAACAGCGTACCAACTATGCCTGTTGTAGATAATACAGTAACAACTAGTTCACGCAAAAAATAATCTCAAAACAAGTAAGGAAGGGCTAAGTTCGGGTGTAACCGAACATTTTATACTCTCGCAATTTATTTATTTAACTTAATTAATATTATATAATACACAATTTGACCTACATATTCGTCATATATATTGTATAAAGTCCATTGAAAGTTGTAAACCCTAATGTTCGATATATGGGGCCTTGAAAACCTATGGTCCGATTTCGGCGAGTTTTAGAAATGGGCTGCCACACTATAAATACAGTATTTGTGCAAAGTTCTGCACCGATATCTTCACTAGTGCTTACTTTATATATTGTAAAGTAAACGATTCAGATCGTCTTCAAAGTTCTGGTATATAGGAAGTAGGCGTGGTTGTGAAGCGATTTGGCCAATTTTCACAACATATTATTGGGAGGTAAGGAAACTATTACAAACCAAGTTTCATTGAAATCGGTCGAGTAGTTCCTGAGATATGGTTTTTGACCCATAAGTGGGCGACGCCACGCCCATTTTCCATTTTATAAAAAAATCTGAGTGCAGCTTCCATCTGCCATTCCTTATGTGAAATTTAGTGTTTCTGGCGTTTTTCGTTAGTGAGTTAACCCACTTTTAGTAATTTTCAACCTAACCTTTGTATGGGAGGTGGGCGTGGTTATTATCCGATTTCTTTCATTTTTGGACTGTATTAAGAAGTGGCTAAAAAAAATGACTGCAGAAAGTTTGGTTTATATAGCTTCATTGGTTTGCGAGATATATATAAATAACCGATTTGGGGGCGGGACCACGCCCACTTCCCCAAAACAATTACATCCAAATATGCCCCTTCCTGGTGCGATCCTTTATTCCAAATTTTACTATTATAACTTTATTTATGGCTTAGTTATGACACTTTATGTGTTTTTGGTTTTCGCCATTTTGTGGGCGTGGCAGTGGACCGATTTTGCCCATTTTCGAAAGCAACCCTCTCACTGTCCCAAGGAACATGTGTTCCAAGTTTCATTAAGATATCTCAATTTTTACTCAAGTTACAGCTTGCACGGACGGACGGACGGACAGACGGACGGACAGACATCCGGATTTCAACTCCACTCGTCATCCTGATCATTTATATATATATAACCCCATATCTAACTCTTTTATTTCTTGGTGACACAAACAACCGTTATGTGAACAAAACTTTGTTGCTAGCAACTTTGTTGCGAGAGTATAAAAATTTACAAAATTATGTTACCACGTAAAAACCCAAACAATTGATAATGCAAATGATTTCAGAGAAAAATGAAAACAAAATTCAGCACATAACTTTTGCCAGCGAACGAAAAGCGTGTTTATTCATGTTAATCTACAGCACAGCTTTTAATGAGATTTAATGTGAGAAATATTGTTATCACCGCGCTAGAGTATCCGTCCGTTTATGGCGCTCTGTGTGCTCTTTCAATTACAAAACATAACAGATGAAAAAAAAAAAACATTTTGAGCGCCATGAAAAGTGTCCAAGCAAAATGTGTTTGTTTTCAATTTACTCAATTTATCAGTTAAATATGCTCAGCAAACATTGGAACAGCTGGAGAATGCAAACGCGTTCTCTATATAGTGGGGGATTTTGTTTTGTACCAGCTTCGAATTCCATGGAAAAATTCTGTAAATGAAAGCTATAAACGTAATATTGTGCAACTAACTGAACTTGTCTGATTTTGTTTGGTTTTGCCTTTGCCTTTTACCTGCTTATTTGTTTTATTTGTTCGTTCGTTCATTTAGTACGAGGCATTAATTAACATTTATGTATCGTTGAACTTGTGTATGCTTGAGTTCGTTAGGTATTTTTCAACGGCCTTTCAAGTATGAATGAGCGTAGACAAGCAATGAAGATGTTTCATAATATTTAAAATTCATTTTTAATTGAGGACACAAAGTTCAATTTCTAACATTGTGTGTTGCGTAGAGTTCGAGGTTTGAGAATCGGAAGTGGTGAATAGATTTACTAGTACTATATTACCTTATAGGGCTGAGTTAATGCATAATGGAATGAATTAAATACTTATTTATTTATTATTTATGATTTAACTAGTATTTATTAACCGCTTACTGTGTTAGAACTAGATGTAGGGGTACACGTGTTTCAAATAAACAATCAACTGTGCCTTAGCGTACTTGTAAATCGCTGAAAGCATTTTTAATAGTTTAGTGTAAATATCAAACAACTTTTCTAGTGGAACTTGTATACTTTGAACTTGCATTCAACGTCATAGTGGTTCATCTCTAAGTGGTATAAAAAAATAGCTAAAACTTGTTTCAGTTTAATTAAATAATATATTGATGCATCATGTTCTCTATTATCACTCTTGTAAGTGATTTGCAAAAAGTTTGGTAAATATTTGTCTTTTGATTCGATTTCGGAAAATTTGGAGAGTAGCAATCGAACATACAGACAACTGGTATAAAACAAAAAATGGTATCATTCAATAGGTCAGAGGGTTTCTACTCTTAAAATTCGAACGCATTTGCTTTCCTTCGTTTTCTTCCGCAAAACTAGACTCAGTATAATTATCGATGTCATTATGCTCAATTTCCTTAACAAATAATCCATAAACTCTGCGAATAGGTATTTAATTTCCCGTAAGTCATTCACTTGCTGCGTTCAATGTACGAAGAACTTAACAGTAAACAACTTTAATTATGAACCCGATTGAGCTCTCACTATAGAGTTTTATATGAAGGCATCCTTAGTAAATAAAGTTCTGCAAAATATGAAAAAGGCATATCAAAACAGTTCATTGACCATAATATAGTCATATTTATTACGCGTAAAAATTCTCACGCTCCACGTCTGTAAGTTTGTAAACAAATTTCTTAGTAATCGCGTTGTTGGGAAATGCAATATTGCATTTTACGAATTTTCCGTGAAATGGTTAACAGGTGAGTTAAGCAGTGAATGAAATTGTTGACAATGAATATCGCCTTGCTGTGCGATGACCAGTCCTTTGGGGTAGATATATGTGAATCTAAATGTTATATATGAAATGAGGGTGCAATCACCTCATTTAGCATAATATAAACAATATAGTAAATATGAATGTTGATGAAGGCGGCGCAGACAATCAGTAGTGGTATGACAAATTGCGCGCCAATTTTCTTAAGGGTTTATTGAACTACCAACTTCCACGGGATTGACAAATGCTACTTATACTATGCTATGCTACAGTGGTTAACAGGTAATAAAGTAAAAATAATAAAAAATAACTAGAGATACATATGTACTTTGAAATAGTAGATCACGTCAGGACGACATGTTAAACTAAATAAATAGGTCATTACATTTATTTTAACAGAGAATAATGTATTAATTAAAGGGAAATTCAACGATGTATTAAAAAGTCTTCCCATAAACTTCCTAAATAACGTAATTATAACCTCTTTGTTATGTTTGACTTTTACGTCAAAATACTGACAACTGACAATTGTTTATAAAAGTCTATGAGATTCAAACTGGGTGTTCATTGACAGAATATTGTCAATTTCAGTATTGCGGACATTCACCTATTCTACCGACATAACATATTATATTATTACAAATTAAATTTGACCACAAATGTCAATCAATAGTCATTTTATTTCACATTCGTGTATATTTATAATAAATTGTATTTTGTTGCTTACGAAAAATTAAGTATACGGTAAGGCAATTCAGTTTCGCATGAAATTGCATACAAAACCAAGTTGATACGTGCTGCAAGTGCCACTTCGATCCCCGCAATGAAATCGCAACGAATTGGCATGAGTCAAAATTTTGAATCGTCAAAAAGAATATTTTCAAACTAACTGTATAAACGTATTTTCTTTTGTGTAAAAATTTATGAAGAGTGTTCTATATTAGAGCCAGCTTACGCTCAAGAAATACAAATTCTTAATTATTTTACCGAATATCATCATGATATATTATTGACAAATATAAATATTACACAAAAATCAGGAAATTTAAGACATATTAATTATAATTATAGCTTTTTTTGATGTCAAAACTCCGCTATGAGAGATTTTTACACCTTCATGACGTTGAAGACATATTCGAGGTGTGAAGCTTTGCTCGAGGTTTACCCCCAATAAAATATTTATTACTCTGAAAATGTCATTATTATACAAATAAATACACACAGAGATTAATCATCGATTTACGTCAGCGATGCGCTGCGAAAGCCGCTACTGTTTGCAGTGTATTTTGTACTTTTTTTATTAACTAATTCATATTTATCAAACTGCAAGTTTAATATGTTATTATATACATATTAAGTATGATCGCTGTTGACTCAAAAAATAAATGTTAATTTCATTTATGAATTGATTTCATACAAAAAATGTGATAAATTTACTGAAAACACCAGCTTCTGCGGATGGGAAACATTTCACTGACGTACATGCGACGAAATATTAAAAAAATAAACAGTACGGTTTAACGTTTTTTAGTTGAAAGAGATGGCGATTATCAGAAGTTTTAAAATTGATTTCATATTATCTTATATTATACATTATATGTATCGGTAGAGACGCTGGTTCATACTGATCCAAATAAACGTAGTTTCCTTCAGATGCTCTTATCAACAATACTACTTGAATTCAAATAGTCGATCGGATTATTAAATATTGATACGAATCAGAGTGTTATTTTGAGATTATTTGAATCAAACTCGCAAATAATTTGTTAGATAAAGAGAGATCGTGGAATGTGGTCCTATCTTCATAGGTTAAGAAAATCTATAATAAGACACATTTGTTTTTGTAAGAGTTGCAATGATTTAAGGGGTTAGGTGAGTTTCCGAGGTTGAAAACAAGAGTATTTTAATACCAGAGATACACATTTAAACAGTATATCGTCACCTGAAATGCAAAATAACGTATCATCAAAAAATTCGAAATTGGGTTTTTTATTGATTACGATTCAACACATCATATTACATAAGTGTCAAAAATTTTAGGCTTCTGCGACCCAAAATACCCAAGTTATATTAAAAATTCAAAAAAACGTATCAACAAGTGCATGCTTTCCTTAAACAAAATAACGTATCATCACTAATGTAAAAATAACAGAGTATTTTTTTTTTTTTTATAACGGAGTTAGCCTTGATTTATTGTTATGTTTGTTTCTATTAGTTATGTTTAATGTGCTTTGGTGATATAATTTAAATCGTTTTTATACTGAAAGTTATAAAACAGGTAAAACAAGAAAAGTGTTGTGAATAGGGATGGCAACGATTAATCATTTGATTAAATTAATCGATTATTTTCATTTAATTTACGATTTAATTGCATCGAAACACCTTTTCTAATTACTCGACTATTACTCGAGTAATTGCAAAATAATCGCAAACAGCATTTTCAAATTTAATACATTTTATGTTCATCTAAGTTAGCTTACAAGGGTCGAAATTGGTCACATCAGTCATTAATGACTGCAAACGTTGTAAACATAGTTAAATTCTAATATGTCAACGTAGTTTAATATCAAAAAATGAATGTCTGGTAACACTGCATTTACAGTTAAGTCAAACGCATTTTACGTTCAGTTGTTTGAAGAGCAATGGCGCCAGTTAAAAGCGAAGTATGGAAATTTATTAATAAAATAAGCAATAACTACGTCAAATATCAACTCAAATATCAAAAGCGGGTGCAACTGCGACCAAAAAACGCAATCGTTTGACAACAAAACGTTTATCGAAATTGCTTTTTCTTCAAACTTGGTTGAACAGACTTCTAAATTTTCTTGACTTCAATGAATATATTTTCCTTTATGCTAAGACAAATGAATTTTTAATACGATATTTTAATTTTATTTCCGTTTTTGTTTTTGTGTATATTCCAACACAATTTGAATGTCTGAAATAAGAATATAGTCTCCTATTTACTGCTACTTTGGACTGAGTAGGCAATTGAACAGTAAAGTCCTCTCTCGACGAACCAAAATCAAACTTTACAAGTCGCTTATCATCCCCGTCCTGCTTTATGGTGGTCCAATGTCAACATCAGATGAGACGACACTAGGAGTTTTCGAGAGGGAAATTTTGCGCAAGATTTATGGTCCTCAGAACATTGGCAACGGCGAATACCGCAGACGATGGAACGATGAGCTGTACGAGTTATACGACGACATTGACATAGTTCAGCGAATAAAAAAATAGCGGGTACGCTGGCTAGGTCATGTTGTTCGAATGGATGAAAGTGCTCCAGCTCTGAAAGTATGCGATGCAGTACCCGCTGGTGGAAGCCGAGGAAGGGGAAGGCCTCCACTCCGTTGGAGGGACCAGGTGGAGAGCGACCTGGTTACACTTGGAATCTCCAACTGGCGCCGAACTGCGAAGGAAAGAGAGGAGTGGCGCGCTCTCATCGATTCGGCTATAACCGGCTAAACGGTTGAACGCCAATCACATACATACATATTTTATTGGTTTTATTTTTACGCAAAGTTGCAAAACATAGTCTTTCAAGCAAGAGGCAATTCTTTTACTTTAAGATTGCTGTGCATATTTTGAAAAATTTAATGCCATTGTGCTACTTAACTTCAAATGTAGGCCATTTTCTCTTTTTGGATATGTCTGGGACTCTGGGACATTATAATACAAGATTCGGCGCTAAAACTGGTGGTGGTCTTTATGCAATTTAGTATTATTTGAAAACATTGGAATTAATCGATTAATCGATTTTTTTACATTAATTGCAATTAATTGCAATTATTTTTTTATATCTTTCAATTAATCATTTGATTATTTAATCGATTAAAAAAAATTTTTTGCCATCCCTAGTTGTGAAATAATAAGATGTGTTCCATAATTAAAGATGCTGAAAATAATAAAGAAAATGTGCAAGGTTGTAAAAAAATTAACAAAAGGGAAGAAAATATAAAATATCGAATGTATGGTAAACAATATGACGGCTTATCAAAAGGAAATATTTGCGAAAGGAAACCACGAGATATAAAAGCAGCATGCACATCTAATTATTGTGTACAAAGTTCAACTCGGCATTGTTCTCTTTATTCAGAAAATGTGCGGAAGGAGATATTTGAAAATTTTTGGCAAATGTCATGGGACCAAAAGAAAGTTTATGTAACTAGCAGTATTGAAGTTCATGCTAAAAAGCGGATTTATGTGGAAAATTCCCGACGTTCATATTCAAAATCCTATTTTTTGCATCATAAAGGAGTACGTCATCAAGTGTGAGGTAAAATGTTTTTGTCAACCCTTGGTATTTCGGAAACTATGGTAAGAAGTTGGTTGAGTTCCAGTGAACTTTATAGCACTCAATTGGGTCCTGAAAATAAAAAAAATTTGCAAGTGGAAAATCGAAGAAACACAATACGGGAAAAAACCTATCAAGATAGATTAAATTATTTAATTAAATGGTTGGAAGACATTCCGAAACTAGAATCCCATTACCGACGTCAGTATACAAATAAATTGTATTTTCAATCAGAATTTAAATCGTATGCAAATGTGTATGAAGTTTATTCTCGAGACTGTAAATCGCATAATGCAAATGATATCGCTCCTATATCCTTCCCAAATTTTATGAAATTTTTAAATACAAATAATTTATCGATTTTTAAACCAAGAAATGATATGTGTAACACTTGCATATCTTTCGAATCAAAAAATATCTCAGTGGAACAATATGATGTCCACAGAAAAGATATAAGGGAAATGAGAGAAGAAAAAATAATCACATTGAAAGAGCTAAAGCGGGCTTATGCTCTTTATTATGTATGGACATGCAAGCGGTAAAGCTTATTCCGCAGTCAAAGGCAAATGCATCTTATTACAAAATGAAACTTCAAGTTCATAATTTTACTATATATAACGTTATTACTCATAAATCTGACAACTATGTCTGGGATGAAACTGAAGGCAGTCTTGTTGCTTCGACTTTCGCAACAATTATAATAAAGCACATAAAGAAAGAAATACTTAATACCCCAAACATCCATCACTTTATTATATATTCTGATGGTTGCTTTTATCAAAATCGGAATGCAGTATTATCCAATGCCTTAATATCGTTTTGTGTAGTAAACCACATTACCATTGAGCATAAGTATTTAGTCGTAGGGCATACACAAATGGAATGTGACTCTACTCACTCATTAATACAACGCAAAATGAATAATAAACAAATTAATTTGCCCTCACAACTAGTTCAACTAATGAAAGACGCACGAAAAAATCCATATCCACTAGTGGTTCATCACCTACAACACAGTTATTTCCTGGATTATGAAAATCTTCCAAAGCGGTATTCATCTATTCGACCAGGTAAACAATTTTACATCTATTTACATACGTACATGCACAAAACTTTGACAAGTTTTATGCTCAGCTTTCTATTCTATTTTTATTTACTTATTTAAAATATTTATGGATTTTTAAAATAAGTAAATTATTTTATTTTATTATATATTTGTTCTCTCAGGTAATAAAGTTGGAGATCCTACAGTAAATATGATTCGTGCTTTGGCATATGATACAACGGGATCCATATATTACAAAACCTGTTTTAAGGACGAGTATCAGCTTCTTCCAAAAAGGACTACCAGAAATTTTGAAATTCAGCAGCCTAATCTTTTGCACCCGCAAAGGTTAACGATATCCAAGAAGAAATGGCAACATCTGCAGGACCTAAAGGCTTTGATTCCAGCAGACTGTCATTACTTTTATGATAATATACCTTTTGAATAATTAATTGTTTAATAAACAATTATTAAACATTGTTCTCATTTTGACTTGAAATATTTTAATTTTTTTAGTACTTATGTACATATTAATAATAAAAATAACATGAAATATGGAAAACTTGCACCTGTTTTTATTTAAAGTTAAAAAAAAAATTTTAATATTCCAATTTTAAATTTTTATACAAATTTAGATTGATCATACGTTATTTTGATTCAGAAATGAAAATTCAAAATAACGTAAGACACCTACTATAAAATTAGCAGAATTTTTTTTTTATTTTTTTCCTAAAATATACTTATAGTGTTATGTTAATTCAGATTTGAAAATTTTGTTTCAATATCGCAAGTGGTTTTCTTTTTATACGGTTTTTTGCTTCTCCTGTAAACTTACGAAAAGTGATGTTACGTTATTTTGCATTTCAGGTGACGATATTGTGAAATTGTTGTTCAAAAATTCCGAAAACTCAGTCGTTGGTACCTCACCTCCCTTGACGTCTCCGTCCTGATGGGCGCAACTTCCAAAGGGTCTTTTTTAAATCTTGAATTTTTGAAACCCACCTAACCCCATAATCTCTTCTATTTTGTATTATTTGATTTGCTTGGTTGTTCGTTTCTCAATTTACATACATATATACGTATGTATGAGGATTAATTCATTTAGAATCCAACCATTATTTTTAAGATAGTTCTCTTTTCGAGAAACAGTATTAAAAACAACAGATTCTGAATTCATATTGAGTTTAATTTTTTTAAGTTACTTATTTTTTTATGAAAGCTGCTTCCCATTGACCAAACTTTAGAGCGCTAGGAATCAAAGGAGCAATTGGTATAAACTGGTATAATCAAAATGTGGACCAGCAAGCGATTATACTACTTTACTGAGGTGTTAAATTACAGTAGTTAAATCTGGATTCATCAAGATTTGTATTTCTCTTATAGAATAAAGCAGAGTGCAAACATAGCGGGCAGCATATTACAATTATGGATGATCTTGGCAATTTACACAATCAATTTTATTGTTTTCGATAAAATAGTTTAAAATAAAAATTGCTAATAAGCTTTGACAATAAAAAAATGACTGCTAATTGCAATGTTTCAAAAGCTTATATAAAATAACGCAAAATATTTATTTTAAATAATATACCATATTGAAAAAGTGTAAAAAAATATTTATTTAGAATTGAGAATATAATCAATTTACACATCACAACCACGGGTGCTAGTGCAGGTTGGCACGTGGCTTGAAGTGTCCGCAAGTAGTATGCACTTAAAACGGCTTATAAGTTTATACGAATGTGGCTTAGTGCGAATAATTCTGGTCAACAAAAAAATAATTTCATTCACAAATTATTTATAAAACTTGCATTTCACTACAACAACAAAAGCAATGTACATATTTTTAAGCAAGTGAATGACCGAGCAAAAATTCTCAAATAAAACACAAATTAGAAGACAAGCAATAATTCATAAAAAAAAAACAAATTGTAACGGCATAAAAGACAATAACAAAACGGGTTCACCTTGAAACAAATAACAATCAAATAATTAAGTAAAAATAAAGGTAGCAAAATTTAGAACAACAACAGGCGAGACCAAGTGCTGCTGAGAAGAATATGTGTTTACACGAGTGAGTCGAAGAACATAACAAAAACGGATAACAAAATAAAAGAGTAATAAAAAATAAAACGGCTGTGTAAATGACACAGAAAGAACAGAAAAAAAGCAAAAAATAAATAAATAAATAACAACAACAATGGAAAAAAAAATAAAATCAGGGCAATTCAAATGCGGCGGGGCGTGTCACAAAGTTGATAAGAAATCAACCGCAGACGATTAAGGCAAGCGAGTAGATGATTTGCGAATTGTACATACACACACACATACACAGGGAGAGAGATAAATTGCAATAAAAAACGCTTTGTTTCTGGGGATTTTACACATTTGCATGATAATAAATATTTGCGCACTCTTGCATTTTCACACGCACACACACACACACTCAAACAAACACATATAAATAGACGTATTATCAACGTCTGCGCCGGTGCAATGAACGACGTTCGGTACACCGTGCAAAAGTTACTAAATCTGCCGCGCGTCATAAAGTAGAATGTCCTCAGCCGCAGCGGTCAATTCGTGTGAAATAACAATATATTGTTTTTGTTTTTGTATTAGCAATTCTTTTATATAGTACATACATTTGAAGAATCATAAAATACTTGTTGCAATTTTTAATTGAGTCACGAGATAAGGTCAAGTATGAGACGTAAGTAAGTCAACGCGACTATCGCGTGCCGGTCTCGTGTGGTTTTTCCCCACAACTTATACAGCAATAATACGACAACAAAACGTTCATTTGTTATATTTTCCACGACAAAATCATCTGCTGTGGAATATTTGCAATTAGTGCAATGGAAATCTTTAATAACAGCCAGCCAGTGTAGCAAGCAATTTATTGCACACTCATGCCGGGCAAGCAAAATCAGTGAGGTGTGTATGTAGATAGGTGTGCTCATTTGAATATGTACAATGAATGTATACAGTTATGTGCGAAAATTTGAGGTTGGATTGCGTTGAGTGAAGAAGAAAGGTATCTAAAATTGCACACATATTTCTGAAGGTAGTTTATAATAACATATTATAGAGCCTCAGAGAGGAAGGGCCTGTGAGAAGGCTATATAAAATCTTTGAAGTTGTGTTCCAATAAGTAAATATAGAATTTACGAGATATACATTATACAGTTGAACTTCCATAACACGAACTCTTGAATTGGCAATAGAAGTCAAATTTCTTACAAATTACCTTTCGGAACTCGAAGTTTTTTTTTGATTCGAGTTAGGGAAATTTTGAGGTCGGATTGCGTTGAGTGAAGAAGAAAGATATCTAGAATTGTACAAATATTTCAGAAGGTAGTTTATAGAGTATCAGGGAGGGAGCGAGGTCCGGAGAGAAGGCAAAAAGGTTAAATCTTTGGAGGTGTGATCCAATACATAATATATAGAATTTACGAGATATACATTATACAGTTGAAGTTCCATTACTCGAACTCTTGAATTGTCAACAGTAGTTAAATTTCATACAAATTATCTTTCGGGACTCGAATTTTTTTTATTCGAGTTAGGGAAGTTCAACTGCATATATGTACATATTTCGTCTAATATTTAGTTTGAGGGTAAAAATAGTTGAGACTTTCATTGAAAAACTATGAGAGGATGAGAACTTAGAAATTTTGAAGGAACTCTTCGATACTATGAAATAAGTTTTTTGGTTAGATCTGAAATAATAGAGGTGCAAAAAGAGGGAAGAAATGTCATTTATGACCTCGGAAATGTTCGAAGTTTCGGACATTAGAGAGAACTTTTTGTTGGAGCATGAAAAACGACCAATTTCTTGGCTTTGGTTTGGAATGTGTAAGATATTAGACTTTAATATTTTTATCTTCATCTCGAGTGCCATAGAAATAAATTTTTCGAAAAATATGTTAGATGTAATATTTTGTGGTTGTCATTATTAAAAAGTTAGTAGTATTTCGGTTTTGAAATTAAAAATGATCACTTTTAGTAAAATTAACATATCATTAGGTCTAACTTCAAGTCAAATAATATAAAATTTTTCTCGCCAGTGTAGATAAGAATTGGAGCTAACCATATAAGTATATATGTATGTATGTACCTTCATATATACATTATTAAACAGTTCACAGTCTGCGCTGTTAACACGCCTTTATGAAGAAACTGATAAGCTTTAAAGTTTCATGGAATTGCTGCTAATGGGAGCGTAATTAAATGTGGATTAATGCTAATGAAAAAATTAAATTAAATTGTGTGAAGAAAATTATTACATAACCAATTAAGAACTATGGAAAAAATAATTAAATTTAAATATTTGTAATTATACAATAGTTGGTGTTTACCGCGTTCGGTGAGTAAAGTTTAATATTTAAAAATAAAATTCACAAATAGTAGAATAGATTTATTAATTATAGCTTCAACAGATTTAAAAATATAGTCAAATGATTTGTATTTGTTTTATATAAGTAGCGAAAAAATAAACAAATAAAAAATTGACGATAACAGCCTAATAAGATATGATAACGTTTATCTTAAACTCATAACAAGCACTTTTTCTCAAGCAAATATCTAAATTGGCTTCAATTAGAATGACAGTTTTCATACAAGAATATTTTAAATATACTACAGCGTTGACCAAAAATAGCATCAGCGGCATCTTATTGTTTTTCATAAAGGTCAAGTTATAGTAACAGAGGTCGATGGCAATGACACGCAGTCTCCTTTAAAACAGGATTGATTATATATTTTTCTATTAATATATTAGTTAGATTGAGCTAGTTGAATACATGAATATAGTTTCCAATATGGAAGGAAGCTTCGCTTAAAAACTCGAACCTATACTATCGACTATGTGGGTGATTTATAACGCATTATTAGGTTCAACCCACACGCACAAGACGAGACAAAAGCGCATGTTCGCTTGGTGTGGGTTAGAGTAAAATTCGTTTTTATGTCTTATTAGTCAAATACGTTTTTGTTCTAATCCGGTGTGGGTTGAGCCTTAGCGAATAAAATATGTCGATTCAATTGATTGCCTGTTTTTCGGAATATTTAGACATATTTTCAACGATCCAGCAAAACAAGGCAGAAGGGTCAAGGAACCTAGTCTCCAACGAATATTTTAAGTAAAAGATGAAGTGGATCTATTTAGTAGAACCCACTATGCAATCTGTAAATAGACAAAACTGATCTTACTAAACTTTGGATCCCATACGAATGGATTTTGTTAGATGCAAATATGAGAAGAATTAAAAAGATATGTCGGCCAAACCAATGAGGATAGTCTGTGCCTCACGAACACTATCAAAAGCACAACAGGTTTTTTTTACTGAAATTGATTAATCTGAGACACATTAAAGATCCAGCTCTATACAAGAAATTTGTGGATCGAATCAAAGAAATGGAGTACGTGTTTTTCTACTGAGAGTCATGTACATAAATGAAGTTCCGTTATGGGCATGCAGTATAATTTAGGTTATAGTTAAAGAAACTAACAGAAGGATGACAAGAACCAGACAATATATAGATTTTTTTAGAAGTTTTTATCCAGAGAAGGACTATCCACGCCTTTCCCTAAATTATATGGCTCAAACTTTTTACTGCTACATCAACAACAACCAGATGATTTAGTATAGAGTTTAATGCAGTGTACTATAGCTATCTAGATGTACAAACAAATATCATTCAATTATAATAAACACAATCAAAACTCAATCGCTCCACACACTAATCGGCACTAATCTTTTATTTTTTGCGTATCCAGAGAACGCTTATACGCTGTCTCTCAGCTCGGTCAAGCATGTAAACCCAATGGAAACTTTGTACATTGAATGTATGTTAACACATGTATTTTATGTAAAGTTTGTCAATTTCAATTACATGTGCATGTCAACACCAGAACACTGCCGCGACACACAACATGGCATTCCCCCCAGAGATGGCTAAACACCATAGGCAATGGCGATCAACACGTCAGGTCTAAAGTTCATATAAATTTTGCTCGTAGGTGAGTATGTTTGTATGTAGCGCGCAGCCGATCTGAATGAGCAACACGTCACCTGTTTGTCGTGTGCTTGGCTTTTGAGTCAGCCAGACAGTGCAATAGTGCAGAGAAATGTTGAAAGTGGTGTATTTAATATATTTATTTATGTGTGTACTATATATATTTTTATGTATGTATATTGATATATAAATAGCTCATAAGCCCTCGAAGGGAATGACTTTGCGAAAAAGGTGAGAAATTGGCAGACCATAGAAGTGTGACACAAATAATGGCATACATATATTATAAATATATATAGCAGATATTTACATGTGCTCTTATACATACATACTATACATACTTACTAATTCAAAAAGTCATTTGCTTTTATGAGTTTTTAAAATAGAGAGAAATATAAAAAATGTTTCATATCAAACAAGTTTATAGTCAACATTTGACTTTCATTATTTATGAACAAACATTCATAAATTCATCGCTAGATGTGTATACAGTGAAACCTCCTACAATCGAACACTGACGGTTGCACAATTTTTGTCCACTTTTGGGGAGTTGTCTGCTTATAGGAGTGTACGAATAAAAATTTATAAACTCACTGCTTCTTAAATATTTAAAGCGGTTTTCATTTAAAAGCTTTATTAAAGCCGATAACGTTGATATGGGAATTGCGTCCTCGGTATCAAATTCAGAAATTTCATTCTCACTTATTTGAAAAAACAGATTTTAATTGTATCCATCATTACGTTGTCCTATGAAGTCTTACTAAAATGCCAAATTTGAAATTTGTTTTTGAAAGTTTTTTCATTGAAATGTCTTCAACTCTTGTCAAACTATGTGTGATAAGGTGTGATAAGGTTACATCTGTGGCGACATATACACTTCTGTACAATGCCCTGATCGAGGGTCTGGAAAACGGGTTTTTTATTAGCAGGTAGGAAGAGAAACTTTATGTTATTTAACTTCAAATCTCAAGAATGGGTTGTTAAAATAATGAAACTTGTCTCTTCTGAGAGCCAATTTTTTATTTTTATTTTTTTTTTATATAATTCTACGAGACATCCAAGATTTCGGAATTATTTTCTCTACCTTTATTTCAATTATTGTTCTTCGCTTTACCTCCGTTTATCAGAGGTTTTTTATACTCTCGCAACAAATGTTGCTAAGAGAGTATTATAGTTTTGTTCACATAACCGTTGTTTGTAACACCCAAAACTAAACGAGTTAGATATAGGGTTATATATACCAAAGTGATCAGGGTGAAGAGTGGAGTTCAAATCCGAATGTATGTCTGTCCGTCCGTCTGTGCAAGCTGTAACTTGAGTAAAAATTAAGATATCTTGATGAAGTCTTGGCACACTTATTTCTTGGCACCATAAGAAGGTTGCTTTCGAAAATGAGCAAAATCGGACCACTGCCACGCCCACAAAATGGCAAAAACCAAAAACACATAAAGTGTCATAACTAAGCCATAAATAAAGTTATAACAGTAAAATTTGGAATAAAGGATCGCACTAGGAAGGGGCATATTTGGATGTAATTTTTTTGGGGAGGTGGGCGTGGTCCCGCCCCCAAATCGGTTATTTGTATATATCTCGCAAACAAATAAAGCTATATAAACCAAACTTTCTGTCGTCGTTTTTTTTTAGCCACTTCCTAATACAGTCCAAAAATGAAAGAAATCGGATCATAACCACGCCCACCTCCCATACAAAAGTTAGGTTGAAAATTACTAAAAGTGGGTTAACTCACTAACGAAAAACGTCAGAAACACTAAATTTCACATAAGAAATGGCAGATGAAAGCTGCACTCAGATTTTTTTACAAAATGGAAAATGGGCGTGGCGTCGCCCACTTATGGGTCAAAAACCATATCTCAGGAACTACTCGACCGATTTCAATGAAACTTGGTTTGCAATAGTTTCCTTACATCCCAATGATATGTTGTGAAAATAGGCCAAATCGCTTAACAACCACGCCTACTTCCTATATACCAGAACTTTGAAGACGATCTGAATCGCTTACTTTACAATATATAAAGTAAGTACTAGTGAAGATAGCGGTGCAGAACTTTGCATAAATACTATGTTAATAGTGTGGCAGCCCCATTCTATAAATCGCCGAAATCGGACCATAGGTTTTTAAGGCCCCACATATCGAACACGAGGACCTCGGTGCTTCTAACCTAATATTATGGTTTCCAACTTTCAATGGACTTTATACAATATATATAACGCATATGTGGGTCAAATTGTGTATTATATAATATAAATAAAGTTAAATAAATAAATTGCGAGAGTATAAAATGTTCGGTTACACCCGAAGTTAGCCCTTCCTTACTTGTTTACTGTTTTCTTTATACTTTCGTTCAGTACTTCAAGTTTCTTGACAGTGATCGAGAGGTCCGCCTCCACTTACGAGAGGTAATGATAATAAAAAGTAGTAAAAAAGTGTCCGATTGTTAGAGTGTAATTTGTTCGGAAAATCCAACGTAAAACTTGGTTCCTAAATTTTTGTCCGGTTAATGGAGGTGTCTGTAAGTAGAGGTTTCTCTGTATATGTAAATTTCTATAAATCAGCTGATGATCCGCCAGTCGCGTGTTATATGCAAGCCATGCTGATGTACACGCCTTCTCATGAAATGAAATAAATATATATGTATGTATACTCCATTATATATTCAAATGTTCATTAGGAATATATATATTTTATTATACAGACATCTGTTATATAGTCTGTACCATGTAAGGTCATATGAAAATATACATAAATACACACATATCGATTTAAAGTCCATTAAACGCCTTCGCAATCTTCGTAATTGTGAATTTGTCAGCGCTGAGCCAGCGGCCAGACATGGCTGGTACATGTTGGAGCAAGCTGATGCCACTGTGTGGAAGTGGATGACAGGGGAGAAGCAAACAATTGCAGCCATATGCATATATCGCATGCTAGCGATGCATGGCTGGGCATTTCGCAAACCGTTTTGGCGGCGTGCACTACGTAGACGTATGTATGTATGGAAGTACGTATGTGTATATGCATACAAAGTAGCCGGTAAATTGCCGCGATGAATCAGTGACTTTGTGTCGTCAAACTAGAACGATTAGCAGTTAGTCTATCGTAAACTTTATATATGTACTTATACATACATCAATATATGTAAATATGTACCGTTTTCTATGACATTTGTTGTATAACTGTGCGTATTTGTTATTGTTTTGGATTTTGCTTTAACACCCCAATTTCCAGTTCAATATTGTTTTCGGTTTTTTTCTTGCGTTATTCTGCTTATTTTTTGGATTTTTCGTATATGCGCCGATAAGAATTCGAAATGAAGCCGGGTTTTTTCAAAGCAACGATAACAATACATTCTTAGTATACAAATATTTGCTTTTTATGCCTTTTGGTTGGGGGAACTATCAGCTTCAAGCTTTTGTGTTTGCTTGTTGGCTGGCGCATTTGTTGTTGTTGCGCTCCCCATTTGGATAAAAGTTTTAACTGGAAATTCAACATTGTGACGCACTTTTCTGCGCTCAAGATACGGTGTCTGTGCGTAATGTGCAAAAATTTGTACATACATATATACATATGTAGAAGCGCACGTTTGGACAGCGTGTTGTATGCAGCTTCAGTGAAGTACGGCTTTAATGATAAGCAGAGAAAAAACCAAAACAATGAAGTTGTAATTTTAGTGATATAAGGGGAATTACAGCAATAATTATAACTTCATTAGCGGTCTTTCTTACGCTAAATATTGAAGAGTGGCGAAACGAACAATCAACTGGTATAAACTGTTTAGACTGGTATAATGAGGTATAGGTAGAATAGAAAGATGTTAAGCTACTTTAGTGAGATATCTACAGAAACTCTAATCTTGAATTCAGCTGAACAATATTGCTGTAGCTTTTGCAGGAGACTAAATCTCAAATATTGCTAACAAAAAAATTGTGAATCGAATGCGGTAGATTGTAAGTGCCAGAAGACTACGAAGCAGAAGAAAAAATAAGTAGGTATATAAATTAATTCATTATGTATTTATGTGTGTAAAACAATCACTCCCCAGGGATTCCTTTCAACTTTTTTTTTAAATAGTTTCAAATAAAATCCCCAGTATTATCTAAGAATGAGTTTGAGCTCTGTTAAAGTAATGTTTGCTTATAAAATGTATATATTACTTACATTAGCGTCGTAAGCGTGTACTTTTTCTACATTTTTAAGCTGGAGAAAGAAATAAAATTTGAGCTCATAAAGTTAATTACATGTTTATATCATTAAAATCAGTAGATAGTGACCGAAAATGACAGTGCAACTTTATAATTTGTCCTCTGGATTCACTAAACGGCTTAAAAGTTTTGGGTATTCACATTTGGATATACAGTGAAAACTACTATACGCCCAATAGATGTGTCCGTTAGGAGATATTTCCCTGTATATATACTATATTTTGTTTTCACCATCAGTTCAAACTAATTTATTAAAAGATACAACCTTAAAACGCTTAACAAATTAGTTTAAACCAATTGAAAACAAAACTACATTTTTATTAATTTGTTTTAAAATATGGCGAAAATCGATACCGTATATATAAATATTGCATTTCTTTCGTAAATATCTCGAAATCTTTCATTCATAAAGCTTTTTTGTATCAAAAAATAATTAAAGTTTTATGATAAGAGCCTATCCTCAATACATTTTTTCAGAGCGAAGAAGCCGAAACTAACCTCGAGAGGTTTTTTTAATAGAACAACCAATTTATAAATGAGACAACTTAGACATTTTCTTCGGGCAAACTTTAAACAAACTTTAAACTGGAGTCTAGCCATTACGAATATGTTTCTGTTACTTAGATCAAGAACCGTAAACGATCTCAGTGGGATCACGTAGAGTTGGAGAAATTACCCAAGAGATAATGTAACCATAGAACATCATACCTAGCTTAATCAGTCTTTGTTAAATGGAAGATTCCCATTATACAGGAATTAATTAACATATGACAATTATGGCCCAGTTTCACGAAACACAACCTCAAGCTTTTAGGTTTATTAATGTATGTATATAATAGGATCCATCTTAAGATTATATTCAGGTCTACACAAATTCGACTGAAACCATGCTGGATTTATATCACTCAGAGAACTACATCTTTTGCAAATTCGTTTGAGGGATTTTTTTTACCGCTACAATAACATTAAAATTATTTACATATACTATATGTACATGCTTATTTTGGCATCCAATAAAACATTTTTCCAAACAAAATCATCATATCATTTCATTAAATTGCATGACATTTCATACAAAGTGAAAGTAACAATGACTATTCTTCCTAAACAAAGTGCTAAAACAAACGATAACAGCAATACAGCACGTTTATAATGAATACGTGCTGCAATTTTTTGGAGAAAAAATAACTGATTTGTGTTTTTTTAATTAAGAAAATATTATATTATAATTGCTTTCAATCCAAAAATGCCAATTTCGGAGTTTATTGCCCACAAAAAATGCCAATTCAAAGTGGTTGCTATGCAATCCCCAATAGTATCGTGCAATAATTTAGCAAACCAGCCTTCACAAGCCCCTATATTATATTATATTAGATTAGGGGTACACTATGGTGGCATGGCTTGTTTGCTTTCTTTATAAAAAATAAATAATTATAATGCAAATCAAAGTTGAGTTAAGATAAGATAAGCAACCAGCACGTGAATATTGACCCATTGCGAAAGGGGTATAACTATGAGTATGAATATTTGTATGAGTTGAATATCTGCCAAAGCATAAAAAAGAAAGAAGTTGTTTTTGGTAATTTCAGCCATTTCCAACGGTATTTCATCAGTCTTATATAATTTATCTTTTTGGTAGAAAAAGTAGACTGCATGATCGCTAGAGAAGAAGAAAGCGGAGTAGAGCAAAGTGAAGTGAAGAACTCAAAATCTCGTTCAAAGTGAATCAAATACGCATAATTCTACAACCCAGAACTCCAATTCAAAACGGCGATTACATCGAAGTGTAGCGAAAAATTCAACAACCCAAATCCCAGTGTACCAAATTATAAAGTAAAATATGAGATATTTTTTTTTATATTAAAAATTGTTTTATTAATTTTCTTTCATGCGATAAATTTGCTATTCTTCATTTTTGTTTTGCATTTTTTTGCTTTTCTTTTCTTTGTTTTTGTTTAACTTAAAGTTAATTACAATTGTTTGCTTTGGGTACATTAATACATTCTTTAAACATATGTATCGATATTAAAAAACTAACCCAAATCATTTATAGCATGCAACAAAAAGCTAGCATAACAAATAATTAACAAACATTTGAAATGTGTTATGTGACAAACTAACCAATTATTTTAGTATAAAACATAAATTGTTACTAATGCAATTGCTAACTAACATTTAACAAAAATTTTACAAACAATTTTCTTCAGACTCAACTGACTGCTTGAAATAATCTAAAACAATTACTCAGTTACAGTGTATCTAGCTTGCTTTGTTGCGTTAAGGTCAACATCTTTCATTTTATGAAACTTTTTTCTTGTTTTTGTTTTTTAAGTACTTTTTGCGCGCACTGTAAATTATGAGTTTGCATAATACAAAATGTTTTTTTTTTGCGCTCATATTTTTTGCTATTTCAATTAATAACCTATCAAGTGTTATAATAGATATTTTTGTTGTTTTTGTTTTTGCGCTAATCTTACTTGAGCTACAGTTTGTTTTATTAAGACTATAAAATATAATTAGCAACAAAGCCGTTGCTGTTTAGTTGACGCCAATGCTGCAGTTGCTGCTGATGGTGTTGTTGTTGTGACAGCTGATCTTAATCTGACTTCCTCAAAGCACGCGCCGGACACGCACTCAACGCACACATTGAGCGGAGTATAGGTGCGTGTCGGCGTTGCATTGTTGGCGGCGGCGGCGTTGGCGGCGACAAGGTCACTGGAGGCTGCTGACGGCTTTGTTGTTTAAGACGCTAGTGTTGTTGTTATTAGAGCTGCTGCAGTTGTTGCCAGCTGCTGGGGGCGTACAGTGTGTGTCGTTGTTGTGTTTTCGAAATTAATTGGCATTAATTTCTAATACTTTTATTTTACTTATTTCGTTAATATGACTGGAATGCCACAGGCCAGGCGGATTGCGCGTCTCGCATGCGTTGTTAGTATTATCGTTATTATACAGGTTGGGCATGCGACGGCGCGGCGCCCGCATTCCTCAAACATCTTCGTTTCGTCTGTCGCAACACTCCAGTTTTGAAATTTTCGTTTTTGTTTTTCGGTTTCTCCATCACTCTTTCTTTCCTCGAACGTAGCAATGTCGGCGTTATGTTCCAGACAGCTTTTCCCGCTCGAGTTTAAGCCAAAATTGAATTTTGTATTTTCTCAAAATTTCACCATAAGAGAAGCATACTTCTCCGTTTAAAAATATGTTTTATGACACTGTACGTCCACGCATTCACACGACTGGCAATTCAACGATGGGATGTTGTGGTGCATCCCAGTATGCCTCGCAGTAATCGACTAACATCTCCTCTTGCTTGTTGAGTTGCTCTTCCCCGGACTCTTCGGCGCCAGTCCAGGTCTTCTGCACCAGACAGCAAGATTCTAGCACAGTTTTGCCCAGAATGCGGCTCAATTTGCTCGGGCAATCCACCTTGATCACATAGATGTCGTTCTCATAGCAGAAGGCTTCCAACAGCACTTCGTGCATATGTGTGGCGGAGTCACCGACTTGTGGCATGGCCATCAGACAGAAGAGTGAACCCTCCGGTGACTTGGAGAGCACTTGTATGGCGGCGCTAAGTCCCACAATGACACGCGATTCGGCTTGTGCCTTCAGCAGCGCCGATTTGACAGTGCGTCCGATTTTCGAGTAATCCATTGATTTGTTCTGCTGTTTCTTTTCACTGAGACTCTCCAGCTGCTGTTCCAAGCTGATGCTACTCATGACTTGGTTGTTGTTGAAATGTTGTATATGCGATGCGTCCACAACCATGTTGTATGAAGGGTAGATGTGTTGTTGTGCGTATGGCGGAATTTTCACGCTTTTATGGGCGCTTCGGGTGGTTGAAGTTGTCGCTGGCGACTTCACTTGTTTGTTGTTGTAGTTGTTTAACGTTTGCGTTTGGTAGACGCACACGATTTGCTTTGACTTTGACAACGTCTGCACTTTGTAAGACACTTGTTGAATTCTTGAGTTCTTTCTTGTTGTTAGTGTTCTTAAGCACTTGCTTTGTTTTTGCTTTTTTGCTTTATCTTGTATAAGTTCTTGACCCTCTTTTGTTTTGTGTATTTGTTGGGGTGTGTTATCACTTTTGTTTTTGCTTTTCACTGCAAATTTCTTTTTGTTTTGTAAAAATGTTTGTTTGTTGTTTTTGCTTTCACACACGATTTGTTATGAAATTCTTATTTGCTTTGCTTTCACTTGTCTGTGTATAGTAAATCCGCGTATGCAATTTATTCCGTTCAAGCGCTCTTTTGACTTGCTTCAATTTTGATTTGTAATTTCACAATGAATGCTCCGAAGCAGCAGTGCGGCCGCTTTTATACCAGCGCTCTCAGCCCATTTGCGTTTCCATTGAATTTCATCAGAAACCGTAAAAGCTTCGCATTACGCTCGTAGGCTCTCTCGCCTTCGCCACAGCAAGCTGATAAGCGCCACATTTGGCTCCACGCTGACGGTGCTTTTTCGCGCGCTCGCTTACACTCGCTCTCACTCGCATTGCGCAGCGCCGCCGCCAATTTGTGCTTGGGGTTTTACGCGCATTATTTACTCCCAATTGGTTTTTGTATTTTTGCACTTTTTTCTCTTTTATTTTACGCCCCTCGCTCTTGCTTTGGCCACAATCCCAATTACCCATGTGTGTTTTCCGAGAATTTTTGAAAATCGTATAAAAAAAGTTATCCGCGTCGCGCATATCAGTTAATTATGCGCGAAATTTTGTTGGTCACGCGTAAAAACCTGCTCCACTTCTTGACTACTTTTTGACTTTGGATTTCTCTGTTGAAGCTGTAGTGCTCGCGTCCATTACCATCCATCTCCAGCTGCCGCTGCTCCAGCGCCCGTTGTGCTTCCCATCGCATGTGATTCTCCAGCACGCTGGCTTGTGATTTGAGCCAAGTTCATGCGAAATACAGTCCCGCCGCACCCGCTGCAGCCTCAGCTTCAGCGCTTTCATGTGAAACTTTAGCTTATTCATTCAGTGTTTTTGGGATTTTCCGCTTCTCACCTGTCTGGCATTTACGTTGCGACTAAAAAGCACCTTACGTTAACGAGTTTTTTAATTAGGTGTTCTGTCTCTTAAATATCGGTTGGCTTTTGCGCGCACAGCCATCAATTAGATAAGATTATTTAACTCTTTTTTATTTGAAATGTTAGTAACTCTCTTCCAGTTCTCTCCGGATAGTTTTTAATTGTGTTATTATCTAGTTTAGATAGAGCGACAAATGTGTTAGGTAAGAGTTGAAGTGCCCTTACAGACATGAAATTGGGAGTTCACTGAAAAGAGGGGTAGAAAGTTTTTTTAAAGGGGGGCGTGAGGTTTATTTTCCGAAAGTTTGCTTAAACTTATCTGAAACCAGTTCCCCAAAACCCGTAATTTCCATGACGTGGGAGTCAATTGGAAACTATTTTATCTGTTTAGAAAGATATGTAGAAGGTCCTTAGACATCTAATCAGTTGACATTCATTGTGGTTTAGAAGAGCCAGTTTACACATAAAGTGAGGTTATATGATTACTTGGAAAAATCTAAAAAAATTTGCTTCCATTAAATTTTCTGTAATAGTTTTTTTCGAATATTTTAGAGCCTGGAGGCCTGCAGGTATTGCCAAAGTGGGTCTTATCTTTTAAGACAGAAAATTGTATAGCCGAAGTTTTTTTCGACCTCATCACCTTTGGACGAATTCACAAGAAGTTGTCTCTGATTCTCGAGTTTATTTATTGAAAAAAGAAGGTCTGCAAGTTTCGTCGATGTCGGCCTAATTTTGATGACAGAAATTTATATAGCGGAGGTTAATTATTTTTTTCGATTTAATCACATTTGAGCAAATCCATTATAATACAAGTTGTCTCTGAGTCTCGATTTTATCTTTTTAAGTAGTGGGACCTCCTACCTTCTTTGATTGTAGTACCATCTGTTACCGAATTAAATACTTCCAGAACCAAACGTCTTCATCCTTTCAGCAGTCTTTTGATCATTGAACGATCTTATGTGAAACTAAATAATTGCTAATAATGTCTAATATAGAAAATTAGATTTATTCATCAATAGATGACTTAACATCTTAGTAATCTAATTTTTAAGCCTAATTCCAAGATAGACTCCGGCTGAGGGTTTATTTGATTATAGAGGAAGATTTGGATCAGATTGATATAGGACGTCACTTAGGGATGATACCTTCTTAATCAAAAGAATCCATGTATACCTATAAAATAGTAAAAATAGATCAACTAACTTCTAGTATTTTTGTGCTAGCATTTACTACTAAAAGGTGTATGTAAAGGAAAAGTCATATTAAATACTGGGGAGGAATTTGGGTGTGTGCCTAGAATAGGAGGTTCATGTGTTCCGAGGTTAAATGACATGAAGAATTTCTACAAATTATGAAAAGTTCACAAGTAGCTCAAAACATCTATATACATATTATAACTTCAATAAAATATAATGAAAAGAGCTGTCTCCAGATGTTATAAAATAAACATTATTATATAATGACACATATAACATTTCTTCAAAAGAATAAAAAACTACACGCTAATTTTTAAATCACTAAAAAAGTAATTAGTGTCCAAAAATAAAGTGTACTGCCTTTTCTCTTACCTTCCAAGAAGTGATATCAAGCTCATAAATAAGATAAAAATCGGTGGAAAGAAGACAATTCATGCATTCGCGCGAAACCGAAATCACTACACAACAGGTTACTTGGAAAAACAACAAAGATCGAGAAGGAACCTGTATCATCTTTGGCGATTTGTGGAAATTATATATGGAAAATATGAGATAATTTATTGGAAGACACACATACACACTCAAGAGTGCGAGTTAATTGGCCTATATTGAGAAGGTTGAGGTGAATAATTTTCACGATTTTTTTTCTTCTTAAACTGATGCTCTTCTGCTTAAATTTTGGTGTTAGTATGTATTTTGCACTTGATTTTCCGGGGCGTCAGATGTGAGCAATAGCACGTTTATTGAACATGCTGGTCCGTGTTGGCTCGCCTGGTTGGCGCTTTGCCAACAGGGCGGACGTCGTTTCGTGGTAGTGCTGCGGTGGCTGCTGGCTGGCACTAATGGGTGTCAATTGTTTATGGGCTGTAAAACTTATTCTCTGTATTTTTTATATCATTAACAGTGCAGTCGTTTATTTGTGTTATTGCTAAGGAACCAGCGTTGATTTTTGTTTGCTTTTTGAATAAATATGTATGTACATATGAACAAAGTGTTTTCTTGCGCAGCGCCAAAAGTCTACCAGGAAATCGGCAAGTGTGTGCAATTAAAAAGGAAATTTGTCAACTTTTACTTTCTACTCATTTGTTTCGCCTTAATTTTATATTCATTTGAAATTTTCGTAAAAACTTGGCACTGCAAATCTTGTGCGATTTCAATGAAAAAATGTGAATGGATTTTCACCGGATTTTGATTGTTTGATAGAAATTTAAAAATAGGCAACACGCTGGGGGGTGTCTCACAACGTTTTTTGAAAGAAATATATGTACTACATTAAGTGATAATTAAATTTTGATTTGTATTATGAGTAATACGAGTGCGAGAAGGAAAAGAAAAATTATAAACTAAAAGTGAGAAAATATAGTAAAATAGTAGACTATGCATTAGTAGTCGAAATATGTTCAATTCATTTAGCGATTATAGCGAATTTTAGTATTAGAATTTTCTTTATACCAAGGCTATCTTACATTAGATATATAACCTATAATCTGAAGACACATTATTCGTACAGTAACCGTAAACTCATAAATTCTTCCACAATACAGAGAGGGCTTAACTGATTTATTTGAATAAATATAAATGAATTATTGAGACCTATATGTTTGACAATTGTCAACTCCTCGATTATTTCCATTAATTGAATCTTTCCGATATTTTTATACTCTCGCAACAAAGTTGCTAGCAACAAAGTTGCTAAGAGAGTATTATAGTTTTGTTCACATAACGGTTGTTTGTAACACCCAAAACTAAACGAGTTAGATATAGGGTTATATATACCAAAGTGATCAGGGTGAAGAGTGGAGTTCAAATCCGAATGTCTGTCTGTCCGTCCGTCCGTCCGTCCGTCCGTCCGTCTGTGCAAGCTGTAACTTGAGTAAAAATTAAGATATCTTGATGAAACTTGGCACACTTATTTCTTGGCACCATAGGAAGGTTGCTTTCGAAAATGAGCAAAATCGGACCACTGCCACGCCCACAAAATGGCGAAAACCGAAAACACATAAAGTGCCATAACTAAGCCATAAATAAAGCTATGGAAATAAAATTTGGTATGAAGGATCGCACTATGAGGGGGCATATGTGGATGTAATTTTTTTGGAAAAGTGGGCTTGGCCCCGCCCCCTACTAAGTTTTTTGTATATATCTCGCAAACCAATTGAGCTATATAAACCAAACTTTCTGCAGTCGTTTTTTGTAGCCACTTCCTAATACAGTCCAAAAATGAAAGAAATCGGATCATAACCACGCCCACCTCCCATACAAAAGTTAGGTTGAAAATTACTAAAAGTGGGTTAACTCACTAACGAAAAACGTCAGAAACACTAAATTTCACATAAGAAATGGCAGATAGAAGCTGGACTCAGATTTTTTTACAAAATGGAAAATGGGCGTGGCGTCGCCCACTTATGGGTCAAAAACCATATCTCAGGAACTACTCGACCGATTTCAATGAAACTTGGTTTGTAATAGTTTCCTTACATCCTATTGATATGTTGTGAAAATAGGCCAAATCGCTTCACAACCACGCCTACTTCCTATATACCAGAACTTAGAAGACTATCTGAATCGTTTACGTTACAATATATAAAGTAAGTACTGGAGAAGATGTCGGTGCAGAACTTTGCACAATTACTACGTTTATAGTGTGGCAGCCCCATTCTAAAAATCGCCGAAATCGGACCATAGGTTTTTAAGGCCCCATATATCGAACACGAGGACCTCGGTGCTTCTAACCTAACATTATGGTTTCCAACTTTCAATGGACTTTATACAATATATATGACGAATACGTGACTCAAATTGTGTATTATATAATATAAATAAAGTTAAATAAATAAATTGCGAGAGTATAAAATGTTCGGTTACACCCGAACTTAGCCCTTCCTTACTTGTTATAATTTAATAGTTATTTTTCTATTCTGGATGTAATCGAATTCTATTAATCATAGATCGTGAAAATCGGTCAAGTCATTCTCGAATTATAAATCGTGTCATTAACCGGATTTATTATTTATATGGATAACCCACATACTAACCGATATATACGAGATAATATACCGAATAGACAGCTGGTCTCATAATTCGTATATACGAGCTGAGAGCTATTGTAAAATTAAATTTGAAAAAAAAAATCGAAGAAATGTCTTTTGTTAGGGAGAAAATTGATTTTTTATTGAAGATTGGGTTATCTTAGGCAAAGAAAAAATTAATATCATTAATATATATAGATGCTTTTTGAGAGTTGGCTGGATTTGTAAATCGGTTCAAAGAGTTTGAGAAACATATATGTATGTGTATATGAAAATAGTCGGAGTCACAGACGTAGTTAAATTTCTAAATCGATCTAACATATCCTCTCGAAGTGGTTTTTCATTTCTGACGGCATGCCATAGTGGACATGTTTGTGCATGGGTTTTTTTTTTTGTTGGATATGTATATGGGTTTCAAGAAGAAATAAATCATATTTAACTTAAAATTATGGTCAAGAATTTAGCCTTATTACAGAGATATGGGTTTGCCATTAAATTTAACAATCCAGTCGAGAGACCCAATTTTCGACCACTTTTTTCAGAAATTTGGTGCCTCGATGAAAATCGCACGTCTAAAAACCACCCCTTTTTAGAGGGCATAACCACATTTGTTCTTTAAGTAAATCTAACAAATTTGAGTTTCGCAGAATATAAAAGAGTGGATAGACCCCCATATATGTTCTTTTACATAAGAGGGTGTTCTTTAAGTAAATCTCACAAATTTGAGTTTCGCAGAATATAAAAGCGTGGATAGACCCCCATATATGTTCTTTTATATAAAGGGGCGTTGTCTCTTTGATAGTATTTCAAAGTCTACACACCCAGTACATACCCGAAAATGTACCGCTGTTATTCTAAGGTGTTATAAACAACCAAAAGACAAAGAACTTGTGCAACATATTGCTAATGTGCATTAAATGTAATTACATTGCTGCCAATTGAAATGCAGTTTCAAGCAACGCAATTTCACATTGAAAATAAACACTTGCCAAGCACAGGCAGACGCGCAGTACTATTTCACATTTCAATAACCCAAATTTATTAGCAAATTTTCTAGAAGAAGAAAGACAAATGGGGCCACGTGTAGTATCACTAGATAGAATACAATAACAATTTGCTGTCGCGCAGAGTTCATTACCAGAAGTTATCGGCCGAACATATGTACGAGTATCTTATTTGCCACATGTTAACGCCAATTCGTGAGAAACGTGCACAATTTGCAAGATAAAATGCAAAGGCAAATACAACAGGCGCAGTTCGAGATAATATGAAAGGGGTGCTTGTGCTCCCTTTATATGATATATTTAGATATGTATATATATAAACGATTTGCATATTATCATTCATGCACTCACCTTAGCGCATTTGAACACATTTTGAGCGCTCTCCCCAAATGTATTTACTTTATTTTGCAAGGTGTGTGTGTGTATGCATGTATGTTAATTGCATTGCTTGAAGTCGCACCTCAAGTTGCCGGCATTTTTCAGGCATTGTGGCCTCGAATTGACACTGTTGATAAACAAACCGCAACAAGATCGACGGCCTTTTTTGTTTTCTAAGGCGAAAGACATATTCGGGAATACACACGTATGTTTGAATGTTTATGTAGGTGCATATGTATGTATGCATGTAGTTAGGCATGTCAAAAAGCAGGGCGAAGAACTCGTAAACAAAATTTTTACTATCAGTGCTGTATACCGACATACAGTACATATCTAGGTATGAATATATGGAGAGAGCACATACGCTGTACGCGTGCAATAACAATAACAATGCGATAATAATAACAATAAAAAATTAAAAAAGAAATAATAATAATAAAAATAAAATTAAAAATTTCAACTACTTTTTTATTGTTGTATTCCGTGTTTAGTCGGAAATGTTGAAATGTGCTGCGGTCAAAGTCACCAATTGGGCAATTTCACACACTCAATTGAAACGGTAAATCAGTTTAAGATCACCACAAAGAACGGTATTTGTTCTAAGTGACATTGAAGGGGTAATGCACCCTTAATAATGTAATTTGAAGCCGGGAAAGGACGGAAACAATATAAATAAAAATATATAAAAAAAAAAAAAAACAATTAAAAAAAAAATAAAAAAATTGAAGCCACGGAGGAACAGAACAAAACAAATATTTAAAAAATATAAGCAAAATTAAAGAAAATATTTAAAAATAAAAAATAAATTAAAATAATATTTAGTTATAATATTAAGTTAAAATTAAATTTAAGAATAAAAAGTAAATAAATAAAAATATTTAAAAAAAATAAGAATAAATAAAAAAAATATTAAATTATAAGAAAACACTAAATCAAACACAATAAATATAAATAATAAAAAAATGAAAAACAATAAAAAATACCTTGTTGCTGACCAGCCAGAAAAACAAAAAAAAAAAGATATTATTTCACTTAATATATTTTATTTAATAAAAATTGTAATTTAACCCTTTTTAGCAAAGTGTCGATCATAATTCTCACCCTAGACGCACATTTCCGCCAGTTCAACTTGGTTCATTTCCATTTAACTCAATTCGCATGAAGTCGCCGCTCATTATTTGCTCACACGCCGCCGCCATGTGAATATCGGTGGGTCATTCAACTAAGCCCCAAGCTTTGTTTATTTTTGTTTGTACAGTTGCAGTTTGTATTTAATAAAGAAATGTTTGCTGAACAGATCGTCGAAAGAGTTAAAAGACCTGCTATTATCAACTCGCCCGAATTGTGCACAAAGCGTTTAGTTAAGCGCATGGCATCATTTTATCATCAGCTACTTGAGCGCAATAGCCTCTTCGTGCTAACGAGATTTGACAGCAACAGTTAACTTTTTTTTGGCGCACTCAGACTCAGGAGAGTAGGTGAAGTTATTATTGGACAGTGTGTTTGTTTGTAATATGTACATTTGGTGGCATTTTGAGACACCATTAGTTAATAAACAAAGAAGAATGTGCTCGAAGCAAGGTCAACTGATAAGCAGTCATTTCAATTTGCACTTAATACTTACGCTTGGAATGTCTGAATTGCGTTTGGAAAATTTTACTTTGAGTTTAAAGTAATTGTTGTCAAAACAGAAAAGTTAAGATAACTTACATATATGCATACATATGTATCTTACTACCACAAGAAAATTTGGTTTCTCTAGAACTATCTTCTTAGTGAGTCAAATTTCATAACTAATTTCTAGAAATATAATTTCTAGTCCTCTACATTTATTCCACTACATTATTAAAAGTTTCATTCGGAAACATGAAATTAAATTAAAGAAGGATTATCGATCACACGAAAAATATTACTCATACCACCTGTTGTACATTGAACATTTTCACTTTTCCTATAAAACTTTTTTTTTATGTAACAAAGAAATTTGGGAGCACAATGGGCCTAATAATGGCCTAAGTGCGGCCGCTTGCGGTCAGGCTCTCTTCGCCTCCCTTTTCAAACAACCAACCAACCAAGAAAAAAAATTAAAGATATATCAGTGATAAGGATGTTTCATCTCACATGATTTCGTTTAATCTCTTCCGAATTTGATTCAAAAATGTACAAGACTTTCAAAAAATTAACGTGGTCCGTATAAAAGGGTATATTTTATGTTTATAGCAAAAATACAAAAATTTACAACACAAAATAATTCGATTTTGAAAAATATTTTTTCGAGTTTCCCTTTTGTGTTTAAAAGGGAAAAGATTCGATTTCCAAAAAAATTTGAGAAAAATATCATTTTTTGTATAATGATTTTCCATTTGTATGAGGGCTATTAATATGATTTTCCGTAGGTCTATACTCAAGAACATGTCTCCAGGAAATTTTGTTAAGATCACTCACAGTTTCTCTCGAAATAATCTCCACTAAAATAACGAAAATTATTACACGTATATTATCGGACCCGTCAGACGTTGTGCTGCATGATATTTTAAGTTATTAGGATATTAAACAAAGTATAAAATGAAACACACATAATAAATATTGAAGATTTGGTACACCGACATTAGCGACATCCAATTATAAAACATTTTCCATTAAAAAACTATTTTATATACGTTTAGATGGTTTCTATACGGTAACAATGGCGCCATCTATTTTGGGCAAATATAAAATATCAAAAAAATGTATAAATGTTATATAAAAATTAAACAAAATCATTATTTAAATAGGACCGAATGTTGACTCCAAACTATTCTCGAATTCGCCTGAAGACACACACGAAATTTCATTCAAATCGGTCCAGCGGTTCAGTAATTCAGTCAGTGATTTTTATATATAAAGATAAAAGGGCTGGAGTAATTTCTGAACCAATTTCAGTCATTAAGCTAGATTATATCAATGTTACGTTCACTTAATGCTTCTAAGCTATCTTACATATTAACCGATATATAATCCCACCGCAAGTTTAAAATTCTTATATTAGGTAGATATATTATTATATTAGGGGGTTAGGGTAAGTATTGACCCGTTTTTCATTAATTTTCAGCAGCAAGATACATTATTATGAGGTAAAGCCGCTATAATTTCCTTAACATAAGTATATTTTAGACCATTTCCGATATTTTTGGTAACAAGTCAGCCATAGGCACTAAGGTGTTATGTTCGGTATATGGGGTCTGTAGGAGTTATTGCAATCCGCAATGCAATCCATCTCACGGACAGGCACAGTATGATAGTAGAAGAACGAAAGTTTAATCACTTTTGCAACGATACTCATATTTTAAATATCGAACAACGTTGTGTATATTTCATAAATTTATTTTCGTAAATCTTTGACCTTTGACACCTTATATACGTACTGAATATTTTGTATTTTTATACTCTCGCAACAAAGTTGCTACGAGAGTATTATAGTTTTGTCCACATAACGGTTGGTTGTAAGTCCTAAAACTAAACGAGTTAGATACAGGGTTATATATATCAAAATGATCAGGATGACGAGAAAAGTTCAAATCCGGATGTCTGTCTGTCCGTCCGTCTGTCCGTCTGTCCGTCCGTCCGTGCAAGCTGTAACTTTAGTAAAAATTGAGATATCTTAATGAAACTTGGAACACGTGTACCTTGGCAGCATAAGAAGGTTAAGTTCGAAAATCAGCAAAATCGGACCACTGCCACGCCCACAAAATGGCGAAAACCGAAAACACTTAAAGTGCCATAACTAAGCCATAAATAAAGCTATGGAAATAAAATTTAGTATGAAGGATTGTACTATGATGATTTGGATGTAATTTTTTTGGGGAAGTGGGCGTATCCACCCCCCCCCCCCCAAAAGGTTTTTTGTATATATCTCGCAAACCAATAGAGCTATATAAACGAAACTTTCTGCAGTCGTTTTTTTTAGCCATTTCCTTATACAGTCCAAAAATTACAGAAATCGGATAATAACCACACCCCCCTCCCATACAAAGGTTAGGTTGAAAATTACTAAAAGTAGGTTAGCTCCCTAACGAAAAACGTCAGAAACACTAAATTTCACATAGAAAATGGCAGATAGCAGCTACACTCAGATTTTTTTTACAAAATGGAAAATGGGCGTGGCGTCGCCCACTTATGGGTCAAAAACCATATCTCAGGAACTACTCCACCGATTTCAATGAAACTTGGTTTGTAATAGTTTCCTTACATCCCAATGATATGTTGTGAAAATAGGCTAAATCGCTTCACAACCACGCCTACTTCCTATATACCAGAACTTTGATATAGACGATCTGAATCGTTAACTTTACAATATATAAACTTTGCACAAATTCTACGTTTATAGTGTGGCAGCCCCATTCTAAAAATCCAAAATCCATCCGGACCATAGGTTGTCAAGGCTCCATATATCGAACATGAGGACCTCGGTACTTCTAACCTAATATTAGGGTTTCCAACTTTCAATGAACTTTATACAATATATATGACGAATATGTGGGTCAAATTGTGTATTTTATAATATTAATAAAGTTAAATAAATAAATTGCGAGAGTATAAAATGTTCGGTTACACCCGAACTTAGCCCTTCCTTACTTGTTTTCTTTGTTATATAAAATAGGCAACAGTAATTTTTACTAAAAGCTCCATACCGATTTGATTTACCTATGACTCAATCTCAAAACTTAGAAACTGGTCTGAACAAATACCCAGCGAAAATTCCCGTTGGCAGACCCAACCTAAAAAAATAACGGATTTATCCGAATGAACGTATATTAAATAAACCACAAATTTGTTCTGATTATCACAACTGTTTATATATACATATATAGTATTGTATCGTATGGATGAGCGGGCGAGCAAAGGGTCACTTCGTTATTGCGGTTTCGTTGATAAAGTGGGTTGATAAAGGGTTCAGCCTACCGAGGTATCGGCTGCAGCCTCCAAACCTGCGGCAAGTAATTAGCTTAATTCTGCAAACGCATTTGGTAGCTGAAGACCGCGATTACACGGTCGCCAGAGCCTCGTTTGCTAACCAAACGGAGGTACCGCGTGTAGTTGAGGTTGACAATCGGATGGTTGAGGCTATACATTTTTTTGTCTCAATTAATATACCACCTATGAGTGAATATTATACTGTTCTCTGAGCTACTGGATCAATATTTATTTTTGTTAAAGCGAAGTATAAAATGGATCAGATTAAAAGTAAAGTAAAAAGTCAATAGTAATTGAAACTACATTTAAAACTCTTTAAAGTTTATGTTGAGGTCTTTGAACTTTATGAGTTCAAGAAATATAAGTTTAAATCGTAAACAACTGTATATATAACTCAGAAGGTGTATACAGACAACCATACCCATATTATACCTACAACTTAGTATGAATATATGTTCATAACTGAAAACATAGGTCTTTAACTTTTCAAAAGTCACTAACTTTTTGTAAGTATAATGACACTTATCAGCACTTGATTCGATGAATAGCATAAAAAGCAAGTCACATATATATATCCTGTAATTGATACTATATAAATGTATATCTATGTATGTTCACAACACTCAACTCTTATATATTTATATCTACATATATGCTACCCATACCCGGATCCAGTTCAATAAACGCCCGTCTAAATTGTAAACAACTTTAAAGCTTAATTATGAACCTCAGTAAACTTAATTACTATACAGTTACGAAATTGCATAAAGACATCCTTAGTAAAAAATAAAAAAAAGTGCCCAAATCAAAAAAGTTCATTGGCCAAATCGGTAACTACACTAAAAATAATCATAAAAATAATAAATATTCGCGCAAAAATTCTCACGTCCTCTTCGGCATTTGTTTGTATACAAAAGAAATTCGTAGTAAACACGTCGTTGGGAAATGCAAGTTCGCATTTTATGGGTTTCCCGGCACTCGCTCAGCGCCCAGTCATCGGCGTTTATGCCGCGATGCGGTCTACGTGCTAAACTGACCTAAGTGAATGAATTTTCGCCTACGACGAGTTTCGGCTTCCTGCTGACCGTTGATGCCAAAGCGGTGACTATGTGGCTGAGTTTGTGATTTGGCGACGAGTGCAATTACCCCGCCGAGAATGGCATAAACAATATAGTAAATATGAGTCTTAATGTAAATAGTGAGCGTAAGTCAATGCAGGGACGCCGATTTGCGCGCCAATTTTCGAACAAAATATTTGTTGTCGCAAGTTTGATGAACTAAGCGGCTCACGGGCTCACCAAATGGCTTTTCTTTAGCCATATTCGAAGAGGATCAAACTTTAAAGTTGTTGAACTACATACAATATAGAACTGTATACATAACTGTAAATATATATGGGTGGGGAGGAGAGTGTGTGAAAATTGAGGATCACGCTGTAAACACATGCTCCTTGTGTTGTGTGTTAATGCTTGTAAGAGACTAGGTGTGTAAGCCGTACTTCGTTTGAGGCATTGCCCTCTTGCGTGAAGGGACTCAAAGGTGATTGTGCTTATGTTTTGCGCCGAGTTATTTTTGTAATTGGATGACTTGACATTTTTAAGCTTGAGTGGGAAATCGGAATATCTTTCTCCATAGCGTTGTAATTGTATGCAGTTACGGCAGCGCTAAGATCGAGTGGGATCGAATAATAAACACGAACCGTATTTTAAGAACTTAAAATCAATCTAACTATCGGAAATCATATTAGTAAGGGGTGAAGGTAGGTATCACAAATTTTTGTTACTGAACCATACTATTCTAAGCGAAATATTATAGTCAAATAGAGAGTCGGATTGATGCATAGATGTGGGGTTATAGGAAGGTCTTAAACGATATCGCAATTTTGTTACTCCAACTTATATCATGTTCACTTCAAATGCGTATGACCTTTCATCTCTCGTTTGATGAATATGGTAAAGTCTATCGGAAGGTCCCATATTATTAGTGATATCATCTTATTAGGAATATATGTAAGAGTTAAGGGTGGGTTTCAACCAATATTATTCATGATCTATTTAACTGTCGTTTTTACGTAATACTCAATCTTAGAGCCTTTGGTATTATTGGATCTATAAAATGGTTTTAGATTCGACATTCATTCTATTTAATTTCACATTTATTACTAAAAGTTGGCTGACTATGTTCAGACCTGATTCTTGTGGGCCCTTTCGCGCCTCTCGATTAACGTCTTTCTTTGTTGTTTCAATGAGCTACCTCTGAATTTTCAGTTTAATGTTTAAAATTAACAAAAGGAGGGGCTTCCAAGAGTACTTCGTGATACTAATTTCCGTCTGGTTCGAAGGTAAAGATAGGAGGCAATGAAAAAATAAAATAAAATTTTTATAATTGACAATATTACGAGCCGCTGACTAGAAAAGTTAGAAAAGGATTTCTAAAACTTTGGTGGATCTTGATAAAGGAAGTCTCAACGATTTGGTAATCATGACCCTGACCTATATCGCTTAGGCGTTTACGGAGACAATGAAGATAAAGGCGACCTGTGAGAAGTTCTGAAGACAATATAAAAAGTACAAAGAGCACTAAGTTTACTTTTATCTGTGTTCATATATAATATATATGAACGCTAATTGGAACGGTAAATCTCCTTCAAGATTTAAAGATTTCAACATTATCATTTTTTTTTAATTTTTTTATTATCACTTTGTTGCATTTTTTCCACTATCAATCGAATATCAAATAACGTCTTTGACGCACTATTAAACTTAATAAAAAGTACTAATAAACGCGTTTTTTAATAGACACCTTTTAAGTTAAAAGTAGCTCAACTGATTCACACATTCCAGAGCTTCCCTTTATTTGAACTTTAATTAACCGATTGAAATGTACGCTACTCTTTGGCTGAGCATTAAATTACAACAACACAAAAAGACGTTACACTAGACCCCCACGTGTTCGTGCCATTAAGAAATGAATGAACGTCCGAATTAATGCGCATTATGGAAATTTCAAGAGGTGGGAACAATGCGGCGGCAAATATTCGCGTTATCAATTCGCAAGCGCGGTCAAAAGAAAGAAGGATCAAATTAAATGTTAATTGCTGTATTCTTCTCATGAATAGCTTCTTTTTTGCGCTCAGTTATCACTACTACATTCTGAGGCAACCATGAAGTCTAACGCTATTTAATTGACGATCAAATTAAAATTAACACTCAGCGCTTAACAAATGAAAATCATGATTGTACAAATGAATATAAATATGTACTTGTACTCAAGACGATTGCGGCAGTTGCAAGTACTCTTCTGCAGTTTTAGTGAATTCCACAGGGTGGTTCATATAGTGGATGTATTAGAAGAATTGTAGGTGTCAGGGGTTTATGGGAATGAGTTTAGATTCCCGTTGCCTACCCGGTAGCTTCTCAGCATAAGCTACTAATTGGGATTTCCAAAACCTCGGTTGACTCGGTCCAAGATCCCGAAGATTTCCCTTACGTCTGCATCATTAATGAAAAAATTGTATAAAATCGGTTATGATTACTGATTATGATATAATTACTGAACTTGGCTTTCAAAAGATCCAATATAGCACCGTGGCTTGAGGATATGGACCGTCCGTCTTAGTCTTAATTTTTTTCCACAAAAAATTGGTCTCTATGGCAGTTCTATTGATATTTTCAGCACAGTTGAAAAAAAAACTGGCCCACTCATGGAACATCTTCGAAAGCGGGACCGATTTGTCAATTTTCGGGGACTTATTAGCTTCACAACTACCACTAATGAGTTTTACGATACCCAGACATGTTCATTTCGTTGACATAGCCGACGTGATGAAAATATGCTTCGTGAAAACGATAATTTTAGGTTAAATTGTTTCACAAATAGTTTTAGAATATATCGCTACGTTTCTCAGCCATAAAATTATTTATTTTCATATTAATATCGACCACTTAACAGAATGTATACCAGGAAATAGAAATCACCGCTCATATATCATCAATATGCTACCTTATGGACCACCCTTTAAACCAAAAAAAAGTTAAAATAAAGTCATGATAGAAAAAACTACGAAAGTAAGTAGTGAGTACGAGCGTACTGGAACGTAGTACGCATTTAGTGCAATAAAAAGTCAGGTATACAAAGCCAGACTGCGAAGGGGCTGAGACGAGTTAATATACCCACTGGCTTTGTCTGGAGTTAGACGCAATAAATGAATTTGTGTAATGCTAATGAAAAAAAATTAGACCGTTTGTAAATGTTTGCGCTAATAATTTTTGTCTAGCGCCTCGTCAAATTTTTGCACGTAAGCAAATTTTTTTATTTTAACCAAATTGGTGAGAGTAGAGCACACTGCTATTATGTAGTGGTGTGCATAAATGTATGTGTTATTACAGATAGATTTAGCACGTTTTTGAGAGTTTACAGTTATTGTGTAACTTTGTACTTGAATGCAACATGGTTGTAAGATTTATTTAGCGAACGCTTGTTTAGAAAAAATTATCAGGGATTCGAATCAGAGGCTAAGTAACTAGACTAGACTCTAGACCTTCACCAACTTTTTCACAAAGCAGAGTAATCTTTACAGAAGGCACATCAGCAGTTCCCCCATCGCATTCACTATCGAGAAGGTTTTAAAGCTGCTAGATGGCACTGAATGAAGATTCTGGCAACATTTGTATTTACGCACAGATTGGACTCAGCCTTGATGGAATTAGTTTTGAGCAATTCAATATTTTAGAAGACAAAATCTATTCTATTGTTTATTCAGGGAGATTGTCAATTGGTTAACTTTTGATCTGAAGTTTAGAAGAACGCCTGTTGTAGTTTATATGTAAACAGTAGTTTTGATAACATAAGGTTTCTTTGTGAATTCCCAGGAACGAGTAATCAACTGTACTTGGAAACTGAAATTTCTGCATAATTTTGGACACGCTCAGTGACAATTGTGCTGTTTATTCTGTACAAACCAATGCTATGAAAAAAATACAATACACGCAGTTATGGTACACACATAAAAATTTCACATTTCTACTAAAAAAGAAGAAAGCAACAAAAAATTAAATTCCTTATCATTACTCTAAAAATTATTAAAATTCTTTTACAATATTTCAGAGAATTTCCAAAACACATACACCACAAACATGATTAATTAGTGAGAATTCTGTTTCAGCTTTAGGTGCTCAACACAACAACTCAACATACATACATATATACGTACTGTTGATAAGGTTGATTGGTTTAAATACCAAGACTACATTGAAAAATTCTTATTATTTCTAACTAAATAATATTAGTTTATACATTTTTGCCACTATATTGACCAAAATTTTCTTGGAATTCTTAAAATTTTATTTTGTTATATTTTTTGCAGAAAAATATACATATTTTTTATATTTATAATTTTTTTAAATTTAAAAAATTTCACAAAGTTCATCTTTTTAATACACAAGGATTTGTTTTATTTAATTCTTGCAGAGCAAAATATAGTAAATTTTATCTATTAAAAATATATAGGTACATTCATTTGGTAAATCACACTAATTATTATAAAAAATTACCTGCGAAAATATTTGTAATTTACACACATTAGAAAAATGTCGTTAAAGAGAACCTTCAAAGATGCACACAAATATGCCTATGTATGTAAATATGTACTCATTTAACGTGGGTAATCCCCCAAAACGAAAGAGTAGCAAAGAAAATAAAAATAAAAGAAATAATGTGAAACATTAAAGAAACTACACAGAGCGCAATTTCGCAGACGACGCATCATTGCGCAATTGAGCTCATAATATGAACACTATATACATCCATACATGTGGGCACGCTTAATTTATCACTGCAATAAGATTTCATGAACCGCTCATATTTTTTAATTTTCTCTGGTCCATGCCATTTCAGTATTTCTTTTTGCCATTTGCCGCATGCAAAAGAACTGGAAATCCCCAAGTAAGCTTCCCAACAAACTTATGCATATACTCACATACATATGTATGTATGTATGTGATTTTTATTTAGTGAAATGTTTGTGCAAGCGTGTGTGTCTTGTCAGCTTGCAGTCCAACACTGATAATGAAGCAAATTAGTAGGCGCAGCTGAAGCAAAGCTTCTGAGAATAAATAATAAAATTAATAAAAGTTGAAATAATGTTGCACAGAACGCTCCTTAGGGAATTTATGTGTTTATACATATATGTTTGTAAATAACCAATACATATGTATGTATATTTGTAGAAGTTAGGATTATTTTACTCAAAATAATTTGATTTAGGTTATTTCGTTTAAGTACGAAGTTGTTGTTATTTATTATGTTTTAATTAAAGCATATGCGTTTTAATTTAATATATCATTTAAGCACTTTCCCACATTTTATTTATTTTATTTAATTCATATCACTACAGCTTGTTTGGTTATTTCTTACATACAGTATTATCATCACTATATATCTAACTACGATAATATAGAATAATATAAAATCGAAAAATTTTAATAATTTTAATGTTTATTTTTTAAATTTTGCGTATTTGCAACAGTCATATTTCTTTTTTCTACACATCCACTGTTACTTCAACTTTTAAACATTTAATGCTGCAATGGCTGCAAAACTGTCAGTGCATTTCAAACTATAGCTAAGCACGAAAGTAAACAAATCAAGTATTAGAGGTGGGAGCTGTCTCACAAACAGAATATATAACGAATATTTAGTATTTGTTAGACTTCTAACTATCTTATTTATAAAAGAAATTAATTATTATAACTTATCTTATAACAAACATTCAATAAATAAACTTCTACAGTGAAACAAAAATTTATAAACAGCAATTGATTAAACGATTTCGATCAATTCAACGTTCATCGTCCCTTCACTTGCACATCAGCTGCTTGCTTAAGTTTCAAGCAAAAGTTGAAGTGAAACGTTGATAACATTTTTGACATTTTGCGTAAGCAATTTCTTAAGTGCACCGTTTAAAAATGGGACAAAAAATTGAATCCGAATTCTATTTGAAACTAATAAAAGCGGTGCGTGAGAAACCAATTTTGTACGAGAAAAATCATAAAAACTATTACAATAGAAATAAACGCAATGAAGCTTGGCAAGATGTGGCTGATCAAACAGAACGGCCAGGTACGAGAAAATGCATTTGACAAATAATATTTATAATTTCTATGCTTGCAGTTAGTGAATGTAAAGCGCGCTGGAAGTTGTTGCGCGAGAGGTTCTGCAAGCAAATGAAAAGAGCTGATGGGTTTATGTTGATAGGCAATGGCGAGACGGATGAAAATGAATGGGAATACTACAAGGAAATGGTTTTTCTGAAAGAATCAATAATTCCGCGGCGGTTAGTTACAATTACATTTAAATATATGTAGATTACGATAATTCATGCCAATTTTACAGTTCGCACAAAGAAAAGGATTTAAGTTCCAGTTTGGAAGAGCCCATAATTAATGAAATGTTTATAAACGTAAATGCTTTAACAGAAGATGAATCGAATTCATCCAATTCCAATTTATCAAAGTGCACGAAGCGTTCGCTTGAAAGCAACAAGTCGCCGGGATTCGATCTAGCGCCATTGAAGATTGAGCGTATAATGGATACTGATTTTCATAATTCTGAAAAGTATGAAACAAATCGTTCCACAGTTAACGGCGACAAACATATTGGCACGGCGACAGAAGATTTAGGTGATGAATTATTTGTGAAAAATATTGCAAATTTAATACGCGACCTGCCAATAGAAGTTAAGGATCGCTTTCAGGCGGACATGTATACGGAGGTTTTCCGTTTGAGGGGACTTTATCGGAACTGTTAAAATAATAACTTGTTTTGTTATTGTACGTATTGTTGTGTATACGCTTATATCTTTTAAGTTTTTGTTACCTACTTGGTTATATTACAATTAGTTTTGTTACTTACGTACCTGTATGTTTTTGGATTCAGTTCAGAAATATTTAATTGATAAAATGTATGAATTTCAAATAGTCAAATCTGTGACGTTATGTTGGACGCATGCATGCAGCTTCTAATATTTATGTATTTATTAATAAATTGTTGTCAAAATAATGCAAGTGCTTTTCAACAATGCTAAAGTCTGGAGTACGATTATTTTAAACTTTTACACATTTGCAAATTCTTCAGACTTCACTCTTCACTTCACTTTTCATTGTTTTAACTTAAAACCGACTGTTTTTACTTTTAAAGAATATATTTTTACAAAGCGCGAACTTAACAATAAACGCGCAACACATTGTGATATAAAAATTCGGGTTTGTATTCTGTACTCATTATTTTGTGTAGGCACCACAGTTTGAGGTCACATGTAAATAAAACCACAAATCGTCGAACAGCTGTAGAAAAACAAGTGATGTAAGCAAAAGTTTTCCCAACGAAAAGTAAGGTAATTGGCAATTACTATTTGGTAAAAAACTAAAACATATACACCTGAGGAGTTGGCTTTGAATTTCTATGGTTGGAGATCGTGGTTAAACCATAATCACATTATAATTTGTTTAGCTTTTGTTAATGTTTATCTTGTGCGGCAATATTAAATCGTTTTAGATTTTAACAATTTGCCTTTCAATTGAGTAAACAACATTGTTTTTAGACAAGATAAAAATAAAAACAATAAAGCAATACATAGAAAGTACGCGCATATCGGATTATTATAAAAAAAGAAGTTGTGTATAATATTGGTGAGAGCACCAGTTTCCCACTTCACTAAAAATATGGTCAGAGCAAGTTATGGAGTAGCTAACAAAAAAACCGAAATGGTACAAAAGCAGACGAGAATAATACGTCGTTCAAAGCGCTAGCTTCCCATTTATGTGGTTGGCAGAGCTTTGCGACGGCGCGCACAAACCGAGTCAACCTTCGAACTAGTGGTACCTACACATTCAGTCGAAAGCCTACCGTTGACGCGTTGATTTGGTGCATTGGGAGTAGTGAATAACCTTTATTTAGATCAAAGTCAAAGTCAAGTGAAGTTGCATTATTGATTTAGCAGTGTAATCGCATTTTAACAAATAGCTATTGTTTATCAAATGCTTTTCTTTAATCGTACAATGGATTATCTACAAGAGATTTATGGCAAAGTTGTTGGATATGTATATGGTGAAAGCAGTAACAATAATATGTAAATATTTAAATTTCAAAACAATCTAAATACTTAGTGTTTCGTAATTAATAAACAACATTGCTATTATCTCATTTCTATTACGTTTTCTAACCTCCCCCGCACGCGTAGACCACGCAAAATAGTCGCTTTTGGTAACGTGTTGCTGGACCATACCGCGCAGCTTCCGAATGGCGAAACAGAGCTATTGGAACGCTTTCAAATACCGGCAGAATCGAAGGGAGAACTTGACGCGGAGACTTTAGCAAAGCTAGCAACGGAAGCAGCTGAACGGTAAGTGGTTACGATAGCCATAACATCAGCTGGGCAATCAGATGGTAATATTGACATATTAAACGTCATTACGCTATATAGTATTTTATTATTGTTTATAATACTAATATATTTGCATGTTTTGGTTGCTAGTGTGCAATTTGAGGTAAATCCCGGTGGCTCAGCTTTGAATACAGTGCGTATACTCAAACAACTCGGTACAGATGCACTCTTCTTTGGCGCTGTGGGTGAAGATAAAGCAGCAGAGAAATTAAAGGAAATATTACAGGAACGTGAGATTGAAGCGAGGTGAGTATGTGGGAATTACCAGTGTACGTTGGATAACTTGTTTGTGATTAAGTACAAGTATATAGTGGGTGTTTGGCGTTGTGAGAAATATCTCTCTGCATAGCTTACTTGAATTGCGTATTTCTCGTACGAAAAAAAGTAGTAATATTTTAATGAGTTTTGAAAATTCTAGTTGCGTTTACGCCAAACGCACGCATAGCGTAACATACTTATGTGTATGTAGAGCCCCCATTTGAATAGTCACGCTTTGCTGCACGCGCTGTGCTGTAATTCAAGTCACGCCTGGCTAAATTGGTAAAAATGCATTTTCAGAAGGGTTCACACATCATGTCTTACATTTCCGCTCTGCATTGTTAAAAATTTCGGTTCGAGTACTGGCTAAAAGTTCATTTGCATATAAATTCCAATGCATGCAGGCGGTTTAGTGTTGTAAATGTATACATATGTATAAGTGTTTATTTATTACACATGAGCGCTTACTAATTTGAGCCCTTTCAACCGCTTCACGTTTGTTTGGGTTATTATTGCTTACTTCTTGGCCAACTTTAGTCTGTGCGGTTTCATGTGCTCCCTAAATAATGATATGTGTCATTGACTCATCGACTTTAATGCCTCACTTGCTCTTATTTCATTCATTTTTTTAGTATTTTAAATATTTTTGTGTGTCTGTGTATTTTAATATCGGTGCGTATTGTATTTTATAAACTGTTTATTTACGGGAATTTTGTTATTTTTTTTGCGTGCACCTTTGTTGGCATTATGTTTATCTCTGTCATAGCGATGAGTATGGCATTTCGCAAACATTTTATCTCGATTTTTAGTAAAATTCTCTGGAAATAAGACATGATATCAGAAAATTTATGACGATATACTTATGTATGTACTATGTATAAAGCCATTTTAATTCTTTCTTGAGAATTTATCACAGCGTGTACTAATTGTATATTTTCTTTAGAGTGTACAATTTCTTTTGAATTGACAAGAATTTCCCACACAATGGATTATGAAATTATATTAGTATTTTAATATATAACCTTGTTATCAGTTGGCTGTACTAGTTTTACACAATTTTTAAGAAATGAAAATATTGATTAGAATACATATTGATGTCGACTTTCAAGCAAGTTCAAGTGTATGTGCATACATATATATAAATTTAGGAGGCTTGCTTGTTATGAATAACTTTAGATTATGTTTTGTTGTTGTTGTTGTATTGGTAATTCCGATCACATTTATTATTGTAGTATTGCGTTTGGGTTTTGGCATCGATGCTTACTAATGGTAGGTCCAAGAAGTGAGCTACTACAAACCTAACTATGTACGTCAAATATCTTGATACAAATTCTGTATATACTTGGGTTTTACTTGTTACAAATTTTAGAATTTTTAGTAGACCTTTGATTCCACCGCTTATACGATTTTTTAATAAAGAAATTAAACGAAATCTGTCACTTTAAATAGCAGTGTATATATTTTAAGGTTAGATCTCTTGCGAAACATTTCAGTAGCCGTGTATATACTTTAAGGTTAGATCTTATGGCTAACTTATATTTCAGTATCACTATATGTTTATATTATAAGGTTTTTTGAAAAAAAAAATATATTTTAAGGTTAGGTTTTATATTTTAATGTTAGGTTTTTTTGAAACTTCGCAATTTTCTATAGAATAGTATATTATTATTTTAATTTCAATAATTCTTAGACTGCTGAGCGCCACCACAATAACATTAAGATAGTTTTTATTGAATAATTCTATAAATAATAACTTTAATAAATCCCATTAAATATCAATTGCATGACAATACCGTCTTTAACTACCTATCACAATAAAAATTGCATGCTCACTTGAGTAGTTATAAAGTAAGTTTTGCGGGGAATACTTAGCATGCTTCATAAGTTTACTGTCTGTTGAAATTCCCAGCAAACTCGTGAATGTCAATACGATGTACGTAAATATTGAACTTTGTAATTACAGTTAGCGTGTGACAATGCAAACAATGCGCTTCTTTATACTTTCATTAGCAACTCTCAATTCAAATAAAAATTTATAAAAAACTTAAATATGTATATCCAACTTATGCAAAACACTTGTATAAATCTGTTTCTATTTACATTGCACAGACTCGCCACGGTGACTGATGTGCCGACTGGACAGTGCGTCTGCATCGTGAACAAAGACACGAAAACAAAGGCATTGTACGCGAATATTGGCGCATCCGCCAAATTTTCCGTTGATCATTTACGAAAAGCCGAGCATGATGAGACTCAGGCCTTTCTGCGACCCATCGAACGTAAACAAATACTTTACATCGAAGGTTTCTTTGTTGCGCAACGCCAAGACGTGTGTGACTTCATTGTGCGGAGCTACATTAGGGAGCGACGTCGCTTAGCAATCAATCTAAATGCCGAATATATTATCAAAGAAAACTTCAGATCACTGCGCGAGCTGGCGCGTGCAGCATTCTTCATTTTCGGCAATCGCAAAGAACACATGACTTTCGCGCAGCAGCTGGGTTACGAGTCAATCGATGATGCCGCCAAACATTTGCTGGAGCAAAGCAGCACACCAAAAGTGATTGTGGTGACAAATGGACGTGAATATGTACAGTTAATTACCAACTATGAGGATGAATACTCAGCGCCAGGTGCAATAACATTTCAAAGCTTCCATGTGCCACGTGTGAATGCAGTGGTGGACTCCACAGGTGCTGGTGATGCATTCGTGGCGGCATTCTTGCATGCTTGGCTAGAGAAACGCCCGCTGAGCGAGTGTGTGCGTGTAGCAAGCGATGTGGCGGCCAAAGTGGTGACGGTGGTGGGGTGCAATCTACCATGAAGTTATCACATGCGGTAAACTTAACAACGAAGCAATACTAAACGCTCTTAAACAGCGGTTTTAAGTTCTTTAAAAATGGAAAATAAGAGTTCTTAAATATTTATTATTATATTTTTTGTATTAGTTGCTAAGTATAGTGTAGTTTCATCATTGCACTCATAATTATTGGCTGCCTCATTAACTTTTGTATGCCACAAGTGTACTATGTATATATGGCTACAGAACCATATATACAGCCAGTCACATGCTAATCGGTCTCAATTTTCGCCACATTTCTCATACAATTACTTGCGAATGCCTTGACATTGACTCATATAATGTCTCAGTCTCAATCTCATCTCGTGCACAAAGCGGTAATGCACAAGGCTGATAAATACACAGCGCCATAATTTCATAACAATATCCACCATAAAAAGTACTTAAGCTTATGTACTCAAGTGTTTTTTTGTATTATTATCATTAAACACCTCACACTTGTACGCGACCCTACACAGTTTTATATGTGTTATTAAGTTTATATAGCGTTCTATATTCAGTAGCTTACTTATAGCTATGTATGAGCGTATATTCTGTTTTCTAGCAGTGAGTGGGCCGTAATTAGAATGTACAAATTTCATATAATTGCTTGCGCTCAAATCTCCAAAGCTTGCTATGCTTACAATTTCTTATAGAATAGTTTATTTATAGATTCGCTTTATAATGACTAACGATTTAAAACTTATGCAACGGGTAACCGCAAATATCCGCAGATAAAATAGAGTACGATTTTTTCTATATCTATATCTATAATGTGCAATTCTTACCGCATTAAAAATTATTTCATTTAAGTTTACTTCATTTCCATTTCAATACTTATCACAGTTTAAATGACTTTCACATAAATAAATATTGTTAAGTGCCTTATTTTAAACATAATTTTTTCATTATTTATTACTTACATATACATTTAACAAAAATTTAAATGTGCAATATGCAGATTTTAATAAAATTTCGATTTTTATTTTTGAAATTGATATTCTTTTCGTATTAATTTCATATATCAAAGATTTTTCTTTACTCATATATGAAACCATAAAATTAAAATAAGTTATTCATGATGGTTGTAAGTGCCTTAAAAATAGCGCAAAAATATAAATTATAATAAATATGGCGCTCAGCTTTATATGAGCTTTCATTTTACATATTATACCAAGTTTTCCAGCTTCCAAAAAAATCATACAAATAAATAAAAATAAATGAATTATTTGATTTGTGTTTATTTTTTATTATGATGCGAACCTCCAACAGTTAAAACAGCTATATATAATTGTTGTTGTTTTTTAATTTTTATTGTATTTCACTGCTTGCTAATTTTAGATATAATATTATCAAGAGCTCCTTTGGGAGCGTTTAGTGTGGTCATTGCCGTTATGTAATAGCATGCTCATGTTTTTTATCATGCATAAAGAATGAATAATTGTATTCGAGATGTTAGGGCGAAGTCTGTAGAAATAAAAATTCAACCCAATTCATTCTAACCTCATTCGTTATAGTGTTACTTTATTTCAAGTCACTCGTCCGATATTGATGTTGGGTTGATCCATAGGTTCTCCCTTTACGTTAAGCGAGATAACATTTGTTCCCTAGAATAACGAGAATCACTATATATAGTATATGTTTTTAATAATTTTCACCACTCACCAAGTGGTCTCATCCAAGATTATACGATCACTTAATTTTGCTATGATATCTCAGATATTAACCTTAATAACTGTATGGTAAAAGTACACCGTAAATTTGAAAATTCTTATATTAGGTATATAGGAAGTCCTGACCCTATTTTTTATTTCTTCAGAATATCAGATATTTATTTATATGTTCGGTAAAAAATAGGTCACAAGCACTGAGGTCCTCATGTTCGGTATCTGGGGTCTTGAAATGTTACAGTCCGATTTCGGTAATTTTAAAACGCAATATTTGTGTAAAGTTTTGTTTCGATATCTTCACTGGTACTTAATTTATATTTTGTAAATTACCTATATACTATAACAATTGGACCCCAAGAAAATGTTACGAATTTCGTTAAATTTGGTCGAGTAGCTTCTGAGGAATGGGTTTTGACCCATAAGCGGGCGGAGCCACGCCTTTTTAAAATTTTGTATAGAAATTGTGCCCATCCTGTCCTGTACCATTTTTACCATGAAATTTAAGGTTTTTGGTGCTTTTCCTTACTGAGTTAAAAGAACATTTTTAGTAGTTTTCAACATAACCTTTGTCAGGGAGGTAGGCGTGGTTATAATCCGGTCTCTTAGGAAAAAATAATCAAACATCCTCAGCGGAGAACGAGTTGTCTGAACGATCCGCTGTATGATAGGTGTCCGAATGTTGAATGGTACTTTAGCACCTCCAGGTGCTGAAATACCTTAATTAAGGAAAAGGAATTTGTTCAGCTTGTGCTATAGAGGGACGGGGGATTTTAATCTGCAATCGGTGACAAAGACTACAGTTCCAGACGGTGTCAATAAGACCGCTGTAGAGTGAAGAAGTGGACAACAAAGTGTAAACTTCCCACCGAATCTCAATCATTCTGGGAAAGGGCAAAGACAATTGAGTCAACAGGAATGGATGTGGATATTCAAATACTGTTACTGTTCTCTGCAAACACACTTCGACTCGAACGCAGTGATAACGAATGTATTAAACCGTAAAACTATTTTTTACTTAGGAAATTTGTGTGACCTTTGTCCAATAACATTGAGAAGGACGTCACATCATAGAAACACCATTTTCAAACCATATCAGAAATGAGTTCTTATATAGACTCTAGACTGCATGATAATTGACAGCAATTTCCTAGGTCAATACTTATCGGTTCACTTAAAAAAATATAACTTGTAATCACTTCTTACATGCCTATCGCTCGAAAGTACACATCTCAAATTTATTTCGTTTCTACTTTGCAATATTCTGTTATATGAAATGAGTTTCACATTGACGGTATAAATATTTACCATCTATACTTCAAAAGAAAACATAAACGAAAATTTAAAAATTTAATTTAAAAAAATATATATTTTGGCAAAAAAATGTTTGGAAATCTTTAGAAACATTTAATATAAATTTTATATGAAATTTTGGAAGCGTTAAAAATGATAGCGGGCCTCCGGATAGTAAATACGGCGCCCAAGCGAATACAGTTAAAAAGAAATATTGCTGGATATATAAAAAAGAAATGCTGGATCCCGCAAGTCAGTCGGCGGTCATTAAGCACGGATGCAAGTAAAAACGTAAAGTGTTTGGAAGCTTGATAAAAACGCCTTAGAATTAAATTTACGTTTTCTTGTGAAATCTTTCAGAGCGAATGCCAAGGAGGCGCCGCTGGAACGGACAAGAAGCTTCCAAAGTTAGTATATCTGAAGTTGCAGGTTTTAGAAGGCTGATAGGGTTCGAATAAGTATTGAACAAGTCATAAGGGGTTAAAGAAAGATGGAAGCTCCTCGACCGAAGTTCTTGCCATATTGTTGTAGTTGTCGAGTGTTTGGTCGGTTAAAAAAACGGGTCCGATCCAGTTATGTGGACCCAAATGTCGTGAGAACACCATGGTTTTAGCTTACGGTAATGAAATATCTAACCAAGAAAACGGTATCGGTACTATGTATTTAAGTTGCCCGTTTATAGTAAACTATAGTATGGCTCAAATTTTGTAATAGACTCCGTTGAGCTCATCTTTTGAAATTTGTCTGGAAAATTGATTCAGATCTTTCAATGACCTCCTCAAGATTTTGACTCGCCGATCCTCTGAAAAACTTAAGCTCGTGGTCTGAATATATCAATCCGAACGTTAGGGCCGTGTAACTTCTGTGATACCTTGTTAATTCTCACAGTTTTTGGGTCTATTTACGTGGATAATTTCTAGTTTTAAGTTCTCTTGACACTCTTTAACAAAGAACCCACATTTTAGACAATACAAATTCATTTCCATTGGACATATTTTGCTGGATCACACGGCTGTGGTGTCCAACAGTGAAATTGGCGTACTCAAAAAGTATAACGTTGTGGAAAATACCAAAGGGGTACTTGACGTCAAGACTTTGAGAGCATTGAAAAAGGAAATTTGCAAGAGGTAACGCTTTAGTGGGTGTATATTCCTTTTTCAATATGCGTACATATGTATATTCCACTCAGCGGGAAATGCGTGGAAAATCCGGGCGGTTCAGCGCTCAATACGGTCCGGATACTAACCCATTTCGGCAACAATGCGCTCTTTATTGGTCTGGTTGGCGACGATGAAGCTGGAAATAAGTTGCGAAAGTACTTTAAAGAGAACAACATTGATGTACGGTAATACCACGTCCATGGAATTTCGTATTCATTAGAGTGAATTTAAAGTTTCGAACTTTACTTCACAGTCTATTCACGCACAAGGAGTTGCCGACCGGAGAGTGTGTATCGATTTTAAATAAGGAAGCTCGCACCGAAACGCTTTACGCAAACATTGGCGCCTCGGAGAGCGTTCGTGTGGAGCATATGCAACAAGCCGAGAAGGAGTTACAGTTTCTGCGCCCCACCGAACGCAAACAACTCATCTATGTGGAGGGGTTCATCATACCGGGACGTAAAAAATTGTGCGACTTCATTGTTAAGAACTATGTGAGCGGTCGACGCTGGTTGGCGCTGAACTTGAGTGCCGAATTTATTGTACGTGAAAATTTCGAGGAGGTTATGGCATACGCTTGCGCTGCGTACTTTGTATTCGGTAATGGCGATGAATTTTGTGCACTGGCAGATAGAATGGGTTTCGGTGGTGATTCGGAGAAGGCGATCCAAACGATATTTAAGTATCATTGCGGTCCGCGCATTTTAGTTATTACCAATGACAAGGATAGCATACTACTTGTCAGCAATGTGGAGTATGGTTCGGCTAAGCCAGGTAAAATCTTTTATCGCGAATGTCAAGTAGATACTATTCATGATGTTGTCGATACGACTGGTGCGGGTGATTCATTCGTCGCCGGTTTCTTACATGCCTTTCTGAATAACTACAAACTAAAGGATTGTGTGGCTGTTGGATCCGCTGTGGCGTCTAAGGTGATTACAACAATCGGTTGCAATCTGCCCAAAGATTTTAATGTTAATGAACTGACTGATAAAATGACAAAAATGAAATGAAAACCGCGCCCGTGATTCAATAAAGAAATTAGACGCTTTTCATATAAATATATATGTATCTTTTTTTAGAAGCTGTGTTTGTTTGAACTGGTTGCTGATCGTCAGTTATTTTATAAGCGTCTAATAGAGATTGCCCTAATCAAACTCGAATAGTTTGTTATACAAATTATCCAGAATATATATCCAGGATGATCACACAGAACTTGACACAGATATTCGATCCGACAGTATTCCTACTTCTTTATTGCTTTCTAAAGGGATATCAATTCAATGTCGTTTAAGGAGCACGAGATTTTCGTAATGTATTATTTCTGGAATTTAATAGCGGGCTGGATGTAATAACAGTATCATAGACATATTAAGAATACTTAGCCTAGAATTGAATATCGTCCAATAATGGTTTTGTTAGCTCGGAAAGTTTTCGTACATTGCCTCCTCCATTTCGACTCTTAAGGACAGATGAAGCAAACTTTTGTCTTTAAGACATCAACTAACCGAATGGAGGCGTCTCCACCATTAGGAGTCGAGGATTCGATGTTCATAACTTTGATATGATAGGCTTATAGTCACTTTCTATACTATATCAAACAGCTTTCTCTGGTCTCTTTTTAAATATGGGATATCAACGAATTATTTTATCTCCCATTGCATCTCTCCATCTCATCGAGGCCCGATCCTACAAAACAATGAGACAGTGAGGTCCTTATACCGAAAGGAACAGACATTGAGCAGTAGCTGTATATTTTGGTCAATGAATCTGATAGTGTTCGATGCAGTACACGCTGGAGGAAGCCGCAGAAGAGAACGACCTCCACTCCGTTGGAAAGACCAAGTGGGAAGTGACCTGGCTTCACTTGGTGTTTCCAGTTTGCGCCAAAAAGCAAAAAGGAGGAATGAAGCTCTCTGGTGGATTCGGCTATAATCGCTATGTATATATATAACGGGTGATTTTTTTGAGGTTAGGATTTTCATGCATTAGTATTTGACAGATCACGTGGGATTTCAGACATGGTGTCAAAGAGAAAGATGCTCAGTATGCTTTGACATTTAATCATGAATAGACTTACTAACGAGCAACGCTTGCAAATCATTGAATTTTATTACCAAAATCAGTGTTCGGTTCGAAATTTTTTTATCGACAAATTTTGTTCAGCGATGAGGCTCATTTCTGGTTGAATGGCTACGTAAATAAGCAAAATTGCCGCATTTGGGGTGAAGAGCAACCAGAAGCCGATCAAGAACTGCCCATGCATCCCGAAAAATGCACTGTTTGGTGTGGTTTGTACGCTGGTGGAATCATTGGACCGTATTTTTTCAAAGATGCTGTTGGACGCAACGTTACGGTGAATGGCGATCGCTATCGTTCGATGCTAACAAACTTTTTGTTGCCAAAAATGGAAGAACTGAACTTGGTTGACATGTGGTTTCAACAAGATGGCGCTACATGCCACACAGCTCGCGATTCTATGGCCATTTTGAGGGAAAACTTCGGAGAACAATTCATCTCAAGAAATGGACCCGTAAGTTGGCCACCAAGATCATGCGATTTAACGCCTTTAGACTATTTTTTGTGGGGCTACGTCAAGTCTAAAGTCTACAGAAATAAGCCAGCAACTATTCCAGCTTTGGAAGACAACATTTCCGAAGAAATTCGGGCTATTCCGGCCGAAATGCTCGAAAAAGTTGCCCAAAATTGGACTTTCCGAATGGACCACCTAAGACGCAGCCGCGGTCAACATTTAAATATCTTCAAAAAGTAAATGTCATGAACCAATCTAACGTTTATTATGTTTAGATTGGTTCATGATTTTATGCGTTTTTTTTTTTTAAAAAGTTATCAAGCTCTTAAAAAATCACCCTTATATATGTACAGTAGAACTCCAATTATCCGAACTCCGACTATCCGAGTCGCCGATTATCCGAATCACAAAAAGTTGTCCAAAAAACGTCTAAGTGCGCTATTATTCTTCCCCCCGCGAAGCCGGTGTTTGCGCGTCAAGTCTTGACTTGACTTGTCTTAACTTTTCTCAATGTTTTTCAAATTCTCAATGACGATGAAATTGTTGTAAGTGTGAGAGAAGATGTTGAAGTGGAAGTGGAAGAAGAACTTTCTGCTGATGTTGAAGTAGACGCTGGATCATCAGCTAGTGAAGCATTTGCCGGCCTCGAGACTGCTTTGAAGTGGATGGAGCGTCAGCCCGGGTGTGACCACTTGCAACTGCTCACCGTCAAGCGAATGCGTGACCGAAAACAGTTGAAGACCGCAAAACAGCTTACATTGACGGAGATGTTTAAAAAACAATGATTTTTATTTCTAAACTTGTACATAAGTACATTTTATTTATATTTAAAACATGTGAAAATTTCATGTTTCTTTCATTTAATTCAATAAAAAAATAGTGTAATATCAAAACGTAGCTTTTATTCTCTCCAATGGCAATTTAAAAAAAAAATCCGATTATCCGAATATTTGATTAACCGAATGGGTCCCGGTCCCCATTAATTCGGATAATTGGTAGTAGAACTACTGTATATACAGATATATTATCCGAACGATATGGGCGTCTACATACAAAAATATTTAATAATTCTTTGGTTAGACAGCAAATATTTTTGTTGGCCATGTGTTGCATATTCAAAATTGCATTTTTTTGGCATAACTGCTGGGACAATCGTTACGGAGGCATACTCAGCAACTCCCCCCCCTTGCCACCGATATCAAGCACTTCCAATTGGTGAATGATTTATTGCGTTCGAATGCTGAAATCGCACAAACGAAACTCAACTGGACCGGGCCAAAGCGGCGAAAGGCCAAAGCGAATGGTCATTTTAGTGAATAAACAAAAGCCATCGGCCGGCATAAACGGTGGCCATCTGTGGCTGACATTATTTGCTTTTACTTTTTTTCATAATAACAACAACAAAAGCATTACATTACATATTGCGGGATATTCGTGTATTCGTGCAGGGAACAAATGAAGGTATATTAGGGTGGTCCTTTTTTTAACTGCCGGAAACTATTTTTTAAAAGAGTTGTACGTGTGTATCTAAACATTTCTATTGCAACTGCATATTTTATATATATGGATCGCAAAATAGCAAACAAATGTATGCTTCTTTAATTATATGCTTCAGCTTACATTGAAATACCATTTCACAATTTTTTCCTTTTTCTCCGGTTTCACAACTGATTCATCATAACAATGGAATATACAATGTGTTTATGGGGTATATTCCCTTCAACAATGCTGTTCGGTCACTTTAATAGTACTTCCCAGCCAATTTTCATAAAAACTTAACTCTTATGAAATTTCCCAGCATTCGAATGCGAGGAAATCAAATAATATTGCATTACTCATATTATTGTTGGTGTTGCTGGTATGTGAAAAATTTCCTGATGATTATACATATGTATGTAGTTTTATTGAAGTTATTTATAATCTAAAGTTGTTTTATATTGAAATGTTAAAATTCTTAAGATTACTTCAGCACATATGAATTTGCGATTAGGTTGGTTGAACACTTGTATCCTATACGCAGGCTTTTAAAGTACCAACCTTTTTTATTTGCACTATATGCCTTAGTTATACTTAATTAGTTCATTAATTATACATATTTACTATAACATTTTATTGACGAGTACGATATTTAAGTTCTTTTGTGTCTAAGGGTGTTCAAAGAGAATACAGGAAAAATATTGACATGTAGTTTGGGCAAAATCGGACCACTGCTACGCCCACAAAATGACGAAAACCAAAAACACATAAAGTGTCATAACTAAGTCATAAATAAAGTTATAACAGTATATTTGTAATAAAGGATTTGGAATAAAGGATCGTACTAGGAAGATGCATATTTGGATGTAATTTTTTTGGGAAGTGGGCGTGGCCCTGCCCCAAATCGGTTATTTGTATATATCTCGCAAACCAATAAAGGTATATAAACCAAATTTTCTGCAGTCGGTTCTCATACGAACCTCACCACACACCATGAAAATAGTTGAAATCGGATAATAACCACGCCCACCTCCCATACAAAGGTTAGGTTAAAAATTACTAAAAGTGAGTTAACTCACTAACGAAACACTAAATTTTGCAGAAGAAATAGCAGAAGGTAGCTGCACTCAGGAAAATGTCGTGGCATCGTCCACTTATGGGTCTAAAACCAAATCTCAAGAACTACTCGACAAATTTCAATGAAATTCGGTATATAATATTTTCTTGACACCCTGATAGCACGGACAAATGGGCGAAATTGATTCACAACCACGACTACTTTCCTTGTGAAGACATTGACGAAAACGGACTATAACTTTCCAAGGCCTCAGATATCGAACATGTTGAACTTAGCGCCTAAGGGTACATTTTAACCGAAAATATGGGTAAATGTGTTACATAATTTAATGTACTTCAGAGGAAATTGTTTTCTTCTAATATTGTTCTGTTCCAAAAATTATTTAAACCGGGTCAAAACATCTCCCAGCTCCTTAATTATAGGTTTTTCAAAAATACGGTGGGCTTTATTCTGCATATATGTATTCGGTTCAGGGATTACCTCAGCCCTCATATACTATATATGACGATTTTCGTTATTCTATTAAACTTTATGCCGAATTTATGGGTAAAATGTTCGGTTAAATCTGAACTTTGCCCTTCCTTAATTGTCTTTTACTGATATTGACTAGAGGAACCAAGATATCGCTTTGGTAACCATATCAAATTAAATTTTCAATATGCAAGAAAGCGTGGGTTCATTCAAAACGTATCGGAAAAAGCTTAATCGCTGAAGATGATTTCACAGCAGAACTGTAAGAATGTTGCGTGAAACACGATATTTCCAAACCATTTATTAGATACCGGTTCGGTAGTGAGAAGTTCCGAGGTCTTCAAAATAGGCGTCTGTTTTCTATTTTGACAAACTGACTTTAGCGAAATCATTTTCCAGCTAAGCACTTGTTGACTTTAAATATGAGAAATAGTCCCTATGGTCCAAACGTGATCAATACGGTGGATGGGGATTAGTTTATATTGTAATTATTTAAATTTATTAGTCTTAGGTGTTCAAATCCTTCACTTTTAGATCAATAAATTGAGAGCTATTAGAGTGACAAAACGTCTACTGTATTCCAGTTATGGTTAGTACCCTTAACACAGATTTGTATGTGGCTCGATCTCTATGGGAGGTAAATGCCAAACAGATGCATTTACTTAACAGGTTTAACAGCTATCTGTCTAGTAAATTCTGCATGCATGCTATTCAATATATGAGGCACATTTTACTTCTAGACAAAGTAATGTTAACGATTATGAGCGTAGAGTGGACCGAAGAAAATCTTCTATTTATGTTTTAAGAACCAACCTAATGCAGATTGGTACATCGATATTGTTTACATAGCGACCGCGTGTGTCCAGTGGCTTCCGTTATCACCCATCCCCATTCGGCTGTTGTCCTTTTGCCTGCCCACTGCCTTCTGCTTTATGCCGATTTTTGTGCAAATGTTTGCAGAAAATATTTATCTCACACTCCGGTTTGTGACAACCCGCTTGCTAATATACCAACAACACGGTGGCGCGCCTGTCCTGTCGTGCTGTTGTCCTGTTATCCTGCGCCATTGTTGTTAGCGAAATGTGATTGACCAGCAACCCGGCTAGCCGGCTTTGCTTGTGACAGTTCGTAGCTCTGTATTGCATGTGTGTTTTTGCTCGTTCTGTTTGCCTTTGTGCTTTTTGCGGTATAACGCTCGAGTAAGTGGCATTAATGTGGAATTTTATTGTACGTTAACGTTTTTACCGTTACATGCTCACGCATACGCCTACCTTAAGTCCACATACATACATTTTTATTTATTTTATTTTTCCGGCAGTTTTATTTGCCTCTACTTTTATCGTTATTATTATTGTGCGCATTACTGTAGTTGTTTACGGCTTATGCCTATCACCAGCGCCACATGTTGGCATTTTATCGCACTGAAAGGGAATAGCTAGGGGAGTTTCGCTTTTTATTTGTCAAATCTGTCATCGAGTATTTACACAATTGTCCTGCAGCTTAATCCGCAGTGATTGGCCATTTTGTAGATTAATCGTAATTATCAGTGGAATTATGCGGATTTTTTATAGCATTTTTCAATTTTATATAAATTTCACCGTTGCTTTGCACTATGTGCTAACCTCTCAGTTTAAAAACAACATATTTTTCATTTAAAAACCTTTTTATTGTCACTTATAATTATAGGATTCTTTAGAGCCAATACAAGTCAATAAATAATTAAGTTTTCCATAATTTGTATATATACCTCGTCTATAATAGCGATTAGTTATTTAAGAGATATTTCATTAAATCTCAATCGAACTGGTTCGTATTCTCCGAAGCTGTATTTTGAGATTCAGTAATAACAAGAAATCAAATGGAGCTAAAATTGGCTTATCAAGAATGGATTCGTTGATAACATATTATTATTATCCAGCGAAAGTGGCGAATCGAGCAAACAAGTGGCCTCTAATGATCTATTCACCAACTATATGATTTTGTACTCAACTAGACATTTTTGTATCTATCTAGTCGTAGTTAGCTCATTTAGAACTTTGTGCTGAAACCGGAACGATGAAAAGGACTGTACAATGCCGAAATAATAAAACTTAACAAACTTCTTTAATAATTATGAATTATGAAATTGTATAACAAACAAGATGTTCACAAAACCATGATCTATTTTATTAGTGTAGTCGTTGAAAGATACAATTTATCCGGCCAAGAGCGATCTAACGCTGATTTATTGAGTTTTAAGTTTAGTTTAGCATCTTGCAGCAGGGTTGCTCTATAACCTCATTCTTCGGATTTACATTAGGCCAAAACCTGGGACCTGACTGCATATGCGATAAGAGGTAGTTTCGTGTTCTGTTTTCGTCGAAACCATGCCGACAGCCATCTGTTTGAAGCACAACCACCTGCCTGGCGCATTACGAGGTTATTCTTACAGTATGTTGGGAACAAGGAACAAAACTCCCTTCAGACTTCGGATGCAAACAACTCCAGACAACTTCAGACACTTCAGACTTTAAACGCCATTCACAGTGGAGCCATTAACACCTTCTTCGACTACCTTGACTTGGAGTCAAACTACCACCCATTGCAGGCGACGAGCGACAGAAACCAGAGCCAAACTTCTACACATCCAGGCTAAACCCCGACATGCCATGTACATGTCCAGCAAGCAATGAGTCTCCGCATGACACTATCCATTTCTTTGCATGTCCACTAAACCCATCTTATCTAATACCCTCTCCCTATGTTCCGATCGTGTCGAAACAGCCTGTCTCTTGGGCCTTCTTTTAATTGGGTTTGAAAATAGACAAATTGAATTGAAATAGGATGCATATTGCTGATAACACAAAGCCAGCGAAAGACTATTTATATAGTATCTACGCAAAATTGCAGTCGTGGGCTTTGTATGTAAGATTTTAAAACTCTTTCAATAAGAAGTGAGATTCCTTCTCTGCTAAGTTGCTGCAACAGTTATTGTAAGATATTTTAAGTCCATAATTCAATAGAATGTAATATTAAATTTTAAATTAAAACATTCCCTTGACGTGAAGACCACAAAACGGCATACCGAACACGCATAACTCAGCCGGCTGCCTGAATGAATAGAAGCTGTTGCAGTCAAGGCATGCAACAAAGTTGCCGGCATCATTATAATTCTGGCATAAAATGATAAATATAAAACTGGTAAGCAGAACGGCATAAAGACAAGCCACAGAAGCGCATCCACTGGTATATAATGCTTACTAAACCTGACTGAGCTCTTTGTTGTACTGCATTATTCCGCTCATTTGCAGCTATCGAGACGTATTGTTGGTTTATGGGCGGTTTTCGCTGGCTTTTGCGGAGTATTTAGTAGACACAAGTAAATCAGTTGAGACGATGCGGTGCCTGGTGATCGTAAAACTGATTTTATAGGCGAAAAATAGACGAGAAGAGATATAAGCGATGACATACATACACGAGCGTTTTTCATTTAAAGGACAATGAACTAATATTACCGCAACTAATAAGGAATACAATTTTGTGAGTTATTGGGTAAAGTTTCTTTATTGGTCTGCTGATTAAAAAATAGTCACCTCAAGGTATGAAGTTTAATTTAGGAATTAATGGAATTTTTCGCCAACAATGACCTTATCCTTTCAAAAGTAGTCTGATAATTTTTATTTTTTATAAGTCGATATATCAATATTAGAGTATATTTCTAATAATTTATTTCCCGATTTCAACATTTAGCCTATAATTATTGCCAATTATGTGAACGATAAAGTTTGCACCTAGCAATTTTGTTGCGATCGTAAAAATTATGCGTGTGGACAAGCAAAACCGGACAATGCAGTCGCTCTGATAATAGACACACGTACACGTATGCGAAAGTGTGGCTAGAATACCAAAGAAGCTGAACGCGGAAGCCTTTGCAAGAAGAGTCCATCCCACTAATTAGCAAACTAATCACATTGTTGCATTTTATGTTTTAGTTTAAAATATTTGTCGGACTTGGCCTTAGAAAGTTATGGTGAAACTGGTGAATTGCAGATACTGCATTTCGAATAATACGAGTTTTAAATCAATCACAAATTCCAGCATATGTGACCACATTTGATATGAGTCATCGAGAAATTTAACCAAAATATTTAACAGCGGAACCTTGAAGCTAAACGAAGTACTCCCGGTGAATCATGAGTTCGAAGCCAGCCGATTTAAAAAAAACTAATGTTAGGGTAATTTTTTTAAGAACTTCCTCTGCAGACAATCTTGAATCTCTGAGTGTTTGTTTAATAAGCCGTAATTCGGAGGTGGCTTAAAACTTGTAGGTCCTTGATGAATAATAGAAGTTAGAACCTTAAGATAGAGAGTCCTTATAAAATTGCAAAAGTTTCCTGTTCGTATTAGGATCAGATTGAGATGGTAAAAATCGTTCGAATGAAAAAGAAAATATACGATATTAAAAAGAAAGATTTTCTTAAGTCACTCTACTTGTAATGTAATCTAGACAGGGTTTGAAGAAATTGAATATGGTATTTAAACTAAAAAAGAATATCTGATTTAATATGCAAGCCTTCTTTATTGGCTTTTTTTGCGTGAGTATGAACAGAGCACTCGCGAAAACTCGAACTAATGAAAACCATACCTGTTCGAGTTAACGAATTATTCCAGTTTTCGAGTGTTATATTTTTCTTGTATAATTCAAAATATTATAATGTGGTTTGTTGTTTAGTGATTGATCACTAGTTTATTTGAAAATTTTAAGTTTTGTTTTCTTAAATAATACAAGGAACATGTGTATGTAAGAGGTAGGTTGTTTTATAATTGTTAGAAAAAAGTAGTGATTTCTGTTTGCCGTTTTTATTTTCGACCGAATTCAATACGTTTTTTTCGCGCGATGATTGGGCTTACTCTTTCAGCAGTTGCCCATTGTATTGCTTTGCTATACATCCGCTTCGGATGAACTTATGCGTTCTGGTTCATTTTCACCTTCCGCCTCAAATTCATCTTCAGAATTGCTTTCTTCAATGGGTTCCTCTTCAATCAGGTCTTTATTCCAGTTATTTATTTCTTCTTTTGTAAAAGTAACCTAGTAAAAATGTGTTGTTGTTATACATGAGTTTTTCCAATTCTTTAGCCTCTGCTTCTATTTGGTTTTTCAAAACATTAAGCGGAACATCATCTTCGTCATCGTCTTCCATATTGGCAAAGTTTAAAATATTTGTCCAGCACTTCATCAGAGTATCTTGCCCCAACTTATTCCAAGATCTATCCAAAAATGTAACAGCGTCCATCAAGTTAATTTTTTTCATTGATTCGACCAAATCGCATTCATCGGTGAAAATGGCTGCAAAAAACAGAGTTTCGATAATGTAACTTTGTTATTCTTATTGCGTTTTGATCCATTGGTTGAATCAAAGGAGTGACATTCGGGGGCAAAAACATCGTTGCCATCTTCAGACATTAATTCATCTTCGTTTGGATGCGAAGGTGCGTTGTCAAGATAAAGCCTTTTGGGGCGAATTTCAATAAAACAATACGTATCTAACAACAGTGCACGCATCGGCCGTTGCAAAACTTCTAGCTGGATACTGAGGTGGACATGTTAACATACAACAATACGAATATGTATGTATATCGTATATGATATGTTTTCGCGTCTAAAATAATGGATATTTTTTGTTCGAGTTTTAAAGTAGCCAATGGAGAAGAAAAAATGTACAAGTTTCCGAACTTTCGAGTTATCGTGTGTTCGAGTTTTCGCGACTGCACTGTAAATATGTGGTTCTCTTCTTGATTTACATTCAATATGAAATTTTGACAGTTTAAAAAGTTCTCATTAGTTTAACAATAGCTTGTTTCGAAATCTGAAATCTATCTATCATTCTTGGATTTAACACGGAATCTCATTCTCTAGTTAATATTGGAAGAAAGGAAGGAGCAAAACATAAAATCCCTTTCTTTAACAATCAATCTGACAGGAAGGATCTCAGAAAGGATGAAGCTGAAGTGGTGAGGAGATGGTTTTTTCAGTTTTCAGTTTTAGCTGTTTTCAGAAATGGTGTCAATAAGAGAAAACTAAATTACTTGTTTGATGTAAACTAATTGCGTATTCTGGTTATAGAGCTGTAGTGATAACGACATATCCAATGATTGTTCAATGCAAAGAATAATACTCTTTTTACCGAAAAAAAAATATTAAAAAGAATAAAACATCATGCTACAAATTTTATTAAGTTGAAGAGTAACATATCTATTTTTTCAAAAAGTTATTAAATAGTTCACCGTAAATAATTTCTTAATGCGTATATAGTTTATACTCTAATCATTATAAAGATTATGCAAAAGTGTAAAATATGAGTACGATGTATTCAGCAGTGATTGAAATACCTCCATTGTCATTGGATACATCTGACCAACACGGATCTGTAAAAATCAAAAATATTTAAATATTATATAATATATAAAACAAGTAAGGAAAGGCTAAGTTCGGGTGCAACCGAACATTTTATACTCTCGCAATTTATTTAGAGATTTACCTATATTTTCGGTGAAAAATTACCCTTAGGCACTGAGTTCTTCATGTTTGATATCAGGGGCCTTGAAAAGTCATGGTCCGATTTTGACAATTTTTCCACAAGTGATGTCACAGCTCAAATACAGTATTTATGAAAAGTTTTATTTCGCTATCTTTATCGGTTCCTTATGTATACATTATAAAGTGAACGAATCAGAAAGATTCAAAATTGAGTTATATGGGAAGTAGGCGTAGTTGTGAACCGATTTCATCCATTTTCCACTTGTGTCATCAGGGTGACAAGAAAATATTATATATCGAATCTGTCGAGTAGTTCCTGAGATATGGTTTTTGACCCATAAGTGAGCGACGCCACGCCCATTTTCCATTTTGTGAAAAAATCTCAGTTCAGCTTCCTTCTGCCATTTCTTATGTTATATTTGGTATTTCTGACGTTTCTCGTTAGTGACTTAACGCACTTTTAGTCATTTTCAACCTAATCTTTGTATGGGAGGTAGGCGTGGTTATTATCCGATTTATTTCATTTTTGGACTGTATAAGGAAACGGCTAAAAGAAACAACTGCAGAAAGTTTGGTTCATATAGCTTTATTGGTTTGCAAGATATATACAAAAAACCTATTTGGGGGCGGGGTCACGCCCACTTTTCCAAAAAAATTACATTCGAATGTGCCCCTCCCTAATGCGATCCTATGTTCCAAATTTTATTTTCATAACTTTATTTATGGCTTAGATATAGCTCTTTATGTGTTTTTGGTTATCGCCATTTTGTGGGCGTGGCAGTGGTCCGATTCCGCCCATTTTCGAATGGTGCCAAGGAATACGTGTTCCAAGTTTCATTAAGATATCTCAAGTTTTACTCAAGTTACAGCTTGTACGGACGGACAGACATCCGGATTTGAACTTTACTCGTCACCCTGATCACTTTGGTATATATAACCCTATATCTAACTCGTTTAGTTTTAGGACTTACAAACAACCGTTATGTGGACAAAACTATAATACTCTCTTTAGCAACTTTTGTTGCGAGAGTATAAAAATATTTATTGCATAACATTCGAAAATATATAGATTTTGCGTTCCTCTTATCAGCAGGATTTATATATATTTATTCTACAATAGCACCCACCTGTAATGGTTTCTGCGTGCGCCCAATAAATATGAGTAGAGTTCTCTTAAAACGTGGACTACAATTGTACCATTGCATTTCGTAAGCCGCATCGGAGACAAGGAGGCTCTAAGAGAAAGAAAATAGAAAACAATATAAATTAACAGAGTTTTATTTAGTAATTTATATTAAATTTGATATGAAGCAAACTGTACCATTTCTAATATTCCATTGGCTTGCCAGTAGTAAGTGAAGAGCACATACAACATTGTGCCAATATACATTACAATGGAAATCTTCTCTGCCGTAGAGGTCGTCTAATAAAAAACAATGATAATACATTCAGGTGGATTAAAAATATGTTTGATGAATTAAACAGTACTCACAATATTGATGCAAAAGAGTAGCGAGCAAATAACACAACTGAAGAGCAGAAATTCGATGAGCACAATATAGGTGACCAATTCGTTGAAGTCACTGACATATCTTTGAAGTAAAAGTGTTTAAAATATTAAAACAAAAAATTAAAAGATTACAAAATTATTTTTACAAAGCTAAATCTACAATATTAATTGTTTCTATGTTATAACTGTGTTTCAAATTAATTAGACCTTACTCACCTAGCAATTCTCGCATGATAAGCGATATTCGTGCGTAACAATTCGAAGAGTTCCTCTTCCGTTTTAGTTTTCATATTATCGCATAGATTCTTGAGATTATTTTGTAATATCTGCAGTGTTGCCTTTGCGAACATCGCGAAGCTGGCGAATAAACTTACATAGGGCATGTACATGCTGGACAGAGTGAAAGGAAACGATAATTGACCTATATAGATGATTTCATAGAGCGGAGAGTGCGTGACATCGATGCCGGGCAATGCAACGCCGAAGGGATGAACTGTTAATGAAAACCGATTTAATTAAAATAAATAGCTATAATAACTTTTGTATGTAAAAGTATGCTTGTGTAAGATATAACAATAAGAGAACAACTTAAGGACCAATGAGTTCCAATTCAACTTCGTATGTGTAGACGCTTACGAAATTTCATTATCTGATATTTATTTAAGGCCTGCTCTTATATATTGGTAGAGCTTCTTACATACATGTGTATGTCTATCGATGCTAACATTTTCTTTGTAACCAATTTCTATAAAGCGATCGACTTTTGGTAGTTGCTTGTAAGTGCCTTAACTCTGGTAAGTAAAAAAGATTTACAGAAGTTCCAACTCAATTAATCATAGTCTTTTGGAATATTAACCAGATTATCTTTCCGTATATAATTTTAATCAATGTGATATATCACTAGATCTTGCAATAAAAGAAAGACCCCTTTCAAAGCAATGGTGATTAAGTTGAAAACAGCCTATTTTTATACTCTCGTAGTATAGTTTTGTTCACATAACGGTTGTTTGTAACACCCAAAACTAAACGAGTTAGATATAGGGTTATATATACCAAAATGATCAGGCTGACGAGAGGAGTTGAAATCTGGATGTCCGTCCGTCCGTCTGTCCGACGAGATATCTTAACGAAACTTGGAACACGTATTCCTTGCCACCCTGAGGAGGTTGCTTTCGAAAATGGGCAAAATTGGACCTTTGACACCCCACAAAAATTTGGGTAGAAGGATCGCACCAGGAAGGGGCATAGGTGGATGTAATTTTTTGGGTAAGTGGGCGTGGCCCCGCCCCCAAATCGGTTATTTGTATATATCTCGCACACCAATGAAGCTATATAAACCAAACTTTCGGCAGTCGGTTCTCCTACGTACCCCACCCACACCATGAAAACAGTTGAAATCGGATAATAACCACGCCCACCTCCCATACAAAGGTTAGGTTGAAAATTACTAAAAGTGGGTTAACTTACTAACGAAAAACGTCAGAAACACTAAATTTCACATAAGAAATGGCAGATGAAAGCTGCACTCAGTTTTTTTTACAAAATGGAAAATGGGCGTGGCGTCGCCCACTTATGGGTCAAAAACCATATCTCAGGAACTACTCGACTGATTAGAATGCGATTCGCTATATAATATTTTCTTGACACGTGTGGAAAATGGATGAAATCATTTAACAACCGTCTGATTCCTTCACTTTATAAGATATACATAAGGAACCAATGAAGATAGCGAAATAAAACTTTACACAAATACTGTATATGATCTGTGGTATCACTTGTGAAAAAATTGTCGAAATCGGACTATAACTTTTCAATGCCTCGGATATCGAATATGAAGAACTCAGTGCCCCTTGGTAACTTTTCACCGAAAATTTCGGTCAATATCTCAAGAATCAGTGTGTTTCCTTAATAAAAATATAGCAATAAATTGCGAGAGTTTGAAATGTTCAGTTGCACCTGAACTTAGCCTTTCCTTACTTGTTGTAAACTAAAAAAGTTTATGGGAATTTCTTGTAGAAATATAGTTATATGTATATATAGGAGGAAACTATTTTAGAAAATGAACATTAAAGTAGATTATGAACCTATTTGTGAAAACTTTTAATTTCTTCTTCAATCAGGTGTTAACTGATATAATTTTAATAGATTTCGGTCGATTTGATTTTGATCTCTTTCCATTATATCTTGAGAACTGAATCACTGAATTTGAAGAAGCCTGTCAGAACAAATTGTCTGTGATTTCAATTGATTCTAACTCACTCAAAGTTATTATTTGGCTGTAGTAATTTCAATGCTTCACTTTGCAGGCAGGCACATTAGAAGTAGTACACGCTAAGTGTGTTGATGTAAGATGTTTAAAAAAAAAATATTATACATATCCTTGAAATATCAATAAATTTATAATGAAACCCAAAATTTTAACTACAGATTTGAGTAACACAAAATCTTCAACATTAATTTAAAACCTTTGTTATATTAAATTTAAATCAATTACTTACTTCTCTGTTCCTGAAAGAGTGGATACGCCATTGCCACAATTAAATCAGAAAATGAAGCTGACAAATTGAAAATTGAAATATTTCGTGCGCTTTTTGTAGCAGCTGCCAGCACACTCTTTGCATAATCATCACCCGACTCCTGAATAATGGAAAGCAAATAGGAAGAATCATGGATTTAAATTGAATTTTAGACAAACAATGAAACTGAAAAAAATTAGTTAGTCGTCACAGCTCACACACTCACCTCTATATTGTCGTATAAAGTTACCAATTCCTCCATCAGCGCTTCAAATTTATCGCGATTCTTAATGATGAGGCACGTACGCAGTAGGGCGTTGAATACGGAGACCGCAAAGAACGTATTCAATATGAATGTGGCCAAATCGCCCCATTGTTGATACAAATAGACGCATTGCATTGCATTCAATAGGCAAATGGGTGCCACAAAAGCGACACAACGACGCCAATCACGTGCAAAGAGCACTGAAAGAGACTTCCACAGCCGCACATTAATCGAGAGCAGCGGATTGTCTTCGACCACGGTGGACATATTTACTTCAATTTTCGCGGTTTTCGAAGTTGAAACACTAACGAAGTGGAGGCAGGAATTTTAACGGGAATCTATATGGTTGGTGGTTGGAGTGACAACTCCAGCTGCAATTGACAAAGTGTTTGCCGTCACTCACACCGCCACTTCGAAGCGGTTGATTTCTTGATTGCTCAATAACTCAATTGTGGCTTGTTTGTCGTCCACTTTTTATTTATTTTATCCAAGCACTCTGCTACTTCCATTCCTATACGAGGATATTGGCGCACTCCTTGCCAGTTGGTCACTTGATGCCACTTAAATAGCTCGGAGTGAGATGTTCTCTTCACTATTTGTCATGTTTGTTGAGTATCAAGTTCACTTTGGTGTCGGAGTGTGTGGGTGTGAAATCTATTATTGTAATACGTGTCGTATACGTAATTGCGGGCATTAATCACTCGGTATGCAGCACTAAGTAGTCATTAAATCGCATTTCAATTGACACAGCTGGTGACAATTGCTAACTCAATTTAAAGGCAAATTGCACTCAGTATGTATTGCAATTGAGGTGTTTCGATTTTAAAGAAGGAGCTAATTCTGTTAAATTACTAAGGCTTGTGTCAAGTGATTTCTCGAAATTATAGTGTTGGTAATATGCAATTGACCTTGTCGAAAATTATTCTATTATTATGAGTTTGGCTATTTATTATTTAAATAGTGCAAAATGTGTTAAATTTGCGAAAATTGCTATGCAATTGAAATAATTATTCATTGATAGATACCGCTTGAAAATATAATACTTGTTAGGATGTGTATAAATGTGTGTGTTAATTATAGGTTTCAGGTTTCTCTGGAAATGTGTATATCTTCAGTTGTATTGGAAGTAGGCTATAATGAATCTATTTTAAATATGTTTCCAATTCTGTTAAAATTGGTCAAATAGGTTATGAGGTGTTTCAATCAGTTAAAATCTTTTAATTAATAATATTCCAGTCATTAGTGATAGGTGCTAAATGGGAGGAGGCATAAGTAAATTATTAAATTATTACCGATACCGATACAATAGTTTTTTAGTACGTTTAGTAATCTGCTTCAGAATAGGTCTCAGACTCAGCAATTACATCTATCGCTGAAATTTTCCACAGTCAGTGTTATCGTGAGGTCTGAGAACAGGCGGAGGCGTAAGTTTATCTATAATGCGGAAGCAAATTTAAGGCCAATTCATTAAATTTTTATATCGTTTTAATTAATTTGTGATGTTCCCATATAAATATAGTTGAAACAAATTATATCAATCGCATCTCGGAATATACGTACCATATAGTTGATCATATTATAATAAAGGACTTTTTCCCCTCTCTTCATTTGGTCCATCACGTATAGTCTATTCGGAAAGTTGTTAAAACTACGGAATGAAATGATGTGGCCATAATTCTTACATTGGATATGGCAGTCGTCGCCAATACGTGAAGGACCAAAAATCTTGCGAAGAACTCTTCTCCCGAGCACTCCAAGAGCCAGTACATTACTTCTGCACGGGTACTATTAGTGACTTGTAGAGTATTATTTTTGTCTGCCTACACTCTAATTGCCTACTGAGTCAGTAATAGCAGCGATTTGCAAATTATATTCTTCCCTGGATCTCCAGGCACCTTTGGCCCGTTTTGTTCCCTCTCAAATACTGCTCAAAATCACGAGCTCGTTGTTGTTTGGGTAGCTTGTATTTTAGAAGAGCATTCGTTTACTCAAATATATGTATTTATTTAGAGGGTCGACAAAATTCATCAAATCAGCTAATTTTAGAATGTCTTATATGGTTTTGAATCATAACGGAACCCATGCTCATAACCTACTATCGTTCGGATATCAGTAAATTCTACAATCAAAATCATCAACCCATTAAAAGTGGACCGTGGCCGTCATATTAAGGAGTATTGTTTCAGAAATGTTACACGTTATAATTGATAAATTCTAGCTCTTAGTATATTTAAATTATTTTTATTATTATTATTTTATTGAGTTTTGGAATATCTTTTGATATGTGCATATATGTTACATCTTCGTAAAATATTTTGTTGAATCAAAAAGAAGCAAAATATAGCAAGAAAGAGCAAAGAAGCTTCTTCAGACATTATCAAGTACACTTGAACTGTTAAAGGCACCTTATACACACATATAATACAAATATGAGGGCGGACACATATTTATTTGGCTGCATGCAGTCAACAATAGGACTTATAAATATGTATGCATACTCTAAACAGAAAAATCTCTGTACTCTTGAACAAGAATAAGTTCTCCGCAATGCGTAAATACTATACTCAATTTGTCGTTGCATTCAGTTTTTTTAGGAAATACGTTTAAGTACGTAAGTATGTAACTGCATATAATAAATTATATAAAATCAATATAACAAGTGGCAGTCAATCAGTGCAGCAGCAGAATATTAGCGAATCCAAAAAAGTATGTGGAAGTACTCACGACTGCATGAATCGCATGTGAGTATGGATATGCAGGTATGTATGTATGTACCAGTATATCAAAGAACTTAACAATAGGACTTTTCAAAAGAAATATTGCATTCGGTTGGAGTTAAAAGAATTTCGCAGACTCTGCGCAAATATTTCATGCATCAATGAGCAAAAGTTATTCAAAAAGAAGTTAAGTGAATAAGGAGGATATGAAGTGATGACAACAACTGAGAGGATATGCATAGTACGAGTATATATGTATGTATATTGGTATGAATATACATTTATGACTTTCGTTCGCAGAAAATATGCTTAACTTGTTTGACACTGACATTGATTGGGTTGATTTGATGGAAAGCTCGAAACTCTATTATTATCAGTCGAGTTAGTAAGCATACGTATATATACATGTGCATGTTCGACTATATGTACGCTCTACATACTCTTATAACAGTCAAACATCAGTCATTGAAATCCGTGAGAACGCAAATACGGAATGTGCATGCTAATACAGTGATTTCTTTTTGGAGGAAAAAAGTCGTAAAAGTGCGGAGTGTGGAAAAAATTATGAGATCTAGAATCCGAAATTGAATTTTTGGGTATGAAGTGATTGTAATTTTTTTTCATAAATGTTTTTGAAATGAATTTGTTAAAGAAGGCATAAAGATTTATTAATATTTATTGATTTAACCCTCTCATACCCGAATTAAAATGGGCGAAGCTAACAGCTTTTTTAGGACAGATATATATTAGTCTTAACTCAAATATGAAGTGATAAAAATTTCAAAGTCCTATGTTACCGGGTTCATTAGCTATGTGATGTTGCTTATAGGCACAAATTAAATTATTATAAATAAACTAAACACTTTTTTCATGAAATTTTTTTAGTAAATAACTCTCTTATCCTTACTTATTTATATAGTTCACTTTGTTTTAAAATAAAACAATTATTTATATGTTTTTGAACCATTTTTGTATAACAACTTTTGTATAATTTTTTTCGCGAAACGATTTTTGCCAGTTTCTCTCTGCTAAGAACTCTTACTGAGTGAACCCGTGCACAGCTCAAATCAGAAAAAGTAACTGTAAGCTTGCATAACACATAAGTCTACATAATTGAAAAACCGCTGGTTAAAAAAATTTAAATAACGAGAATTAGGAGCCGATAAGTACAATGTTGCGTATACGCAGGGTTGAAAGGGTTAAAAATTAATACAAAAATAAATTTGGTTATACCTATAAAAGAAAACAGTTATATCAAAGCATATAGTTTTAAAGTTATTTACATATTTATACATTATAAAATTTATTTTAAAGAGTTAAAAATTATATATTTAGATCATTTGGTTTATCCATTTGTTTGTTTTCTAAAAAAACTCCATCTGTTAGTTAGTTACGAGGTGTGTTCAAAAAATAATTGGAATTTGAAAATTTTAGGGGTTTGAAGAGTAGTAGCAGGTTTCTACAAGTTCAGAAAGGCCAAAAAATTGTTATTATATTTTCGATCCACCGATAGACAGAAAACATTCAAACAACCGGATCTCTACGTTTACATCGGTAGTTAGATGTTGATTATTAACAAGTAAGAAAGGGCTAAGTTCGGATGTAACCGAACATTTAATACCCTTGCAATTTTTGATGAAATTAGGAAAAAGATTCCCTCTGAATTATTTTCGGCGCGAAAAATTACACTTAGGCACTGAGTTCTTCAAGTTTGATATCCGGGGCCTTGAAAAGTTATATTAGGATTTGACAAGCTTTCCACAAGTGATGCCACACTTCAAATAAAGTATTTAAGTAAATTTTTATTCCGCTATCTTTATTCGTTCCTAATGTGTATATAATATTATAAAGTGAAGGAATCAGATGGATTTCAAAATTTTTGAATTTATTTTGAAATCGGTCGAGTAGTTCCTGAGATATGGTTTTTGACACATAAGTGGGCGACGCCACGGCCATTTTTATTTTTTTTTTTAATCTGAGTGCAGATTTTTTCTTCAATTTCTTCGGTAAAATTTGGTGTTTCAGACGTTCTTCGTTAAGGAGTTAACTCTATATATAACTATGTACATATATTCATATGTGATGGGGTATGTAAACGAAATAACTGCAGAAAGTTTGGTTTATATAGTTTATTGATTTGCGAGATATTCACAAAAAACCTAGTTGGGGGCGGGGCCTCGCCCACTCTCGCAGAAAAATTAAACTACATTGTGGCTAACGATTTGTTGGCCATGATTTTAAAATTAGCAGGCAAAGCCCTTCTGAATATTTTGGCAGTCTTTTCTATAAATAAGCATATTAATTTTACTTCGAAAATTGGTATCATGGTGACGCTAAAATAATTTGTGGATATAATTTTATAACGTAGAGGCGCTGGAGTGAAACTAGTAATTGAGCTTTTTGTTGTTCATCTTATTTTATAAAACATTAAGGTTATTTGAATTCTTTAAGCTATAACTTTGGAAAGTAAAACGAGTTCTTGACCTTCAGTGGAAAAATGTCTAAAAATCTTGGATATATTCTCAAACCTCGGGTTGTCTGCGGATTTGGAATGCGAATAATCTTAAAGAGAAACCTGTCTCTCGCTTCTAGAAATAGTTATTGTTTAATGTTTGATTTATTGGTTACCGTCAATGTGCTAAATATGGTATGATGACACAATAAGCAAAGGACATCGTCATAACGTATATTATTTATAGGGACCAATTTTTAGTAACCGAAGATCATGAAATGAGATTGTCAATTGATCATCTATAGGCCATGCAATGCAATAGACTAAATGCGTTGTTTATAGCAGATATATAAGAAGAGAAGTGAAGAAGCACATCACAGCATACTCGTAGATTAAATGAAGGCTTAACTGATTTGCGATGATTTCTATTTCTATTGTAATAATGGCTCTTCATAATTAATACAAATTCTCCAACTATTATTTCAAAGCGATCTATTCTTGTATTAGTAAATATCATGTTTAGTTCCAAATTCACCACTGTATTTATGTATACCGTGTTCTAAAGGATTCAACTTTCATGAGTCGCCACAACAACTACTAAGAATACATTCTCCATTTCGCATTAGTATTCATTACGAACATTTAATTATTTCAAATTTTTGCATAACAAAGCAGCAGCAACAACAACGCACACTCAAACATATAAAAGCGCTTTTCAAAGACAAGGTAAAATATACCACATGCCTTCATAGCCTCTTAAGAGCTTTCTAGCTTTGTTTAGAAAGGCAGCATTCTGCACGGCACAACAGGCAGTCGGAAAAACATAAAGACCCCACATTCCATAAGGATCTCCGCCGCTGGTTATGTAACACCAAGTGAAAAACAAAAGATTTTCAAAATTGTGGTATTTGTATGGGCAACTACCGCTGTGTGGCCATAGGCATGGCAGAGGCGCAAAGGTTAAACGGTTGTTGCTCACTCCCTTTATGATTTGTCGTTAGTCCTGGCCTGTTAGCTGCGTGCCTGTGCAGCCAGGTGGCGCCGTTGAAGAGTGTACTTTTCATTATCAGGTGTCAAGTGGATGTGTTTAAGCGTTATTCATGCTTTTTGCTGCTTGTATCACAACAACAACAACAACCACAATGTGCTGTGAAGAAAAGGTAAACAATTGTTGAATGTGTAAATAACACCATGAGCTCCCCAACTCAGTCATTATCATGGCATTTGACTTAATTTTATGGCAGATTTCACCAAAGGACATAATAAATGGCTGCTTATACCCTGCAGCGATGCAGAGTAAACGCGTGGCATTCAGTTGTGAATATATGTAAATGTATAGGAAAACTATTTATGTTTTTATATATTAAGAATAGTTCATGACAACGACTGTCTACGGATTTCTAAGAATTTTTCAATTTTTCTGTTAGTGGAACTACACAGTAGGGTGCTACTTATAAACTGGAAGAATATTGTTTGAAGAAAAAATTATTCGCCACAAATAGGAACGGATAGTAATTACTTACAAGGTCAAGACTATAAGCTGGATGCAACTCAACTAAGCTCCCAGAACCCATGGCGAGTTGCTATCGAAGTGTGTGGTTTCCTCGTGGAACACAATTCCTATGTTGGGGAGCAGTTCATTAGTAATCAACTTTTTAACACCAAGACCGGTTTTGTAGCGATTCTGCAGCTATCCGTAGATGAAAACTCGGTTCATGAGGTTTGTTGTGTAAACTCGTGTGGTATCCTTGTTCTTGATCTTGTTTTTGAACCCAGCCTTATTTAAATGGTTCCAAACGGAATTTTGTGCAAGACTTAATTTCTGGGTAATCGAAATAGTACTCAATTCGACATGCGTCGAATTCGACGATATCCATTATTTCATCGATATTTTTGACAATTGGTTTTCCAGTGTGTGGTATACCTATGACATCAGATTTTTCGGGACGGGACCATAAACTTTTTACACTTTCAGACGCCAGACTTGCTGATTTGTCCTAGACTTTTTATATGTTTGGAAGCATCACATGTTCTTACAAGAATTTATACCTTTTACAGTTTAACGCCTTACTCATATTCACTATGATTTGATTTCCAAGAACTATTATATAGTATGTAGATACCTAGCTCCTATATAAGTAGGTATGTAAATTAGATAAGAAAATAAGTAATAGTTGAAAACAAGTATATAAATAGAGTATATATTGGAACACACTTTATTTTCTGGAATTAAGAAAGGACATCACGACAGAAAATGTAAATAATGGTAGTTCTCCCGCTTTGGAAAAGGTACATGGAGGTATTACCAAAAAATATAGACATTTTCATAAAACCCTGTTGAACAATAACTTTGAATAAAAACTAAATAATAAATCCCTTAACTCACAAAACCAGTCAGCGTGTGGCTTACAATGAGCGCTTAAAAATCAAAATTTCCGGTAACAGTCATTAAATTACCTTTTTTTGCAGAGTTCTCACCAGCCGGAGAACCTTTTGTTAGCCGTCAGCAATCCAACACACTTCACTTTCCCAAAAAGCAATGAGCCTAGCGGCTCGGCGGTTGAAACGCCGACACCAGTTAGAACTTGATTTCCTCTTCAACGCTTTTGTGCATATAAAAATATGCAAATTAGGCGGATGGAAACTGTGTGTGTGTGCAAAAGTGTAGAGACCACGAAATGAAAGCTGAAAGGGGACCAAAGCAACAAGCATAAACGAAAGCGTCAGCGAAGCAGCAAACCAAACAAATACACAAACAAACTTGGAAGAGGGCTGACGAAGAGTCAGGCTCAGACGTTCGAGTTTCGGCTTTGAACGGCAATTGGCAAACGGAAGCGAGGAAAAAAGTGCAAGTGCGCCGCATAAAATTAACGAGGTTAGCACCAAGGCCCAAGGAGTGATGTGGTATGAGAGTCGCTGTGTCGGCAAACTGGCTGATTTTCATTAAACCATCGAAATTTATTCATTTTCGCCTGCCGCCCGGTTGTTTCGGCCGTCTGTAGCTGCGGCAATGCAGTTATTTGTGTTATGCTTTTGTTGTTGGTGTTGGTGTTGTTGTAGCTGTTGACTACTGCCTGCTGCTTTGTTGGCGGCAAAGGTGACGCCGGAATAATTGAATTCATATGCATCAATGAACGGTTGGCCTGACAAAACACGGAGGCACAGAAGCCAGCGACGCCACTGAACTGTGGCCTAACACAAGCGACCTGTCGGACGGAAATGAAAACTTTGACAACCCCCCCAACAGTACAATATGGCATATGCATGAGTATGTTTGCATGTGAGTGATGGAGGGGGAAGTAGGTCTGCGTGTGTTTGTGCCGACATTTTGCGGTGGTTAATTTAAATAGATTTTCAATTGTGGTTTTAACATTTTACATAAATTGTTATAATGAGCCAAATAAAGGGGGGACACACCACACGTTAACGCTTCTGACAATTACAAGCGCCGTTGGTGGTTGGGTGTCTTTCTCTTTTGTGGAAAGTGTGCTTGGTATTTTATGCAAAATAGCTGAATACAGTTATGTTTTCATTGTTTTTGTTGTTCTTGTCTCCGTGTGCACTGTTGTGTAAGACACTGTTGACATTTGCGTTGACAGTTTGCTTATGTTTCGGAATTTAATTTTCAAAATTCAAAATTCATTGGATTTGTGGTAATAGAATTGCTTTCTAAATTGTACAAGATAATATAATCAGATGATTTATGCAAATTTTGTTGAATTATTGGCGAAATTACTACATTGATATGAAATCAGTGATGAAATTTTGTGACTTTTTGAAAATGTTGAAAAGAAACAAATTAATTAATTTGCAGTTATATATGTGCGTATTAGAGGTTTTGGTATTCGACTAATCGACTAACCGAATTAACCGAATAGGGCATTATTCGAATAATAATATTCGGTTTGCACTATTCGGATAGTCGTCAGTCATCGACTAGTCGCTTAACCGCTCATTTTCGACTATTCGGTAAACCGTTCGTTGTCGACTATTCGAATAGTGCAAGTTCATTAATTTTCCAGCAATGGAGAACGTCCTCTCTGATTCTGATAAAGTGTCTGGAACATTTTTCATTTATTCAAATGGTTTAAAGTTAACGTCGAAACGCCGGACTCAATAATCATAAGGCTCATAGTGCATCCCAGTTAATGCTAACTAAAGACAGTGCAACAGGCCACTGTATTTGATAAATCTCTATTTTCATACTAGTTACCAAATTTCTTATAAGGCCTTTGAGGGCCGTGAAAGATAGTCTATATCAATCGGCTGAGGGGTGGATGTTTACAGAGGTAATATTTTAAGGCGAGATCTCAGGTTTGTCTGTATTGTGCGTGGTCTACTTTCCTATTACATAGTTAATTTTTCGTAAAAGTGGAGGCTTTTTGGCCTGTTGTACTTGTGTTTTTGATCTAGTGCTTTAAATAGCTGTTGAGGGAGCTGAACGGTAATGAGACATACACTTTGTGCTTTGCTGACCTATCTGATTGTTTTTTCGTTCCATTCTATATCAATATGATTGGAGTCCTTATGAAGACTACATTGATACAGCAGATCGCTTGAATTGCTGTTTGGAAAGTTAATCGACTTGACTGTTAAATCATAAGATCTGTTAAAACCCTTGTTAAACCCTCAGCCTCGACTAGTAAAACCAGTTGCAACGGCTCTTGTGTCTGCTTCACATTCTAGTCCATTCCTTAGCACGTAAATTTTCTTATATAAAGCCCATATTCGATGTCTTGAAAAGTTATATTCCGATTTCGAAAATTTTTAAATGGACTATGCTACACCTCGATTTCGCCCATGAATAATACTTTCAAATATATACGCAAATATAGTAGCTTTGTTTTCGCTCATCAGTTGCTTATTTTCATATAGATTAATTTGAAAATAAGATTTTGAAAAAAAAATCGAAATTTCAAAATTCGGCCTGATCATACCTTCATGAAATTTTCTGTGTTATCAAATTTATCACTTGTAGTTTTTAAAACATAAAATTGAAACATTTGTTCGCTTTCATGAAAATACTCAAAAGTTCAGTAGTATCGAATTTAAAGAATTTCAATATCGAAATAGAAATAAACTTAGTCTAATTTGCATTTTGAGTGAGGTAAATGACCTTTGTCAGTGGTTTGTTTACATTTTGGCCGAGGTCGTTGACCTTTGACAAGGGTTTGTTTACATTTGGGTCGAGGTCATTGGTCTTTGACAGGGGTTTGTTTAAATTTTGGACATAGGTCATTGACCTTTTGTCGGGGTTCGTTTACATTTTGGACAGAGGTCATTGACCTTTCGCCGGGGTTTGTTTACATTTTGGTCGGGGTGATTATATTTGAGGGGTTTGTTTACATTTTGAAGGATAACTTGGGGTTACTTTTCGTACATGTTAGGGGTTTTTATACTCTCGCAACAAAGTTGCTACGAGAGTATTATAGCTTTGTCCACATAACGGTTGGTTGTAAGTCCTAAAACTAAACGAGTTAGATATAGGGTTATATATATCAAAATGATCAGCGTGAGGAGAAAAGTTCAAATCCGGATGTCTGTCTGTCCGTCCGTCCGTGCAAGCTGTAACTTGAGTAAAAATTGAGATATCTTTATGAAACTTGGAACACGTGTTCCTTGGCATCATAAGAAGGTTGAAGTTCGAAAATGGGCGTAATCGGACCACTGTCACGCCCACAAAATGGCGAAAACAGAAAACACTTAAAGTGCCATAACTAAGCTATAAATAAAGCTATGGAAGTAAAATTTGGTATGAAGGATCGCACTAGGAAGAGGCATATGTGGGCGTGGCCCCTCCTCCTACTAAGTTTTTTGTACATATCTTGCAAACTACTAAAGGTATATCAAGGAAACTTTCTAGAGTCGTTTCTTTTAAGTACTACCTTATACAGTTCAAAAATGGAGGAAATCGGATTGTAACCACGCCCACCTCCCATACAAAGGTTAGGTTGAAAATTACTAAAAGTGGGTTAACTCACTAACGAAAAACGTCAGAAACTCTAAGCACTTCACATAAGAAATGGCATATGAAAGCTGCACTCAGATTTTTTCACAAAATGGAAAATGGGCGTGGCGTCGCCCACTTATGGGTCAAAAACCATATCTCAGGAACTACTCGACCGATTTGAATGAAACTTGGTTTGTAATAGTTTTCTTACATCCCAATGATATGTTGTGAAAATTGGCCAAATCGCTTCCCAACCACGCTTACTTCCTATATACCAGAACTTTGAAAACGATCTGAATCGTTAACTTTACAATATATAAAGTAAGCACTAGTGAAGATATCGGTGCAAAACTTTGCACAAATACTGTGTTAATAGTGTGGCAGCCCCATTCTAAAAATCACCGAAATCGGACCATAGGTTGTCAAGGCCCCATATATCGAACATGAGGACCTCGGTGCTTCTAACCTAATATTAGGATTTTCAACTTTCAATGGACTTTATACAATATATATGACGAATATGTGGGTCAAATTGTGTATTATATAATATTAATTAAGTTAAATAAATAAATTGCGAGAGTATAAAATGTTCGGTTACACCCGAACTTAGCCCTTTCCTTACTTGTTTAAAGTTAAGTTTGTTGATATTTTGGGTCTTATGAAAACTTCTTTATTTATATTTTAAGGGGACCTGGGTTAGGTTTATACTATTAAAGAAAATAATGAAAAATATGAAGATTTTAGAAATATCCTCAAATTGTGCAAATATTCCAAAAAAATCAATAAAAACAAAAACAGACATTTTACTGCTTCTTATAGAGAATAGGTTATTCGGACTTTTCAATAAATTTTTTTAATGGTTTAAAATATTTCCTGTGTTTATAATATTTCCTCCTTCCGAGAAAAAAAATTAAGAAGTTCAATACAATTATTGAGCTTTAATAACTAACCTTGCTTGGTCTCTATCATAGAGGTTAAGGGTTCTCTGATTTATTTTTTATCACAAAGCAATAACAGTAAATTGAACTTACCAACTCTTCGCAGAAATTTCATTAAATTTCCATTGCATACTTTAAGGCGCACCATAAAGATGGCACCGCGCGCACACTACCAAACGCCATTGCAGCGTAAGCATAAATCAAAGTTGAGTCTTTTGCGTACTTGAAATTGAAATATGCAAAAATGTACACACTCGAGTGCGACTGAATTTGCATGAAAATGTCATTTCGCCGAGCGCTGCTGAGACGCGCAACCAAATACACACACACATTTTGCATTTGAGCAGACAATACCAATGAGGCGTCCAGCAATGAGACAAGCCGAGTTCGCAGCGCTAGTTAAAAAGCAAGTAGAGGAGCAGACGTGTGTGCCTCGGGGAGAGGGTAGGGCAGCAGGCGCGCGAAAGTTTCATTTTCATTTCCATTTCCATTTCAATAGCGCCGCAGGGTTCGCTTTTACGAGCACATTTCAATGGCGGCATTCGCTTTCACAGCTTTTGATGCCGCTGCCTGCGCATATAGTTGCTTTTGTTGTGGTTGTTGAGCTGCTTTTGTGGTGCCTAAATACACACACACGCATACAAGTAACTTTCTATGAATTCTTATGTTTGTATGTATATATGTCTATTTAAATAGACTGCGGTGTAGCCTTTTATGCAAACTAAAAAGTATATATTTGAGTGTGTGTGTGTGTGGGTGTGCATCCTTTCATTTGCTTTAATGGTGAAAAAAGGCGCACGATAATGAAAAACCAACACAAAGCGCGCTGCGGCAGCAACCGTCGCTCATACGTCATGGTACCCTTCATTTAGGTCCATTTGCTTTTTTCTCATTTTTTTGCGTTCTTTATTTGTTTGCTTAACTTTCTAGCATACGCAGTCGCCATATCAGCTCGCTTTTGCTTGTTAGATATTGCCAGTGCTCTATATTCTTTTTCGCTATTTTCCCGCGTGAGTTGGTCTTTTTCAGCAAGCCAGTCAACGATTTGGTTTAATTTTCCGCTTGTGGTTTTTATTTTCTAATTTTGCCGCTTGTGGTTTGCCAATGCGACAATTGCCCATACAAGTTGCACAAACACACACATATACTCCTACATAAACATATATACACCAACTACAATGTCCTGCGTTGTGTCCTTTTCGGTCTGTCAGTCCTGTGTAATTATCTACTTATGTTCGTCATTGCCAGCATTAAGGCAGCTACATTGTTGTTGTTATTATCGTTGGCGCGTTTTGTTGCATTTGTTGTAACAGTTTTTCGCATTATAATTGTCGCTGTTGCTGGCTGCTTCATTATATCGCTGCCACTTATACTCGCTCGCCACCCATTCAAACCATCTCTTCATCAATTTTCTATATGTATTTGTATGACATTTTCAGTTGTCATTACGGTGTTTTGTCTGTTTGTTTGCTTGCCTGTTCTGGTTTATTGTACACAGTTAAGCCGCTTATGGTTACTGCAACCACTTTGCTGTTCGCCCTTCAAACTCTTTTGTTGCCGTTGATGTTGTCCTGTGGCTGTCTAATTGCATATGAGTTTATAATAGCGGAAGTAGTGGCCATTTCCATGCTGTGGTATAAAGTGAATATCTTATATTGCTTTGTTAAAGTAGAAAGTATTTTTTTTTTAACGATATGCACTCTTAGTAATTGGTGTAGTAATCGTGCACATATGGCTAATTGTAGCATTAAATCGTGGTAGTTAAAGATTGAACTATAACTTATAACTAAGTATTTTGCTTAATACATACATCGGTGTAAATTACTTTCCATACTATCAACAAAACTCAGTTCTGAAAACCATAGAACTTGAAAATATTTATTCTAAAATTATAGAAAGTATATACAAATAAAAATCCTACCATATCTCTCTCTTAAAAGCCTCAGATTATGTGAGATATTTTTTATTATACTCTCGCAACAAAAGTTGCTAAAGAGAGTATTATAGTTTTGTTCACATAACGGTTGTTTGTAACACCCAAAACTAAACGAGTTAGATATAGGGTTATATATACCAAAGTGATCAGGGTGAAGAGTGGAGTTCAAATCCGAATGTCTGTCTGTCCGTCCGTCCGTCCGTCTGTGCAAGCTGTAACTTGAGTAAAATTAAGATATTTTGATGAAACTTGGCACACTTATTTCGTGGCACCATAGGAAGGTTGCTTTCGAAAATGAGCAAAATCGGACCACTGCCACGCCCTACTAAGTTTTTTGTACATATCTCGCAAATCAATAGAGCTATATAAACCAAACTTTCTGCAGTCGTTTTGTTTTAGCCACTTCCTCATACAGTCCAAAAATGAAAGAAATCAGATCATAACCACGCCCACCTCCCATACAAAAGTTAGGTTGAAAATTACTAAAAGTGGGTTAACTCATTAACAAAAAATGCCAGAAACACTAAATTTCACACAAGAAATGGCAGCTGGAAGCTGCACTCAGATTTTTTTACAAAATTGAAAATGGGCGTGGCGTCGCCCACTTATGGGTCAAAAACCATATCTCAGGAACTACTCCACCGATTTCAATGAAACTTGGTTTGTAATAGTTTCCTTACATCCCTATGATATGCTGTGAAAATAGGCCAAATCGCTTCACAACCACGCCTACTTCCTATATACCAGAACTTTGAAGACAATCTGAATCGTTTACTTTACAATATATAAAGTAAGTACTAGTGAAGATATCGGTGCAAAACTTTGCACAAATACTATGTTAATAGTGTGGCAGCCCCATTCTAAAAACCGCCAAAATCGGACCATAGGTTTTTAAGGCCCCATATATCGAACACGAGGACCTCGATGCTTCTAACCTAATAGTATGGTTTCCAACTTTCAATGGACTTTATACAATATATATGACGAATATGTGGGTCAAATTGTGTATTATATAATATAAATAAAGTTAAATAAATAAATTGCGAGAGTATAAAATGTTCGGTTACACCCGAACTTAGCCCTTCCTTACTTGTTTTATGTAACCTTTCTTCGACGTCATTTAAACACTGCATTTAGATTTATCGGTGGAAATTATCTAGAAGAAGCTATCCATATCTTGATCGATGAAGCAGTGATTTGGAGCAAATCCAGGACTACTCTCCTGAGATCATCCTCACCTAGATCATAGTCTGTCTCAATCTGTCTCACTAACAAATATTGTGGGTATTGACAAAAGATTGGCGTCAGATAGAAGCTCAAATGTGTAAAACTGTTGAAGAGCCATTCATACGAAAAAATGTGAACCTCATTAATTTTCCAATTATATATAGGCTCAAACCGGCCAAAAAAATTCTGCAAAAACTATTATAACACGAATTTATGGAATATAAGAACTCTCAAGTGTCATTCGACTATCGGCCAGCTAACAGACTTACAGCCTATCCTAATACCTCTACGAATGTTATTTATTTTCCATTGAATAAAATAAATTCGATCAGTTTGAAGTTGCCCAACTTTAAGCTAGACGAATATGTTTAATGTACATTTTCTTTACCTTCAAGCTTATGAAATACCAAAATCTTTCTTACCTGAATGTGGAAAGATTTTCAAATAGAAACACACTTATTCGAAAGGTCGTTAGTGATTTGCATGTCTACAAGCGAAATTACGACTTCATATTCATATCCAAGGATATTTGCGAGCTACACATCCAACCAACACAAGTATATCCAGATGTATTTGTGTGCACATTCGAGTAGACACTCCCTTTGTGATTTGTTTTGTGATGTTTTGTTGGCGCATGAAATTCACACTTTGATAGACATAAATCAAAAGTGAAAATGCAAATAATACGGCAAGGAACAGACGAAAAGTTCACGTAACAACGCACACAAATATACGTACTGGTATATATGCAAGTATTGCTTTCAAAATAATGGATGAATACTAGTTGGATTTTGGTGATTGTAGTTATGTGCGTACGTGTTGGTATACATATGAGAGGCCTTTGAATATTAAAGCAACATGGTAGGCACTTGGTAGTTTGCCTGTGCCTGCTAATACTTTTGAGGGTATTTTCGTTTTCAAAATGGAAACCACATCCCTATATGTATGTATGTAGTTATAAATTTAATCGGTTTTATGGAATTCGATTTTATTGTGCGACATTTAGTACATTTTTTGTAGTAAAAATACTATATATTCTTCAAAATAGGTCCAGTCTCGGTGACTATTCTGGCGGGATATGAAAATCGCCTATACACACAGACACTGTACGTCACGGATTCAAGTCATTTTTCTATCTTTTTACTAATTTTTGACAAGGTGAATCAGTCGATTGTCAACACGGGCGGCAATCACTTCGCAAATGCCTAGTTTTTATACTCCCGCAACACATTGCGCAGATCACCTAGTTGTATCACCCCGAAATAAAAGAGTTAAACATGGGGTTATGTATATATAAATGATCAGGATGACGAGTGAATTTGAAATCCGGATGTCTGTCCGTACGTCTGTTTGTCCGTCTGTCCATCCAAGCGATAACTTGAGTAAAAATTTGAAATATCTTTGAAATTTGGAACACATTTTCCTTGGCACTCTGAGGAGATTGGTATCGAAAAGGGACCATTGCCACGCCCACAAAATGGCAAAAACACATTTAGTGTCATAACTAAACCCCCAAATATGTTTTTTGTATATATCTCGCAAACCAATAAAGCTATATAAACCAAACTTTATCCAGTCGGTTCCCTTACGTACCCCACCATACACCATGAAAATAGTTGAAATCGGATAATAAACAGGCCCACCTCCCATACAAAGGTTAGGTTGAAAATTACTAAAAGTGCGTTAACTCACTAACGAAAAACGTCAGAAACACTAAATTTTGACTAAACTGAAAATGGGCGAGGCATCGCCCACCTATGGGTCAAAACCATATCTCAGGAACTACTTGGCAGATTTCAATGAAATTCGGTTTATAATATTTTCTTGACAGCTTGATAACACGGATAAAAAATGGGCGAAATCGTTTCACAACCGCGACTACTTTCCTTATAACTGAATTTAGAATTCCATCTGATTCCTTCACTTTATAAGATATACATAAGGAACCAATGAAGATAGCGAAATAAAACTTTCCACAAATACAGTAGTTTATCTGTGGCATCACTTGTGAAAATATTGTCGAAATCGAACTATAACTTTTTAATGCGCCGGATATTGAATATGAAGAACTCAGTGCCTTATTGTAATTTTTCACCGAAAATATCGGTAAATCTCTCATATATCTCAATTTTTAAAATTCAGAGGAATTCTTTTTCTTCTAATAGTGTGCCTTTGTATCAGAAATGTTTAAAATCGGGTCTCCTAGCTCTCATATAGCTAATTATAAGATTTTCAAAAATACGATGGGCTTAATAGCTTATAAATCGGTTAATATGTGGAATATCTTAGCCAAATTAAGTGAGCATATAATATTAGATATAATGTATGTTGGTGTTGAAAATGAGTGAAATCGGTTCAGGAATTACCTCAGCCTATATACTATATATGATGATTTTCGTTTTCCTATTGGACTTTATGCCGAATGTATGGGTCAAATTGTGTGTTATCTTAATAAAAAATCTGAACTTAGTATTATATATATTACTTTCGGAGTACTTTAGAATATTACGTACATATCTAATGAGTACGCTAGAGTATTTATGTAGTTTTGTAGAAAATCGGTTACTTTCAATATTTTAAAGAACATAATTCTGAATATGTCAGCTATCGAATCTTCTTAACACTAGTAAATACTTTTACAAGCGTGTGTTTATATTCGTAACAAGTGCAGTAACAGTTTGGGTACAATCAAATTCCTTCACAGGTATTTATCTCCCCACACACAACACCATGGGGAAATATGCCATAAGTAGTAAAATACTTTGTAAAATATTTTTATAGCTGAATTTTGCATTTCAGCAGTTGGGATGAATAACGATGAGGGTATACAACAAAAGCAACAACAGTATGTGTGCTGATATGCTTACCTAAGCTCACGTGGCTCAGCTCACCTATAATATAAATATATTTCTGTAATATAATAGAAGCTGAATCATCTACATACATACATAATGGAGATACATACATACATATATCTCCCACTGCACATTTATCAAATATCCATCCCTCAGGTAGTTATATATATAAGTAGATTCGCATAATTTTATTACGAAAGCATTTATCTTTTTTGGCATTAAAGCAAGCGATGGGATAAATGGATTACGCAGTAAAAAGACAAACATTGTATTCCCACACACATAAATCTGCAAACAGTCTGCCAGACGAAGATATGAACGGAACAGGTGAGCTGCAACGCGTATAGCAAAGTAGACTTATTACCAACGGCGGCGTGGCTAACAGATTCCGCATTTAACTCATTTTATTTATATTTTTTTATATGCTTACTCATTTATCCGAAAGAGGTTAAGCAAATTTATACACAAACAACTAAGTAAGCACCAACATTAATACGCGCTGAATCCTATCCAGGCGCGTAACGCCTTTTTATGTCTCCGCGCGCGAAGCTGAGCTCATTTTAAATATTTGAATATTTCATATTTCAAAGGCAGAACTCCCCTTTTTGACGCCCCACATAGACAAACAGTTTGCGAATGGAGCGTGATGTAGGTGTGTGATCAGGAAACAAATAAACAATGCTTCCATCTATTTTGTGGTAGAGGGAGGAAAACTCAAAATTCACGACTTTAAATCGTAAGCGAAATGAATCGCACACACGTGTCGGAAATCAAAGCTGTGAGAGCCAGTAGGAATTTGTAAGCAAACTTTTGGTACAAACTCTCCGCAAAATATGTAAAACTGCTAGAAGGTTTATAGCGTTAAAATGGCTATCGTGAATAAATCGTTGTGTTCATGTTACCTCCAAGAATCTGGAAGCTGAGACTCCAGAGCATTTCTTCGTTGATTGTCCAGTGATAATTGTAGACAGACCATGGGGCTTTTTATCCTTCAAAATATTTTTACTTTCAAAAAAGCGCTAAGGTCTTCTCTTGAATAGTTTTTGAATAGCTACGTTCTAAAAAGGAACCGCTCGCTGGTATCAGCCGCTCATAACTCACGATCGACTTCAAATTTAAACTGATTAAACGATTTGTTGAAAATTGTCAATTTGGCATTAAAAATACCACATTTTTTTTAACTAAAAAATTTCAGAGCTACTACATTTTGTTAAGTTTTGACATTTTTCAAGAATCGTACGTTGCAGAGGAAACCTTCAACTTTAATAACATTTTTGAATTCGTTTATTAAAAAAAAATCATGAAAATCGACTATTTTTCATTGGTTATACCATTAACACATAAATCGTTTTCCTCACATTCGCATATTTGGGCGACATCGGTATCGTCAGAGACATTGAAGGAAGCTTCTCGAAAAGGACAAAACCAAACAGCAAATATTCGAAAGAACGATCATAAGACAAATATTTGTAGCAATGAAGGAGAATGTCGGTGTAAACTGGAACCAAGAGCTAGACCAACTTATGAAAGCTGAAAATGTTACACGCTTTATCAAAGCGCTGTGCCTAAGTTAGTCGGCCATGTAATGATAATGGAAAACAAGACAGCGCAGAAGAAAATTGTTGAGGCCTCAGCAATCACTATAAGGGAAAGATTACGATCAATATGGATTAATAAATACGAAGAACATATGAACAAATTTAAAGCTTTTTTTATTTGATAATTCCGTTTTGACAAATACATTTTCTAAATGAAATTTTCACTCGCTCTCCACAGATCTACCTCTCTGTGCTCCCACACCATGCTCTTTGTGTAATAAATTTTCCTACACACCATCTCTCATCCCCATAAATCGCTTGCGGCTAAGCATTTAAATATTGCAACACCATAAATGTTGAACTCTGCCTACAACAAAACTCAATTCAAATGATTGTCGAATTGGGAAAATGTGAAACTCTGTGCACGGTTGGAAAACGAAACGCCGAACCCCTTCAGGTTGAAAAGCAACACTTTGCCGCCAATGTCGTCATAAAAGCAACAGTAACACCAAAGCTCGGTGCAACAATATTGTCTGCCGGCAACGCACAACAAGCACAGCATCCCAACGCTGGCACCCCGCCGCCGACTTTGAAACTTCCCTGTTCGTTCCTGCCAATGCGCCTGTTTATTTGCCATTCGGATATTGAAGTTATAAAGCATAAAATCAGTGCCAAACACTCGGGCGCTAAAATATTTTCAAGTGCATGTGAGCTTATAAGCATCCACTGTGGAGGGAGTTGGAAAATTCATGTGCGCTGCTGTTGAAACAGCCAGCTGGTTGCCAGCTCAACCGCGCGCCATTCTCCTCTTCCTTCGGAGTGAACCAGAGCCTCCTCCACTTTTGTTGAACTCAATTCGAATACCGAAAGTGTGAGGGTGTGTGTGTTTGCATGTAAATTTTACCTTCGAGGCAGACATACGTTCTGTTTCAAAATTTCACATTTCCGCCGTATCTGCCACCACACATACATTGGCACACTCGCTCAGCACTCCACAAATTTCAGTTTGTGTGTGTTCGGGGGAGGGGAGGGGGCGTATACGCAATGCCTTTGCAACAGGAAAACTCAAATGCCCGGAATTGTCGGTGCGGCTTGCAGACAGACAACAATTTTCACTTACTCTAGCTCAGAAGTGTGGGAAGGAGTAGAGTCGGAAATCTTGTGTCGTGCGTAAATGAAATTTAAAGAATTTTTGGTTAGGTATTTTACTCAGGTATGCAATTGTAGTTGAGAATTTGTTAATATAAATTATGGCTTTTTAAATGGCAACACGTTGCTTGCGAAATTTATTTATGAATATTCATTTATATATATATTTATATGGTCAAAGAGAGTTCCCTCGTTTTTGGTATCTACTATACAATAGATGGCATTTTTATTATTTTTTATATAGGAAACATAATTTATTGTTTAATTTTATGCGATTTGATAATTTGCGTGTCTCTGTTGAATAAATATAAATAATTGAAATGCTGGAAGTACTCAGTTCTCATTATTTCTACCTGGGACATTTTTTATTGTAATAAAATGTTCCTCAACTTAAAAACCGGTGAAATACCCTCAGAATTTTTATAATGGGGCGATATAATTTATTGTTCTTACTTCAAGGGATAATACTAGGTTTTGTTTATTCATTATGACAGTAATAGCCAAATCAATGGAAACGGTTACATTTTCGAGTCTTGTGAACATCTTATAGCCTATTCGCACAGGAGTTATTTGGTCAATTACCAGCCTTTGCTCGATTAAAGCTTAAATTGCTTAAATTGTAAATACTAATTGCTTATTAGTTAAATGCTTCATAGCCTTTTCGCACAGAAATTAATTGATCAATTAGTCGTCCTTTTTCAATTAAAGCGCTCATTTAGATTTACCATACAAAATAAAAATCAAATTTTTCTACATTAATTTTCAATCGAATACAAATCGAGTTGTAAAATGAAAGCAACTTCGGTTTGTTGTCCACACTGGAAATTCGGTTGGGGTTTTTGATAAAATACCAATCAGCTGATGAAACTTACCAACTTCTTATGAACAGCGAAAACAAAAATTTATAACAGCATATCGTTAATCGAGTAGACGTAGAGTAGATCAATTATAATGTTAATTTATAAAAAAGGCTATTAGTGAAAAGAGTTAAATCGTCATAGAATTAGTATGAAATATGTTTGGAATTGATATTAGCAGTGTTTGAATAATGTTGTCAACGCAATGGAAATACTTAACATTGAAATTGTGCTGTTGTCAAATTAGCGCCATTGAATTTGACGTAATGGATACGGCTTAAGTCTGATAATCCTTTGATAACTGTTTTCAATATACATATGAACATATGGTAAAGAGGAGTGAATAGGTCTTTTGACTTACGCGCCATCTATCAAATATTTAATTTTGTATCATGAATATGCAATTCAGATATGAAGTGTAACTATCGTATAGATAATAATAATAATAATAATATTACTAACAAATCTGCGGTTTTCTTGTGATTTCATCAAAATCAGTTATAGCGTTTTTAGACGGCTAAATAAATTGATAAATTTAAATTTATATTGAGAAACCTTTTTTGCCTTTTACAATGCCGGCTACTCGATAACCGATCAGCTGTTATACATTTTTGTTTTTGCTTTTCATAAGAAGTTGGTAAATTTCATCAGCTGATTAATATTTTTCAGCAGCGACATCTACCGTATATTTTTTTATCAAAAAATTCAGCCAATCGCAGACAAAGAACGTATATCGTACGTCTTTGTCGTAGAGTTGCATTTGATTTTCAAATCGATTTAAAATTCAATCTGAAATAAATGGCAATTTTATTTTGTATGATAAATCGATCTCAATAAATGTTTAAATCGAGCAGAGGCCGGTAAATTGATCAATTATCTCCTCTCTAAAAACGCTATTAAACTGTTCTTGTGATTAATTTTATACTCAAGATTACGAAAATGAATCGAATTTAATAAAGGCCACTAAAAAAATAAAATTATTGTAAATTATGTATCGTGTAGAAAAAACTATAAAGATTATTGAGTGCTTGGTTATACTTGATACGGAGTCTATTTTGTCACCGGAACTAGCACGTCTTATCGTAGTACTTCCTGATGTTACCATTAACAAAATTTTAAAACAAATTGGTTTTCTGAATATATTTACTTCTGCCTGATATAAGTTTTAACGTTAGGTTTGGATAGCGATGTTGTCATGGGTCTTATATATTATATATCATTTTCCCATCTGAAAACACTTTCCAACCAATGCAGTGAGTAATGATCGCGCAATTTGCGCTCACAATGGGCTTCCGCTATTGAAACTGCACTTAAAAAAGCAGCATATACAAATAAAATGTATATTTCAAAGAAAAAGAAACGAGTGAAAATAATTACCTGGCAAAAAATGCGATAACGCAAAAGAGTGTGCAAATTTCACAGGAGTACGCCGGTGCGTATGAGTAATCTGAATGCCTTAAATACAGCGGCCCTGGCATTTGCTTGAGCGATAACGATGAAATACACTTTTAACCGTTAACCAAGCGTTGTTTACACCACATGGCGTGCACTAACAGCAACAAAAAAGCGAAGGAAGGCAGTAACCGAAAATGAAACAACAAAGAGCTGAAGAGCATAGGCAACAACAAAAAAGCGCCAACGGCTGAGTCAATTGAAGTGCCTGAATTTTTGCTGTTGCAAGCATGCTATTGGAGAGCAAAAAGAAAAATATAGGAAAATAGCACGGAATGAGTGCATGCAAAAATGCTGAATTACGGAAATGCGCCACTTCACAAACATGCCTTTGCCATTAAGCGCGTCGCAAGGCGAAATGAAGTAAGAAAATTCGAGGCAGCTGAAAAATTGTTGCATGCAAGTGCCACACACACACACATGCACTTGAATACAAATGGGCAGGATATCAATTTCCGATAACTAAAAATATTTCAACTTGCTTTCCTTCCTCCTTCAGCGCCCACTTACTTTTTATTTACTTTCGGAAATTTTGGAAAATTTACACCTGCAGACAGCTGTGCATTTAATTGAGTTTCAGCGTTTAAGCTAAAATTGAGTTCTCGAGTTTTTACTTTATTTTTTCCCGGGCGATGCCGCACAAATGGCAGTTGCAATGTCTGGCGTGCTTCCGGCTGTTTTTGTTCGTCTACGCCTTGCTTAATGCAGCTGCTGTGGGTCGTTGGGAGTGCGCGGGAGTAAGAGAGTGTGGGAGTTTGAGCCAGTATAACATTGCGCTGTTAAAACAATCTAAATAATTAAAATATGCAAATGCCGTTAGACTAATCCGTACACAAAACAGAAACACATGCTGGCGCACAAACACAAGCATATAGTATACGGTGGACAAAATTTGCAAGAATTTGAATATAAAATGAAGTTTGTCTCTATAAGTGGGTGACAGTTTGTGTATTGGAATTGAGTGGCTTTGCATTTTAGCTAAATTGCTATAAAATGCTATCAAAATTGTATAAAATTTATGAAAAGTTTTTTGAAAAAGATGATAAAGCATTCAAGGAGCGGGAATACCAGTATAATTGTTAACTTTTAAATCTTAATTACAGTCCTGCACAAAACTTTTTTTTATCAGATTTAACTCTAAGTCTTCTGAACTGAATCTACTATAATATTATAAATTTTTTTATTCATATACTACAGTAAAAGCTCTTTATTCGCGGGGTATATGTTCCATAAATATGCCGCGAATACAGAAACTGTGAATACGGGATGGTAATTTATATGGAATTATAGGGGATATGTTCCTAGGTGACAAAAAAAAAAAACAAATAGGTATATAAAAAAATCATTTAATTGAAATTTTTGAACATTTTATATAATTATCTTAAGGCTTAGGCAATGGTTTGAAGAATTTTGTAATTTTTTCTTGCTTAGCAGTTTTCAAAAGCTCCTTCAATTCAGACTGATACACAGCAGTCGCATTAGCAATTTGTCTCTTAAAAATTAGACTTCGTTCCATAGACGGATCAATGTTCATAAAGAAATCGCAGAGCTCATTTGCCATTCTTAAACCTTCCCTAAGATTTTTCAAATTGAATGTCAAAAAAGTGAAGAGTTTATTGCTTCCATTTAACTTAAAGTGTTTTGTGAAAGTTTTCTAAAAAATGGGTAAGAACAAGAGTTCAGTTCCATGTGAGCCCCTTCTATATGGAAATATTACCAAAAGTTCAAAAATATTGCCAAAATAGTGGAATATTTAACATTTTCTTTTAATAAGATTTATTTTACTTTTTTATTAGTCCATTTGACAAGAATATTGGGCTAGATACCAATTGGAATAATTTTATTATTATGTATGTACTTATTATATCCGCGAATAAAAAAATGTTTAGTCACGAATATAGAAATTGGGTCTCATTTTTTTAATCCACGAATAGTGAAAACGCGAATAAGGACCTTTTACTGTATTTTACTCAGTGGCTACTGTAAACTTCTTTTATTCGGAAACGCTAAGAGATATTTTGGTCTGGTGGGTCTTTATGTTACTTTCATTTGACTAATGCCTTATTTGAGACGCTAGTCGTATGAAATCGGGAAAAATGGATAGTTTACAAAATTTCACAGAAAATTGTACATTCATTTCTTCAGAATCATATGTCAGAAGAATATAAATAAGTACATACAAAATTCAGATATTATAAAGTATGCAGTGTTCCAAGACGGTGATGGATTTAACAGATCTTCGATCAAATCCAGGTTAAGTTGTGAAGATTTAGCTTTAAGGGATAAGCTTTTTCATTTTTTAAGATGATTGCTTATACTAAAGACGAAATATCTCCTGTCATCAAACAAACAGTCAGCGCATTCGCGTCTTGGCTCCCACGTCACTGTTGACAGTCATAACTTTGAAGTTGTAGATAATTTCGTCTACCTGGGAACCAGCATTAACAGCAATAACAATGTCAGCCTTGAAATCCAACGCAGAATCACTCTTGCCAACAGGTGCTACTATGGACTAAGTAGGCAATTGAACTGTAAAGTCCTCTCTCGACGAACCAAAATCAAGCTCTACAAGTCGCTTATCATTCCCGTCCTGCTTTACGGTGCAGAAGCTTGGACGATGTCAACATCAGATGAGACGACACTAGGAGTATTCGAGAGGAAGATTTTGCGCAAGATTTATGGTTCTCAGAACATTGGCTACGGCGAATACCGCAGACGATGGAACGATGAGCTGTACGAGTTATACGACGACATTGACATAGTTCAGCGAATAAAAAGACAGCGGCTACGCTGGCTAGGTCATGTTGTTCGAATGGATGAAAGTGCTCCAGCTCTGAAAGTATTCGATGCAGAACCCGCTGGTGGAAGCCGAGGAAGAGGGAGACCTCCACTCCGATGGAAGGACCAGGTGGAGAGGGACCTGGCTTCGCTTGGAATAACCAATTGGCGCCAAACTGCCAGAAGGAGGGATGCGTGGCGCGCTGTTTTGGACTCGGCTATAACCGCGTAAGCGGTGTCTACGCCAGTCAAGAAGAAGAAGAGCTTATACTAAAGTCGTTGATAAATACATTTATTTCTAAAATTATAGATTTCACTTTTTCACTTTAACATTGTTGCTTCAGAAAATAACAATATTATCGGCGTACGCCAGCAGCTGTACACTCTTATAGAAGACTATACATTCTCTATTTAGCTCTGCAGCTCGTATTTCCAAATGATCCTCGAAGGAGCTACATATCTAAAAGACGTTCACTTGCGGCTCTTATGGATCGCGAAATTATCTGGAAAGCTGATATATAAGAATATTAAAGAAAAGTGCAAAAAAAATAGTTTGCGAAAATTTGGATATGCGAAAGTTCTGCGCTGCTCGAGTTCACATGCGAACGATTGCTTGAGTTGAATCACCAAAATATTGGTAAAAATTTTTTAAGTAAAAGACAAATCATCGTGCGTTGATCACATGTGATGGCAAGTATGCTAATCCAATCTATGTAGGTGTTATCTATAAGGCAAAAATTAAGTTTTGATAATATTAATGTTCATTGGCGATGGAGATTATAATTATTATTATATTACCTTAGCGGGCTCTTTAAGGATATTGAAGTAAATAGTGTACTCTTGAACATATGTATTGTCGACTCTTAGGTTTAGCACTGTTTAAGCTTTAGAAATAGAACATATTAGACAAATAATGAAGTCTCAATACTTACCTAACAATAATCATGGGTTTGTGGTTATGACATCGAAACCAAAGTCCAATCGTCCCGATAGAAGAGCCCAGGAGTGCCAAGGTCAAAAAATCACTGAAAAAAAAACCGCTGAAAGAGCTCAAGCGATGTGAAGGGGTCTACTTTGAAGAAGACAAAATATAAATTGATGAATAAATAATTTTTTTTTTTGAGAAAATGAAAATTCACCTTTTTTTAACATACCTTGTATATTGAAAGTAATGTTCAGTAACCAATAATACTCTGTATAAAACATATTACACTAAAAATACAGTCTCACAAAATGAAAGCAGTAACCCTAGTAACCAAATGCAATTATACAAATATACCCACACTCAACTCTGCAGCACTTTCAGCTAAATATACAACGCATTCACCGTTGAGGTTGCACTCAAGCCGATTTGCGTGAATTATGTATTCATAGCAGTGAAATTATATCCTTTTACTTAACTGACTCAACGAAAGGAGATACATGTTTATTAGCATACCTTCTCAAACCAACAAACGAAAATAAGTTCGACTGACTACCAAATTAAGGAGTTCAGCTACTCGCGGATTAAATAAATAAGTTTTTATTGTTGCAAGTTGTAAGCCAGTTTGGTAAGTGCCACCGTTAAGTTGCAACATTCACGCTTTGCGCCACTAATTTGGATGCTTCTGAGTTCGCTTAGCTTTCGGGTATATAAAATTCCGTTGAATTTCCTTTCGCAAATTCCGCGATTTTATAAGTTATTGAACTCCGTTGCTTAAGCTGCCACAAGCAGTTGCAGCGAGTTGGCGAAAATTTCGTTTTCTTTGCGTCTTGCTTAAAAACGATTCGCTTTCATTTTTGTTGCGCATTTATTAACTCAACATGTTGTTGTAGTAAACGCTGCTATGCAGTTGCAAATTTCATTCAAGTGCCATTTCGTTGAGTTTGTATATTTGTTTGTGTATGCTTTGTTGTTGCTATTGTTTTTGTATGTTCATTAGGTTTCATTTCATTTAGCATTAAGTGCATTTGTATTTATTGTGGCTTAGTCTTCTGTTGATTTGATTTGTTATTGTTGTTGTCACTAAAGAAGTGTTGGCGTGCAAATTTCTGGTGATAAAATGTTGAATTATTTCAACGGGAATAAGTCTGCTTGACAAGCAAGAAATTTGATGAAATTTAATTCAATTCGCATTCAATAAAGGCGAAGAAGAGCAAAGCAATTAAAGTGATGACAGTGCGTATACGTAACTTACTAGTTATATAATATGAAAAGTATGAATATTAAATTAAATAAATTGTGGTCAAGGAACAAATTTTTTAAATTAATTATTGTATTTTATTTTGCATTCATATTAGAATACATTAAAGAAGTATTTGAAGTTAAAACGCAATCTTTAACTGCCTCAACGTCTTTCATAGAGATATTCACTGAAATGTTGCATAACCTTATGCTCATTAATAACTGTAAAAACGAGTAGTAATCTAGGCAACAGTCTGTAGAGTCTTTATATTATACAGATTTTTAGTAAATATTTTGAACAGGTCTATTTCGGGATCTTTCATTCGCACTGAAATGAAGCCCTTTGGTTTTAGCATCCTCCTTAGTAGTGATTATTTCATACCTCAAATCCTCATTAGTTTTAGCTTTTGCCTTGCTTTTTTCCGGTACTTTACTTATTGATTTTTTTTTATTGTAAAGTACCACAACGACATCTTTTTTGGTTAAAAAAGATGGATTATAACCACGCCTACCTCCCGTACAAAGGTTATGTTCGAAACTACTGAAATTGCTTTAATTCGGTAAGGAAACCCAGCATGAGTATAGCCCAGATGATGGCGCACAAGGGCTATACTCAAATGGGTGTGGCTCCGCCTACTTATGGGTCAAAAACAGTACTTCGGAAACTACCCGACCAATTTCAAAAATTTGGTATTAACCATTTAACCATGTCCTTGGTATTCCAATTCTATAGTTTGAAAATGTGTGAGATCGAAACAAAACTTTGCAACAAATACTTTATTTCTAGTGTGGTATAGGTCGTATAAAAACAGCGAAATCAGCCATTTCAAGGGCCCAAATATCGAACATGAAAACCTGGAAACATGAGGCTAAATTTTTTATTGAAAATATCGGTAAATCTCTCAGATATTCTAAAGAAATTCAAAGGAGATGTGCTTCTTCTAGCAGTTTGCACCTGTGCCAAAAATGTTTGCCCATTTTTCCAGGTAAATATTTTAGCTCATATACGGGGTTTCAAACTTCCGGTGGACTTTTTACCGTATATATCGGTTAGTAAGTGAGATATCTTAGCATAATTAAGTGAACGTAAAATATTGGACATAATGTAGCTTTGTGTCAAAAATAGTGGAAATCGGACCAAGAATTACCAAGCCCCCATATTTATTTAAAGATTTTTGTTTTCTAGCAGCCTTTATTCGGAATATGTGGGTTGAATTGTGTGTTCTTTTAATAAAAAAAATTTATAAAATGCGTGAGTATATAATATTCGCTTACACTCGAACTTAGCCCTTCCTTCCTTACTTGTTTAAATATCAATAAGTTCAAACTTTATATAGTCTTAAAGATACACTGATATTTTTGAAGAAAAATAGTGAAAACTCTATTGACAGCATAACTCCTAGCAGAATAATCTGAAGTCAAAACAAAGTAACCGTGTTTGGACTTTAAACTAGAAAAAATTAATGGAAGATTTTTGGAAAAAATATTTACAATTATAAGAATTTGTCTAAAATTTTCTTCAATTGTTGTAATGGAAAAATTCCATCGTCCAAGTCCTTGTTAATTACATCTGTAAGACCTGCCTAAAATTTTATTAAAATAGGTTAAGTAGTTCTCGAGAAATTTGGACAACCGACTTTGGAAATAACACACAGTTTTGAGTTTTAAAGTTTTGGGTGACAATAAGAATACTCTGGAGCACACTACTTATTTAGACTGTATCTCCAAAACTATTACTGAGATCGACTTGAAATATTAAAACAATCTTTAGAGAAGTTCTAGATAAGTGAAACACATCCAACCCCTTCATAATTATTTCATTTCTAATATCACCTATGCTGTGTTTGATATAACTGAGAAGAAATTGCATGGTACAAATATTATTAAACGGCCTTACAAATGCATTAGGTTGTGAAGAAAGTTGGAAATTTTATATTAGCAATAATATTTTTTTGTGAATTCCGTAAATTTATAAACTATCTCACTTTATCTAAGTGAGTAACTTGAATTGTGTATGTGTGAACAACAAGTCAATTAATTACTCAATTTCTAATTTAGTTGTCTGTCTGAACATTTAAAATCATTTCAACTAAGAAACGTAGTTTTTCTTATACTGATCTCATTTTTAACAATTAGCAACTTCTTTTCCATCTTGTAAGCTCTATCTGCTGTAATTTTAAGATGTAAATTTAAGCAATTTTTTTAAGCAATTTAAATTCGTTTCTGCTTCTCAAAAATGTTCTCAAATTCAGTTTGTTTTAAATTCCTTTAATTTAACATTTCAATTTCGATCAGCAGTATTCAATGCTCAAGTAAGTAATTACATTTCGCAAACTCTTACGAGGGCATTTTACTGTATCGTTAAACAAATATGCTTTGTTGCTTCGAGCGAATAATATACTATTTCTTTTGCTGGCTACTTTTTGTCACATGACAACAAATTCATTGCCATCATCTTCTTCTTCGTATTCTTTAACTAGCTGGCCAAGCAATGTTTCACTGGCGCAATGAAATTGATATGAAAAAGCATTTCAAGTTAAATCAATACTGACATCAAATTGTTTACTTTATGGCAATGAATGTTGTTTTTGCAGACAGACAGACGATAACCGTTGACAGTACGAAGGATGCAATTCGTCAGTGAGCTTTGACTGTCACCAGCATGACCGAAAGGCGTCTGCGCCAATAAGTGAAATAACCAAAAAGGAATAAAATTAAAAAAAAATTACAAAATGAGACAAAAGCAAAGCAAATAAGTCATATGTAAACCGTCTGTCTGCTCAACTACTTTTTTACCGCTTATTTGCTTTATGGCTACACGTGTGTGTGTGTGCAGGTGTGGGGGCTGTCTGAATAAGCGCATCGATGTCTTCGTTTGATGACCGGTTTGTTTTAATTACTGTAGCAAAGGCAAATTGGATGCGGGCGCCGAATGAAAAAGTCAAAATAAAAGTTGATTGAGATAACGACAGATATATGCATCACATATACATATATGGAACATATGCAAATAAGGACTGGCTGGAATTATCTTTAAATTTTTGATTTTAATTCAACCAAAAAATTTACTGTATTTTGAACTCTCTGCAACCAACTTTGATATCTTTACCTTAAACAAAAACTTTTACTACTTCGCTTAGCTTGGTTGCCATGGCATCAATTAAAATTTCCCGTTACTTTCCCTACTCAGAACTTGTCTATCGTATTGTACAATATTCATAAATCTATAATAAACTACGACCGCCATACAATGCATTTTATATAGTCAAGTTCTCTTCATATATGTGTTGCTCTGGTGTGAGCGTGTGCAATTAACACTCTTCCCGCTGTGCTTGCGCGCTTTAAGATAGCAGTAAAATACTTCGTTCTGGCAATCTGGTCGTAAATAAATTCGTCGCTGCCATTTCCCTCATATTGTGGCGTCGAAGCGGACTTTGGGGATCTCTTCAGTGGTCGCTTTTATTAGCTGGCGTTTGGTTTCCACTGACTAGTTGTGGCCGAGTTGACTTTTCGGTTTAACAGTGGCTACGGCTATAATTGTCGTTATTGTTTCATTGTGTGGGTGTGGTACAGTGGTTAAATATCGTTTGGTATTAGACAAATATTACGAAAAGCAAATAGGACAGTAAGTCCTCCTTTCAAGATATAGTTTATAATCTGCCCATTCTTTGTTCTTTCGACAGACAATGGATAAAGCAATATAAAGATTTTCGGAGTCTTATTCGGAATCTAATTCAATACAAGCTATTCGTTTAATTTTACCAGCAATCGAATAGTATCTTAAACACCCTTATACGTTGTACGGAGCTGCATCTGTCCGACGAGAGGCAAATTACGGGACTTTTCGGGGTTAGTGCTTTGTAATTATAGCGCATATGGGGGAGTACCAAACTACTAAAGCAAAGTTGAATTTCACCAAAGTATATTTAGAGCCGATACTAGTCAAGATGCTCTTTATACTCATATAGTCATCGTTTCCACTAGTGAAACATTATTAAGATGGACATCTCTTTTTATTCTTCATGATAGTAATGTTTGTAATAAATAAACTCAAAACCTACTGTCCCGATTTTAAAAATTCTTTCATTGGAAAGCTATATTCACCCCGAGTAACATAGACTATATTCCGGAAATAGTTCCCGGGTGAGGGTATCAAAAAAACTCAGTGATGGAGAATCTTAATCTTAACTTTTGAAATTTTTGTTTAAACCCGTGCGACCCCGGAGTGGTCTGCTAGTATTTAATAAAGAGCTCTAGCTCTTGACTTTGTGTTATTTTTGAACGAGTTGTCATGTCATTAACCGACCAGTGAGAGAGGCTCTATAAAGTTAACAATTACCTGTCAATTCTATAAATCTAGAGAGATCTACATTCTTGAAGATTCTTAACATATATATTTAAGCTTTCCCAATTCTGGCTACATTTTCATTATGTTGTTAATTCTTAAGAAATGTTTATTCATCGTGAGGTTTCTAGAGATCTTAAGTATAACTTTCAAATATATGATATCTTTCCAACTCTCCATTCTGAAATATTTAACTTCTTGAGAACCCGAAATGTGTGGCTCTTTTGAGTTTAAGGGAACTGAAATTCATAGATCTACCCTTTGTGGAAATGAATTTTCCACAAAATAAAAAAAGTATTTTTTCAACCTGTAACATATTTTATCTCCCTTTTCATAAAACTAAAACACTGTGCGCCTGCAAGTATGCTTCGCATTCACTGCATTTAGTAGTACTAACGACCGTCCAGGCATTAGTTTTACGATTATTTGATGTTATTATTGCGGCTGGCGGGTCCGAAGCGATGTGTCCGTTGGCCAAATGCTGGCTACAATGTTGCTGGTAGCGCAAGAGACATTATTTGCAGCTGGACGGCCAAGCAAGTGGACCAAAGCGACTTATACTTTATATAGCCACATACAGTTAGTGCTGCTAAGTAACGGCGGCTTAGCTATACTTTATGCACTTACTTATGAGTACATATGTATGTATATGTCTTTATGTGGCTGACCGCTGCTTGCTGAGATAGTGTCTAAATAAATAAGCGGTAGAATATCATGTAGGAGATGAAACTCGTACCTTAGAGGGTGAAATCAGCATTAAATGAAAGTGAATTCACTTTAATGAAAGCACATATATGCTTTTGAGGTTACGTGTGGCATACAAATTTTGTTAAATTATTTCTAGTCGCAGTGTTGTGACTGAAGTGCTTAGTTTCTATTAAATTTCGGATATTTTTCCTAACCTCAAAGTATGATAAATTGACACAATGTTATTACGCCGCTGCTAATAATGTGCTAATACATTTTATTACTAACATTCCAGAATATGCACGCTTGCACTTCATCATTAATATCCCCAGCTTGTTTGCTGCCATGCTTCTAATATTATTATTGCTGCTTTGGTGCGTTGCTAATTAAATTTTGCCACACTTGCAACACATTAATCAATACAAAATATTCTCTCACACCTTACACAGTTACGCTAATGTTGCCACACGCCTCACTAATTGAAGCACAAACCGCTCTTTGCCGTTAAACTCCTCACAGTAAATGCCGTAAATATCATCGATAAGCGTTGGCAGCGTTTATTGTCCTGCCAGCAACCACCAACAGTTAATGAGGAATGCTTCGCAAGAGAGCTGAGTGCTGCTTTGTTGTTGTAACTCCTTTTGTTGCTGCACCAATAGGGCTGCGTTGTAACCTCATTATTAGTTTTGATGTACGTTGTAATGTTGTTGTTGCCGTTGCTTTTGATATTATTGTTTGGTCTGCAGCATCGGCTAAAATAATATCTAATAATCATTTTTCATGCTTTTGGTCCCCACATGCCGACATACTTACTAGAATATTATATTGGCGCTGCTGCTTACCCTCATTTGATTTTCACTGCAGTGAGCAGGCATTATAATACCAATACACATACATATGCATGTACAGCAATGTTGTACTTGCGTCCAAAAATTAATTAAACGTTTTGTTGCTTTTATCCTTATTTTTATGTTTCTTTCTGGTCATTTTGCTGTAATTTATGTCTGTTCATATTTGGCTGAACATTCGAACATTCGCGTGGTGTGTCCATTTGGTCATGTGGTAATTTTATACATATATATAGGCATTTGTATGCGTGATACTTTCACTTTTGCTTCATTTAATAAAGTCACCTGCTGCACCTGCATAAATTGTACTAATTTTTATTGATGTGATTTTTTGATATTTAATATTGGAATAACGTGGCTACATTTTAACATGGCTTTTTTATACTCTCGCAACAAAAGTTGCTAAGAGAGTAGTATAGTTTTGTTCACATAACGGTTGTTTGTAACACCTAAAACTAAAAGAGTGAGATATAGCGTCAGATATACCAAAGTGATCAGGGTGACGAGTAGATTTGAAATCCGGATGTCTAAAGTGTCATAACTAAGCCACAAATAAAGTTATAATAGTAAAATTTGGAATAAAGGATCGCACTAGGAAGGTGCATATTTGGGTATATTTTTTTGGGGAAGTGGGCGTAGCCCCGCCCATAAATATTTTATTTGTATTTAACTCGCAAACCAATAAAGCTATATACACAAAACTTTCTGCAGTCGGTTCTCTTACGTACACTACACACCATGAAAATAGTTGAAATCGGATTATAACCACGCCGATCTCCCATACAAAGGTTAGGTTGAAAATGACTAAAAGTGGGTTAACTCACTAACGAAAAACGTCAGAAACATTAAATTTTACAGAAGAAATAGCAGAAGGAAGCTGCACTCAAATTTTTTTACAAAATGGAAAATGGGCGTGGTATCGCCCACTTATGGGTCAAAAACCATATCTCAGGAATGGGCGAAATCGGTTCATAACCACGACTACATTCCTTACAACTCAATTTTGAATTCAATATTATTCCTTCACTTTATAATGTAAACATAAGGAACCAATGAAGATAGCGGAATAAAACTTTACACAAATAGTGCATATCATCTCTGGCTTCACTTGTGAAAAAATTGTCGAAACCGGACCACAACTTTTCAAGGCCCCAGATATCGAACATGTTGAATTCAGCGCCTAAGGATAAATTTTAACCGAAAATATGGGTAAATAATTTAATGTAATTCAGAGGAAAATGTTTTCTTCTAAAAGTATGTCTCTGTTCCAAAAATTATTAAAATCGGGTCATAACATATCCTAGCTCTCATATACCTAATTATAGGTTTTTCAAAAATACGGTGGGCTTTATTCCGCATATATGTATTGGTTAAATTTCTTCAATAAATTGCGACAGTATAAAATGTTCGGTTGTACCCGAACTTAGCCTTTCCTTACTTGTTTTAAGTTGTATTTCATACAATTCTTACCTACTTAAGTTAAAATAATAAAAAATCTGTGCCCTGTGAATATTTTCGGGATAGCCAATATTTATATATTCTCACAATTTTTAAAAATCAAAGGCATGCAGGTATGAAATACATATATAAATATAAATGAAAATCAAGTAAGTTCGAGTGTAACCGAACGTTTTTATTTTATTTGATTAAAATAGTGAACAATTCGACTCATATCTGCTACCAATCTTCACTATCATCGTATGATGAGTGATGCAAAGAAAGTTGGATAATACATCTTTACTAGATATATACAAAAAAAACGGCTATATTTCGAAATGCCATTTCTTATTGTGATTCTACGTACCAAATTTGGATTTATTTTGGGGTTAGCTATGACACTTAAGTCCCTCGGTTAACAGTCAACATAATTCTCACTAACGAATATTTTTAGAATATCTTGCGATATTTACCAATGGGACGAAATTTTGAAATTTAATATATTTATTATAGGGAGCCCTGAAAACATTCCCATTTTTTATACAAATTGACAAATATAAACTATATATTAACTGGGAAGTCCAAACTATATTGTATAGGGTAGGGTAGGTAGGTACTGGATTTCATTAAGGTTTCCCCGATTGACCGAATTCAATCATTATATATTCCTGGATCGATTTCGTTATAAAATTATGGTATAACTAAGACTATACTTTCAATTTATTTCACAAACTTATATAAGATCATCTGAACGTTTGAAAATCCTTATGTAAAAGGAGGGCTTTTCGAATTACAAAACCGATTTCATCGATATTTACCACCAGACCACATTATTACCAGCTAGAGATGACAACTTAATTTCATAACATTATTTTACTTATAGAGGTGCCATTACCATAGCAGATCGAGCCAACTTTATAGGCAACAATGCTTCCAATTAAAGGTATATTACCATAACAAAATCACTATCAATTGAATTTTGATTTAGCTGTAACCATAAAAAGATGATTGTTGATTTTATGAATTTATTTTTTTATTTGATTTCTTTGGCACTTTCGGAATAAAGACAAAAACAACGAATGAAAGTATCAGCTGTTATGACACCAATAATCGGGTATAGTAAATATTGTTACAGTTATGCCACTAGTTATGAGTATGGCGTTATAGGATGGCTTTATGCACTGAGGTTTTTATGTTTGATATCTGGGAAAGATGTATACCAATTTCGAATTTTATAAAAGAGATATGCCAGATTTGGCTGATACTATTTGTGCAAAATTCAATTAATCGTCTCATGTCCGAATTAAAATAAGCGCAGTTAACATTTATTATTAGTCTTAACTCAAATATGAAGTGATAAAAATTTCAAAGTCCTATGTTTCCTGGTTCATTAGTTAGAGGATGTTGCTTATAGGCACAAATTAAATTATTATAGATAAACTTAACACTTTTCTTATGGCTGATTTATTTTAAATAACTCTCTTATCTTTACTTATTTATATAGTACACTTCGATTTAAAATAAAAAAAAAACAAATATTTTTATGTTTTTGAACACTTTTTGTATAACCACTTTTGTATAACTTTTTTCGCGAAACGATTTTTTCCAATTTCACTCTGCGGAGAACGCCTACTGAATGAACACGTGCACAGCTCATAACAGAAAAAGTAACTGCAAGCTTGCACAATAGGCAACATTGGGCATGAAAGGGTTAATAATTATCTCAATTATTTATCATTCGGACAGGATTTACATTGTTTTATTGTTAAGTGAATTCATCCTATGGTATTCAATATTATATAAAATTGGAAGTCATATTTTGCTTATTTTCAAGGTTACCGAGAGAATAAAATTTTTCGACCACTTGCTGATATATGAAATTTCACTTAAACGTACGGGGTGCTACGCCCATTGTTCATTTTTATACTGATTCACATGACAACTTTTCAATGATCGTGCTTTGAGTTAAACATAATGTACATACAGGTTCAACGTAGACTCCGTATTCATTGTTAAAAACCAGCTTCGATTTTATATCTATCTTCTGGCTCTATCGTTTATTGCACAACAATTTGACATTGTCTCTCGCTTTTTAAAGTTACATTTATCAATTTTTTTACAAAGTTTCGCTTGTCCCCAACACACTTGTTCTTCTTGCCTCGTTCTTCATTAACATAAACTCCACTCAAACATATTAAGTTAGTCCAACACTGTAATTAATTTTCTAACCAATAAAGTAGCCAGTCAAGCAAAAACAACAAGAATCTTACAAACCGCTAGCAGCTAATTAATGAAATGGCAGGCATGTAAAACCACCAATATTAGCAGTGACGACAACATAGCAACCACACATACATTCATATGTATGAGTATGTGGGGATTTGTAAGATAACTGCACTGTTGGTCTTTCGACAGCCTGCGAAGGTGAATACGCAAAATCGTACAAAGTGGTTAAATCATTCAGCCTTCGAGGCACTCGAACATGTTATGCCTATTAAGGCACTTGCCATTGGCTCCTCCAACGCCGAGCAGGCACTTCCAAGTGGTACTTTGCTAATAAATGCGACAGGTGAATATACAGTGGTGTTCATGTAATTAAGGACACTTAGAACTTGAGGGCAAATAAGAGCTTTCAATACATTTTTTGGTTGTTGTGTGTAATATGGGATTGGTTAAGTTAAATATAAAAAATATTGCCACCTTTTTAAAAACTTGAAATAAAAAGAACACAAATGGGATATATTTCCGCTATAAACTAAAGAAAAATAATGAAGTTTAATATTGAAAATATTTACCCGACCATTAGATAGATTTTCGATTTATTTTCGAGAAGAGTTACCACCTATTTTGAAATAATACATTTTTAGAATCCATTGTATAAAGTGTTATCTATGAATATGATTTGATACACTTAAGTGGTTTTCAGTAAGTTTAGAATTGACCAGTTATTGAAAAGGGTTGCCATCTCACCGTCGAGTGATTTTTGTCCGCCCAAGAGAGCTGCCCGCCTAAGAGGGGTAAGTTGTTCTAAAAATTGAACTTGGTGTATGACAAAATGCCCGCTCATGGGAGGTGGCTGTCTAATAGAAGAGTTATGAAATAATGGCCACTTGCTTGAATTCTTTAAATATAAAAATATGTAAAATATTTATATGCACTAAAACCAATTATTTTTAGGACAAATTAAAGTTACTAAAATTTCTGGAGAGGGTTGCCACCTTTTAAAAATATTTAATACTATAAAATTTATTAGATACACGAGTTATTAATATGTGGTTTTTTACTAACAACTATTTTTAAAAATGTTTAGAGACGATAAAATGGAAAAGGGTTATTAATAAATAAATTTAATATTACTTTATTGTTATCAAACTATAGAATTATTTTTATTGGTTATGTTTTTGAGAAGAAAAATTTTATGAAAAATGAACTAAAAAAAATTTAATATTTATTTAAGAAATGCAATTTTTTTTCATTTGTATTAATAATATGTCCACCACCGTATTTACATGTATGCTTACTACCTAGCCGTTCGAAGCACCAATGTTGACCAACAATTGGACAACCACAAGCACACTTCACCGCACTTCACTTAGGGACATATTATCGATCTAATGGTCGTGTAATTATAGCTCCAGCAAATGGGCAACATTAAATCATATCACTGGAAAGTAGGAGATTAACATGATTGCGACATGCACACGTAAATACACAAATACATTATTGCAAACAAGGAAGAGTGATCGGAAACAGGGAAGTAGGGAGTGGAGTATGAAATGAATTGTAGTGATTAAAGAGTTGGCCATAGAATAATCGCTGAAGCGACAAGGAGATGGTAGAGATAGCGAAAAAGCAGGATATTGGTGAATGTGTTCATACGTGTGTGTGTGTTTGTGACGAAAGTAGGTAAGTGTGGAACGAAGGAAAGGTGAAACGCGTGTATTACAATGAAACAAGTCGTCGAGACAGTGATGAAATTACTTTCAGTTTGTCGAGGCGGCACAAGTTGTGGCATGCCACATACATGTATTTGTTGTAGTACTCTTATTTGTTGCAACTGCTTTGGCTGCTTGCTTGGCTCTTGATGGCTGCCGCCGGTATTTTGCATATTTCAAACCAAATACAAACATGGCAACAGTCTTGTATTGGCAAATATGTAGATGAAAAATAACAATGCGTACAACAATAATAAAAACAACAATGATAACATTGACAACTACAGTGCATGCAAAAATGCAGAAGTGGTGCACCGGTGTGTGTGTGTGTGGCTGTTGTCTGTCTGTGGGCATATTGATGTTGTTTATTGCATTCCGGTGCCACAAACTGCCTTGCTGAGAGGAGAGAGAACGAGAGAGTGAGTTGGATGAAGAGCAGGCGGGGGTATTGATACAGTAAAGTCATGTATTGGAGGAAAAGGTAGCCTGCTGCTGGCTGCGATAACATGTCTGGCACTGATAAGCTACAATAGCAGCAACAATACTACAAAGGAGATAACAAAAATAGCAACAAAGCTTGTACGTAAAGGAGGTGGCGGTGGAGTATGTTGCATAACAATGCCAATAATAGGAGACAACGTAGATTTGTGTATTTATGCGCAAATAAATGAGTGTGCGTGTGGTTGTTTGTATTTGTATTTGTGTTGCAAGTTAGTCCAACAGCAATAGCACTCACAAAAGCGAATAGATTACATTTTCCAGATTGCATTGGCTCTTCGAATGGAATTAAAATTAAAATCGAAAATGAAATTGCAATTGCAATTGAAATGGAAATTGAAAATGGCAAATAGAGTTGTAATTTTTCGCAGACAAGGCGGGCATTTTTTGTTTATTTTTTTTTAATGTCGTACAAAAATGTTAGAAAAAGTGGTGGTTGAAATGCTAACGAAAAAACATTTTAGTAGAAATAAATATTTTTGTTAAAAAAAATGTAGAATTTATCAATTTAAAAAAAGTGATGTAAAAAAAATTTCAAAACCGAATAAAAAAAAAAACAAGTAAGGAAAGGCTAAGTTCGGGTGCAACCGAACATTTTATACTCTCGCAATTTATTGAAGAAATTTTATTAAGAAAACACACAAATTTACCCATAAATTCGGCATAAAGTTTAATAGAATAACGAAAATCGTCATATATAGTATATGAGGGCTGAGGTAATTCCTGAACCGATTTCATTAATTTTCATCAGCAAGGTACACTATAACCAAGACTATGCGCTCACTTAATTTTGCTAAGATAGCTCACATATTAACCACTACGTATTTGCGGAATAAAGCTCACCGTAGTTTTGGAAAACCTATAATTAGGTATATGGGAGCTAGGAGAAGATACTTTTGAAAAACCTACAATGAGGTATATGGAGATGTTATGACCCGATTTTAATAATTTTTGGAACAGAGACACACTATAAGAAGAAAACAATTTCCTCTGAATTACATTAAATTATCTGAGAGATTTACCCATATTTTCGGTTAAAATTTATCCTTAGGCGCTGTGTTCAACATGTTCGATATCTGGGGCCTTGAAAAGTTATGGTCCGTTTTCGACAATTTTTTCAGAAGTGAAGCCAGAGATGATATGCACTATTTGTGTAAAGTTTTATTCCGCTATCTTCATTGGTTCCTTATGCACATATTATAAATTCAAAGAATGAGATGGAATTCGAAATTGAGTTATATGGGAAGTTGTCGTGGTTGTGAACCCATTTTTTGTCCGTGTTATTAGGGTGTCAGTAAAATATTATATACCGAATTTCATTCGAATCGGTCGAGTAGTTCCTGAGATATGGTTTTTGACCCATAAGTGGGCGATGCCACGCCCATTTTCCATTTTGTAAAAAAATCTGAGTACAGCTCCCTTCTGCTATTTCTTCTGCAAAATTTTGTGTCTCTGACATTTTTCGTTAGTTAGATAACCCACTTTTAGTAATTTTCAACCTAACCTTTGTATGGGAGGTGGGCGTGGTTATGATCCGATTTCAACTATTTTAATGGTGTGTGGTGGGGTACGTAAGAGAACCGACTGCAGAAAATTTGGTTAATATAGCTTTATTGGTTTGCAAGTTAAATACAAATAACCGATTTGTAGGCGGGGCCACGCCCACTTCTACAAAAAAATTACATCCAAATATGCCCCCTCCTAGTGCGATCATTTATTCCAAATGTTGCTTTTATAACTTCATTTATGGCTCAGTTATGACACTTTATGTGTTTTCGGTTTTCGCCATTTTGTGGGCGTGGCAATGTTCCGATTCCGCCCATTTCCGCCAAGGAATATTTGTGCCAAGTTTCGTCAGGATATCTTAATTTTTACTCAAGTTACAGCTTGCACAGACGGACAGACGGACAGACGGACGGACGGACAGACATCCGGATTTCAAATCTACTCGTTACCCTGAACTCTTTTAGTTTTAGGTGTTACAAACAACCGTTAGGTGAACAAAACTATAATATTCTCTTTAGCAACTTTTGATTTAAAGATTATATAGTTTAAAAATTTATTAAATTGTTTTAGTTATTTTTTTAATTCGTTTTTGAATTTTTTTGTTAAATATTTTTTGAAAATTATTTAATTTTTTTTTATTTTTTAGAAAGTTGTTTGCTAATCATATTATTTATGAATTACTTTTTCAAAATTTATTAATTCTTTTTAATTTTTGTTTTTTGAAATTTGTTTTAAATTTCTTGTTTTTGAATTATTTAGAAATTCTTATTAAAAATATTTTTTTTTGAAATTCATTTTAAAAATTTTTTTATTGATTTTTTTAGCAATGCTGCAAGCAACAAAAATAAATCACCACAATTTAATGCATATTTATTTGATTCACACACACTCAGATATTATCATCCGTATTAACCTCACTCGTTCATTTACCGCTTGCGCTTTTATGTTTTATTACATGTCATTTCCGTTTCCTGCATCCGCTGCAACAGTTAACAACAACAGCAATGCAGCATACAGACAAGAAACCAAAATCACCGTTACATATATTTATATACAAATTTACATATATACAACAACAACTGCAAGCTTATCTTCTACAAACACACAAAAGAGTACTTTCAATATGACTTACAACAACAATTCACCAACTAAATAACCATGCATTTAACCAGCAATATATTCGTGCAACCTACAATTGCACCTACCACACAGTGCAACAACAACACTAACAACCAGCAAGGCTGTGCAGAAAAACACTCACGTCACTTGGGTGTGAGTGACGAGCAGCGTTTGGAGTTGTCGGCCGCCAGCATCAGATAAAACGCAATTTATATGCGTCCTTTCCGCTGCAGCACTCCCACTATAGATTATGCGGCTTACAGTTATTAAACTCATAGGTGTGCATGTGTGTGTGCGTGTTATTATTTGCTGGCCAGTGTAGTTCGTAAAATTGCTTTTTGTGTGCGTTTGTCCACCGGCTTTGACAGTCATTACCGTCAAATGCAGCTGTGTCTACACGATGGATATGCCTTTACACCACACATACGCAAAATAAACACATACTGATACATCAGCCCATTTAATTTTGTGCATATTTATATGTTGGTGAGGCCATTAGCCAACCACATCGCCTCTTTTTAATTGTGTGCGAAATTACAACACAAATTGTGGGCAATTGAATTCCATTTCACTAGTTTGTCATTTGAGTGATTTACTTATATATTGTACATAGAAACATAGAAATGTGTTTAAATAATGTGATTTGGTTTAAATAAAATAGGAATTTAATATTTTTTGCTGAGGTTGTGTATTTTTGTAGTTTTCGAGTTTGAAGTAAAGGAAACCAAAGTCCGTCTTCACTTGATTGTTCCGTCCAACCAAATAATATCACATTAAAAGCCTTTAAAAAACTTAAAAAATTATATTAAGGGACCCCCCATTCTCGATTGGGCTGGTAAATGAACATAAATTATTTTTTAGGGTTGTAACTTTGCATATATTTGTTTGAAGACTTAAAAAAGAAGAAAAACTTTTTTCATTTTTTGTTGCTGTTGTTTTTTGTGATCAAACAAAAGGCCTTCTTTCCGCTCACTGGAACATCTGAAACCAAAAATTCCAACGGTATTAGAAAGAGTACATGTTTGACACTGGTATGTATTAGGATTATTAATTTCGCACAAAAATTAACAAAATGGCGGTTCTTTGAAAATATGTTTTGAAAATCGCCTTTCTTTCAGCCACAAATCAAGTTGAAAAGTAAAGAAGATCTTCAACGATTTCAATTATCCTAGTGTGTACCATAGATATAAATGTATAGAATAAAGTATTAAAATTTGGAACCGATTGGATTAATAGGTTTTGAGTTACCTCATGCGCCAGTCGTAAAAACATTGTTTCGAGAAAAACGTGTTTAAAGTTTTGAGAAGCAACCTCTTGGGTATAAAACCTACCTACGCTTCCACCATAAATCGGCTATATCTTCAAGAGTTTTTGAAATTTTAAAGGAACATTATTATTTTTTTGAATAGTTATAGGTTCGAATTGAATTTAAAACAAGTAAGGAAGGGCTAAGTTCGGGTGTAACCGAACATTTTATACTCTCGCAACTTATTTATTTAACTTTATTTATATTATATAATACACAATTTGACCCACATATCCGTCATATATATTGTATAAAGTCCATTGAAAGTTGGAAACCATAATATTAGGTTAGAAGCACCGAGGTCCTCATCTTCGATTAATGGGGCCTTAAAAACCTATGGTCCGATTTCGGCGATTTTTAGAATGGGGCTGCCACACTATAAAGGTAGTATTTGTGCAAAGTTCTGCATCGACATCTTCACTAGTGCTCACTTTATATATTCTAATGTGAATTATTCAGATCGACTTCAAAGTTCTGGTATATAGGAAGTAGGTGTTTTTATGAAGCGATTTAACCTATTTTCACAACATATCATTGGGATGTAAGGAAACTATTACAAACCAAGTTTCATTGAAATCGGTCGAGTAGTTCCTGAGATATGGTTTTTAACCCATAAGTGGGCGACGCCACGCCCATTTTCCATTTTGTAAAAAAATCTGAGTGCAGCTTTTATCTGCCATTTCTTATGTGAAATTTAGTGTTTCTGACGTTTTTCGTTAGTGAGTTAACCCACTTTTTGTAATTTTCAACGTAACTTTTGTATGGGAGGTGGGCGTGGTTATGATCCGATTTCATTTTTGGACTGTATTAGGAAGGTGCTAAAAAAAACGACTGCAGAAAGTTTGGTTTATATAGCTCTATTGGTTTGCGAGTTATGTACAAAAAACTTAGTAGGGGGCGGGGCCACGCCCACTTCCCCAAAAAAATTAGATCCAAATATGCCCCTTCATAGTGCGATCCTTCATACCAAATTATAATTTTATTCATAGATGGCCATGACGGTCTAAAATGTTGGGTGAATCAGGTTTACATAACTCCTATTTATGGAGATACATTTATTTAGCCTTATATAAGCCAGAATTTAGTCCACTATTTAAATTATTTTTATCTTTTATTTTGTTTAATTTTGCGACACGCCGGTCAGACTTGAGTCGTTTACTTTAATGCGTGTTCATTTTGACTAACTTTGGTTCTCAGCGACCTAAGCTGAAATTATCTATAAATTGTAATGAAATTGACTGCACGAATTCCCATTACATAAATATCGTAGTTTTTTGTTTATTTTAATCAAAACAAGATATTTGTTTGCTAGTTCCACATTATTTTAATAAACCAAGTGGCACTGTGACCAACCTTAACCAATCATTAAATCGCTACAATGTTGCTTTATGAGTGTAAGTGCCCCGAGCGAGATAATTGAGTGGATGCATTTTCCACGCGTTACGTTATGTAACACGTTATACAGATTCACTTTTCTTAAAAAAATCTTGTTTGTAAAACTGGTTATTTTTATGGGCTTTGTTATAGTATAACTAATTATGCATACAACCACTTTAACGCAAGTATACATGCGTGCATAAGCACTCCAGGGCTTCAATATATATATATTCAAGGGGTTCGGCTATAACTTGCCCCATAATTTAAGTTGAGTGCAGTATAATTATATGGAAGTTTATCGATAGGCTTTGATGATCGATGTGGTGCAGCAAGTCACATAAATTTGTGTGGTGTCATTACTTTGGCACTATTAAAAGCAACTCTGATAACAACTGATGTAAGGAAATTTAGATGCTGTGTAATATGTATGTATGTATATAAAGATAGTGACTTTAATACATAGTTACTAAAAATAAAAGTAGAGCTTTCGATTTTTTTTTTCAATTTGTAAAGTAAAAATAATTATTGTTTTTATATTAAATTTGGTCTTTTAAGTAAATTTCAAAAAAAAAAGTAAGGCAGCCAATAAAAATAATCATTCCCTCCTTAGTAATCTTACAACGCTTAGTCAATCTCGATGTATACTTTTGGGGGTTGATCACATTTGATTATTGCAATTTCGCGCGATATACATTCTGAATTATAAATACATATATATGTCAATAGAATAGAAATTAGCACTGATAATAATTGTTCAAATTGACCGTATAGCGTGATCGTGAATGTCAATAGATTTAAAGATAATAGAAATTTACATTTGAGGAAGCTCAGTTATAAGCATTTTAATATTGGAAACCATACTTAAAGTTTTATTTTCTTTTAATTATACGTACAGTAGAAACCGGTGTTCCGGATAATCGAAAATCTGGATGATCGATTACAAAGAAAATCAAACAATATTTTAATTTCAATAAATTTTTATTCTGTAATGATGATATATTATGATATATGAAACACGATCTATAACGATAATGAATTAATACCTAGGTAATTTAAAAATTTGGTTGAAAATAACTTATGACGTAAAGAAAAAAACTTTGACGTAAAGAATCACATATTTTCATTGCGGTCAAGTCCTTGATGCTTTTCAATTGTTAAAACTATAAGGGATCCGATTCATCCTGTCTTTCCAACCACTTAAAAAGAACAGGAAAGAACTAGAGCTTCAAAAGCTTCTGCATGAGATCTTACTTGGCATACATCGTCAGTTTCAGTCTTTCTCTCTCCTTACTGTTCAAATCCTCAATGAATCTCTTTAAATTGACAAATAGAACCGAGACGAATGGGTTCGGATAATCGGGACTCTACTGTTTATACATATGTACGCTTGTTTTCAAGAATGTACTTTACGCTGCCGTTACACATTGCTTTCAAGTTGATCACACGAATTAATTGTCAAAATTGGCATAAATTGATAGCCATGACATAGGCTGCAGGCAACTTGATATTCAATTATTGTTACAGAGATACCGTCGTCAAGGAAACTGCTTCCCTTTATCGCCCAAATGGAATCATATGTCTTTATTTTTAAATCAATATGCAGATACTTCGGAAGATTCATGTTCCATAAAATGCATTGTTTGTGTACAATTTCGAAAAAGGGAATTATTCACTTATTTCAACTTTATTCGTCATTAATTTTAAAATAAATTAAAAATTATTAGTTAATATTTGTAATTTGAAAATTGGAGAACTCTGCACTCAGCTGATCATTTCTTGATCATCAACTTGAAAAAATTCTTGCTCGCAAATTGAAAGCAAAATGGTTTTCAAGTTCGGAAAGTGAGAGTGTGGTAGTAAAAAAGTGTGAGTATTTGGTAACTTGAAAGCAATTACTTGAACGTGTAACGTCCGGGTTAAATAAACCCTCTGAACATATGTATTTGTTACCTAGAATACTTGAATGGGCTTTACCAGTGTAACCCATTCAAAATTAGGCGATTTTCGTTATTTTTTTTTTAAGAAAGTACTCGATCGATTGTTTCGAAGTTTTTTGCACATAATAAGGTAAATTTTCAGATATAATAAATTTTTTTTTAATAAAAATATTGAAAAATAACGGAGTTATATGCTGTCCTCGGAGGTACAAAAAAAGTTCCCCTACTGCTGACATGATTCCAGCCGAATGAGTAGCTGAAACAAAAAAATTCATAAAGATTATTAATGTTGAAGGTATTTTCCATACAATGACCTACAATTTTTGAAAATATCAAAAATTAACGAAATTTCTGAAAAAAAAAATCGTTTTTAGGTAAAAAAATTGTCGTTTTATTAATGCCAAATTGACAATTCCCAACAAATCAAAGCATATTATATAAATATGTTCAAGAATACTCAGTTTAAATATAAAGTCGATTGGTCAATTTCTCGTTGAGTTATGTTGTGAGAAATGTCGTTTCGAGAAAAATGCGTTTTAAGTTTCGCCTATAGCGGCTTATAATTGCGAGCTCTTTAGAACGCTGTTAGTCAAAAACTATTTAAGATAAGATCTTAGCGTTTTCACCGGATATTTTTGCAAGTATAAACTATCCAATAAGCAAAAAGTAAAACAAATCGATGTTTTGAAAATGTCACACTGGTATAGCCTCTTAATAGCTGCTTAAACTTCTTGGTCTCACGTAAAATGACTTCCTCTAGAGAAATAATGCATTTTTATAAAGGAGACATTTTACATTTTAAAAATAAAATAAATGAGAGAGAAGCGCCTGATTTGAATTTTCCTTTTGATCCCAAATTTGTTGAAATCGGTTCATATTTCACGAAGTTACTGGCTCATTATAAGCGCCTGGTATGCCAGCAGACGAATCATGCTGATTTTGCGTTTTAGCAGAAATGTGTGGGCAGATAATGTTAATTAAAATCATGAGGGTATGTAATTAACGTTATCATACAAGCAGAGCTGCTTGCTGTTTACAGAGAACGTTGGCAGAGCGTTTTAAAGGTGAAACGAGAATTTAAATAATTTAGTACGAAATAAATAATACTTTTTTGTTTTTAATTTTATTTTATATATTTATTTTATATACTGTATTATTTATTATCTTATATCTTAAAAATTTACAAAGTAATATTACTGGGAGTTCAGTTAAAAATATATAAAAATACATTTTATTTCAGTTGGACTTAATTATAAGCTTATTTAAATATTTATGTATTTGTATGTATATTTCAAGGTCAATAAATATTTATTAACTTATTCTTTTTAATTTATTTGTTTGTAGAAATATAAATATATAATATTGCTTAAAATTACTTTCTTTAATTACTAAAAAGTGTTGGTACTTATGTATAGTAGTTGTAGGTAATTAAAATTTATTGATTATTTATATAATCTATTTAGAATGCTTAAAATGTTTATACAGTCTAATTAATATTAATAACATACTTGGATGCTGTTAAAAATTATTATTTATTAGGTTTAATTTCTACTCTTTAAAGAATTAATTGCTTCAGCTGAGATTGCTCAGTAATTCTGGAACTCATAAAGTTGAACTTTTATTGCTTGAATTTTTTCATGTAGATTAAAGTTGTTTGTACATACACATTTTTGCATTGCAATGGGATATGGCTGAATGGAAAATCGCAGTTAAATATTTTTTGAGATTATTTATATATAATGTGCCATGAATTTATATTTTTTTTATCAAAAATATTATGATTCTTAATTTGTAAAAAAATTATTCGAAATACTTTTTTACATTTACTATAGAATATTAGAATGTTATTGCAATAGGCGAGCGGGTATTATGTTGCACCTTATTTTTAAAATACATTGTATAATTTTGTAAAAAAAACATTCTAAAATTTTTTTGCAATAAATAATAGTTAATAATACGTATATAATAGTAAATAAGGTTAATAATAGTAAATATTTGGTTTCAGTGGGAAAAAAGTTTACATATTTAACTAAAGTGTATAGAAAATTTAATTTACAAAAAAATTATAAACTTAAAATTATTATTACCTTTTAATTTGAACAATTATTTAGCTTAAAACGTATTGAAAATTAAAAAAAAAAATCATTAAAATATATTCCAAATAAATTTTTAATACATATTAAATATTGTTATAAAAATCTTATTTGGTTTAATTTTTAATCAACTTATTTAAAAACAATTTTGATAATTTAAATAATTTTTAAATTTGTGTTTTGAAATTTAAAAGATTTTAATAAATTTTAAATTACTTTTTCGAATTAATTTATTTCTTTATATATCAACGTGTGAAATGTTAATAGCTTCACTACTTCAGCACCAGCTCATGTTAATTAATTTTTTTTCAATTACACTTTAATTTCCTCTTCCAACTCATCACTACAGCAACATTTAATTCATTAATTATGTCAGATGGTAAATGCCAACGCTTTGATACCCGCCGCCGTCGCTTTGCTTTAGTGTGTGCCTGGAAGCCATAAAAATATATCTATAATTTTAAATAATTGTTGCCTCTTTTTAATTACGTTTTATATTTAAATTTTGTTGTACTTTTTGTTTTTGTTTGAATCTCGTAGGCTTTTGGTAGCCAGCGGCGCTGACGCCCATTTCCATTTCTACGCTGACTGACAACTCTTAATGGCTGTTGAAGCTGCTCAACCGCTTGCGTACGCGCGTCACTTCACTTCACACGCACGACAACAACGTTACAACAACGCATCACGAAATAATACAGTTCTTGTCCTTGTCACTCATATCCGCCGGTTTCCGTTTGCGATCGTAGGCGAGCGCATCGTTGGGAACATAGCTGACGCGCACACCGCCATAATGTCGCCGCTGCGGCAATTGATACATCATATAGTCTTCGGAGGAGGACGAAGATGACGAGCAAGTTGAGCAAACACTCGAGGCGTCATCGGATTCTTCGTCACCACAGTGTGTGTTAGGCTGTGTTGCAGATGCGCTGTTTGTGCTAGAGGCGCGTTGCAGCACCGATGGTGGTCCTTGGTAGGAGGAGGACAGCGGTTGTGCTGTGACGTACGTGTCGGCACGCGTTGTGGAATGCGAACGATAACCGTTGCTGCGATGACCCGATGCTTTGCGACGACGTCTGCGTCGAGAAGAATGATGACCGCCAGAAGAACGCTCACTGCTGCAGCAGTCTTTGCTCCTGCTGCAATCACGATCGCGATCTCGGTCTCTATCACGGTCTCGGTCGCGGTCGCGGTCCCGATCACGGTCACGTCCACCAGTGCCCGCGCCATTGCCGGAGTAGCTGCGTGAGCGCGGAAGATTTTCTGGTGGCAAACCTTCGAAGCGTACACCCTTCTTTTTAACTTCTCCTGTCGCGCCGCTCATCGGTGATGATGATGATGCGCCGCTGAGTATGGATACTGGATGTATGGGCGGCTGACCGGATTGCGTAGATTGTGGCGAGGTAATTGAACGCTCACCGCCTGATGCCGTGGGTGAACCCATCAGTTCGGGCGGCAGCGCAGTCGACGCCACTGACAAATTTGGTGTGGGTAGCTCACCGATATCGGAGGGTAGTGGTGAAGTGATCGGATCACCATAATCTTGAGCGAATTGCTGCGAGGTAGTGTGTGCGCCAGCTTGTGGCCCCTGTGTGGACTGTCGGCCAGTCAGTTCAGGCATACTTGAGGTCATAGAGCTCTCCATTTTCGAGACATGTTGCATATGACGCGGTAGGTTGTATGTATGCGAACCAGTGTGTGGCGGCTTACTAGGCCAAGCGGCGTCTAAGTTGAGTGACATCTCGTTGAAATTGTAAGCTGCCTCAGACTTCAGCTCCATCGGTTGCGGCATCAAATGTGTGTATTCGCCGGGTGAGAGCAGCGGTGACAGATTCTGTGAGGACGTTGATGGCGCGCCGCCTGAAAAATCTGTAAAGTCACCAGCGCTGCGGCTGCCAATCGCAAGCTCCATATCCTTGACTACACCGCCGTCAGAATCTGATGTGGGGTAGCTCTGTTTCGTTGGATCTCTAAGCGTCACGTCACCTGCACCGCTGGCCGCCGCATTGCTGTCGCCCACTCTATCACCACTAACTTCCACACCGCTGGGGTTTAAGCTACCACTCGTGCCCGCACAAACAATACCCGCCGCTATCTGTTGGCTCTGTAACTGATACATCGCCTGATTGAAGCTCTGTTGGTGCTGTTGTTGTTGCATTGGTGACATAGGCGGTGAACTCGATGCATGACTGCTGGGTATACGCGTCTGCGGCCGCACACGTTGCGTCGGCGGTGTCGGTGTGGTGTACATGCCAGTACCTGAACTATCCGATGGTGTGGGCGGTTCACCTTTACTGCAGGCAATCGAACAGTAAATGCAACCGCGACGCGGCAAAAAGGCGCGCCCCAACAGCGAACAACGACATGTGTTGCAAGAGAAACATTCGTCCGTCGCATGCCAATGCTGGCCGTCGTGGCTCATTTGACCCTGATCCACACCAATGGACTCGCCGCAGTAGTCACAGTACTCGGCGAACATCGCGTCGAAGCAGAGCAGACAATACGGTTTGCCCTCGCGCATTATGTAACGTTGACCGCCCAGCTGTTTCTCGCACTCCTGACATGCGAAGTGGTTCATATGCCAGGCACGTCCTTCCGCCTCGGTGCATTCATCGGCGAGGATTATCTGTGCGGCGGCGAGAATAAAAGAAACGGAAATGTTAAATAAATTTAAAAGTTGAAAAGTGAGCTGTTAAGCAGACATAAAGAAGACGTAAAGTACACGGTGTAACGAGCAATAAGTACATCGGAGCAGTGAAAGTTCTTATAGGGGAAGAGTCTACTGTGTAGTTCGAAAACTTTTGCTGAAAGTTTGATTAGAAATGGTGCGCTGCATCTTTGGGGAGTACAATGCGCTTTTAAATACGTGCGTCAAGTCTGTGTGGCAACTCTTGCAGCTATGCGTTTGGAGCCGTATGCAGTGGTTACTTGAAAATTAGCGAAGGTGTTTGCTGTTAGTTCACACGCTTCGTATAAGTTTGCCAAAGTCGTATGTCTTGCGGTTTTACACTGAGAAAGAAGCTTAAATCGTAGATTGAAGATTGGAAAGACTAAATAACTTCAATTTTAAGCAGATGTTGTTTGTGTGGGAGGAAATTCCACTTGTTCTACCCTACAAATAATAAAAAGTAGAGTGAAGTGTTTTTGCTATCAGTTAGTTAAAATAATGAAAATAGGAATAAAATCCCCAATTCGAAGGGCAGATTAAAGCTCAGCCAAGTAATTTGAGCTTTTTTATTTCAATTTTCCGAAAACCGACTTATTCCAAAGCCTTACGGATGGTGTGAGTTCGTACGATTGTGCTACAGAAATAATTTGTGTTACAAGGGATGTGACTTTTGAGTAGAAGTTTCCAAGTGAAATCGAAAATCGAAAAATAAAAGTTTGATTGGTTTAGATCTCATTAATATCAAACTAGAACTGTCCATGACAGAGTCTGTACTTTCGTGAAAACTGAGAAGTTGACCTTAAACAATGTCGTTAAAGCTATTACGATCCTGTAATGTACGAAACTATTTTCAAAATTCATCTAAGAGTTTTGTAGAAATTGAAGAGTTGGATGGCATACATGAGTAATATTCGTATAAGAACGCGCTGCACTACGTAACTTCAGAAAGAGCTCAGCAATCTTACAAATATTTCCTAAGCTATCTCTACAGGCAGATGTGGAAAGTGTAAAATAAGGAAAGGCAAGTCATAGAATCGACATAGGGAATCTAAAGACATCGTCAGATATAATCCGTTTTCTGCGCTAAATTATGATGTTCTAAGCGAAACTACCTGATCTATCAGGCAAATGCTTTGTATCAAACTTGGTTTAAATTGGTCGAAGAGTTTGGGAGATAAGAAATTTAACCTGAAGTAGATGGTGGGATGACTATTATACAATATTGTCATCCTTACGATCAAATTTAGGTTTTCAGGTGATTTTTTTTAATGAAATTATCACTCAATGTTTTCAAGTTTACATTTATATGGGAGGGAGATAATACTTGAAAACTAGTAAGACTATTAAAAACTAATAACATTTCAAACTTACCTCATCACAGGCTGAGCAGCGCGGCTTCAATGTCTCCGCATGATGACGTCCACAATACAGGCGGCCATCGCGATGAAAGTAAATGAGATCGACTAGCAGCTCATGGCAAATGCAACAAATGAAGCAACCGGCATGCCAAGAGGCATTCGGACCCAGGCGTGTAGCGAACACTGCGATGTCGCCGGTGGAAATCAATTCGTCACACTGAAATTATGAGAAATAATGGTGATAAATAATAATAAATAATCAAAGAAATATAAATGATTTAAAATATAAGGAATGTGATTTTAAGAAAGGGAGTCGAATTGTTGAATATTTCTTTTTGGTTGGTTTAAATTTCATTTTCATTATTGAATACCTTTGATATACTAATGCCTGTCTCCTACATTTGCTTTTACCATATAATTTCCTTGTGTGCATTTAAGTTGCACAACAATCGCTATACAAATCTTAAGACTCACATACAGACATACATATGTATGTAAGCACACAAAGTAAATCGCATTAAGTTTGTTTATGCAATACCAAATAGTTTTCTTACACACCTCCATAGATAATATCTACTCATACGCAACTTATACGCACACTTGTGTGTGTTTGCTCACTTGTTAGTGTCATTGAGTTGAGTTTCTTGTTTGCTTAGTGTGGCTTTAACACGTTTCGTCGCCGGTTAAGTGACAGTGACACGGCAGCGCAGTGTTGTCCTGTGTCAATGCCAATGTCAGTGACAGTCAAATTGACAGTTGTTGGCGATGCGTTGCGATGCTGCATACAATTACTATGCACCAGCTATACTATATAGTATATTATAATATTTGTATATGTATGTATTGTATGTGTAGTCTTATGTAAATATGTACGCACTCGAGCGCTGAGTATGTTATTTTATTGAATTTGGCTAATTGCATTTGGTGCGCTGATGGGTGGAAATGGCATAAACACAAGTATATGTAGTATACATAGTTGCGCTTGTTTGGCTAATGAAGCGCATAAGAAGTTTTATATATAATCATTGCTAAGAATCTTTAAAAAGTATCTAAGTTGAATTTGATATATCTGTTCGTTGCTGCCTTTAAGATGATGATACAGTTGAAGTATTTATCTGTGCTAAATCAGTAGAATGAATTAGAGACATCGTTAGAAACATATAGGTTTGAATAATGTGAGCACTGTTTCTATAATATTATGAATCACAAGCAAAGACCCAATAAATACTGTTATAACATATGATTGTATATAGGTTAAAGAATATTCGACTCGAACAAAACTATTGCAAAGTTAAAGCCTCAATTACTGTGAATGATCCCCCCACAAATGGGGACCACAGTTAACTTCACCTCATCTTCAGGTTTTCTCAAACGAAAAAAGAAGAGATTAGTTGATTCAAAGATCCAATAAAGGGACCACTTTTCATCACCAGTATCCGCTTCAGAAATGGATAGCTTTTGTTGCCATTCAGCAGTAGATATATTTGGTCCATTTCTTTTTGTATCTAGTTTTATTTAAATGATTCAATCTGTCGTACTCGACGATTTCCATTATTTTATCGATATTTTGGACAATTGGCCTTACAGAATGAAATGGTCAAAATTAATTAATTTTAATTTAATTTCGACGATACCGAAATTGCGCGAGATTATCTGTTACAGTATCAGGAGAGCATAAACACCATACATTTTCAGCCACTGGCTTGCATTATCGCATTTATCAAAGAAAAGCTGTAAAATATGGTGACTTTTCTCTGGTGTCTATCTATGACCAAACTATGTATGTGATTGGCGTTGCAACCGTTTAGCCGGTTATAGCCGAATCGAAGATAGTGCGCCACCTCTCTCTCTCCTTCGCAGTTCGGCGCCAGTTGGAGATCCCAAGTGTAACCAGGTCGCTCTCCACCTGGTCCCTCCAACGGAGTGGAGGCCTTCCCCTTCCTCGGCTTCCACCAGCGGGTACTGCATCGAACACTTTCAGGGCTGGAGTGTTTTCGTCCATTCGGACAACATGACCTAGCCAGCGTAGCCGCTGTCTTTTTATTCGCTGAACTATGTCAATGTCGTCGTATAACTCGTACAGCTCATCGTTCCATCGTCTGCGGTATTCGCCGTTGCCAATGTTCTGAGGACCATAAATCTTGCGCAAAATTTTCCTCTCGAAAACTCCTAGTGTCGTCTCATCTGATGTTGACATCGTCCAAGCTTCTGCACCGTAAAGCAGGACGGGAATGATAAGCGACTTGTAGAGCTTGATTTTGGTTCGTCGAGAGAGGACTTTACTGTTCAATTGCCTACTCAGTCCAAAGTAGCACCTGTTGGCAAAAGTTATTCTGCGCTGGATTTCGAGGCTGACATTGTTCGTGTTGTTGATGCTGGTTCCCAGGTATACGAAATTATCTACGACTTCGAAGTTATGACTGTCAACAGTGGGAGCCAAGACGCGAATGCGCCGACTGTTTGCTTGATGACAGGAGATATTTCGTCTTGTCCTCATTCACCTCCAGACCCATTCGCTTCGCCTCCTTATCCATGCGGGAAAAAGCAGAACAAACGGCGCGGTTGTTGCTTCCGATGATATCAATATCATCGGCGTACGCCAGGAGCTGTACACTCTTGTAGAAGATTGTACCTTCTTGGTTTAGCTCGAGTCACGAGTCGCACGATAGTGAGTCACCTTGTCTGAAACCTCGTTTGGTATCGAACGGCTCGGAGAGGTCCTTCCCAATCATGACGGAGCTTTTGGTGTTGCTCAAAGTCAATTTACACAGCCGTATTAGTTTTGCGGGGATACCAAATTCAGACATCGCGGCGTAAAGCAGCTTTAAAATCGACAAAAAGGTGGTGTGTGTCGATCCTCTTTTCACGGGTCTTCTCCAAAATTTGGCGCATGGTAAATATCTGGTCAGTTGTCGATTTTCCAGGTCTAAAGGATGGAGTCATATGTAGAAGTTTACGTAAGTGAGGAAAGTTTCTGACTGTCATTCACTTGGGAGTGGCCAGGAACGATTCATTTACATGTGGCTCAAGCAGCTCACGACTTCCGGTCTTAGACCAAGTATCCTCTGGGTAGCCAACAGACATCCGTTTGGAGGCGAGCTAAAGTGAGAAGGCGAAACCCGCCTATGCGGTTGTGCACATAAAAACACCCCCCAATGAAAAGAACAAAACAGCCTCGGATGAGAGACCCCAATTTTGATGACGACCACTGCAAACGTTTAAAGGACTACGAAATAAGGGCATGCACCTGGAATGTCCGGACCCTTAACTGGGAAGGTGCCTCTGCCCAGCGGGTTGATGTCCTCGTAAGAGTAAAGGCTGACATCACCGCCATCCAAGAAATGCGATGGACGGGACAAGGACGGAAGAAGGTGGGTCCTTGTGACATCTACTACAGCGGCCATATAAAGGAGCGCAAATTCGGTGTGGGTTTCGTGGTGGGAGAGAGACTCCGTCGTCGAGTCCTGGCATTCACTCCGGTGGATGAACGTCTAGCCACAATCCGCATCAAAGCGAGGTTCTTCAACATATCACTGATTTGCGCCCACGCCCCGACGGAAGAGAAGGACAAAGTGATCAAAGATACCTTCTATGAGCGCCTAGAACGTACCTATGAGCGCTGCCCCCGCCACGATGTCAAAATCGTGCTTGGCGATTTCAACGCTAGGGTGGGTAAAGAAGGTGTCTTTGGCACAACAGTCGGAAAATTCAGCCTTCATGACGAAACATCACCAAACGGTCTGAGGCTGATCGACTTCGCCGGGGCCCGAAATATGGTCATCTGTAGTACTAGATTCCAGCATAAGAAAATCCATCAAGCTACATGGCTGTCCCCGGATCGAATCACTCGCAACCAGATCGATCATGTTGTGATAGATGGACGACATGTCTCCAGTGTTTTTGATGTGCGTACGCTTCGTGGTCCCAACATCGACTCGGACCACTATCTTGTAGCAGCTAAGATACGCACCCGCCTCTGTGTAGAAAAGCGCACACGTCAACAAACACAAGGAAGGTTCGACATCGAGAAGCTGCAATCACAACCGACAGCCGAACGATTTTCTACTCGACTTGCACTCCTGCTCTCTGAGAGCACTCATCAGCATCTTGGTATAAGGGAGCTGTGGGACGGCATATCAAACTCCTTACGTACAGCTGCAACCGAAACCATTGGCTTTCGGAAAAGCCCAGAAAACAGCTGGTATGATGAGGATTGTCGTCTCGCAGTGGAGAGAAAACAGACTGCCTACCTCGCAATGTTGCGATCGACCGCAACACGAGCGGGATGGGAAAGATACCGAGAGCTGAAGAGGGAAGCGAGACGCATTTGCAGAAAAAGAAAGAAAGAGGCCGAAATGCGTGAGTATGACGAGCTTGACAAGCTGGCCGACAGGGGTAATGCTCGAAAATTTTACGAAAAGATCCGGCGACTAACTGAAGGTTTCAAGACCGGAGCACACTTCTGTAGGACCCCCAGAGGTGATCTAGTTATTGTTGACCAGAGTATACTGAGTTTGTGGAGGGAACACTTCTCCAGCCTGCTGAATGGCAGTGAAAGTACAACACCAGGAGATGGCGAACCCGATTCCCCAATCGACGACGATGGAGCAGATGTTCCATTGCCCGACCGTGAAGAAATTCGAATAGCAATTACCCGCTTGAAGAACAATAAGGCGGCGGGTGCCGATGGATTACGGCCGAGCTATTCAAATACGGCGGCGAAGAGCTGATAAGGTGCTTGCATCAGCTTCTTTGCAGAATATGGTCGGAAGAGAGCATGCCTGACGATTGGAACCTCAGTGTACTCTGCCCAATACACAGAAAGGGAGACCCCACAATTTGCGCCAATTACCGTGGGATAAGCCTCCTCAACATCACGAAAAGGAGCTGCCTTTATGCCGCGATGACTGAATTTGGTATCCCCGCAAAACTAATACGGTTGTGTAAGCTGACGTTGAGCAACACCAAAAGCTCCGTCAGGATCGGGAAGGACCTCTCCGAGCCGTTCGATACCAGACGAGGTTTCAGACAAGGTGACTCACTCTCGTGTGATTTCTTTAACCTGATGCTGGAGAAAATAATACGAGCCGCAGAGCTAAACAGAGAAGGTACAATCTTCTATAAGAGTGTACAGCTACTGGCGTACGCCGATGATATCGATATCATTGGAAACAATACCCGCGCCGTTAGTTCTGCTTTCTCCAGACTGGATAAGGAAGCGAAGCGTATGGGTCTGGTGGTGAACGAGGACAAGACGAAATATCTCCTCCAATAACAATGTCAGCCTGGAAATCCAACGCAGAATCACTCTTGCCAACAGGTGCTACTATGGACTAAGTAGGCAATTGAAAAGTAAAGTCCTCTCTCGACGAACAAAAACCAAACTCTACAAGTCTCTCATCATTCCCGTCCTACTTTACGGAGCAGAAGCGTGGACGATGTCAACATCCGATGAGACGGCACTAGGAGTTTTCGAGAGAAAGGTTTTGCGGAAGATTTATGGTCCCTTAAGAATTGGCAACGGCGAATACCGCAGACGATGGAACGATGAGCTGTATGTGTTATTCGACGACATAGACATAGAACAGCGAATAAAAAAACAGCGGCTAGGCTGGCTAGGACATGTTGTTCGAATGGATGAAGGTGCTCCAGCTCTGAAAGTATTCGATGCAGTACCCGCTGGTGGAAGCAGAGGAAGAGGGAGACCTCCACTCCGATGGAAGGACCAGGTGGGAGGGACCTGGCTTCGCTTGGAATTCAAGAAGAAGAAGAAAGCCACACTGATAAGGTCCAATCAGTTTGTTGACGGTGGGCGTTAGTCTTTCACACAGTACGCTCGAAAGAACCTTGTATGCGATATTTAGGAGGCTGATCCCACGGTAATTGGCGCAGATTGTGGGTTCTCCCTTTTTATGGATTGGGCAGAAACTATTTGATCAAACTATACATAGCAAAGAAATCCCATCATCTTTTCAATAGACCTATTATTGTATAGATGACCCCAGTTCAAAAATGTTATATTTTTAGAGCGTGTTTGACAGAACAATCAACTTAAATTGAGACGTCATGGACGAAATTATGGGTAGGCTTTGCTTATAATTACAGTGAGTTTGACAGTTCCTTTCGTTTATGACTTCATTTCTCCAACCTCATTAATATTATTCTGAAATTTCTGACAGAATCACACTATCAGAGTTGTCATAAATCAATAGTAGTTAACGATATTTAGTTACAGATATAAAATTAGTAGTTTTAAATGTTTCTTAGATAAAATTGCCGCTTATTTTAAGGGTTAAATTCGAAAATTAAATATTTGAAATTAAATTCAGTCCATTTAATACATATATCACAGTACTGGCAAGAGAGATTCGTATGAATTTTAAGATGTCAAGACAACACAGGAATCGTTAAAAAACTATGAGGATTCATTTGGTTAAAATGAGTATATTTTATAAAGTGTTAATACATATTATTCTCATCAACAAAACTAAACTAATTTTACGTAACAAAATCAATTATCTGTGATCCATTTTAATTCTGATTGCTTAAGTAATTTCAATGAAACAACGCTTGACATAAGCAAATTGCACTTCAGCCATAGAGAAAGAAGTGGTTGAACACTCCAGCATAGAAATTATGGTAAACTATTATATGCCTTGAGAATATATACATATGTACATAAATATTTTTTTGTTCTATGAATTTGAAGAAAAACAGTACTTACACCATCACAGGGGCGCGCACTCATCAGCTGCCTGACATTGCCACGTCCGAGAGCGTCACGTTTGCGCTGTGTGGAGAATAGGCGAAGTTCCTTGCGTTCCTCATCCGTCAATGAGTGACAGTAACGAACCTGTGAAGAAGATGAAAGATAAATAAAAACAAAATACATAAAGAAGCAACAATTTTAAATGGTGATGATGGAGTGTATGGTCCTCCACTAAGAGTCTTATTAAAGGCGTACATATGTGTGTGCGTGTGAATGTATTTAGCTTTGTGTAGGCACATAAGTGACAAGTTAAATAATTTTGCGTTCGGTAGTCAAGTATTTATTTGAAAATTTCAAATTCCTCGCCTTGTGGCATGCACACTTACGTCCGAGTGTGTGTGCGTAAATTAAAAATTGCTTCTGAGAAGAGGCGAACACTCGCCACCATCAGCGCTTTGTGGCACTCAAAAGTGGTATTGTGGCATTCACAACAACACGCTGCTGATGGTCAATCAAGTGATGCGCACTGGCGATATAGAGCTGAGGTGTTGTTTGTTGCATGCAGCAGCACACATTTGTGATTATTAAGCAAGTTGGCGCTGCTCATTCCATGCCTGCGCGCGGCTGGCAAATCATTCGTGTGGCATGTGTAGCATGCAACATTGCTGACGTGCTCCTGAATAATGACAGCCATTTTCGCGTAACGCCGGCGATGCGGTGCGAAGCGGTGCAGCAGCTAGATGTCGGCTACAAGTGGTGGCTTGTGTACGGTTTATTCGTCTGACTGATTTGCAACGGTTCGTTCCGCCTTTCGACTTGTTTTGCTGCATGCAAATTCCACGCAAACACGCGTCTTATTACATCGGCTACAGAGGGGTGGCGGAAGTGTTATCTAAGTGGTATAAGCAGAGCAGCCTGTTTTGTCAAACTATAGTTGACCAAGTGTGGACACATGTCAAGCCTCATATACTCGCATATATACAAATGTGATGTGAATGCGTTTTCAAATAACTGTGAGTTGTGGCTGTAGCTTAGCAATCAGTTGTATGCTCGATTTTTGTCAATTATATTATTTGCCATGTGGGAGCTGTGATTTTGCTTGGTTTAAGCTATGTACATATTGAAGTGGCTGACAAATCAGTGCTAAGACTGGACTGAAGAGTTACAAGCCACAAAAATAAAACTAACGAGTTCTCCGTACGAATTTCGTTAAACAAAATATATTTCTATAGAAAAGTAATATATATTTTTTTTCGAAATGCGAATTTCGAAAAAGTGACTTCGAAAAATAGTAATATTAAAATTGTTTACTCAAAATTACGCTTTTTAAATAATGTTAAAAAAGAGTACGTAATACCTGAACAGTAAGAACCCATCAACCGGTGACAAACAGCAGAAAATATGGATAGAGTTCTAATAAATTTTTCGAACAAAGCATTACGAGTATAAGTTCGGTTAGCTCTTCGAAAAAGCGCATTGTGTGACAACATTTTACGAGTGTATGACTATTACTTTGAAGGCAATCATAGACAAATTTAAAGAAGAATGAATGGAAGGGTCATGAATGATTATAATAGAAGCAGATCTAAATAGCAATCATTTCACTCTGTACTCAGCCTTACCCTACATATAACTTCCCAAATATGCAATTGCAACTGGAAATGCATACCTTCAAACCATCATTTACTCGTTCGAATTTCTAACCTTTTGTCTACAGCTCAAATTGTCAATTCGGCAGCAATGTCATTTCTATCTACAGCGAATCTGCCTTCCCCATTCGCGTATAAATGTTGTCAACGCATTGTTGCTGCTGTGAATGCATTTCAATGCCCTACAATTATACGGGCACTATGGGTTCTTTTGTTCGCGATGGCAACGGTACCTTGTACGGTACTACATGTAGTAGGCGTGTGGGCGTGATTCGTGTGATTTATGCCACAAATCAGTTGTTGGAATTCGTTTTAGATGCAGTGAAATGTGCATTAAAGCAACGAGTGAGCAGTAGAGGATAGAGTCATTGAAGGGAATTCATATTGTTTACGGTGTAAGTGGAGATCCGTGCAGCTATAGGGTGATTTGAATGGTAAATTTTATTTTGATATGCAGTAAACTGTTTAATGCGCACGTCGAAAGTAGTCAGTAGAACTTGTTAGGCGGCTTATGATATAACTTTTCATCAAAACTCGGAACTCAACTAAGTATAGGATATTGTGAACTGGATCGTATGACGAACTGGATACTGGATCCATGTTCGTTACAAAAAGGTGTTTGAATAGGTAAATAATGCGTTCATTTATTGAATATTGATTATCCATATTTCAAAATAGGCACACATGGACGGTAGTAAAATCGTGCAAAGATTATGTTTTACAGTTCATGTGACCTATATATTGGCTTCATATATCAATACTGGACTTGACCAACTTTATTTTAAAAAAGGCAGGAGTCCCGTTATACTGGATGAAACCATTAACTTCAATTACATGAGCAAAAATATCCCAGCACTCAAGTTAGCTGGTACTAAGTTATCGGAATTGATTCGGATTTTATCAAACCAAAGACTGTCGCTGATCTAGGTCTGTTTGGTTTGCTAAATAGTAAGTAAATGTAAGTTAGGAATACCGAAAGAAGTTCTGAAAAGATGTGTAATAAACTAGGGTTAGCTTCTTGAATCATTAAATCTGATTTTTTTTCAAAAATAGGTAATAATTTCATATATTAAATATAAAATGAATAAAAATTCTTTGAATGGCGATGAATTATTTATCTCTCAATGCATTTATGTAACAGTAATTCGCAAATTTATTGCATCTCATTAAAACTTCACTGCTATCAAGCTCCCGCTGGCAGCCGCATTAAGAACTAGTGCACAGTCTCTTCCACATGTAAATGTCAAGCATCTAAACACTTACTAAAACCAACAAAAGTCAATGCAAATACATATGTTAACCAGCGGTTAGCAGCGACGTCGTAGCCAATCAACATATCTATCAGATATTCTCACATGCGTTCATGAAAGCCTTGCCAGCGATGAACTCGCCACTCGTCGATCGCCAGTCGCAGCACAGTGGGAAGTGCGTGAAAACTCGTTGGACTTAAATGGCAAACGTTAGCTACGCTTGCGTACAGCGCGCTGCAACGGTACAATGATGCAAGGAAAGAATCACTTGAAACGGTCGACGCGCCACATGCTGATCGATCCTGCAAACTATTTGGCGGAGGACCAGTTCAACTGGACAGTAAGGAATTGGGGCAATTTTTAACGTTAACAACTTATTGAGCAATGAAAATGTCTAATAACATGGAACTCGGCGTAACATACATACAAACACAGTTCCATTATTAAGTAAAAGTTGCGCGGAGCTTGTTGGGGTCGCGCTGCATTTGGGTATGCAAATTATGCAAAACTTGTCACCGATTGTCTATTTATGGTGAGAGCGAAGTGCGTGGGTGAAGCCACTGTGTCAGATCAGAAAAATGTTAAAAAATATATATGAAGATATGTATTATGTTATTATTTTTTACAGTTTGTTGCTTCGAATGAAATTAGTATGCCACTTCCACCCTCATATTTGTGCGCGCTCAGCGTAACTACGGCCATTTCTATTACAGTTAGACCCGTATGAGTACCGTTTTTACCGGTACGCTGCCTAAATCTGATAAAAGCTTCACATTTGAATAGACACTTTGGAGAGTTCTTTGTTTTAGTTTTGTCAGTCGGTGTGGGTGTCAATGTATTGTATGATTGTACAGTAGAGATGTGCGAGTATGAGTGTATTGTTTGTTGTTTTTAGTGCGTTTTTAAATATTACAAGCAAATATGAATAAATATGTTTGTATATAAATATGTACGTATTCACTTACCTCATTATCATGCGGCGGAAGTTGATGCAACAATTGTCGCACTCGATATTGTTCACCCGGACTGTTCACATATGGCACTTTATCATCGGGTATTTGGGAGAAATACAAGCGTACCTGCAATAAAGAATGGAAACAATTTTCAATTCATAAATGTATTTACATATTTGAGTTTAATATACTAAGATATAAGATATACATACATATATTTAATAAGTAAATAACAGCTTGGAATAGTTTTTAAGGGAATTAAAGATGAGTTCGAAATATTTACAGCCAAATCCACAGCTTAGTTAATGATGCGATAGAAATTATGTTTCTGAGAAATTACATGATATGAAAATTCTTTGGTTCTAAATTTGATCTCAACGCCCCAATCGATCCATTAAGGCACATTCGTTGTTTTTCCATTTCGGAGGTAGTTGAACACAATAACTCTATGTGGATCCGAGTTACGAGACAAATCTTACCGACCCACTTTTGGGTTTCCGAGCACTTTCGAGGCTTTAATAGTCAGAATTGGACAGGAGTGTGTATTGATATATATACGTCTATATATATACAGAATTTCCTTTGAAAGTTTTTTTTTTCGCTGCTCTAAACGATATTAAATCATTTTCATTTATTTAAATTCGTTTCTGTCATTCAGGACGAGATGTATACAGATTTGACATTATACTTTTCGTGTCCTTGATTTACGTCAACAGGGTCTTTTCTCTTTAAGAAACAAAAATTTCCTTTAAACATTGGCAACGGCGAATTCCGCAGACGATGGAACGATGAACAGTATGAGTTATACGACGACATTGACATAGTTCATCGAATAAAAAGACATTGGCTACGCTGGCTAGGTCATATTGTCCGAATGGACGAAAACTCTCCAGCTCTGAAAGTGTTCGATGCAGTACTCGGCAGAGGACGCCGAGGAAGGGGAAGGCCTTCACTCCGTTGGGGCCTCGAGGGACCAGGTGGAGAGCTACCTGGTTACACTTGGGATCTCCAACTGGCGCAGAACTGCGAAGGAAAGAGAGGAGTGGCGCGCTATCATCGATTCGGCTATAACTGGCTAAACGGTTTCAACGCCAATCACATATAATATACATAAATCCATGCAACCAAAGCGATTGATTGTCCATAAACCCTTTAGCAGATATCTTGTTTTCGAATAATGTATGAAATTACACAGATCTGGAAGCGGTATACATTGATGACAAGTATGTTTACCAATAATTGAATTTAATTTTTAGAATTTAATCATTTGAGGACGGCTTGCCTATTCAGTTCGTCTATTGGAGCAGGAGACTTCAATGTTTAGGAGGAATATAAGATTCGATTATCCTTAACCGCTAATTCCAACTTAAATTTTCAATGAAAAATAAGTATGTCTCTTTTAAATTTTATTTGGAAGAATATATATTAAACTTCGAATGTAGTCTGCATCGTTGTATTTTCATTATCACCATTTTGAATGCCATAACAATTAAAATATCACTTTTTTGGAAATGCTCTTGTTTCAGAACTTCAATTTTTGGACTAAACTGTAAAATATGTGTAAACAGAATTCTATATATGTATTTTATTGAAACTTCAAAACACACTCTAACTAACACTTTTCTTCGCATATTCACCGCCCGATGGGAGATGAGTGTGTCAAACTTTGCGCTCAACTACAAGTTCGCCGCATGCCGGGTATCACGTTCGGCACTGCAGGAGAGGCACGATTCCCAAAACAATCACCAACCAACCAACAGAATTGGAACTCTTTCACAGCAGAGCGCCGGTTTAAGAAAAAAATAAAATAAACGAAAACAAAAAATTGCGAAGCGCATCATCAAACGTCAATAAACAGATGTGCAATAGAACACACACTCGCATACGCAGAGTCCGAATGGACAATAAATGAATGCCAAGAAAAGTGACCGTAAATGCTTATCACACTGCGAATGCGGCACGATGAGTAAGTGCAGCAATCCTATCGATCGTATCGATCGGCTCAAAGCTCTAAGCTCCTAGCAGCGCAGCGCAGCGGGTTGGCGCATGATTTGCTGCCACATTAATACATACATACATACGAGTATGTGTGGACAAACATACCGCCACTCACACAGCTGGCCGTTGACATTGCATGGCATAAATTTATATTTTATTCCATTTTAATAGCGCCACAGTTGAAATGCTGGAAATGGTTTTTATCTCACATGGAATGCCATGAGCTCCTCACCATGTCGGGTGGCTAGTGATCGGTAAAGGCCAATAAATGGCAAGGCGGCTGATCGGATTGATATTGAAATCGATAAAATTAAAGCAGGATTCACTTGGCGTTTATTGAACGATTTGGCGATCGTTGGTGTATTTGAGAGTGGCGGAGAAATGTGTTGCATGCGTTGGTGGAGTAAGGTAGAGTGTATGTGGGTACCAGAAAGACTGGTATGCATAATGCGCTCCTTCACAAAAAAATAATCGGAATTTAAAAGACAAACCATCAGCAACGCCATTACCATTGTCATCATCATCGCCAACACCATTATAGGTACCGTCATCATTACCACTAGCACTATCATCAGCACTATTACCATCATTGACCCTGCTGACAAAGGCAGTTCTTAACACTTAAGCCAAATGTGTTTTTTACGGCGCAAGACAATTGGGAATGAAGTGAGATTTTCAATAGGAAAATAAAAGGTGCAATTTATGATGATCATTCCGTTGCACGTGTTCGTAAATTTTCGCAAAGTCAATGTATATGTAAGTACAGGGTGAGCCATCTTTTATGTTGTTATTTAATATCAAATAATTTGGACATTTACTAACGAATTGAGTTGCCTGGACATGCTGTGGAAATCTCAGTTTAGTGAAATACAGTGCAAAAAACAAAATTTCCACAAAAACGAAACAGTCAATATCGATATCATTGAAACTGAGTAAAAGAGGTCTTCAATGTCCCGTTATATTTTTTTGTGGATCGAAGTATTTAGTTTCATCGGACAATTAACGAGTTCAAAGTCAAAATCATCGCAAAATCGCCTTAGTTGTCCAAGAAAGTAATGGGTAATTCAAAAAATATATTTTGCTGTGACCAATATGGTCACTTCGATGATGTTGAATTGAATTTTTCTTCAAAAAGATTTAATATTCACATACCGTTTTAAATGATGACACACCGTGTATATATATGCATAGTCAAAACAGCTTGAGAGTTAGTCTCAACGCTGTTTGATAACTATTAAATAATGTAAAATTGCTGCTACAAGAGTTAAGTGATAGCTATTAGCCGGTGGGTCAAAGTGAAAGGCGAGGTTGGTGGTCGTTAAATTGGGTTGCAAATAAATGAAACAAGACAAAATTGTAATAATTGTTCGTTGCATTGACCCTGAACATTTGCGTTTTACAATTCAATGAGTCAACTGATGGCGATTTAGAGAGTTTAAGCTGACTTTAAAAATATAACAACCCACAAAATTAAACTGACTAATCATATAAAATTAAATTAGTATTAAATTAAAAAAAAATAATGTGCAATAGTTGTAATTCTTGGCGATAGAAGTCCCTCAAAAAGGCAAAAATATATCAATTAATTTTCGACAAAAAAAAATATTGGTGAATGACGAATCGGACTACCAAATAAATCTAAATTTAATAGAGGCGGAATGAATTGAAGCTGTGTGAAAGAAAGATCAAGTCGAGAAGGTCGTACCCTATTTGAGTTTCATTTGGCATTAAGATATTTTGGAAAACCATGAAAGCCTTCGCTATCAATTCAGAGAGATCCTTATTCCAAAGCTCGCTTATTTCTTCATGACAGTTACTCGATGTAGTCAATATAGGCGTAGTTTCGACAGATATACCAAAGCAAATTTCTTTTTATTCTACTTTAGATCTGTTTTGAACATGAGAGTGGGAACTTTGTCCAGCGGTAGCAAGACTGAGATTGAAACATCTCGGTAGTTATACCCTTGATGAACCCAGCGAACTGGCTGGAACGGACATTAGTCGCATCATAAAATTTGTGTTTGTGTTTGCTCAAAGCGCTTCTGCGATATAAAAGGATTATCATATACTTAGAAGTCTTTTTGGGATCACAATGGATCGGCATCTTTAGGTGTTCAAGTGGGACCCCTCGTATTACTTGTCGTGAGGATCAGCCCTTGATCGTAATCTAACCTATCAGAGTGGGATTCATAGCTGACAGAATGGCTACATAACTGAGAGGGGTGGATAATTTCATTAACTCGCAAAAATCTCTCTTTTAGACATCACATTATAATATCATCCTTCATGGGACACCACTACTAACATAAATAACTCGCGATTATTTTGCCAAATAGCATTATAGATTGAATAAAAAACTACAATTAGAAGGCTATTGTTCGAATATATTTAAAACTTTGAAAATAAAAATTCCAAGGACATGCTTAAACTAATTAATCCAAGCGAAATATATTTACTCTATATGAAAGTGCTCTGCTTAATCTCCACATTTGGCATTATGCATACACAAGCAAATAGTTGAGAGTGCATAAATAAGAAACCCGCAGGATTTAAACGGAGTCCCGGAAGCGCGCGGAATACAGTAGGGACTTTCAACTAATGAATGGGACACACGAGAAAAAAAGAGGAGAGCTTAAAATCACAATTGAAGTGATATATGCACAGAGGCGAGCACTTGTGGTGTTCACCAACGACCAACAGAATATTTTATGAGAGTTAAACTGAGTGACAGGATGTCCAAAGAAAATAAAAGTAGAAAAAGTGAGCACAGGAGCTCTGCGTGGCGCGGAATATAAAGTCAGTGGGATGTTCGCGATGTTGAATTGCCAAAAAAAGGAGGAATTTAAATAAATATAAGCCGAAAGAGGAGCGCCACTGACATTTCAAAGGGAATACTACTACCATTTGCGTCATGATAACCATGGGATGGTCTTTGTGACAGTTATGCTAACGGATATGCCACACTTGTGTATGCATTTGTAGCGCTTGTGGCGCTTGCAATGCACTTACAGCACTCAACTTCCGTATATCACTTTGATGGACAAGCACGGCGTATGTAAAAATAAGAAAAAAACGTAATACCTTGCCACAAACAATATTTATTTATTTAAACGCGAGCACATGCTGCGCCAATATCAGCGCTTGGTCATTGTTTGTTCTTCTATTTTTATTGTAATAACTGCGTCGCTGACCATGACTGGGTTGTTAGCCACCGCAAAGCAAAACAATGTGAAGTCAGTTGAGACCGGTAAATGAAAATAAAAGCGAAATTCATGAGAGTAACAAAAAGAACATTGAAGAATTTTGAGAAAAAATGGAAACTATATACTCATATTCAAGGGGATGAGCTTTAATATGCGCATATGTGGTTTCATTACGTGGTTGTGGTAGGGTGGTTCGCTGGAAAAATGGAATTTGTAATGAAACACGATTCTATTTATTGCTGTTCTCACAATAGTCGAGTCTGCATGATCGGAAAAATCCTGGTGTTATTTTCACTGGGAACTGTAAAGCCGATGTGCACTGTATCTATGGAGCTCACGCAAGCTCGAAAAACCTTGGTAAGTAACCAGTGGCCAGTCAGACTGTTCTAGGCCAGAGTGGTTCGTCCTTGCCGCAATTGTAGTAGTTGTAATCGGATCAAAAGGAATACTTGCTATAGTGCAAGAGGGTACAGGGACGGAAACATATAATCTTTCTCCGCCACTATCCACCTTTTAGACTGAGGTTGAAAGATCTCGGTAGCCATATCTTCGACGAACTGGAGTTGATTGGAATCGTTATTAGCTGTCTGATAGACTCAAAGCGATTCGATACATGAGGGTATTTTGTTATATACTTTGAAATGGAAACCTCGAGACTTTTGTGGAGAGTTTAGCCTCGTAACCTAACCTACTCTATTTCTTGCGATTTTGGACACAGTATCGAGTTCTGTCATGGGTTAATCGTTCGTTTTGATGGTCTCTTAACCATTGTCTTTCTGCGCCTAATTAGCACAAACATTTTGATCGATATGCGTAAATGATATATATTTATATTCTTCAAATAAAAAGTCTCACGCTCAGAGATTCGTAAAAAAATATGGAATTTATTGTATTCTTCATTTCCCGAATGCAGGTTTCCTGGTATCCTCGATGCGGCAGTTTTACTTGCAGTCGGTATAAGTGATGTTTGATAAAAGGTAAGGAAGAACGATTTTTGAGAAAACTTATACATTTCAGCTTCTATACATCCTAAATTAAGAAGAGATCATTGTCAAAACAAGAATAATCTCTTGATAATAATCTCTAGATAGAATAATCTCTAAATAAATCTCTTGATCATTTAAGACTTTTCAAAGTGGAATTCTGGATGATTTGTTCGTACTTTATGCACTAAATCTAACCACAACCACTTCGCAAAATGACGGGTCTCAAGTACCAAGAAAGCTCCGGCCTGAAAGTAACAGATGAAGAAGGTGGGATCTAATGCGTTATTAAGATCAGGTGCAGAACTTGAGGCTTGGTTAAAGTAGCTCATCTGGTTATAGCCCCAGTAAATAAAATGGAACTATACCATATAGACCACCCTATAGATACACATACGAGTATAATACAAATAACCTTTATATACCTACAAATGTAAGATTGCGAAAGATTTATATTTAACAGCAGTGGCAGCGCGGCGCGCCAACGGATATTTTACGGTAATAATTTATGTGTTGCACCCAGCGGTAGTCAGCAGCGTCTGTCACATATGGATAACGCGCTACATTGCCGCAGCCTGCTGAACGCGCTGATAGTGTGGCAGCAGGAAGAAGTTTATTGTTTTTTGAAACCCCTCTTCACTACACTTTGTTAATTTTTTTTTCAAAATCCACAACTTTGCTAGTAAATGAATGGCAACATAATTGATAAAGTCGCGAGGATGCCATGCGGCGTATGGCGTAACGGTCAACCGGACACTTTTCAACGCATTAAACACGCAGTAAAAAGACAATTGGCGGCAGCTGACAGTTGGTGCAAGCAGTAAATCGAAAATTTTGGAAAGTCTACGCCTTGATTGTTGTAATAAAAACGGCTTGCACAAACATATGTACGTGCAAGGGCGACACTTGATTTGATGGCAGTGGAGTGTGCAAGTTTTAATTTCTATTTTTATAGCCACTTCAATCAATGCAACAAATTGTAGCAAGTTTTATTGCGCTCCTTTCATTATTGGCGTTGTTACTTTTTAATTTCCTTTTTCGGCTGTGTTGTAATTTACTTCTTTCGCTTTCGCTCTGCTGGCAATAACTCTTATTTATCAAAACTGCACTTGACATATTTATGACCTCAACCACAGCAACCACATAAACCGCTTTGGCGCATAAGGAACACATACTCGTGGTTGTACTTGAGCGATAGCGGATGCACTTGCAGAAAAATAGCGGTATATGTTTGAGGATTAGCAGCATTCGTTGGAAAGTGAGGAGATTCGTAACTGAATTGATGATTGGTTACTTGGGGGGGTTTGTCGAAGAGGAGGCCAAAGGACGAAATGCGATTTTTTTGCACTTTTACATTGGACTCTAACGTGGCAACTCAGGAAAGGGCGATTCAGTCCCTTCTCAATAATGATTACCACTGTAACCGGGTTTACCTAATAGAGACGAACCTGGAATTTTATTCGGTCAAGGGCTGTCAGCATTCATAACAATGTAGCGTTTCTTACTTAAACAACAGTCACAGCTGGATGTTCATAAAAGAAATGGAGACTGTCTTCCAGTCTCTGTTGCTATGATTAAGCCTTAGACTACCAAAAATAGATCGTCTTGATTTGCTCCCGTATCGTTTTCAAAGTTTAAAAATTTTAAAGAAATGTTGCAGAGGTTGGAAGTTCTTGACTGCATATAAATTCGGTCCATTCTGGTTAGATAGATCCGACTTAATACTATGTTTACATATAACGAGATTATCTCCATTTACGAGCTTAACTCGATAATCTGTAATTAAGAAACGAGATTTCCCATACAAAATTGCTCTCTGGATAATCCGAGATTATAAAATTATCTCGTTTTATACAACTAGATTTTTGGTGTTATTCCTAGGTTTATCGATAATTTTGCGAAGAAAAGGAGAAATGTCAAATGAAAATGTAAACAACAGTGAGTGAGAGAAGTGAGAGAAATATGTGTAATACAACAACAAATGCAACACATTTGACAATTGATAATCTCATTTGGCTATATGTAAACGGTTAGATTATTGAACGAGCTTAGAACAAGATTATTTTCATATGTAAACATACTATAAGAAATAAATACCTTCCGTATATTGATCATTAAAACCGAAATCGGTCCCACAGCAGTCTGGTCTACGTAACCAGAAATAACGTGGATGTTTACTTAAATAAGGACTATCAACTCGGTACTTCTGGATTAGGGTTAGATCCGCTAAGAGACCTTGCTTTTATATCATATTCCCTTAGGTTCCAGCGTCTTACTAATGATTGACTTTCTGCTGGGTAAGATTCGGGATTTTCTCTGATTTTCCAATAGAATATATTTCTGGAGAGAATATAGAGTCTTATTCAGCCTAAATGTTTTTTATAACTGTTATAAGATCTGAGATTAACAGATTGTCCAAAGAAGGCTTACAAAAGACATTTCTTGTTGCAATATTGCTATGATCAAGTCTTCTTCTTTTGAAAATATTTCTTCAAGTGTCTCACAATCGTCTTGATATGGATTTCAGCAGATTAAATGTGACACCACAAGAGATTCAATATAACAAAGTAACTCAATGGCTTGCACTTGTATATTGCTCTTACGGCTTGAACTTTGAATATTGCTATTGCGGTTGCGTGACGCAATGCGTAAGAAGCCGCCAACAGTTGCCACAGAACAAAATGATAAACACCAAAGCGCTCTCAACATGCACGAGCATATTTTGAGGAATTGCTGAGGTACAGATAGAACAGCACTACCAGCAAGTGAACCACATATCTTTATGATACCGAAGACACTTGGCGAACGCGGCTAGCTTAGTAAGGCGAGCGTACAAGGCAATGCAGCTGTTGGCCACGGTTGTGGTGTCTTGTTACAATTGACTTGAAGTGTATGCGCGATATAGAGATTTATCGGGGTGTTTGTAGGTTTGCGCGTTGGGTGTTGGTTGCTTGGTTCTTAAGATGAGCGCTTATAGAAAGCGAAGTGGCGCGTGCGCACTAGCACTTGTTACGCATGCGCGGAGCATAGTATGGATACTCTAGTTTATATGCGTCTTATATTTCACTGCCCTTCAAAGAATTCTTTGTGCGGTAGTAAATTAATTTCAACGCGTATAATTGCATTCTTCTACACACTGCTAATTCATTTTGATTGCGAAATCTCCTTTACAAGTGCTGCAGACTGCTGAAGCGCTCTTAAGTTAATCAAAACAATTGTGGCATCATTTCACGCCTATCTGCCGCAATATCGAACTCTGCCTCGTAACCGGCACTTGCTCGTACGCTATCTTAAGACTAGACGCTTGATAATTGCTGTATTTCCTTCATTTGATTGCTTACCTGATCGGGTCGCAGACCGGGCGGCACCCAAGTGTACTCCTCCAGCGCGCAACCGCTGTCATCATCTGAGTGCGAATGCCGTTGCATGTCGAGCTGCTGATGACCGACCAGCGCGAAGGGCGCATGTGCTGACGATGGATGGTGTAGCAGTGAGGGCGGTGAAGGTGATGAAATCGCCGGCGACAGCTGGTGTGGCGCATGTTGTGGTGGTTGTGGCATGCCATGTTGTTGTTGTTGTTGGTGTTGATGCTTCAGCGATGAGCTGGAGTACTTGGAGGATGAGGAGTGCGCCGAATGCGCCGGCGAATACTGTTGTGGCTGATGATGCGCCAGCAGACCCACGGTGGAGGGAGCGGCATGCGGCGGCGCCGGAGGTGGCAGCTGGTGATGTGGTGGCAAATATTGTTGTGGATGCAATTGATGATGATGTAGTGGCGGCAATGGCGGTTGATGTTGCAGTTGTTGTGGCTGCTGAGCATGTTGCGGTGGTGGCGCGTGATGAAATTGACGCTGCAACGGCAGCGGTGATGTCGGTAAACCTGTCGCATTCGGACTATATAAAGCGCTAGCCGACGAGCTGCTGGGCAATACGCTGCCCCCGAGTAGTGCTGATGGTGCACCTGGTCCACCAATGCCTCCTAAGCTGCCACTTCCACCGGCACCGGCTGCGACTGCTGCGCTGGGCGAGAAGTGACGCGGCAGTGTCGGTATCTTCTGCAGATAGGAGACCTGTGTGAGCGGCGTTCGGCTGATGGGCCTGCAAAGACAATTGCACAAGAAAAGAAAAGAGTGGAAAACGTGAGTGGAAGTAAATTATAAGAAAATGCAATGTAAAAAGACAAAAATGGAAATTTAATTGAACTGGCGACGACGACAGATCTTGCTGCCGCGTTTATCGGCGCGCCAAAGATTGCTTCAGCGGCGCAGTAATCAATCAGCTTTTACAATTTTATTTGCCGTTAACTGGCTCCTTCCTATATATTTGTTGTTTAGCTATTTTGGCGGCTGTGTCTGTTGCTGCAGTATGCAATCAACTGTGTGGCATGCGGCATAACAAATTGAAAGTTAATTAAATTGTAAGTGGTTCTGCCTGCGAGTTCACGAAAGGTGAAGTTGAAAGTTGCCACAGCAATTAGGGCGCGCTACTTTCAGCTACTTACCTTGCCTTGTAACTGTGCAATTGGTGATAGACAGCCGAATTTGGCACGCATTAGTTATGGCCAAATATTTCATAATTAATAATTTCGCAAATAAATCAGTGCAATTAATGTTTAGTTATTGCCACTGACTTGTATGCGAACGTGGTTGGAATGGTTGGACATATAAAAAATCTTATAGACGCTTCTTAACCTATTTGGAGTAGCCATTTCATTTTTATCAGAAAAATACGGAGACTTAATAGTTTGAAGGCGACTCTGACGGGCTAATAGATTATATTGATATTATGTGAAAATTCTTAATTTCAGCAAACTGGGGTGTTCGCAATTGCCTATATAGTTTTAGGTTATGTTATATTCAAAACAGCTGTTCAAACTTCGAATGATTTGTTTATAAAAGTCACAGGAGGGATGTATGATCTTTTTATCTAGAAAACAACATACAGAGGTAGTCAAAATTATTTACACATCGGACGTATTTTTACATGTTTCACAGAAAAAGCTTTCGCTTGTTGTTGTTGTTGTCGCAGGGTAACAAAATGATATGTTGTTGTAAACCTTGATCTATTCCCGAGCGAATGAAGTCGGTTTGGTAAGAATAGCTAGAAATATGGCGGAGAAATAAGCAAATGAACTGAAGACTCGCAGTAGGCAAAAGTATTTACACACATTTTTTTTGCGTCAAAAGTATTTACACACTGCGATTTAGCCTTTATCCTTGGATTTGGTTTGAGCAAAAGTAGTAATTTGATTCTATTGCATTCTTAACAAACCTAACTCAGCCTTAAAATATAAAAATTGGTAAATAAAATATCGGAAACAAAGGAATTATCGATTATAACTAGATTGGAGACTGTTACTAAGTTTAAGACTCGGATTTAGGCTTCGGAGTTAGTTAAAATTTATAGAATTTGATGGAATACTGTTTATAATGTTATTAAAAAGAAGGAAACGAAGTGTTGCAAGGACAATTTAAAGATAATTGGCGGAAACCTGTGATAACTCAAAGAGAATGCAGAAGATTAGTAGGAACTGTCATACAAAATCCCACAATTAGTCCTCTTAATATTGCAGCATCATCGAATCAGCATATTGCATGAACAGCCAATGATGCTACACTGCTAAGGACATTTAAAAATAGTAACATAAATACATACGTTGTGCATAAAATTGACCACTACCGAAATCAAAAAAGCTTTATTTCCGAAACCAAAAAAGCGATATGCCTCTCATTTGTCTTAAAATGCATCCTAAAGCCTGTCGTGGACAGATAATGCTGATTTTTTGTTCCAGGGCTTCTTTAGTAAACGCTTTATGCATTTACCACGTGAGAAGAAGAATAATGCAGCTTAGACGCTAAATAGAGTCGGGAGTGATGATTTTTGATTTTTTTTTTATTCTTTGGGGAAATTTTCCTTACTTCTGTTTTGGAGATTTGGTACTAATTTAGTGACCCTAAACCGTCCGGATATATCAGAACTCACATGACCATGCCATTGTAGTGGTCCGTCGGCCATTTCCAACTATTGACTACATTTTACAACAGGATAATGCTCCATTTCATGAAGGATCTTTACCTTTAAAAGTTTTAAATGAAGCAAATCAAGTTGACCTCCGCACAGCCCTGACCAAAACTTTAGTCAAAATGATTGGTCTTTCGTTAAATATAAGAGGACAATTGATATAATAACCGAAATCGCCGAAATTACCGACATTTGGTCTAAATTAACTGTTAACTTAGCGCAAAATTGTGTTGAATCAATTCGGACCATAAAGCAGGCTGGTATTGACGCCAATGGTAATGTAACCCATTTTGAATTTATCGCCTTAGAATAGGAATTTATACTGAACATTAAAATGTTATAGTTATCATTAAATAAGATCAGGATAATAGAGTTCATGTTGTGTGTAAATACTTTTGACGCAAAAAAAATGTGTGTAAATACTTTTGACTACTCCGAGTCTTCAGTTCATTTGCTTATTTCTCCGCCATATTTCTAGCTATTCTAGCCAAACCGACTTCATTCTCTCGGGAATAGATCAAGGTTTACAACAGCATAGCATTTTGTTACCCTGCGACAACAACAACAACAAGCGAAAGCTTTTTCTGTGAAACATGTAAAAAAACGTCCGATGTGTAAATAATTTTGACTACCTCTGTAATTTCTTTGACTTTACTTTACTTCAGTGCGGTAACAGTGTATATTTGACCGTATTTGTTATCCTATTTCGAATTTTTGAAATTTATACTTTCTTGTCTTTGTTTTTGGATGATGCCGGACCGCAACTGGTCGCTCTTAAATAAGAAATCAGCGTAGTCGGGATTTCCGAATATTAAACAAAGCATTATTTCTATTCAACGTTACAATTTGATTTCCATGAGCCTTGGGGAAACTAATTCTTTTGGACTCAAAAATATAACAAATGCGAGCGATAAATTCGTTCTCTTTTGGTCCGTCACCCAACAATTGTGATTCATTTAGTAATAGTGCTGTTGCAACATCTAACATGTGTCTCTACAATTAATGCTTTTAAAAACGAATCAAAGTGCTGGGACAGTTTATATCAAGCTGTTCCCTACATCACTCCACGGATCCTGAGAATCGCAATATCTACTGTTTCATATGAAATTTCATCACACCGGGTCTAATTTCGATAAGTGATAGCTCTCTTTAATGGCTAAAGATGGGAGATGCCTAAATGCCTCAAGCTCAGTCTGAATAACTTGGGTCAGTCAATAGAGAAGTGAGTGAACTTTGACTCGTCATCTTAGAGAGAAAGTGATAGGAAAGGACAATCGTGTTATTCTCCAACATAATATTCACTTCCATATTAGAGAGAAAGAAACACCATTTGGGCTCTATCCAACTTACATGATTTCTAGCAAAATATTTTTATTACTTGACTGTCAGAAATAACAAAATCATAACAGTTTGAAAACTTTTTTGTTTCACGAATTTTTCATTTTGCTCTTATTTGTTAGAAAATAAATTAAGGTCTGTTAGCTACAATGTAATACAATTTGCAGCTCTGCGAATGACTGCACACTCTGCTGTGTTAACAAGCTTACGAAAAAAGTTCGCCAAACGACGAACATTTAGAAAAATTTTGGTAAAACGCAAAAAAAGGAGTTGAGCTAAATGAATTTTCATGCAGTGACAAAGGCGAAACAATAAAAATAGAATATGAAATTAAATGCAATATGTGAAAATAAAATAAGAAAATTGCGTGCTTTCAAAAAATATTCTCATAAAAAATGCAACAGTTCAAAAAAGTTTGAGCACAACAAAAAAATTAACACAAAAACCTTCAACTACACTTCCTGCATATTTATTCATCGCACTTTTCATGCTTTTTTTTGTTCTTTGCACTGCGCTTTGTTGCGTACTTTTGACAGCTGTCAATGCATGTTGGCGGATATTTTAGCGGGTTCATGACGCGTGTCTGCGCTACGCGGCGCAACGCTGCCACATGCATGCAACGGCGCGTAAATGCAATATTTTTGTTTTGTTATCGCAGCGCCTTCTTGCAAATTCGACACAGTAAGGCCGCACAGCCAGTCAGACGACGAACTACACGTGTGTGCAAATTTTATGTACATTGGTACGGGCTTGGGTGCCCATGTGTTTTTTGGAGTAGATATTTTCGTTGGTGTCAATATTTGGTTCTCTGTTATTGTTGTCGTGCATATGATACATTTAGTTTTGAGGGGAGAGGTGGGGCGTTTGCCAGAGTTTGTATAGTGGAAGGAGCAGCTGGCATGTTGCACAGGAAACTTGTGCTCGATAAAAAAAAATCAAATCACACACCCTGTAGGGAAGACGAGGGTACTGGTTTGACAGTGAAACTGAAAGTGTATTCGATGGAAATATAATAGAATTAAATAAAAGTGCTGAAGTAAATTCCTTTTTTTATATTGAATCAATCCGAATTCCCGAAGTTCCTAGATTATTCGGAACATAAATCGGTTAGCTTTTAATTATTTCAAAATGGTTAATTCAATTAATTTATTATATATTAAAAAATTACTTTTAATTCAACAATCCTAGAATTGAGTTATAGTAGCTACCATTTTTACACCTCCGAATCTGAATAGAAATGCTGTTAATCGACTAATATTTCGAAGACATTTTCGATTAGTGGTCGTTCTTTAAGAGATTAATCCCCAGCTGTTCGGGGGTACCATAGTGCATAGAAAGCTCTAATTTATAAAATGTCTCCAAATTTGATCTGCAGCTTCTTGGCTTCACTATGTTAAATTGGGTTTGTAATCTTAAGTCAGATTTTAGTTTTTAGATGCATTGTTTAGAGCTAAAGCTTTGTCTACAAAAATCTTTAGTGGAGGTGGCTTAAAAGGTCCTAAATATAGTAAAGGAAAAGCAATAGATCAGTTGCCCAAGGGCATCATCATCATCAAGTTTAGGAGATTTGTTTAATATGAATATAAACAGATCAGAAAGGCTGGTAGTGCTGGAGCTGTTGGTAAAATATTTATTTCCCAAATACAGTAGAGTTTCCATAACTCGAACTCTTGAATTGGCTATTTAAGTCAAATTTTCTACAAATTACCTTCCGTAACTCAGAAGTCTCTCAAACTCGCAGTTTTTTGTGGATTATGGTGATTCAAGTTATTGAATTTCAACTATATGTATATTCAAATTCAGTATAATTTCGAATCAAATATATTTGGTTTCGAAATCTTCTTATAGTTTAATTTTTAATAATATAATTTAATAATATAATTTTATATTATTCGTTTAAGAATTAGTCATCGATTAAAAAATGTGTTTCTTTTAAAAAGTCCACGTCAATACATGTGAGAGTCAAGTCAGATATACCCAAGGGTTTTTCTCACAAAACATCCGTGTTTAAATTGTCGAAGTGGGATCCCCGTAGCAAAATACAAAAGCTTTGATGAAATATGAAAAAATGGTCAAACCCCATCCATAACTCTATTTTTACCCACTCTTTACATATACTCAATGTTGTGATGGGATCCACTCTCTCTACAAATACTAATTCTATTGAAGTGCTGCATTTTTGGTGTTTTGAAGTTGCACCAATGAAAATACAAAAAACAAAATTGTTTATATTCACTTTGACAGTTTGATGTGTCAATTTCGCTGTAGGCGTTGCGTTGTCATTGCAAAGCGTTTGTTTGTGGTTATTTCAACATTTTTATTTTCTCTGTTTTTTCGATTTTAGGGTTTGTTATCTGCGCCATTGCAATTTCTATTGCTTTTTATGTTTTTATTATTGTTTATAGTTGTTTTTGTGTTTTGCGGTTGTCTGTCAATTAATTGCGAATATTTTTCTGCTTTCGTTTGACGTTTGTTGCTGTTATCGCTGTTTTTTTATTATAGTGTGTCAAAGGAATTAGTTTTTAATTGGTTAAGCACAACCGGTGCATACTTTTTTAATTAATAAACTATGCACTTATGACATCTAGTATGCTTTGTTAATTGAATTCATGTGTAAAACAAAAAAAATATTTGAAGGCAATTTTGTGGATATTTTATTTAGTGAATATTTGAATATTTTTTTCGATTTTGTTTATTGGATTGTGAGGTTTGGGTATGAGTTGTGGAATATTTTTTATTATTCTTTATTTGAGATATTAAAAAATAAAAAAAAAATAATTCCGAAATAAAACTATTTCAAAACAAGTAAGGAAGGGCTAAGTTCGGGTGTAACCGAACATTTTATACTCTCGCAATTTATTTATTTAACTTTATTTATAACGGGTGATTTTTTTGAGGTTAGGATTTTCATGCATTAGTATTTGACAGATCACGTGGGATTTCAGACATGGTGTCAAAGAGAAAGATGCTCAGTATGCTTTGACATTTCATCATGAATAGACTTACTAACGAGCAACGCTTGCAAATCATTGAATTTTATTACCAAAATCAGTGTTCGCTTTTCCGCTTTTTTATCGACAAATTTTGTTCAGCGATGAGGCTCATTTCTGGTTGAATGGCTACGTAAATAAGCAAAATTGCCGCATTTGGGGTGAAGAGCAACCAGAAGCCGTTCAAGAACTGCCCATGCATCCCGAAAAATGCACTGTTTGGTGTGGTTTGTACGCTGGTGGAATCATTGGACCGTATTTTTTCAAAGATGCTGTTGGACGCAACGTTACGGTGAATGGCGATCGCTATCGTTCGATGTTAACAAACTTTTTGTTGCCAAAAATGGAAGAACTGAACTTGGTTGACATGTGGTTTCAACAAGATGGCGCTACATGCCACACAGCTCGCGATTCTATGGCCATTTTGAGGGAAAACTTCGGAGAACAATTCATCTCAAGAAATGGACCCGTAAGTTGGCCACCAAGATCATGCGATTTAACGCCTTTAGACTATTTTTTGTGGGGCTACGTCAAGTCTAAAGTCTACAGAAATAAGCCAGCAACTATTCCAGCTTTGGAAGACAACATTTCCGAAGAAATTCGGGCTATTCCGGCCGAAATGCTCGAAAAAGTTGCCCAAAATTGGACTTTCCGAATGGACCACCTAAGACGCAGCCGCGGTCAACATTTAAATGAAATTATCTTCAAAAAGTAAATGTCATGAACCAATCTAACGTTTGAAATAAAGAACCGATGAGATTTAAAATTTTAATGCGTTTTTTTTTTTTAAAAAAGTTATCAAGCTCTTAAAAAATCACCCTTTATTATACAATATACAATTTAACCCACATATTAGTCATATATATTGTATAAAGTCCATTGAAAGTTGGAAACCATAATATTAGGTTAGAAGCACCGAGGTCCCCATGTTCGATTAATGGGGCCTTGAAAACCTATGGTCCGATTTCGGCGATTTTTAGAATGGGGCTGCCACACTATAAAGGTAGTATTTGTGCAAAGTTCTGCATCGATATCTTCACTAGTGCTTACTTTATATATTGTAAAGTTAACGATTCAGATCTTCTTCAAAGTTCTGGTATATAGGAAGTAGGCGTGGTTGTGAAGCGATTTGGCCTATTTTCACAACATATCATTGGGATGTAAGGAAACTATTACAAACCAAGTTTCATTGAAATCGGTCGAGTAGTTCTTGAGATATGGTTTTTGACCCATAAGTGGGCGACGCCACGCCCATTTTTCATTTTGTAAAAAAATCTGAGTGCAGCTTCCATCTGCCATTTCTTATGTGAAATTTAGTGTTTCTGACGTTTTTCGTTAGTGAGTTAACCCACTTTTAGTAATTTTCAACCTAACCTTTGTATGGGAGGTGGGCGTAGTAATTATCCGATTTCTTTCATTTTTGGACTGTATTAAGAAGTGGCTAAAAAAAACGACTGCAGAAAGTTTGGTTTATATACCTCTATGGGTTTCCGAGATATGTACAAAAGCTTAGTAGGGGGCGGGGCCACGCCCACTTCCCCAAAAAAATTACATCCAAATATGCCCCTTTATAGTGCGATCCTTCATACCAAATTTTATTTCCATAGCTTTATTTATGGCTTAGTTATGGCACTTTATGTGTTTTCGGTTTTCGCCATTTTGTGGGCGTGGCAGTGGTCCGATTTTACTCATTTTCGAAAGCAACCTTCCTATGGTCCCAAGGAATATTTGTGCCAAGTTTCATCAAGATATCTTAATTTTTACTCAAGTTACAGCTTGCACAGACGGACGGACGGACGGACGGACGGACGGACAGACAGACATTCGGATTTGAACTCCACTCTTCACCCTGATCACTTTGGTATATATAACCCTATATCTAACTCGTTTAGTTTTGGGTGTTACAAACAACCGTTATGTGAACAAAACTATAATACTCTCTTTAGCAACATTTGTTGCGAGAGTATAATGATAAAGCAAATCTTAGTGGCCAATTCTTTGGTTAACGTGGAAAATTTAATTTGGAAAATTACGAATTCAAATTTCAGCAATTAATCTTTCGCTAACAACTATGACTAATAGCAATATTTCTCACAGCAAAAATTCATTATAAAATTCACTAAATGAAAACTATACACAATTGTATGTCTGCTTGTATGTATACACATTCAGTTCAAAGTTGATTGAAAAAGTGGAGCAATTTCTCAGCTCAGCATTCAGGTGGGCCCAAATTTGTAGCGCCACAATTTTGTATGGTCAACCATTTGTGCCGCATTGCAATGCACACAGACTCTCTCACACTATTGATATATATTTACTTCTCTTACTGAGTCGAATTTTCTTACTTTGTTTACAAATGATTTGGCGCTTTGTTCAGTCAAACGTCACTGCGGAGTCGCTAATAAATGCACACCAATTTTTACAACAGCAATGGAGTAATTCGAAATATTTCACGGTGCATTAGTAATTGAAAGAAATCGCGGGGTCTGAGCAAATTTTGCGAATAAAAATGCAACATTTTACTCCGTCAACCAAATTTTTCACGCAATTGTGTCTCGTTGCAAGTTTTGGCTGTGACGCTTTGTTGGTATGCATAGTTTCTCAGCTCAGTACTGTTATATATTCGTATTTTATTTATTTGTTTGTCTTTTGTTGGTCAGTTGCTTTTTATACGCTCGAGTTTTCAACTGACCATTACAGTGTTTGTACTTAATGCACGTGCAGACTACGGTAATTTTTTGGGGGATTTCGCTTTGTAATATTTTTTCTTGCTGTACTTCTCTGAGTTCATTTATGTGTTTATTTTTGTGGTTCACACTTTTATATTTTATTTTGCTAATGTACGGCAATTTGCTTGGTGGTTTTCTTTTTCTTTTTTTTCTTTTTTCTTTTTGGTAATTTATTATATTTTTTGTTTAATTTATCTGATTATCTAGAATAAATATTATTAAAACTGATATGTGCAACAAAAGTATATATTTTCGAGATTAAGCGATCGTCAATAAGTAGTTAATTTTCCTATTTCATCATTTCACAAAAACAAACTATACAACCAAACGAACATGAATTTATAAAAAATCCCAAGCATTTGAAGGAATACTGTCGAGCTGATACACTTGAGTTGATTCTTATCTGGGTCTGATCCGATTATGTATACTCGACTGCCGTGCGTATGGTCACTGAAGTGGTGGTGTCAAGTAGGCAAGAAAGGTTTCAACCATTTACATTGATTCCCGCTTTATTTTTAACTTTATTAAAAATTTTGAAAAATAATTAACCGTCGTATTCGCAATATATATAATATAATTCAATCTGCAAACCAAGCTTCAGTAAGACGGTAATTGCGTTTTTAGATCGTCAAATTAATTGATCAATTAAAATTTTTATTAAGAAATCCTTTTTTGCCTTTTATACTGCCGGCTACTTGATAACCGATCAGCTGTTATACATTTTTGTTTTTGCTTTTCATAAGAAGTTGGTAAGTTTCATGAGCAGATTCATATTTTTTAGCAGTGACATCTACCATAGCTTTTTTATCAAAAAATTCAGCCAATGGCAGACAAAGAACGTATATCGTACGTTTCAATCGAGCAGAGGCCGGTTCAATTATCTCCTGTCTAAAAACGTTATCAGGTTAATTAACTTTATATGGATGCATATTTATATATACACTAGCGTTGTTCTCCATGATTTTTCAAGCTATTAGTATATTAAACAAAGTATGAAATGAAATGTCCAGCCGTTTAGGACGAGTGCAGTGACATATGTACAAACGAACAGAAGAATTTTATATATGCATAAAGATAAATTGGTTTTTGATACATTGTGATGTCATAAATATTGGTATTGATGAATCAGTTGAGATTTGTATAGAAATACTAAATTAGGTCAAGTTTAAGAGTTCAATGCCATCTAATGGTCTGAAGACTGCGAAATTGTAAATATTTATGTATATTTACAGCTACTTCTTTGACAGAATGGAAATGTCAGAAACTGTAAAACAAGAGAATATATTTCGCTCATACTCTTAAGTGGCCATAAACATACTTTTGCATTTCTTTTTGAGAAGCGTCGAAGACTGAAAAGTGGCTATTTAACAGATATAGATATTGCATAACAAAAGAGCGAAAGAAATTTAAAGAAGATAGTGAGTCAATACTGAATGAATGGCAATGAAAATAGACCCTTCAAATTACTGAGTGACCGAAAGAACCATAAAGAAGTGAATAACACTAAACTTTCAACCTTAAAGATGATATACAGAATTTAACTATGGTCATATTACGTTATATATTGTTTTTGTTTTTTGTGTTAAATATTCCACATTTTATACAAGTCTACAGAGCTTATAGATCTAAGAGATCGAATGTATACAAGTATGTACTACTAAGCACTAGTTTCTTTTTGGTGAGGTTGGTTTTCGTATATATTTTTCACTATAAAAAGCTTTGCATTTCTCCTGAGGTGCCCGTTAACCATTGACTTCTCAAGCATAACGAGCTTTTTAACCCATTTACACTAAGAATTAAACATGTTTCTTTATGATTACTTTGATACTCCCTTACCAACTTAATTCAACCTAAATGACAGTGGCTTAATGTAGCGTAATCAGTTTAGATGATTAGTTTGTGCGAACACAAAAATATTTCTTTTTTGTTTAAACAAATCTATTCATTCATACAGGTTTTCTGTAAATTTTAATGCGGAACATTCATTCATTCATTTGCCTAAAAGCATTTTGCTAAGCAGACTTTTCTCACATTAGTCAAGTACCGAATGCCACAATTTCCGTTTCCAATTTTGACAAGGGCAAAAAGCGCCGAAATACACAATAAATATAACGCGGTTGGTCTTGAATGAAGATACTTGACCACGTGAAATATTTAAACATTTATCTACACAAATGACAGGTACTTTAAAATAGCGGAAACGGTTAGACCATTTAACAAAAGATATGGCATTAAGCGGTCACAATGGTTGGCTGAAGTGGCATTCTTGAACAAAAAAATTATGTGCGGTTGATATAAAGTGATTTCAAGATGAATATAACGCTTTCAATAAAAGCAAAATATTCACAGGCTTTTGGCAATGATAATTTATTCCACAGTTACATTTATATTGTAGTTACATACATTTATAGCACTATAGTGATTCCGTAGTTTTAAAATTATATATTTAGTAAATAACTCATACAAATATTTATATGTGAATTTTTGTTGTTGTTTACATTTCTTGTTCAATGTTATTTTTTGAATTTCGCTAAATGTAGAATAAAAGGTTGATGTCGTGACTATGCAACGTACCGTTACATTAAAAATGGGTATTGCATAGTAAATATTTATATGTGCAAAATCAGTTTAGCTGGTCTTTTTTGTTGATAGTGTAGCGGCAAAATCGTTTTGCGTAACAATTTCCTTGAAAAATTATAGAAGTTGTATTAATTTAATGAATTATTAAAGAGTTGTGCTCAGATTCATTTAACTTTAAGCCTAAAATGCCTCGTGGTACTAGTTTGTCAGCCAAGTAACAAAAAATAATCATAGAAATGCATAAAAACTTCTTAGAAACCCCACTTGTTATGGAAAAGTGTGACGCAGCGGACGGAAAACAACATTGATAATCGGTGCAAAAGGGATGATGATGCGCCGACGGCTAGCAGTTGCGAATTGGATAAGTAGCGGTCAAATAAGGACCAAGTTAAGGCTGCAAATCATAATAAATATAATTTTTTCAATTTACATAAAAATCAGTCTCTCAACACACCTCTATGGTACCTAAACCAACACTAAAGAAAGGCACAATAAAGCACATTTGAGGTTTGCAAATAAATACCCACTATGGGCCGGTAAGTGATATAATATAGTCTTTAGTGACGAAAAAAAATTAAATTTGGTCGGACCAGATCAGTGCAAGAAATATTGGAGAGATTAGCACCAGGAACGACGGTCCTGCTACAAGTAATGTTTTGGAAGCGGCACCTTGATTTCATGGGCTGCATTTTGCTGCAGTGGAAAGACATCTATATGTTTTATATCCACTGAAATGAATGCTAATATTTATGTAGATCTTTTGGACAGCAAGTTAATAAAATTTGCTGGATATTTATGGCCTATAACTGGACATATCAGCAGGATATCGCTGCAATTCACACGAAGAACATCTTTAACGACCTAAATCGGAAAGCAGTTTGAGACAGTACGTCACCTTAAATTAGCCATAGAGCAAGAATTTGCCAATTTTTACACAACTATTCTACAGTCATTAGTTAATTATCTGATAAAGCGGCTTAATTTAGCTTTAAAATGTAAGGGCAATGCTCCTTACTATTAAAATAAACATTTCTTTCAGTTAAACTCAAATGTATAGTATTTGCTGGTAAAAATTGTAAAATACACATATAAATATTTACTATAGCCTAAAATAAAATTATATTTTATACTAAAAAAAACATGTTAATTTTTTAATGTTTTGTTTTTTATACCGTATATAATAGTAATAACAAACCTGCATACTCAGAAACATTTTTTCTATTTTTAATCTTTTTTTTTGCAAAAAGTTCATGCACATATAATTATTTCTATGAGATATATGAATAGTTTCTGACTGGTTCGAATTTGATATATACATATCATGTATATATATGTTTGAAGCTTTAATGAAAAGTTCGTTATACCCTTATTTTCGTCATCTTTATATCCAGATATGTATATGAGTATATGGATTTTCCTGTTGTTATTATTAGAGTACATCGACATGACTTTGCAGGCGACAGGTGGCTCATAAAATTGCTGTCTCGGAATTTCACCGCGGAGACTTGCGTTATTGTGACGCCACCATCGTCGCTTGACGGTAATTGTCGAAGAGAATATGTTACTATTTTTGTTGTTGTTTATAGAGTTAGCAATATTTTGCTATATCCTTGCTACTGACACAAGTGTCGCGGTGTATGCATTTGATACGTTGCTTCAATGCCATTTCCCGCTCATATACACCTGTTCTTCTTCCGTATTTTTATGATTACGTGCATTATTGCCATTGTATTTTAGTTGCTTAATTCTTTTTCGCTTTCTTTTCGACAAGTACATGCGCTATTTCACTATGCTCTGCACAATTATTGCTGCAATTTTACAACTTGCGATGGCGTCTGCCTTTGCAATTGTGGAAGATCGTGTGCCACGACTTAGCGCACAGATGCGAGTATATCTGTTTGAGTATGTTTATTTGTATGTGTGTGTGTCTTCCAGTGTCGAGCGCAAGAGTCCACAGGTCGTATGTGCAACTAAAATTTTTATTGTTTTACAACTGCGATATTAAATGAAGGTATGTACGGAATTTTGATAGTTTTGTGTAGATAAGCGTATGCACAAACATATGTATAGATGTACGAGTATATGTTTAAGAGTATTATTGGGTAAGGTAAATACCTTAGAGACAGTACTGCTGTTGACACGCATATCGTAAACGATTGCTCGATTAAAATAAATAAATAAATATATTTTTGTGGAAGAAGAAGTGGCAAACAGCAACAAAAAATCAATAACAATAAATATATAAATATGAAAAAATCTATGAAATTCCGTCACACCCACATGCCGTAGTGAGCATGTATTTCATACAATATTTTTGTTGTTGTTTATATTAATTTTCTTTCCTATTTTTCGACTCTTTGTTCGCATTCAGTTCAGCATAACCTCTTTAATAGCATAAACCGTTATAATTGTCATTCGTAATTGAAAAAAAAAATTGTATACATATTGAATATTCCATTCTGTCTGGTATGTCTGCCAACTAAAGTATTTACTACAATAATTTCTCTATAAATAAATATAGTTCCGTAAACTTAGAAAGTGGCAAATTGAAAAAACCAACTGGTATAAATATTTGGTATAAAGTCAAATATGACTTATTAATGCAAATAACTTTGTTGCTGCTTTCGTGTAAATTTTTACTACATTTTTCGGAGTTGGTCTTTTAGACAGCTGTCACTTAATTTATACTCAGTTTGGTTTGTGATTTGCATTTTTTTTTGTTAGCTGCAAAAATGGTCGAAAATTGCCGTTTCGGTTGGGATTTATTCGAGCCAGCCACTTGTCTAAAATAAATTTTAAAACATAATGGGCGCACTCTTATCTCTATAATAAAGCCAAATTCTTGGTCATAATTATAAATTATATGTTTTTTATGTCTTCTTGAAAACCTAAATATGTGAAAAACGCCCTTTACAATAAATTCTCCCCTAATAAAATATAAGCTTTGACAATTGAAATCAGATTTTGGGAAAAATTACTGATTAGCATGAGTTCACTTCGATTCAATAATATGATGAATCGAACACAAGCAACTGGTATAAATATTTTGGTATAAATTTAAATAGTTTGCTGTAATAAAAAGGCGATAGAAAAGTTATGTCGGTTATGGTTTTTCAGTGCATATGTATATATAAAAATTACTGTTTTCACGTTTAATTTTTTACAGTAAGGATTATCTCATATTCCCATCGGCTGTCATATTCTGCACATTTTTAGTGCAGAATCTGGAAGCTCTGGTTAGTTTTTTACTCGGTAAGGTGGAAGGTCGAAGGGACACTGCCATTCATTGATATTTTGTACTCACCGTCATTGATTTACAATAATGACTCTGTTCCATTATTTTTAAATTGCTCATGACTTTTATTATAGGAACTTTATTATTCTAACTCTGACAGCTTTTTGCTACTGGAGATTTGCTATCTATAAATTATTGGTAAATTAAAATTTGAAGAAACATTGGCTCTCACAGAAATTTATATATTTTTCGGTTGCAAGATTTGTCCACTGACCTAATGTAATAAAAATTTCAAATAAATTAAAATATTAACGTTTTAGTCACCAGTTACTACTGGGTCAAACTACATACATATCCCTTTTTCTCATTTTTCTCTCATTAAATGCATGTATACATTTACTTTACCGGCCCCTACAAAAAGTAATAGTTCCGACTCACCTTCATACTTTATGCATGACTATAAATCGAACAGTAGCAAATACACATCTGCAGTTGTTATCATTTTGCAAGAATGTTGAGCAATTAATGTTGGCGGATGTTTTCACATGCCACCGTAATGCAAATGTTGTAAGTTATATGTATACATATGCAAACATATATACATATATAAATATATATTGAAGGCAAGTAATAAAAGGAGGAGATATGCATACGAGTATATACAAATGAATTCTAAAGTTTTAGCGAAGCAGCTTGCATACTAAAAAATATGCAATATGTTCTCCGCCACAGTTTATGTGCCTTGCAACATTGTAGCGCAACATTTGCTGCTAAACAATTAACTCGCTTGAGCGCTTGTGTGTTTACAGCGCATTCATACATAGGCAGCAGCATACATAACACACATTAAGAAAGCAACCGTGCATTTATTTATTTACTCTTGCGCTAGTAACCTAACATTGTTGTTTACCGTTATAGCGGCGCGCTTTAGTAGTATGCAGCAGTGAAAATGCATATGCAAGTGATTTCGTTTGGCTTACCGCCGCGAGATGTGTGGGTTAGTGAAACAATTTGTAACGGTTGACGGAGTTGGGTAGAAGAATAAGAGCAACAGAGTATAACTATATATATTTATATAGTATATGGTATATATTTAAGTACAGAGTGCGCATCAACTTTTTGCTCCTCGTTGCTTCTACACAAAAGCGCCGGTTGCACAGCATATTTACGGCTGTGTTTAGCCACAATTTATACACAAATTTATATACAAATAAACACGCAAGCACTTTATGCTGACCAGCAGCAAGAGTAAGCTTACACTTCCCTTAAAGCGCATAAATTTGTATTTATGTGTGTGTGTGTGTCGTGAGAAGAATGCGAATTAGAAGCAATTTCAACAATTTGCCTAGAATTTATGCATTCATTCACACCTGCGCTGGAGTTGAGCGTGGCGGCGGCCACTTGTTAAATGCTAAGCGCGGCTTTGCGTTGAGCGTCAAGTGTTGCGCGGCGCTTTTGTTTGTTTACGGCAAGTGCACTTGCTGCAGTGCCCACACAAATATTTCTACAACAAAAGCAAGCAGCTGAAGAAATTTTCGTAGAAATATACATATATTCACATAAGTGCAGGTGAATGTGTTGTAGGGGAGAATGCTCAGATAAGTGCGACTTTGAGCGCGTTAAATTGCTGCTGTGGCAGTGTTGTCTTTCAGAGGCACTCGTTTCAGTGCTGACCATACACAATATTTACCTTTACTCGTAATTTAGTTTTTGTTTGCTCTCTGTAACTAAAGCGGATTGGCTACCCATATTTGAGATTATGGTGTTTGAGATGGTGTCACTATATCCCAGCAAACCAAATAGTATATGAATTATGTTCCCAAAAACTTACCAAAATTTAGGATCTTGATTCGTGTTGTTATGTTTATTTAGTACGTGTAAGCTGTAAACTGTAAACTCCACTCTGGTAATGGTAAAATGTGTTTTTGTTTTAGATATGTGGTTTTCAATAAGATTAATGTTATGGCTAGAAAATTAGCTTTATTATAAAGATAAGGGTTTGCGATTATGGTTTAAAAATGTATTCTGGCTAGTGACCGAATTTTGATTGACATCTTGTCGATTACTATGACTTCTGTGTCCTTAAAATCGAAACGGTTCTTCTAGTTCCATCTGTGATGTACATATGTGATTGGCTTTCAACCGTTTAGCCGGTTATAGCCGAATCGATGAGAGCGCGCCACTCGTCTCTTTCCTTCGCAGTTCGGCGCCAGTTGGAGATCCCAAGTGTAAACAGGTCGCTCTCCACCTGGTCCCTCCAACGGAGTGGAGGTCTTCCCCTTCCTCGGCTTCCTCCGGCGGGTACTGCATCGAACACTTTCAGAGCTGGAGTGTTTTCGTCCATTCGGACAACATGACCTAGCCAGCGTAGCCGCTGTCTTTTTATTCGCAGAACTATGCCAATGTCGTCGTATAACTCGTACAGCTCATCGTTCCACCGTCTGCGGTATTCACCGTTGCCAATGTTCTGAGGACCATAAATCTTGCGCAAAATTTTCCTCTCGAAAACTATAAAGCAGGACGGGAATGATAAGTGACTTGTAGAGTTTGATTTTGGTTCGTCGAGAGAGGACTTTACTGTTGCCTACTCAGTCCAAAGTAGCACCTGTTGGCAAGAGTGATTCTGCGCTAGATTTAGAGGCTGACATTGTTGGTCTAGTTCCATCGAAGGACTATAAATAAGGCTCAACATTATTTCGACAGTATTTCTTGACCATACAACAACAACAACCTATTCTCTTGAGGGATATCTGTGCGAAAATACTAATTGCACTAACCTTAGGACCTACAATGGTGCCTAAAATAAGTCCGGAACTATATTCAGTCAAAACTAGGTAGGTAGGTAGGAAGGATTAATAGTAAAAAAGATGACATGGTTAATAAAAAACAATTTCCTTCTTCCACTTTTCCTTGGATAATTCAATTTGCAATATCATTGTGTGTTAAAGAGTAAAAATCTCGAAGTATAGATATTTTTAGTGTTCAAAACAAAAATTCTTTGAAATGGCAACAAGATAAAAGTGAAATATACGCATTCATATAAAAAATATACGTATAAAGAAAAAAATGTATACAGAAAAAAAAAAACAAAAAAAATGCATTTTTTATTAATAAATTTATCATTAATTTACGTTTTATTTTTTTATGCAAAAAACTTGAAATTTGGAGAAAATATGAATTTTATGCAAAATAATGATCCACAGCAAAATAATTTATTTTCCAACACACCGGGCTTGTGGCTTAAGTCTTTTGTATGAACACACATTCCTTGAAATATCAATTTAAATACTTCCTGTTGTTGTGCGCAAAATTGACAGCGATTTTCTACGATTTTGTTAGCATGTTTACACGCTGTCATCAGCTGATAATTGATTTAAATAAACGGCTAGCCAACGTACTATAAATATACATTTATGTATGCTGAAGCCAGCATATAAGTATAACTGCATATTAATAAGTGGCCAACAGACAGCTTGGAGCATAAGCTTTAATTGATATACTAGATGGATATACATTCATATATATACTAGACCATATACATATGCGTATGCAGATGTAGATGTAAAATTGTTTGTTTGTGTAACTTTTATGTATGGTTCATGATACAGCTAATATCAACAACAAGTACAACCATATACAATATTTATACATTAAATATAGTTTTATGGTTGTTTGGCTGTATGTTTCGTTTTCTAGTGTGCTTTTAATTAATAGTTCTAATTCATAAAATTACTGCGGATAATATACTTGATTTGAGTGATTTAAGGGGAGGGGGTTAAGGTTTGACAACTTTTTTTTTATTTTTTTCTGAACCATAAACATCTCAAGAATATTGTGTTAAAGTTTTAGGTCATTCGGAGAAAAACTAACGAAGTTACAGTAAGTTGAATAACGGTACCTCTAACTTAGGTTTGCGCGCCTTCCAGCTACTTGCGCTGAGTGTACAAATTTTAATTACTAACAGTTTTACAATAAAAAATAGTTCGATTTTTTCGCCTAAAATCGTCATTTTGGCTTGAAAATGGTACCAAAAATTGAAAAATTAAAAAAAAAAACTCGACGTCAATTGAAAGATAAACTATTAAACTAAAGAAAGATTTTGATTTTTTGGTTTCGGATGATCCAGAGATTCAATAGGCTGGTCACCGCACAAAAACTTCTTTTCGAGGTACTACATATATCAGATTAAATAAAACTGTATTTAACACGCCAGCTGTAAGCAAAGCAGCAAAGTGTTAAGAAGTGAGTGTATGCCGGCAGAGGTAAATACACTGACGTGTACAATATTCGCAGAAATCAAACCATATTTCCGCGCTTCGAGCGAATAAGAGGAAGCAGAGACAAAGCAATAGCGTGTGTTAGATGTTAATTGAAAAAGTGGTAGCTTTAAGCAAATTGTATTCATGCTTTTGCGGCTATCAAACACTTATATTGAGTAAAAATACAGTGTGTTTATATCACAAATATTTTAAATATTAATATTTAAAATTAATATTAAAAAAAGCAATATAGTTGCTTTGAAAAGAAACTAAGGATACTTCAAACGATAAAGGTGTATAAAGTATTCAGTTTGAACAAATTATATAATATATAATTATAATCGTCCAATTAAAAGGTAACAAAATCTAAGGAGAATCTCTATGTATCTCTAGTCTTAAAAAGGAAAAAAAAATTATTGTATAATATATATATATAATATTGTTCGGAACACCAGAAATGAAGGTTCTGAAAAAAAGTTTTGATCACAAAAAAAAATCCGATTTTCAAGAATATTGATTTATGTTATTGTTTCTATTATCTATTTCTTCATATTATACTCATTATCTTTAATCATTTCCTTTAAAAATATCTTTTATACAAAATTCTGCTTACTGGAGTCACCCTATAATGGCCAACTGTATTTGAACCACCTCTAACAGCATCAACAAAACAGCGAACCATTGAACTTTTTTTCCATTTTGATGTTTAATTGATGTGTTGAGTGGTCGCGATCCGACAGCACCTCGCAAAAGAGGCAAAAAGAATACGACCTCGATGGACTTGCAGATAAGTAGGCTGAGTGATGAGCCAAGTTCAAAAATTAGAGTCTAAGCTTTGTTAATACTTGTTTAAGACTAGAAAAGTTATGAGGTTTCGCACTGCTTTGTTGATAGACGTGAATTTGTTTTTGTATGATATGGGGAGCTCCACCATGAATTTATGTTGATTAATTACAGTTGCTTTCGCAGAATGAACGAATTTGTTGATGAACCGCTATTCGCTGTCGAAATAATTTAGTACCTAATTTGGAGGGAAATACTGTAAATATTTCATTAATAACCGGCTTTTGTTTAATATTTGGTGTTTATATGAGTTCTAGTCTGCTGGAAACCTATTAGAGGCTGAAGCAATTTGTTTATAAGTGAATTAATTAAATATTCACGAACAATAAAAATTTAAATATTTAGAGAGGTTTTTTTTATTAATTTTGTATGATTTATTTTACGGTTCTTGAGATAGTTGAAATATTTATATTTTTCTCGTTTGGCGTACTCAAATTTTTTTTGCATTTATATGTGAGTTTAGAACCACTCTTGCAATCTAATTATCAAAAACTCAAATATTTTAGATTATTTTCAGGTACTCTGTAGTTATGCAAAACACTTAAGCAGAAAACTTCCCGTTATACGTTGAAACTCTTCAGAATACAAAAGACTTAAGCAACGAACTCGATCTTCAAATCATAAAAAGTGTTTAATTTGTATGGATTCTCACAAAAAAATTTTAAAACCACAAAAATTTTGATTGAAAAGAATATATAATAATAATACTAATAACAACAAATGTTTGCAAGCTAACGGCATATGAATTTAAAATACACACAAGAATTGATTTGATTAATTGGGTGCAACGAGGCTACAAATTAAGGCTATTCGAGTGCTTCTTTCACCTTTTTTGCTTAACTCATTACGCTTCCTTACTTTTTGTGAAAGACCCGAACAAGTCGTGTGAAGAAAAAACAAACGGAGCGATGGGTGAAAATAAACCGCAATTGAGCACACAACCAGAAATTAAACAAATCTAAATTACTACTGACAGCAACACGTGCGCTGAAGTTAACAAGAAAAAGCGAAAAAGTAAAAAAAAATAAAAATATAGAATAAGAAGAAAAATTAAAAATAAAATAAAGATTGTTGTACACCACATGCTTTCGAGAACAAATAAAACAAATTGGTGGCAACAACATTTTCCGCACACAAAACACGCACAGCAGGCGCAGCAAGTACAGACTTTTTGTGAGAAAAAATGCGGCATTGCTTGTCTGTGGTCTGCAACTCCGACAGCCAACATGTTGCATTGCTTGTTTACCAGCAACAAGTTTGGGCAACCTGCTGTGCCAGAACATGAGTAGCTGAGCGGGAAGCGAGCAAACCAGGTGGCTCCAGTAGGAAGTAAAAAGAATTAAAGAAAACTAACAAAATGCAGAATTTAAAGGCTGCATGAAGTAATGTAAGGCAATATTTGTTGTAAAGAATAAAAGTAAAACTTAAAATAAAACATGAAAACAAAATAAAAAAACAAAAATGTGTTGCAAAAACCAGAAATAGCATTACATAGCATAAAAGTACTACGCTTGTAGTCTTGCTCACTATACATATGTCCTTTCTCTTACTTCTACTTCAACTTCTTCTTTTCAATATTCTTCTTTTTCCCGCTTCTTCTCCTCCTTCTCCTTCTCAAATTTGCATATCTTGCATAAGCTGACAATGAAACAAGTTACCTTTCATTGATTAACCGTTTGATTGCCAGCAATAAATTTTTTATCATTTGCATCTTTCAATTCTTCTGTTTTGTTGTTGTTCTTGAATGCCATTTACAACGAGCTGTTAATATTGACAATAAATGATATTTGCCGCAAAGTTGCAACGTCATTGTGGCCATAAAACGATGGTCATTCGCGTCAACTTTGTTTGCTTCCAAGCGTTTGAAGGCAGCACAGCTACAACAACAAGTATCGGTGACATGTATCGGCAGCAACAGCCAGTCACCGATATTTGTTAAAGATTCACCAAAAAGAAAGGAAAGATTGTCATTTGCATGGCTTTTAAAGTGCCAGTCGGATTATCAAATATTTGCTTGTGCAATGGAATTGACTTTGACATTGAATTTTTGGGAGATGTGTGGCAGTTTCTTAAGCAATGTTTGGAAATTTGTAATTTTTTCTCTCCACTGTATCAGTATTCAACAAAAATATATTTATAATACCCTAATAGTTTTTATGAAAATATGATATTTCTTAAATAAAAAATATGTAATAAAGGCAAAGGCCAGCCATAGAAGTATATAACTAATAGAAGGCCGTCCAACCTTACAAACATACAACGAACTATCCTTTATTACTACTATTCGATAAGGTAGACATATGTCAAAAAGTTGTCATTATCCTTCTCTCTGGCAGAATACTAATGAGAAAAGTTAGAGTGTTGCCACATGTTTACGAATGTTAAGTCCAAAAAAAAATACATATATAGGGTACAATATGAATATCAAAATGGAAATGTTAGAACAAAAATTTAATAATAATTTTTTGTGAAGAGTTGCCACATTTGTAAAATTTTTTAATTTTATAATATTTGTAAGGTAAATGAAAATTCAATTTATTTTGGTAAAAAACTAAATGGAGATCCGATTACCAATGGTTGAAAAAAATTTTGGAGAAGAGTTGTCACCTTTTTTGGTTGTTAAATTTAAATTTAATTTTTTTAATTTATCTTCAGTCTTCGATCAGTATTAGGTTATAAGCTTTACAAATAAAAATTGCTCGAGATAAAGTCATTTATAAGCAAGACACTCTTAATATTTGGTGTAATTTTGAATAATTTTAGATATATTTTTTATCTGGAAAGGGGTTGGGCTTCATTTTTCAAGATTTCACGTTGAATATAGTACAATTTTTTGACTAAATTAAAATAAATTTGAAATTTCATCTAAGAGTAAACGGTACTCAGTTCACTCTGCTGCCTGTGTATTGACCTTATGCAATTCTTTAATACTTCATGATAAATTTATTTGGCTTAAGATATTGCAGTATCTTAATGCCTTCTTAAGCTTCTATATACATCAATAACTGATGATAATTCACTGCTAGGTGAAAATAAAATATTATATATAGCTGTTGTATTTTAGATATTCACTACAAGAAAGAGTACTAAACTTATGTTGAACAACTGCTTCCAGAAAGCAAAAATTTAACGTAAAACAGAGAAGTTTATATCATATTTACCTCTTCGAAGAAATGGTGGCATCGTGCAAACCCAAAATGCTACCAACCATTGCGGAAGCAACCCGCCAAACATGCGTTTACGCAATGGATACACGCCTGCTGCTCCGCCTTTTTCAACTTCATGCTAAGTTCTTTCACTGCTTCCACTTGTACTCACTACAGTTCGCAGAAGCTGTTTTGGTTATGAAAAATAAGAGTGACGCTTACAGGAATCGAACGTGGGCAGCGCATAGTCGATTTTTGTATACTCCTTTTCTTTTTTCAATTATTGCAAAAATATGCCTGCACCCTGCTTCAAACAGCGGCTTAATTTGTCGTCATCGACGGCTTGCGGCAACAACCAATCTCAAGCGACGGTGCGCAACTGCTCATTAGCATATGAATTGCAGACGCACATTAAACTTGGAGAGGAGCGTAAAAATATAAAGAACAACAAAAAATACCAGTTACATATTTTTATTTTTGTCTGTGTATTTGTGTTCTTGCAGCTGCAACAGCAGAATGTGCAGAAATATTGCACGCCAAAGTGCGTTAGAGTTGCTTTCTTAGCGGCGGCAGAGTGACAATTCAGCGTTATGCACCACTTACGAAAGACTTAAGGCACGAACTTGCGCGTCAACATTCCGCAGCCAAAGTCTACAGTTCAATTAAAGGTATTTGTTGCAGCAGAAGACTTGTGATTTTTGAGAGTTCTATGCATTGCTTCTACTTCTTCTTCTTGACCTTTCGCCATTGTGAGTTAGAGTAAAGCATTTTGTGTGACTGTCTCGTTAGCCAATGCAAATCGTTAATTACCACTTGTGGTAGCCGTGAGTAGACGGTTTAATAAGCAGGCTTAACGCAAAAATATTCATATTCAGCAATATGCGAGCTTAACTCTAAGGTAGCAGCTTCACTAACAAGCAAACAAGAGGCGCACTTATAATTGCTTTTGGCATAATGATGGCATTTAAAACTTCCGCTTCGCTTTGCCTCGCTAATCTGCGACGGCGCATGCGCATTTCGTGCACTCGTTGCATTGCTCTGCTTAACTGCTGTGACTGCCTTGCCTGCCTCAAGGGCTTGCAACATGCCACATGCTGTGCGCTGCTATCTTTTATAATAGCTTCTCTTATTCTTTTTTCTCTTACTTCACATTCAGCTGCGTCTTTTTTACGCTTTTTCAGTTGCTTTTTATTTGGCGCTTGCCATTATTGGTTGAAAAATATCGAGTAGTTATTTAATAGCCGCAGGCATTTGCCATTGTATTTATGGCGATTTCAATTAGTAGTGGTCGTCGGTCATGCGCACATTTATCTAGTATTATCTATTGCATCTGCATGTCGAATAATTGCTGGGCGAATGGGCGAGAAATTTGTATAAATTTGCGTTCTAAAAATTAGTAAAGGACATGACTTCTCCATTTATGTGTGAGTATATTACGAATATTGTTCGAGACATAATCTTTAAATTTATTAAAAGTGCTCATACTTTTCAGTAATTATTAGATTTTAATAGTTAGCAGAATTCTGCTATTTTTATTCCAGAAATCAAATTTGATGGTCCCATGTAGGTTCCCTCTTGTCTCTGGAATATTTCATTCTGCCAAGCGGTAATCATAGTAGTCATATTTTAATATCTGTAATAAATTTCCTTAATACTTATGCATACACTATAAAACACGATCGTCTTTTGAAAGGCAGAATACCTTTTGTCTCTGAAACTATCTTTAGCATCAACTCTATTGTTATGGAAACCTAATTGATTTAATATCAATATGACCGACTATTTAATATTTTCACTTTTTACTCCGACCTCCAACCTTCAATTGGAATTTCGAGTTATGCAGATGCAGTGCTCTATAGGTTTAATGCTGTCCCTAAACTGCGTATGAGGTTTTATGATAAACTCTGTTATGCTATGTATCCAGTTAAATATGTATGTAGAGGCGATTGTTATTTGGCTAATATTTTCCTATAATTTCCTTTCCATGAGCTTCAACAATAGTAATAACCTATTTAAGAAATTTGTTGCAAGCTAATATGAGATTAAAATTTTAACATTCTTTTGAAGAAATATTCCAACATCACCACATAATTTGTTCTTATAGGTCATCAACCAATTTAAGCCCTCTGAATCTAGTTTCAACATTTTTGTATTTTATTCACCGATGTGGCTCGCTATTGTTCTCAATAATCTTTAATGTTTATCGGTATATTTATAAATTTACTTTGGAGAAATTAAAAAAAAAAAAATAGATAAAGAACCGACTACCCGAATAGGTTTTGAAAATGTATAATTTTTTGTTTTAGCAATTTCTGATCAATGGGTAGAGCAGTAAATATACATATCAGAATTGAAAGCCAATATTTTTGGAGAGTGAGCTTCTCTGGTGTATCACATCTAGATATATTACAGCAGTATAGCTTTTTAGAACACTTGCATGATATACATACCAGGTAAATTCGATGTAAATTGTTGGATCTACGATCATAGTTTTTATAAAATATTTTTAACTCCTTCTCAAATTCCACTATATTGCTTAGTATCACTATCAATATCACTATTCATTCAACTCGTAACCATGGCGTATAAGTAACTTTTCATTTTTACTAAACACAAACATACATATATATATATGTATGTATGTATGTACTAGGTATTTCCATTTTATTACCCAAATAAGGCTTGTAAAATATTAACTAGCTAATTAATGAAGACACAAACGTACATAATTTATGCATAGAACTGCTACACCCCTCTACTGCTACCAGCTGTAAACTACTAAAATTAGTAGAATAAATTATGTATTTTAAATACAACGTGTTGTTGTTCTATGTTAATAGATTTATTGCAAGTGCAACTTAACAACTTCATTGCGATTCCCCGTACACACACATGTTTATTTAGAAGATACGAAGTTTAATCAGCTGTGTTTACGCCAGCGACGAGCAAGCAAAAGTGGTAATGAGGCTTAATGCAGCAAGCTTACAGCCATAAAAATGTAAAAGTAAAAGCATAAAAAAGTGGTTGTAAACCTTAATTGAGTTGTTAATCCTAATTAATATGAGCTACTCACTTTTTAGCTCTGTGAATTTAAATTCAATTCATTCAGTAGTCAACTTGGGCGATTTTTATTGTGTACATTAAGGAGGAATAATATACACTTTGAACATTAAGTAAAAGAGAAGAAATAGTTATTAGAGATACAGTAATAATATATGTATACAGAATAGCTAAAGACTCACTTTCTTCGCTATTCTCACTACAAAGTTTCAGAAAGTACATCTTTTAGCAAATATTTGCATATTCATGTAAATAAGCGTGTGCTCAACTGCAGCGCTAATCTATTTGCAAATAGTAGAGTTCCCGCAAATTTCAATCAACAATGCAAATAAATCTTAATACATGTTGCAACATTAAACCATTTACGATGACAACACTTTTCGTTTTCAAATGCTCGCGCGTTAATTAAAACTACAAATACAGTTTGTAGACAGCACTTGTCTAAAAGCAAACACACGCTCACGAAGACTCTTTGAGACCAAGTGCACTGCAGACGTTCTGCAATGTAACGCGTAGGTTTTGTCGCTATATGCGTAATGTAAGAGCAAGTTCTAAGTTTACTATGGTGGAGTATGAAGAAAATGGTTGCTAGTTGCTAACAAGTTACTGAATATTTTTTTTTTAATATAGTATATATTGTATTGCTTGCGGTAGGAAATTAACAAAAAATAATGTATAAAATACTTTTAATTGAAGTTGTTTCATAACTCTATAAAATTAGTTGGATTTGACATACAGTCTTTCATCTTATATGGTAATGTCTTCGCTTCACCATGCGTTGAACTAACTATCCAATCGAACTAACTATCCAGATGTTCAAATATACGGGTAGCGCCCAAAGATAGCGAGCAGAGAAATCGAAGACAGCTAATAAATTCTGATAATATTCGCCTTATTCATAAAATAACGATATTTTTTGAGGGCATACTCATACACATGTATATGGCTATTTTAGTCTGTCAAGCAGGGAAATATGTTTGTTATCTCTCATTTTTCTCTAATAGTATATGCGAATGAAATTCCCCGGTGCTAACATCTCCCAAACCTTCAGTCTGTTTAATATCGATTTTGTATCAGGTGAAACTGCAATAGACTTCACGTATTCAGATAAAGTAATCAAAATATCATGTATTTTTAAATTAACACAAGCATTATTATTTCTTACTTTCTTTCTAACTCTGTGTCTCTAACTCTCTTCATTCTCACACATCTCCGATTGGTTTTTCAGAAAAAAAAATACGGAAAGCATATTCGTCCGATTGCTTTGATGAGTATGGGAATAATGTTCATAAAATATTTACTATAACAACTCATCATATATTTTCTCCATCAAAATCTGAAATACTTATCATTACAGTTATCCAATTAATTTTACTTCATATTAAGTCTAAACTTCCGCAGTTTATGCTAAAATGTTATGCAGGAAATGATATACGAAAAAACAGCTGATTTCGAAAATTCGAAATTAAACTCAATTATTTCGTTTACTATGAAATAATCAGTGAATCATTTCATACTCGATAGAGTAATTAAAACAACGCTGATCACATTGAGAATAATAAGAATATCTCATTAAATACTTTTAATAATAGTATTTGACATTTCACAAAGCCTGTATTTATTATTATTTTTTAATTCTTAAATTATTTGTATTGGATTGAAGTTAGAGGTAGTACAATATTTGAAATTTATTCCTAAACAGAAAATATATAAAAATCAACAAAGAAAATTTAGGTATTGCCTAATTATCCAATTGTTGCGAATATTCCGAATGTTTCATTTTCGTGGATCAAAACCAGGACTTATATAACTAAAATTAAAAGTTACTCTGTTGATCTACTAACTATTTAGTTACTTTTGTACCAGTTCAAAACTAGTTACTCGAATCCCCGCATTTTTCTACTTGTAAACTAAAAGACATTGTGTCGAAATATCTCACTGTTGCATGGACAGCTGCAAGCCTACGTTTCAAGAAATTTACACAGCACAAATAAATACTTGAAGTCATGTTGCCATGGGCAGCCAGAAAGGGTGTGTCCTCGCGGCAATAAAGTACGCATACGAAAAGTCTACGAAGCTGTTACACATGTGTCAATGGTTTTTTATGCTCACAAGCTACAAAACTATGTGGGCATGCGTGTGGGTCTTAATTACGCGGGCAGTGTACTGAAGGAAAAAATAAGCTAAAAAGATAAAAATGCAAAAAAATGACGCCCGAAGTTCATGTGTATTTGGGCGACAAAGTGGACTGACTCTCAAACGATCTAAGGGCGCCAAGTTTTTATAGAGTAGACTAAGGTTCAGCGCTTGTTTTTCAGCAAATTCTTCGCAGCTTGTTTGCCTCTAAGGCCTTGCAAATTTATAGTTGTTCTTTTTTGAGTTTGATCAACAATTTGCTCTACATACATAAGTACTCAGCTGCGTTTGAGTACTCGCATCGGCATGTGGCGACATTAAAATCTATGTAAAGCAGTAATTGTGCACTTTTTTAAAGCGATTTTATGCGTTTTAATGTAACCTAAAATAGTTAACGCTGAAACAAAGCAGTAATGAAGACGCTACGAACATTCCAAAGTGGCACTGTGTGGATAAGGCGCACAAGGTTGGCTTGCATATGCTATAGAGTATACACATAAGTCCTACACTCTTTTATATACATATGTATATGCATATCTATGTACGTACAAATTAATGTCACTTTGAATTTATGTTGAAGCTCGTTTTTTCCCGTCCAACTCTAAACTCAAGCGCTCAGCGTGCACACAGCACAGCAACAAGCGTGGTCTTCTGCTGTAAGCCTGTCTGTCTGTTGTAAGCAACATTTGTGCTCGCAAGAACAACATACGCGCTTGTAATGCTAATTATCAAAGTGGTCGAACCCTTTTTATAAGCATACTTATATACACACACATAACTATACAAGCGTGTTTGCGCGCATGCGTTCTTACCTGTTTACTCACCGGCGGCTTGACATGAACAATTTTACGAGCTGTATGCCAACGCTTCAAACAAAAAAATTAAAAATAATAAATAAATAAAAAATCAAACAACAACAACCTCACCGAAACGCCTGAAGTCAACAACATTTTGCCAATACTCGTCGAACATTGTTGAGGACGAAGACGCCGGAGAAGAAGAAGCAGAAAAAAGAAACACATGTTGCGCAGCACAAAGCTTTTGGAATTTTAATTGTTTTCTCTATTTTTATAGGCATTTAATTCTATGCTCCATTGTGCGCTTATCTGCTTCGCATGTGTCTACATGTCCGCTCGCCCTTTTTGATTTATTTCATAACAAGCTTAGCTGTCTTTCCTGGTGTTTTTAAGCCTATGCCTAAGCCGCTTGCATTTTGACAGCTATTGAAAAGCTCATTTCCATTATTTGTGTGTATAAATGTGTGGAGAAAAGAAAATTTCATGTACATAACGGTATAGATGCGTGCATAATTAAGTATTTGCCACAAAAGATGTTGTCAAGAGTGGTTTAAATAATTGAAATGAAGAAAAGAAAATATTTATTTTATGTATGAAAGTGTAGTAAGTGACTTATAAGCTTTGTTATTTGACATTTAACATTGTTTATTGATTTCGAAAAATAAATTTAAAGTTATTGTTATAACTGTTTCATATAAACAAATTTATGTGTAAGAATGTCAAAAATGCATATAGCCTTAGCTATATTTTTAATCAAACAAACATTTTCTAATTAAAACAAGAAAATGAACAATTTTAGGTCTAAATAAAAAAGGAAAATAATCTTATATATAGTACTGACTTGAGATAAAAATTATTGCTAAGAATTTTTATATTCATTTATATGAGTACTGTTAAACCTCTGACCTAAAATAGGATCTAATAAAATGCATCAGTCTTTCTAAGGTTAAAACTTGACAGAAATAAAAAACTTCACTTCATCAACGATCTTATTATTCATATTAGGTATACATTCTGTCAAATAAGTATCTGGATTCTCAAATTAAATGGATAAAAATATTGAACAAAGAGTTTGTGTGAAATTTTTTGTGTTTCAAACGAAATTTCTTGTGCCAAAACGCTGGAAATGTTGAAAAAAAAAAACATTTGGTGATTCAACCATGTTGAAGCCTTAAGTCTACGATTGGTATAAATCGTTCAAAGAGTGGCATATAAAAATCGCAACGCACACCAAAGATTGACTTGTTCCTAAAGACGCCGTAAACAAACTAAATGACACATAGCAATAAAAAATTGACAGAGTAGTGGCTGTCAGTTGTGCCAAACTGAGAAAAAAAATTCGAAATATTTTTAACGGGAAAATTTAAAATGAGAAATTGTGGATACTTAGTTGATGGAATGTAAAGCGAAATCGGTGATGTTTGTCATATGAAATGAAATTCACAAAAAAAAATATTTAATATGAAACACTACTTTTCTTCGAAGTTGTCAAGTAGTCGAAGATGTCAAGTATTTGTCCGAATAGGACAAGATATATTTTTAGAAGTATTTCTACAACAGAGACACCTGTGAAGCGTTTTTAAATTATTCCTCAATTACCCAATTTCTCAGTTTAGTTTAAAACTTTTCAGCTACAATCACAGAAATATGAAGAAAAGCACAGATTTTATATAACAACAGTTTGTGGAGAAATCGTGCATGTTACTCGTACGAAATGGAGTGATAATCAAATTAAAATATTAAATATTTTTCTTAGCGTTTCTAATATATTTGTATATGAAATATATTAAAACGAAATAGTATACGGCTTGCTACTTTTAGAAATGTTTAAATCACAACGCCAACTCTCGTGAGCTTTTTAAGTCTTCCTTTAATTTCTTTGGATCACAATGGATCACAAATCACAATTAAAAGGTCAAATTGAATACAATGATCGGAAAATCTTAGGCAATGAAGGCAATGTTTAGGTAAGCTCAGGGTTATAGAAGAGAGATTTTAGTTCTTTCTTTAGTTCATGAAACATATTATTGCAGCCGCATAAAATTGAAAATTTGATCATATCACTTTTTTTAATACTGTCTCCTCTAGATAGTGTTTATTCAAATGGGCGTGGAAAAATGTAGTAGAGAATCTAGAGAATGAAAAATCAATCTTTATGAGAAACTACAAATGGTTGGAACAGGTATATTATTTGGAAATTATATTACAAGATACATTGTAGTCTAAAAGCCGGGCAGAATCAAGAATTATACTTGAAACGCTTACTGGAAAATTTTTCTTCATCTTAGTTCCTCTGGCTCCTTAAAGAGCATAGGGCCGTATAGGGTAAATTATTGTAGTTAATAGATTTTGGGAGCATATATCAAATCTGAAGCATATTTCTAATTAAAATCTTAAATTAAGTACATTTTCTTCCATGAACAATGTATGTTTTGAAACGAATTTGCTGAACTATTTGTTTTACCTCTTTTCCTTCCCCTACTTCACTTAAAATTACAATCAGAGACTAAATGTTCCTATAATATATTTTATATCATTTAATATTTTTTTAACTAACATAAATTACTAACTAATATAAATTAATATGATAAAAGCATTTTTGTGTAACAAAATATAATCACAAACTTTTTTGACAATTTATGGCACATACTTCACATATGTACGCCAATATTGTTTTCTAACAACAAAAGTACCAATAATTCGAACTAACTCAAATAAATTGTGGTCTGTCCCACCCTCATATAAAAAGAATAATCCAATATCAAACAACAAATCAAAAGCGCTTTAAATAATCTTGATCACGCACTGATTTTTTATTCAAAAATATAATATACCAACCACTCCAAACCAAACAAATAATAATAATATTTTCTATCTGATAAATAAAACAAACATTTGTTAAGTGTATGAGCACACTTATACACATAAGACCAGTCAACAAAATAAAGTTGCCTCACTTCTAAGCACTTCACATGAGTGAAAATATTTTGCCTTTTTAATTTTTTATATCACTTCCAATTTGTTTGCCACGCACTCTGCTGTATGCCACACGCAGGCAAATGCGGCGCTTTGTTTATTTGTCTACTTAAAACAAAAACAGAAAAATACAACAAAAAGTATAAAATTGTTATCTGCTTTGCTTGGCAGTCTGTCAGTTTGCGCAGCGCAGCTTATGCGCTTAGCTTTTTGTTTGTGTGCAAGCATCAATTTAAGTTGCTTGTCAACATTTCAGTTACTCAAGTGACAAATAATTGATATTTGAGTGACATATGCGCGAGTTTGTGATGATAGCGGACAGTAAGTTTGCATGTGAAGTCCTTTGATTCGCAGATTGCTTGAGGTATGAACTTGGAAGAGAGTGACACAAAGCGAGAAAAAGAAACATATGTATATGTAGAGAATAATAGAGCTAGAGAGAGAGAGATTGGAGGCTTACATATTTGTTTTGAAATGGTTTGAGGATAATATTTTCAATTCTAATGTCATTATGGAATGAGATATATAACGGTTCTCCAAAATAAGATATGTAAAACAATTTATTTTAAGAACATAAAATATTATGACACATGACAGTTGACAACTGACAGCAAAAATAATCTGTCAAATGTAATACTTTGTGTATATCAATCACCCTGTATTCTCTCCTAAAATTTCACCATTCTCTTTTTATTGCTCACGCATTTTTTATTGCTCATGAATTTTTTTTATCATTCATTTAAATTTTAGCTCGCAGCTTAACACTAACTATTTGCTCTGCTATTACAGTTTTTCTTTTAATTTCTTCAAAATCTGTTTTGCTCATTTCTACTTTTATGTCTGCCCTGCAACGGTAGCGATAATTATGCTGCATTATGCTTTATTTTTCTTTTACAATTTGAAGCAAATAACTGTTATTTAACATTTCTCTGTTTGGCTACTCATCTTTTTGCATTGCGGCATTATCAACCGCTCGTTAAATGCAATTCGCTCACTAGTAAAGAAGAAGCATAAAAAAGTAATGAGCCTTTGAGTTTTTGGATAATTTCCACAAAACCAAATTGTATACACATCATTACCTGTTAGCCAGTTTGACTACAGACATCAGCTTTAATAGTGCCCGTAAGCTCTTTTTTATTGCACTCGGTTTGTGAAACAGTAGTCGCTCGTGAAGCTCTAAATTATTTTATGAGCCGGTGCTATCACATTTATACCGAGTTTCGCAGGAAAATAAAAGAGAAATAATTTTTGTCCAATTTCTTTTGAAATTCAAATGTTTGAAGAGACTTTTGCAGTTAAAGTACTTTCTAATATACATATATATTCATATTTACTAGTATACAGTTTATAGTGATCTTTTTATGAAGTAAATTATTCGACTTTCGCTAATTTCATTTTGAGTACATTTAGTTTGAACTTTGAAAGAAATTACAGTTTCAAAATCGTTTCTATAAGTTGGGATTCCTTTATCTGAATTTTCCTGGTGGGAATATATTATAAATTTACGTAAATTCCCTACCGATTTGTCTTGTCTATCAGAGAGTAACGAATCGAACAACTTATACCACAAACGGAAGTTTGAAATCAGAATTTCAAGAGAACCGTTTTCGGAGTAAAACAATAATTAACTCCAAGTTTCAACCGAGACAATTCCTAATTCAATGAAAACAATATTAGCCAATAAAAGTCAACATTCAGTTAGATTCGAAAAAATTTCAAATAACTTCCTGATTTCTTCAAGTAAAATATAAAATTCCTTTCTCCTTCGGAAATCGTTAGAAATACCTCTAATTGTAGTCTTATATCACAATCACAACAACAACTGCTAAGTTCGAAAACAACTTCAAGCATCAGGCAGAGACATCAATAATAAATTTATGCTTACTTCCACAAATCAAAGTCAAAGTACATCAAAGTCAAATGATGCTATGTATTTGGAGTATCAAATGGGATTATATAGATAATAAGTGTAAGAATTCATCATTGTGTTTTTCGATTTCATTTACTTCTACACCAATACAATGTACTCTTCCTATACAATGTTTCCACGTGTACTAACTATAGACCAACATTTTCAACTTAACCTAACCTAAAAATCTTTAGATGTCTGCAAGTTCAAGTATATGTAAAAACCATTTTATTTCACTTAACCAACCAAAACATTTGAAGTCATAAATGACCAACATGGTCATACAAATGTTAACTCAACTATTTGACGATTGTTGTTAGAACATTTACGAGATCATTTATCAGTTGGTAGTAAATTTCTTATGGTGATGACTTTTGCCAGTTGCCCGATGACGCGACGTGCGCAAACAGATGGTAGTTAATTATTAGTCAGCACATGAAACTCATAAAACATGATTGTTGTTTGTTTGCGTAATTTCGTCGGTTATTTAAGCGACTACAAATGGCATATAAAAACGTTGTATCACAGAAGAATTGTGTAATAAATGTGTATTGAGTGTTTTCATGAACATTTCACTGCTAGCTGTTGGCTGGACTTTATAGTGGATTGGAGAAATTTACTTTTGAGTTGTTGTTTTTGTATTTCGGCGAACTTGAAAACATTTTCTTAGCTCTGTAATATTATTAGAAATGCTTGAGGTTTGATATGTGGGAGTGGTTTGTGGAATAAGCTATTCTTGGCAAGCCAATTTTTTCTGAGGATTTTTATTAGATTTCTTTTTTACTTTTATTAAAATGGCGTTGGCTATAGTTCTTTAAAGGTTTATTAATATCTTTCTTCAATTTGAAACGCTTCAGTACTTAAACTTCAGTTTATTTGACAGTCAACTACAATCGAGTTTGTCGCTTAAGTCTTATGTTTGAATTTCGAATTTTCTAATATCGTCTAAATACTATGTTTAAATTGATATTTATTTTTATATTTTGACATTATTTTATATAGTATTCGTTCTCTTATTTGATTAATTGTCTTATTTTCTTTTTTTTCATGTTTTTTGTATAAGTTTTTGCATACCAAGTAATCATGAAAACTGAAAGGTTGCCTCCACCACTAAGTGCTCGTACATCTCTCTACAAACCACATCAGCAGCAGCGCACACATAATTCAGTTCAACCTCCAAACCAAAGTAGCATAATTTTGTATGCATTCAGTTCAATAAACTATCCATTTATACTATATTCACCAACTATTCTAGCTTCATTTCGTCCTTATATGGCTGATTTGCTATTGTTTGGCGCACAAACCGAATGACTTTCAAATGCACGCATTTTGCATTAATTTAAATGACATTACAACAGGGAGCTGGCGAGAATGTTGATTGTCTCTCAGCGGTGCTGATATAAATATGACACGAGAATGGTAATTGAAAATGAGATCGAAGCGAGCTGGAGAATGTATGGAAAGGGTTGCAGGAAGAGAAGTACGGTTGACTGCATTGTGTATAGAAGTGAATGTTTCATGATATATTTTCTAGATATCATGTTGTTGTTGTTATAGTGACAGAAAACGTTCCCAAATAATTTTGAATAAGCAAAGACCTTGACCGAATAAAAATCCAGTTCCCATCTGTCGTGGAAAATATACCGATTCCGATAAATAAATAAAATTTAGTAAACGTCAAAAATAGCTTTATATTAATCCAGGTTCCATCTTTGACAGACTTTTCTATATTATATATACAAGTTTCCTCACTATAATCCTCCTAGACCACACCTTATATTTCATACTACACACTCCGACAAAAAATGCAACACTCTAATCAGAACATTCACCTCGACAGAAAACCTGCCGCTGTCATAGCTCAACGATTTACGTTCAGAATTTACATTTTTGCATTATGCAAAATCATGTGCGCAACCACGAATATCGAATAATGCAATTTAAGTTGGTTAAGTTGGCCAAACCGCAAGCGAATGCCAGGCCAGAAAGATGAGTCGATAGGCCATTTTAGCATATTTGTGCGCATTTATGCTCGAGCACAAGGTGAAGTGGCGGCCAATATGAACAAAAGGGATGGTCAATATTTATTATAGAAAAAGGATTGCATTTAAGGAGCGAGGAAGTTTGCACAGCTCAAGTATATAATTCAGAAAAAATAAAAGCAAATATTTTACCTAAGCTAGTTTTAAAGTAAAAAATAAAATACTGTCAATAAACTAGAGGCGCATGAGCTCACAATGCGCAGGCAGCACTCTGATTGAGTTGAGAATGTTGACACCAGAAGTGGTGTGCGCAACACCAGCGAGGCTATGAGGCTGATATACACATTGCGATAGATACAGTGTTGTGCGGCATAGAAGCAGTCATATATGTGGACATATTTTTTCAAGTATCTCTGTTTTAATTCTGAGCATATTTTACTTACTTAAATCCATATAAATGCATTAACGTCCAGTAATTTTTGAAACTTACCTAGAAAGAGTGAAAAGAAAGAAAAATTTTAATTATGAAAGTTATATTAAATAAATGGTTATATTTAAGGAATATATTATAAAACGATATATTTTTCCAATAATCCAAAATTCGCTATTTTTTATGTTATAATTATTTGAACTCATTCACAATTTATTTGGACTATTTTGAAAAAAAAAATTCTTTGTGTAAAATTTTACTTTATGCGGACATAACTTCAAATCTACAAAAAAAGATTTTACTGAAAAAAAATTACCGCGGGGATTATACGAATTTTATGATGTGCATATCTTGACGATCATTGCCTTCTGTTCAACATTATTCAACTGTAAATAATGAAAAGTGATGGCCACGTTATTTTCGACGATTTGCATACTACTAACGGATTATCTTGAATGAAAAGTGTCACTATGAAGCACTATGAAGTGTCCGAAGCGATGAATACTTTGAATTAATATGCTTGGAGTTAATTGATCAATTAACTGGCCTCTGCTCGATTAAAACGCTGATTTGGATACAAAATAAAAACTTATTTATTCTTAATCGAATACAAGTTGAAACTGTAATGCTTTTATTTTGGCTGTGATTATTGATAAAATATCAATCAGCTGATGAAAATTACCAACTTCTCATGTAAATAGGTTAATCGAGTAGTCGGCTGTGCGAAAAGCAAAAACTGCTTTCTCAATTATAATCTATTTGCATTAAATTAATTTGGAATTTATATGTTACGAAATCTGTAAGAAGAATTAGTGAGGGAAATAATATCGTGAACATGGATGCCCTCTACTACTAAATTAGATATTTAGTTGCCAAAGATTGGTGTATATCACTCCTTAATCATAATTTCAATCAGAGGTTCAAATGCGTTTCATCACAGACATTTATTTCTGTCACTAACAACTACAAGTTTGTTTGGAACGCTATGTAATCAAATAATTTCAACTTAAATGGCTTGGATTTTGTATGCTTATGATGTAGGGATTTTTATCAAATTTACGACTGGGTGATACTTCATTTTTTAATATCTGATCCGGGCTCAATGAACTTTTGAAGAAATTTCACACCAACGACTGTATAAATGAAGTTGGAGAGATTTTTATAGAGTTATAGGTCTACATATCTTGATGATGTGGACTGTAAATGTATTCAAAAAATGAAAAGCAGAAAATTAAGTTAGAAAGCGATTATGTCAATTGCAGAAGTATAAGGTGCCAGAAGACAGGACCGGAATTATTTTAGTTACGCTCTCTCATAGTATATTAAAGTTACGCTTGTTTAAAAATATTGAAGGGATTTAGACTCTCGAGTAATATTGATGTAATTCTCACTATTTTCTAGACTAATGTAAATCATATGATATGTAATTCTTATATGTTCCACTCGTGGAATCTAAAAATTAAAGAGCACCTCTTTTGGCACCAAAAATTAAATGTTTGGATACCGAGCATTTATGGGTCTCATTTGCGTCTACCTTCACTTTTGCAGGAATAATTTATAGTTACAAAGATTTATTACGCGTTTTACCATCACTAATATAAACATCTAATTACCACACTGCCTTTATTTTTCACAACACTATACCCAAGCATAAGCATTACTCAATTGCTCTCATATTTCGCCGCTTGGCGCTGCCGTCTGATGCCTGTCAATGCACAAAAGGGGCCAAATGAAGAAATACTTTTGAGAAAATAATTAATAAAAAAAAATCGCAAAAAACAAACACTACACCAAAGTGAACAGAAATGCATTTAAATCACTTAGCTGTCTGTGGTGCACAAAAAAGTGTAGCGAGACCAGCAGGCAGACAAGAAACGGCAAAGCAAGCGAGTAGTTACGAAATCGAGTAACATGAGCTGCGCATGCGTAACAATGTAAGCCAGAAAAAATATAAAACTTCACAAATAAAAGCAACAATGTAAAGGCTGCATGCGGCAGGATGTGGCCATTGCGGACCCACTACGCTTGGCTGCGTACCAAAGCGCATGCGTAACAATTGCTGGCCAAGCGTACTGCTATTGAGTTTCTTTTCCGTTGCAGCTTTGCTGCCATTTTTTTGATATTTTTTCAATGTAAACAAAGCCAGGTTTCAATTTCAAGTGAACAAACAACTATACGCATACATATGTGTGCGCTTGCGCAGTGAAATGCGTGCGTTATGTGCTGAGCGTTTGGCGCTCGTGTGGGCTCGCTGTTGTCCATTTGGCAGCCTCTGTCTATTGTGTGCAGCCGCCTGTCTTGTTCGCTGTCCACTCGCTTTGTTGCCCGCTTCACTACGCATCGTTTCGTTCGCCTTCGCTGTTTACTTGCCACACACATACGCACAGACACTTTTGCGGTTTCGATTTTGCAAGCGATACCCGTTGTGGCCCAACGACCCTGCGCTGCGGCGGCGCTGTTCTCACCCAACTCATGTGTACATTGACTTCGGTTAACTTTAAGCGCCTTTCACGTCCCGCACTGTGCGCAGGGCCTTCAGTGACGGCATGTTGCATGGCAGTTGCTGCTTCAGACGACCAATACTAATCAATCATTATTTTGCTTTGTTCTGGTTTTTGTCTTTGTGCGCAAATTGTTGTCAGTTTTTCTCGATTTTTTTATTGTTATTTTGTTCTTCCTATACACTCTTCATTTGAAAACAGAGATTGTTGTTGCGCGATTTGCGGCTTTCAACACCTCACTTCTCATCTTCATTTGGCTAATTTAGCAAACGTGCTTGCCATTCAGCGGCAATCGCTCATCATTCACTTGTATCCATCGGTTGATTCATTGATTGTCTTATTGGTTGTTCGTCTTGATTGTTTTCTTTATGTGGTTGCTTTTATTGTTGTTTTTTTAATGTTGTGTTGAGTAATTTAAATTGACATTGCGACGCGTGAAATTACTTTTGACAAATAAGTGCGATTTTTGAAATTCATGAGTTTGCATTGGATCGTTTTTTGTGATCTTCTTTAACATATGTTGGAGTTTTTTGATATGAACAAACTCAAAGAACTGTTGTTAAATGAAAGATCAGCAGATCAGAGATGACAAATTGATATGTCAACAATATCATGTTGACAAATTATGATGCTGAAGAGTAGAAAAAAATTCTGGATTTTAATTTATAAGGCCATTTCGATGTTTCTTCAAGTGTGTTTAACATTCTTGTATTCCAATAGATTTGTAAATGAATTACAATTTCGAAAAATTATTCAATATCTTTTTTAATGTGTCAATCAAAGCAACAAAAATCGTATACCATATTAAAAAATATAGTTACAGTAGGGGACGGAAGTGAATTAGAATTGTTTTAGAAAAATAGTTTCATCAGTATTTACATTTTCGAAATTTGTCAAATAATTATATCTTAAATGGTGCACGGACTGGTCAATTTATATCTCAAACTTTACCTAATTGAACTGTTTCTTCTTTGTTTATCTTATTAAATAGTACAATATGTATGATTAAAATATTCTCCTATTCTTTCAAATCGATTTGAGTAATATTCTAACAGATAGATCCTTTGGAAGAACCATGAACCAATAATGAGTTATGCTGTCCATGTCATGACTATTTTTTTAGACGTCAAAGAAGATGAGGTATTACGGTTGAGTTTTCGGAAATTTTGAATAAAAAATGTATACAAATTTGGTGTAAATATGTATCCTTGATATGTATAATATATAAAAACAAGTAAGGAAGGGCTAAGTTCGGGTGTAACCGAACATTTTATACTCTCGCAATTTATTTATTTAACTTTATTTATATTATATAATACACAATTTGAGCCACATATTCGTCATATATATTGTATAAAGTCCATTGAAAGTTGGAAACCATAATATTAGTTTAGAAGCACCGAGGTCCTCATGTTTGATATATGGGGCCTTGAAAACCTATGGTGCGATTTCGGCGATTTTTAGAATGGGGCTGCCACACTATTAACATAGTATTTGTGCAAAGTTCTCGGTGCAGATCTTCACTAGTACTTACTTTATATATTGTAAAGTAAACGATTCAGATTGTCTTCAAAGTTCTGGTATATAGGAAGTAGGCGTGGTTGTGAAGCGATTTGGCTATTTTCACAACATATCATTGGGATGTAAGGAAACTATTACAAACCAAATTTCATTGAAATCGGTCGAGTAGTTCCTGAGATATGGTTTTTGACCCATAAGTGGGCGATGCCACGCCCATTTTACATTTTGTAAAAAAATCTGAGTGCAGCTTTCATCTGCCATTTCTTATATGAAATTTAGTGTTTCTGACGTTTTTCGTTAATGAGTTAACCCACTTTTAGTATTTTTCAACCTAACTTTTGTATGGGAGGTGGGCGTGGTTATGATCCGATTTCTGCATTAGGAAGTGGCTAAAAAAAACGACTGCAGAAAGTTTGGTTTATATAGCTCTATTGGTTTGCGAGATATGTACAAAAAACTTAGTAGGGGGTGGGGCCACGCCCACTGCCCCAAAAAAATTACATCCAAATATGCCCCTTCATAGTGCGATCCTTCATACCAAATTTTATTTCCATAGCTTTATTTATGGCTTAGTTATGTTTTCGGTTTTCGCCATTTTGTGGGCGTGGCAGTGGACCGATTTTGCTCATTTTCGAAAGCAACCTTCCTATGGTGCCAAGAAATAAATGTGCCAAGTTTCATCAAGATATCTTAATTTTTACTCAAGTTACAGCTTGCACAGACGGACGGACGGACGGACGGACAGACAGACATTCGGATTTGAACTCCACTCTTCACCCTGATCACTTTGGTATATATAACCCTATATCTAACTCATTTAGTTTTGGGTGTTACAAACAACCGTTATGTGAACAAAACTATAATACTCTCTTTAGCAACATTTGTTGCGAGAGTATAAAAATAAGCAAAAATAAATTCTTTTTTTGGATATATGAAACCCACCCAACCCCAAGGTTCGATGTTTACAGCGAGTAAAACCTGTTCATACGAGTATACTTTTGTTACGGCAACTCGTAGTTTTAACAAACTTTGTTTTCTTGTTCATAATATTTCGTTGGGATACGGAAAGTCCGCATAAACGGAATGAGTTCCATGTATGAACTCGAACTTAGATGCATGTATTCCTGAGGACTAAATTCATATAACTTTTGTCAACATTACGTTAAATATTTTTTATTCAAAATTTGAGAAATTGTCTCGAAACTGGCTCGAATAAATTCCAGTAGAGAAACCCAGTTTTTGACCTCTTTCTGTTCATTAAGAAGTGACAAAGGAAATTGAGTATAAATCAAGTAACAGTTATGAAATAAAACTTGTTATATTAAGCATATAAATATTTTCTGAACAATATACGTATACAAAACTTAAACATTAAAACTTACTCATCGCTCTCCTCTCGCTTCAAATTCGCACCCAAATTCATATCACGCTCACAGGTGGCGCTCTTCTGCAACGGCGCTGGTCGTGGTGGTGACGCAGCATCACCATCCGCCTCCGTGAATGTGAAACTAATGTCGGTCGGCACATCCTTGAACGGTTTCATGCTGCGCGGCAAACTGCGATTGCGCATATTCAAATTCAAAAATTGCAAATCACTCTCATTCAACTGCAGTTCGGAGGTGCCCCCATCAACAAGAGCACTACCATTCATTAAACCACTCAGAGACTCATAATTACTCTGCTTCTTCTTTTTCGGTGGCAACGCCGGTTTTGGCTCCGCGTCCGGCTCATGCGACATGGAACCGTATTGCACGGGTGTTGAAGGGCCTGTAGACAAATGCTGACCGAAATCCAACTGCGCATCGCCATGCGCATCCAACGCGAGCTGCTCTTGTTCCAGATAAGTATTATAATATTTGGAAATGTGTTCGGTGGTGTTTGGCGCATATTGTTTGCCGCGCACTAAATCACCCAAATGATCGGCGTCAATGCCGAAGAGGAATGGGTCATCGAGTACAGTTACTTTGGCATTACCTTTAGTGGCTTCGCTTTCGGGCTGGTCGTGCGTGTCCGACGCCCCTTTATGCCGACTCTTCCCGACGTGCACACGCAGCGAGCGCAGCAACTTTTTACCCCGACTCGTTGTATTGAAGTGCGTATTCGTTGCTGGTGACTCGGTCGCATTGACATTCGTTGTCTGATATTTGGAAGGAAAGAGTGCCACTGCTGGCGCTTGCTCGTCACCTTCTTTAGCCTTCTGTTTCTTCTTCTTCTTGGTGGCTGTCAGTTTGTTCAACTCCTGATTATGGTTTTTAACCATATCGTTGCTGTTGATCGCATCTGCTAAGGTAGTAGCTGTAATTGATGTTGTTGTTGCTGTTATTTCGTTAGCATCTGCGTCGTCTAATTGCGTTTCGATAAAATCGCCAGCCACCGTATCATAGTCCGCGGTCTGCATGCTGCCACTACAGCCGCTGTCCTTGCCACTGTGCGTCTCATTTTCGTTGTCATTATCGTTGTCGTTGTCCGTTGGAAAGCCACCGGTGGTTAGCGTGCCGCCAGTGGAGAGCGCCAACCGTTGTGCCGCCGCTTTGCTGTAGACTTGGCGGTAGTATTTCTGCTGGTCGCCATATAAGAAGCAGACGCGCCACCATTGTTTGCACGCCAGCAAATTGGCGGTGCGCGGCACCACCGGCACCGGTTCAATTGATGATGACATGTTCTCCATGTTGTCTATGCAGGGTGCTCAGTGCGCTTGTGTGTGTAGGTACTTGTTGTTACTGTTGTTGCTTGTAGCTATAGTAATTTGGTTGTGTTGCAAGTATATCAGCAATTACTGTTGCAAGTTTTTTCTCTGCGCTTCTTTAGTTCACTTTGTTTTAGTTGTTGTTTTGTTATTTTTAACTTTTTTTCTTTTAGTTGTTGTTGTTGTTGTTGGACTTTTATGTTTTTCTTTTCATTTTCAAACAAGTAAAGTTAACGTCCTCTTCTCTTCTTGTTGTTATTTTTTGTTTATTTCTTTATTTTGTACTTTTTATATTTCGTCTTTCTTGTTGCTGCCCAGTTGCCTGCTTTGTTTTTGGTATAATTATTTCGTTATATTTATGCGCCTTTGTCCTGCTGCTGCTTCTGTTTATTGTCAATGTTGGTTCATTCATTGATTTTTTGTAAACTCTTTTCGGCGTGTTGCACCTAAATAAATTATGTTTGGTTAAAATTTATGTGTGAAATTCACTGTTGACCGAGATTTGTTGTCACATTTTCAGTTTTTGTTGTTACCAAAACGTTTGCCTCATTTTTTGGTCCCTATTCTTATGGTAACAAACTCGTCGCTGTCTACTTTTTTTTCTCTTTGCAAAAAGCTGAACTTAATTTTTTTTAAGTAAAATTACTATAGTGAGCATGAAATAGTAACCCTGATAGTATCCTTCTTGATACAAAAGCGAGTTAATTTAATTAATTTAATCAGGGTTAATTTAAACAATTATATTTGAAGTGTGTTTCAAAATATACAAGCTATATTTAAAAAGCAAGCTATATATTAAAATCAGTTAAAATTAATGGTCACTGCTCCCGGCGTAAAAGAGATAGCATCTAATCGATTATTTAATAAGCTTCAAAGATAGCTTCAACTACTTATTTAGAGGAGCCGCTCCTGACTAAAGCCCACCGTCAACAAACTGATTGGACCTTATCAGTGTGGCTTTAGACCTGGAAAATCAACTGACCAGATATTCGCCATATCTTGGATAAGACCCGTGAAAAGAGGATCGACACACACCATCTATTTGTCGACTTTAAAGCTGCTTTCGACAGCACGAAAATGAGCTGCCTTTATGCCGCGATGTCTGAATTTGGTATCCCCGAAAAACTAATACGGCTGTGTAAGCTGACGTTGAGCAACCAAAAGCTCCGTCAGGATCGGGAAGAACCTCTCCGAGCCGTTTGATACCAGACGAGGTTTCAGACAAAGTGACTCACTCTCGTGTGATTTCTTTAACCTGATGCTGGAGAAAATAATACGAGCTGCAGAGCTAAATCGAGAAGGTACAATCTTCTATAAGAGTGTACAGCTACTGGCGTACGCCGATGATATCGATATCATTGGAAACAACACCCGCGCCTTTAGTTCTGCTTTTTCCCGCCTGGATAAGGAAGCGCAGCGAATGGGTCTGGTGGTGAACGAGGACAAGACGAAATATCTCCTGTCAACAAACAAACAGTCAGCGCATTCGCGTCTTGGCTCCCACGTCAATGTTGACAGTCATAACTTTGAAGTTGTAGATAATTTCGTGGAGGGAGACCTCCACTCCAATGGAAGGACCAGGTGCACTGAAAAAAAACCCCGCAGTTAAATCAAATACTTTTTGCAGTTAAAGTACAGTAAAACAAAAGTATTTGTTTCAACAGCAAAACTCTTGACGGAAATACTTTGCTCTTGATTCAAATACTTTTTTTAAATGCGGCACTTTTGAATCAAAAGCGGCTGTGCTTTTAAAAATCATCTTATTAAAATCTAATATAAAAATAGTTGTTTTAAAGGTTTCGTATTTAATTTTCTTTGATTACAGTTTTTTAAATGTAAAAGTATTTGTCACAACCATTTCGCATTTAATTTTACTGTTTCTCCATACGATGACAGAGAAGTTGACGCTTACATTTTTCCATCGATCATTCTAACAGAAACACGTGTTGCGTGCGCAAATACTTTAATTTGGGTTTTATAGGTAAATATATGTGCTGAAAGTATTAATTTAAGTGAAAGTGATTACTTCAAGACATTTCGCGTTTAGTGAAGCTGCGCAAAAGGAGCTTACATAGTTTGCATTTGCATTAGTGTGCCTGCCGCATCGCCCGCTGCTTACGGAGGCTGTTTAAAAGGGACTTCCACAGATTTTTTTATATAAAAGACGACATTTGCGAAAAGTCTACTCTGCAGGTATGTTATGGTTTATATACACATTTATTTCAACAAAAATATGTGTTTAAAAACAATTTTTGTGCATTTTAGTTTACACTATGAGTGAGGAGTTGATACCATCAACTGAGCTGTCGTTATTTGCCGAGCAATGTCCGTTGGGAGATGAGGGTTTCGCACACATTTATAAGACGCTTATAAATTATTTATATTAATGTCTTTCTAGTTCGATATGCTCACGTGCTGTAGTGGTGATAGAACTATAACAAACCTTTCATCCACTCGAAGCTGGCTGAGCTCTGCAAGCACACCTTCAACATCCCCAAACAACGAACCCAACGTCGAAGAGGTTTTAAAAGAAACAGTAGCAGGTAACGACATAATAAAGAAGTACGAAAACTGTGGTTGCCTCCAAGAAAGTGACCAATCTGCAATAGTTCGCATTATTGTGGATAAACTGAACCTGACGTATTACGACGCCATGCTTGGAGCACTTGATGCAAGTAATGTCGATTTCTTCTATTGTGTGATTTTTGTTATTAATTTCAGGTTTTTTATTTAGATTGCAGGCATTATTATCTTATAAACTTACTACATGCAGTAAATAAAAACATAAAGCCCTCCATTACAGATGCACAAATGGATATGATGGTGCATCTTATAAATATTAATAACTTCCAGCAAAAACTTGACGAGCTAAATGAAAGCGCTCACAACGAGGGATTAACACTGCAACCTAGAGTTTTTGTTGTTGGTGAGAGTCCTCAAAACTTGAAGGAATTCTATGTCTGTGTTGACAACATTAAATATAAAGTAGGTAGCTTAATTAGGGCTATAGATTTAGTTGTAAAAATGTCTTTTGTATTCAACATTGAATATTCCGTAAAGAGCAAATATGTGTCGATTTTCCTTCAACGATATATTTATGATATTTCCTCTAAGGAAAAATTTCCCAAAATTGAAAATATTTTAAACAAGCTAAATAATGTTCAATAAAAATGCACTTGAAGAAAGACCCACACATACTTGCTCTATATGCGGAAATGAATTTATATTATTTGAAAATCTTTTTAACCATCTTAAGATTTTACATCGAACTCCAATTACTTTTAAGTATTTATGCCTTTATCAGAAATGCAATAGATATTTTCAAAACTTGTATAAGTTTCGAAATCACGCAAGTAAGCATGATTTTAATTGTAATCTTAATGAAAGCAGTAGTAGTAGTAGTTTGTCACTTTTGTAAACTTTACTCTGTATATTCTCAAATAAAATATATTTTTTATGAAAAAAGTAAATTGATATTGAAATTTTGACTGTGCATAGGGAAGTGGGCGGAGAGAGGTGGGAGGGGGTGTTAAACACAACAATAAAACAAATACGATTACATTTGAATCAAGAGCAATTACTGTTAATCTCAAATACTTCTACTGTTAACATAAATGTATAAGTATTTGCTACAACAGTGCCCCGTATTTCGATCAAAAGTGTTCCACTGTTAATTTAAATACTTAACGCATTTACTTCAACAGTGCTCGCACTTTTAAAACAAATACTCAAAGTATTTGGGCACGTTTCTAATGCAAACAGTATTTGTGGCAAATGCAGAATACTTTGGTTTTACTAGTTTTTTTTTCAGAGTGGAGAAGGACCTGTCTTCACTTGGTATTAATAATTGGCGCCAAACTGCCAAAAGGAGAGATGCGTGGCGCGCTGTTGTGAACTCGGCTATAACCGCTTAAGCGGTTTCTACGCCAGTCAAGAAGAAGAAGAAGTTCCTGATATAGCGCTTTATGAAAATCATTGGAAAACTTTTTCCGTCATTTACATCATTCATATTGTGATACCTTGTTGTTTTTGTTTGCGCCGATGTTAAGTTAAAATTGAATTCTTTGATGGTTTATCAATTTTAAAATGATCAATTGCGTACGGCTAATATTCGACGTATTTGAGCAAAAGACCTGAAAAATATTGTTGCTAAATAGTCTTTATCAGTCTGATTTTGATACTTCTGTATACTATACAAATATAAAAAAGTGGCGACTAGCGCCTCTTGCCAGCTATATGTGGACTAGTATCGATATATAATAGGAGTATTCTTATAATTATTCCTCCTAAATTTTTCCTATCTTCCGATCACGCGGAGTTTATTTATTATTTTAAAATGTTCAGTTGCAGAACTTTATCCATCAGCTAATTATAATTGCAATGTCAAGTGACATAAATTCTTAAGTGAGAAAACTTCACTTAATTGGTATATTTAAAGACAAAATCTTACTAAATTTTGAACAGTTTGCGGAAAAAAAACAATAAAAAATATGTGAGGAATAAGCCACCTAAATCTGGATTGCAAGGAAACCAAAAATCTTTACTGTTCAACTACTATTTTATAAACATTTTTTTTGTCTTAACGTCTGAAAATCAATACAAATTCTTAAACAACGCAAAAAGTATACTTATCTATTGATATATAATATATTCTCATTAGAAGGAACACAAGTTTCAGAGGAATCAAAACCCAATATAGACTAATTTGATTCCTCCAAAAAAGCTTGCAAATAAAGTTCTAATCTTAGGTAAACGGAATAAAGTGTCTTATTGCAATATACAGATACATGAAAGGCTTATACTTAAAAAAACAGTTATACCAACAACCTTTTCACATATGTAAGTTTATATTTGCATGTGGACAGTGGCAACACCGCTCAAGAGTGTGTACTTTGTTGCTAAACTAAAACTATAAGCCGGTGCTTCCGTATTTGCAATGGATGTTGCAACTGCACACTGTTTGGCTGTGGCAAGCATTTACTCAGCACGTCAGTCAAACAGTCAGGCCATCCGTCAGTCAGCGTGGCAGACAGTTAGCGTCTGCTGACTGCCTGTGCTTCATTATTATTAGGTTGCCCTCTTTTGCTTGGCACAAATTGCAACTATGGCACAAAGAAGTGTACCCACAGTAGTTGCTTGCCACACAACGCTTGCTAATTTTCTGCGCTTCACTATTTACAGTTTTTGCAATTTTTATTTTCAATTTTCGCAATCTACTCTATTTGTCTTCACTTTTCGCCACTCAGCTTACTTTTTAGATGCGTCACGCAGTGTGGCAGTGAGTGTAGCAAGTGTGTTGCATGCGCATGCGCAGCTTGATGCACGCAAAAAAGCAAAAACAGCCATGACTATTCACTTGCTCATAGTAACAGCAAAGTTCTTAGTAAGCGCAATTACAGATAGCACGTTCTTTTCATATTTTTTTATTTTCGTTTATTATTAGCAACTGTGGCTTGTGGCCACCACTTCGCTCATTACAATGCCATTGATAGACGTTCGCATCATCGGCGAGTGAATGTGCTGGCCATCAGGTGTGTGCAGCCCAAAGGCAATCGACCGGTGGCCAACCACTATCCCCTATCAATTGATCGGGCATTGATGTGCCATTACAATGCGCGTGGCAAGCTGCTTGCTGCCCGTCGTTGCCTGCCATCAGCCTTGGCTGTGGCAACATCAAACATTGATTTTCCACGTTGTCTGTGCATTGTCTGTTATCGCTTATTGAATTTTTGTTTTGATTGTGCATATAAAAGTTCTTTGGAAAATTGTGTATGAAAACTCAAGTCAAATCCGAAAGGCCATTCGCGGTTATTACCTCGCCATTTGCTTAACATTGGCCATCAATTAAAATTTATAGACTCTTAGCCATTTTAGCCATTAACAGCACATTTGCGGTTAGCTGCCCATTAAAATGGTTATTAGTTATTCGCTTTAATCTGGAAATATGATTCCGAGTGAGAGCCCATTTGAAAGACAAAATATTTAATAATAAAATGATAAGTGCACCGAATGGATTTCGATGGAATTCTTCATAAACCAGGATATTATAAGGCTCAGTAGGGATGGCTTTTCTTTAGCAAACAAATTGTATGCTCACATTCAATTCAATTCGAAAACTTAGCAATGGATATTTTTGTTTTAGAAAAAAGTCACAGGAAACCAACTGCGTCGGTTTGTATTTTGTTACCATTTTATATTAAATTATCTCAATGTGTATATTCTTTTTTCAACACATGCAACATTTTGTAAAATTCTCTTTCATTTTATTGCCCAAAAACGTAAAGAAAATTAAAGTGTTGCGCAGATTAAAAATAAGAAGAGGGAGTACATACTAACTCTTATGTAGTCAGAGTAAGAAAATTAGTTAGTTGGTTACGATTCTATTTCTTCCACTTCTTGCGAAACCCTACTTTTCTAATAGTTTTTTAATTAAAGCTCTATAAGGAGACAGTTACAGACCTAAGAGAGATCGATCCTTTTCATTGCTGGTTTTCGAAGGGTCGCTAAGAAATTTCAAAGTACCAAGAAGATTAATGGTGTTTTGGGGGATGGTATTCTATCGCTTCGAACTGCGGAGGAATGGTTTCGATGATTCAGAGCGGGTGAAAACGACACCATGGATAAGCCAGCCGGCGGAAGGCCTGTGGCGACCAATATCGATTAAATCATGGAAGACATCGAGTTAGACCGGCATATGGCATCTCGTGACATCGCCCAGGAGATTTGAGTTAGTCACCAAACCATCTGTAGAAGGCTGGATACCTAAAAGAGCTTGCTGTTTGGGTGCCGCATGATTTGACGCAAAAAACCTTCTGGACTGAATCAACGCCTGCGATATGCTGCTGAAACGGAACGAACTCGACCCATTTTTGAAGCGGATGGTGACTGGCGACGAAAAATGGATCACATACGACAATATCAAGCGAAAACGGTCGTGGTTGAAGGCCGGTGAATCGTCCCAAACAGTGGCCAAGCCGGGACTGACGGCCAGGAAGTTTTTGCTGTGTGTTTGGTGGCATTGGAAGGGAATCATCCACTATGAGCTGTTCCTATATGGCCAGATGCTTGATTCTACCATCTACTGCGAACGACTGGAACGCTTGAAGCAGGCCATCGACCAGAAGCGTCCAGAACTGGCCAACAGGAAAAGTGTAGTTCGACCAGGACAACGCCAGACCACACACTTCGTTGATAACTCTACGGGAGCTCGGATGGGAGATCGTATCCACCATATAGCTCGGACATATCGCCAAGTGATTACCACCTGTTCCTGTCCATGGCGTACGCCCTTGGTGGTGTAAAGTGGAATTCAAAAGAGGCTTGTGAAAAGTAGCTGTCCGAGTTCATCGCAAATAAAAAGGCGGGTTTTATGAAGTTGACGTCTAGATGGAAACAGATTATCGATATCTAACATTAACAACCTTCATTAAAAACACAATTGTTTAAAATTTCCGAATATAGATGTCTTCATAAAACTCATAAACATTTTTTTCTGTATGTTCTCAAACAAAACTAAGAACTTCTAATTCAAATATCATTAAATAACTTTCCAACGTAATGATTTCCCACTAAATGAACGTTAAACAACAATTAAAATTCAATTGAAATTAGGAAAAATTTTAATGCCTGGCTTAACAGCAAACCGATTGCGAAAAATATAAAATAATTACCTTTCAGCATTTTGTGCTTCTTTTTTCTTGCACATTTCCCCTAATGTGGCATAACTACACGTTTCGTGGCATAAAAACCGCTAATTTCCATAGAAACCACAAATATTTTGTGCAAAACCAACGCGTGAAATGCAGCAGCAAAACGCTTTTCTCCACACTTTTTGTGCGGTTGGTTGTATGCGTGTGTGTATGTGTGTGTTGTATATATGTATATGTGTCTGATTACCTCTGTGTGTAAGCTAAATTTAATGTGAAAATGCTTCGAGCAATTCATTCATTTGCCAGCAAAGCACATTGCAATGAGCGCGTGCAAAATTTTCAAAAGCCACAACAGCAGAAACAACAACAACACTCAGCAGCTACAATAACGGCAACCAAACATTTATGCCAAGTTTATAATTTTGTTAGCAACAGCAAATAACAAAACGTATCCACACGCATTCACCGCGATGCCACTGTCTACTAAATGTTGGATTATATATGTATGGCTGTGTGTTTCTGTATGTATGTATTGTATTTGGCTTGCGGATAACAATCGGTGGCTGTGTTGAATGGCGTTGACTTAACGCTCGGCTGCCAAACTATGTACAACAACAGCATAGTTGGCGAAATGCAAGCGAGGGTACTCATGTGCGGATATTCATATGTCTGTATGTTGCATGTATATATGTAAATCTGTATATGTTGCACATAAATATGTGGCAACTTCCAGTGTTGGCTGCTGTTGCTGCAATTCTTTGCTACTGTTAAGCTACTGCAGCGTAGATACACAACAATTTATGGCTAAACACACAAACACCTACAAATTTGCAACTACCAACCACCGCCATACTGTACAACTCGAAAGCACCAAATTGCCGTGATGATGCCCTTGTCTCTGATAATAATGTCTTCATCAAAACACTTTAGTGGCATAGTTGCGCCACGCAACTCTCATATACATATATATAGCTGAGTATATATTCTCTTGGTCCACACTCCTGCTTGGCAATCAGCTTTTGTTGCATTCTATGACCAAGCTGCAGTAGTTCGCAGTTGCTTGCCACTAAATTGTATTTTACGTCGAGGCGTTGCCACTGCAATTAGTTGGCCTTTGTTGTTGCACCACTTGAAGCAATCGGTATCTATTGCAGTGTTGTTGGTTGCAAATTCTTTTGTTGTTTATTAGCATTAGCGTTGTGAGCTAAAAATATATATCACCACAACGCTATGTCAAAATAATGAATCAGCAAAAATGCTGGAGAAGCTGCTGGCGGAAAAGTTTGAGTGGAGATCTCAAGTTGAAGCAGAAAATTTGCAAGTAAATTCTATTGAAATGTGGTTACCATCTATTGATAAAAATAATATATATTTTCGGAATAAAAAAGAAGTTCAATCATCAATCCGTTTCTTCAATATATAGACTATGTATAGTAGAGTGTATGTTTTAGTGAGGCATTATTGAGTCTGCTCCGAATTTGTCTGCCTAAAAAATGGCTCTAAATTGTTTATAAATAATATAATATTTCGATCAGTGGAAGCTTCAAATGAGAATCACTTAGAGTTCACAAAAAAAAACACGATTCTATGGCAAATGTTAGATATATGGTCGACACAAAGGCTCAATTATTTTAATGGAAGAGCTCAAAAAGTCCCACATGATCATAGAGAAATCCAGGTACGTCCAACAATAGGGGTTTTGTGTGGATTCGGAAGAATTGACATTCCTAGTTAACTTTTGCTTTAATCGACATTCGGGATATAAAGGCCCAAATGGAGTTCAAGAGACCTGCTGTATTATCAAGGGGTTCATTAAGGAAACAGATATCTTTTGGTTACCTCTGCCGCTAATTCGGATTCTAATTCTTGTGCTCGGAAAATACAAATCGAGGTAGAGTACAAAGAAGGTGCTACCATCTTTTCTATCCTGGCCATTTTGGGTGCGGTTGTCTAAACAAAGTACAGAGCTACAAAGCAGGAAACCATGATATGAATTTCGATATACATACGGTAAAAGAGCGACATTCAACACTAACATTGACAACTTTAGTTGCAACAGATTGGAGGACCACAACAAATAGCCTGCGATCCCAACAGATCGTCCGACTGTTGTAACCTAGAGAATACTTATCTTAAGTTGTTGGACTTTTTGTGGAAGATCTTGAAAGACTTATGTTAAGAGAAGAATATGTTAGTGGTGGAATCCGCACGATGCGTAACGAGGAATCCAGTCGAAGAAGAGTATCCCGAGGATCGGAGCGAACATCAACAAGTTTATTAATGAAATGGCAACTTATTCGAGTTGAGTATTCGTTTGGCGTCACTATCATATATGGTATCTTTTCATTAAATTTATGAAAAAATATGGTATATCTTCCCTTAAAAATCTTCCTTATGACTACCGAGATATATTTACTCGTATCTCATAGCAAATAGTAAAGTAGTCAAATGGCTTATTAAATACTGTTCCACTTTTGCTTTGAAATCGGCATAATAAATTGTTGCAGTTGTTGGAAATTGCGAAAATGATTGATTGCATAGCCGTTGGCAGCAGCAACTGCTTGTTAATCATAGTTGCTATCGTCAAACAAAGCAAGCGCTAACTTATAAATATGTATAGCCATATCAGTCGACTAGTTGCAACTACAAAAAGTTATATATGTACATAGATGTCACTTCACAATAAAAATAAAATTAAAAGATTGTGATTAAGTGATGAATTGCTACCGTAAACGAGTTCAAGCATATGCTTGAATGCTTGAAAAACTGAAGAAACGTAAAAAAAGTAATTGCAAAAAGTTTACACATAAATAGAGCAATAAATTGCATGGCCTTTAGCGCCATCTCAACTGCCAAAAGTTGTTTGCAAACAAATTTTTCTCCGCTCTCTGTCTGCAGTCGATCACTTCGCATGGCAGTGATTATCGTGGTAATTGCTTCTTTGTCAATTGTATATTGCATATTTTTATTGTTTTGTTGAGCTGCTTGTTCTTGCAATGCAATAGTCGTGCACTAAATGCCTCGCTTGCAGTTTGGCGCATGGCAATCAGGATATAGCGAGTGGTTCGTTAGGTTGCATGTCCAGCGATCATTAAACTTTATTTAGCGTGTCAACGTTTGGTAGCAGGTCGGAACAATCACAACACAATTGAGTTCTGTTGTTATCATCAATATATAACTAAACAGAGTTATTTACAATTGCATTTGGTCTGTGATTGTAATACTTTATTTTTCAAAAATAAATTAGACAATAAAATAAATTGCTGGAGCGCAATACATGAGTATATTAAAAATGGAGATACTTCAAAATTGTTTGAAAAGGAATTTAGTTTTTTGATAGCGTTGCCAACTATTTTCTTTCAAATTCAGACATTAACTATTTTCGTCAGAATCTTTGGATTATATAATAATAGGCTTCTTAGAAGAATGCTAAAAAATCCAGGGGCAGATAGAGTCACTAACAGTGAAGTTTTGTGAATAATGAACCGCAATAGTATAATAACAAGAAAAGCATCCTACCTAGGACATATTTTGAGGAACCTTAAAAGCGAGATCCTGCAATTAATTATCTAAGGAAAATTGAAGGAAAACGGGGTATTGATTGGAAAAAATTTTCATGACTTCGAAACATTAGAGAATGGACAGAAATACAGAGCGTTGGCAATCTCACAGATGTGGAGAGATACAGAGAACAATATGCAGCGATAATTAAAAACCTGTGATTTTCTAATATAAAATATTCGAATGCGAATAGACAAATAAAGAAGATAAGATGCTCGCTATTATCAGCCTTTTTCTTTCTTTATCCTTTTTAAATATATTTATAAAATTACATTGATCTTCTTTACTGTAACTTCTGATCTATATAATGCTATAAAATCATTCTATTTGCACGCTGAAGCTATTGTAATTGAGCAGATAAACATAGTAGAAACTACTCTCTTCCACTCTCTATTGTAGTGAAGGGTTTGTGGTTTTCAGTCAAGCTTTATTTCTCTTACTCTTCTATCAAATTTAGCACAATTTCTAGAGCTACATACACATAATTTTAAGATAGCTTATTTGGATAATAGTAGAGTAATTTCTATATTTTTGCAGCACTACTTGTAATTTTGAAATTTGTATTTGTACTTGGTTTCCATTCTCATAGCATTTTTGACACTTTTACTTTAGCCATATCAAAAATACTAATATGATTATGATGGATGGACCATCGAAAGGCCATGCCTTCATATCGGAGACTTTCTTAGACTTCTTTGGATGAAAAATACCCCAATGACGTTGACTAAAAACATTATTCGTTAAGCTGCTTGTACAGCTTGTATACTGATATTACTCATGTGGCATTTAGTGATTCTCAAGACTTCTCTGAATCGGTATATTGTTAGATAATAAAGTCCCTTCAAATGAATATAACATAGAATTTCAACTTTAACCGATCTTCTAATTATATTTTGAGGGTCTCTTGGAAAGGAAATTGTGCACCACAAGCCTTAAGATTAATTGATGGAAATAAAAGTGCCGATCCCTATAAAAAAATAGAGTGTATAAAACAATATTGAAGTTTCGAATTGTACGAGGGCTGCTATATATATTTCTGGCCTAGGCAACACTAAGTGTTGCCAGGCGCTATATGACATTTCCATTGGAAAGTTTGACGTTTTTTAGCATAACATCACTCAGAACGTTTTGTCATTTAATCGTGAATTGTTTTATTTACAGGGAATTAAAAAATTCATCTCGGACAAAAAATGGAATTAACTCCTGAACATTTTCGTGCGATCATTTTTCACAACTTTCGACGTGGATTATCGCGACAAGAGTGCATCGATGAACTAAAATCTTTGTATGGCTATGAAGCACCATCCTATAGTACTGTGAAAAACTGGTACAACGAATTCAATCGTCCGATGCTCGCTCAGAGACGAATTCCGTGAAGGTCGTCCAAAAACAGCCGTTGTGCCAGAAAACATCGATGCCGTACGTGAACTGATAATGCAAGACCGACATGTAACATACCTTCAGATAGAGGCATGCCTATGCATTTGAACACCTGGCCGTAAAAAAAGTTTGTTCTCGTTGGATCCCGCACAATTTGACAATCGCTCAAAAAAGGCTCAAAAAAGTGCTTCGAAAATTGGTTTGAGCGCATGCAAAAGTGTATAAATCTTGATGGAGAATATTTTGAAACACAATAAAACCATTTTCGTTGATAAATACTATGCCTGGGAAGTCTACCAATGAGCTTAAAAACTACTTTTTAATTTTTTTTGTATTTCCAACAACTTAGGTGGTATATAGATTGCGGTTTTCCATAATCATATTAATCTAATTCAACTTCAATCCACTGCTAACCAACTCAACAAGACTTCATAAAATACTCAAACCGCCGACTTCAATTAGCGCTGCCAAGCTTCCGGCTAGACAATTTTAGTGGAACAGTTGGAGCAATTGGAGCTTGCAATAAAGTATCACATTGAATGGAAAACAAATAAAGAGATAAGCTAAATTATTAAGAGCAGCTTACTGCCATAGCATTTTACCTATAAAGTGGCAGCTGCCGCCAGCGCAGCGTCTAAATTGCTAGTGAACTCTAACACGCGATCTATGCAATTAGGAATTCTGGTAATTGAAGTTTCATTAAATCAACAAGCATTTGTTATGAAAATAAAATTATTAAAAATGAAAACTGGAGTAGAAAATTTCATATTTCAACGCAAATCATGATTTAGAGCGTTAATTTCACATGCTATCGACTACGCATGCGCAACGCATTTTTATTGCGTTCAACAAAATTTGGTTCACATGCACCACTTAACAACGAAATTATTATTAGCTGTTAATAAGGCTGGAATTACAAGCTTGTTGGACTCAAGAAACAAGAAAACAAAATGATAAAATACAAAAAGAGAAGAAATAAAAAATACTGTGTCACTTAAGGCCTTTCTACCGCATTAGAAATGGAAAAAATTAAGAAATTAAGTACGAAACATAATGTAAACATGTTTTGTAGCGCGTCCGGCTGCGTCACTTAGCGGCAAATGCTGATCATTATTGACCAATGACTTCCGGCGGAGATGAAATATCGAATAACTGTCTCGCATTAACTCAGAACTCGCACACACCCATACACATTAGGTGGCTTCTCGGTATGTCGCCGCCGCCAACACTGCTGCGCGCAATTCTCGTAATCAAACGACGGTAAAAGCCGATCGATCGATTTATGTAGCCGACCAAGCGGAAAATTTCTCGTTTACGAACAAACAAAACAGTGAGTGATTAAATAGAGCAGGAAAATGCACGCGTAATTGTCGACGATTGCGCGGCGCTGATAAGTGTTGAGTGGAAAAAACGGAGGTGTTAGCCCACTAACACGATCACTGATCGTACTCGTACTCGTAGACTTGTTTACAAACAGTCAGTTGATCATAAGCGGTTACATTACGAAGATGAGTTGTGGAAATGCATTCAGACAAGGCATTACAGTTTGAATTTATATGCTTCGGTATGAAATTGGGGCAACAGTTGACGCGGCGTTCATGCAGATATCTTGAGAATTATGTATGTTTATCTGTTTTACAACTTCAAGTGATGTGTGACAGTTCTAGTTATCGGGCGCAGTCAAGTGACTTTGAAAATATAAGGCAGATGCTGCGAACCGACAAGGTGAGTGACAAGTAGACAAGATTGTAGGCAGTCTTGCCAGATCATTGATCTTGCTGACAGTTTTGGGTTAACTTTTAATTTGTCTCAACTGCGGTGGCTACTCAGAAAGCATTTTGATATATGCTGGAGTGTTAGATAAAGTATATGAATTATTGTAATTGTATTTATTGTATTAGTTTTGACTGTTTAATATTCCTTAATCAGGTTAATTCATGGTCTTTAGTAATGAATAATGTTTCCGCTGTAATTATGCTGTCAGAAAAGTATATCATCTATTGCATTCATACTTTTCGAGCAATTGTTTCCTAAACTGATTAATTCTAGGCATGAAAACACGTTTTTGTCAATGATCGTTTTTTTTATAAATATTTATCATCTCATTGTTTGGACTCATAAAAGCAAAAAATATTTTACAAAAGCTTTGGCAGTTGGTAACCCTCTGTTGGTTTTATTTATCAAAAATGTTCTTTTGTGTGATTTTTATGGAGAAATAAATTCTTGAGTTCTCTGTTAATTTATTTTTTGCTGGATGTTACCCAGAAAATTGGAGATATAAACAATTCTTTGAAGTAATAATATAGAGCACATCCATGTTCTATATATCGTATTAACCAAAAATGGGGCAAGTATTTTTGAAAGTCCTAATTCCAGTCTTTTATATGATTTTCGTACTTACTATTTTATCTTCTGCCAAACATTAATACCGGAAACCATGCCAATCTTATACACCTATATTTTCAAAACAAAGCTCAAACTTGTTTTTAAAAGTCTTTTTCACGGTATATTCAAAATGTTGTGCAAAAGTTTGACGAAGACATTCGAGATTTCAATATTTGGATATACGTGGTTAAGATCATGGAACATTAAGAGTGTTTATATCATCATCTCTACAGTAAAAATACAATATAACTACAAATATATATATTATATATATACTACAAATAAAAATATGAACACAATATTATTTCCGTTGCAATGACCAAGAGGGCAAATGTTTGATTTGTGTTTGCGAAAGGACAAAAAATAATTGATCCAACTCAATCTGTGATTCAGATACACCATGAGCCATTTAATGATTTATTAATATTATTGACTAACAGAAGTTTCCATATATTATTTATATAAGCTCTTAAATCATCACATCGGTCATGAAAGAGGATTTTCGTCTATCGTTCTGATTTGGCACGTTTTGTTTGCTCATATTATTCATAAAACATGGACATGACTTCGAAATCTATAGAAGCGGTTGGTGTTTTAGAAATTCCCATGGCAGTGGTTTCTAAGTAGCCGGTACGAACCCGGATTTTATGTGACCAAGGATTGGTACCTCCATTTTCTATTTTCGGAATATTTTGATATCGCTACAACAACAAGACAGATAGTTGGAGAAGCGTGCATACGTGCATGAAAATACTAAATTTATCTAGAATTACTTTCATTATCACCTTCGAAATATTAAAAGCAACTCTTGTATTAGAAACGAAACTGGTTTAGAAAGGAAGCAGCCAGAGTCTAACTTTTGGTTTTCTTTACATTCATTGAAAATATACAAGAAACAAATGTGTTACAACAAAGTAAACTAAATAGTTACACAGAAGGGATTGGAATTCTTTTAGAAATGCGTTAAGAAATAACTTCAACATATTATAGAAATTCGTAACCAACTGAGACTATTGCAGCCAAGTAGTAGTCCTTTTATAAGCCATTCTCTAAATATTTTTCGCTTATCTTGAGACATCTAAACAGCATCTTTGGACTCAAACAATTACTATGGAATTTACCATAACCCTTTAAATGAAAACATTATGCTTTGGCCGCAAATAACTAAACTAGAAAGATGTCTGGGTGAATATTTTCCACTTGCAGTGCTCTGTCACTTAATAATCCAGCTTTCGTTTCCATTTTGTGCAAATTTTTCAATGACTTGTTTTAATTGTTAACCACCAAATTTGTTACTGCCATAATCTGCACGGTTTTACGATGCATCAATAGACACAAATACATACATACAAACTCACGTAAGAACAGCGTATTATGTATAGACCGGCACGTGTGTATATACGCGTAACAAGCGGCACTTTATCTCGCTGTCAAACACGATCTAAGGTAACCAAATAAGAATCTTAACAGGTCAATCCGCTACCGCTGTGCCAACACCACTAGCCGTTGATCTGCGCGTCCGTCCGTCCGGTCGGAATGAAAACTGGCTCTAACGACATTGTTGTAAAGTGTTTACGACACATGCCTGTTGCCGCCGCCTATTTCTTCTTCTCTAATACACCGACTTGGGTTGGCTTTGCATCCGTCGGACTGCCTGCTGCTACGCATTGACCAATGTCTCGTTACGGTGACTATTGCGGCGGCGCAGCTGCTCGTAAAATATCGTTCTGATGTGGCCGGTGGCATAGTGTGACATTTTGTTGGCGCGTTTGCTGCTGTTTAGTCTTCTTCACGACTTTTATACTCTTTCTGTAGAGTGTAGATGCTATAAATTTGACAATTTATCCATTGCATTCATATTCAAATGAAGTTGTTTACTTTTGTCGTGTGCTTGTGTGCTTGTGTGTATTTGTGCTGAGTGATTATTGTTGCTTCAAGTGACGCAGAGAACAGTTTGCCTGACTATTAGGGTGTTTTTTTTTAAATTAGAATGTTATATTTGTCCAATATTAGATTTTTGTATAGGACCACTATTTTCGGAGCTAACTCGTATATATTTTGAACTAAATATTCATGTTGGATTCGTAATTTTTCTATTCAGAACTCTCTCGAGAATTATACATGCAAATCAACAATAAGATTAACGAGTTAAATCTATTAATTAGCTATGATAGTAATATGGTAAGTAGAAATATCGATTTCAGAATTTATATGAGATATTTTTGGGTACAGTTCTGAAAAATTAATTATATTTAAATTTATTTTTTCAAATCTCAAAAATGCAGTCTTAATATTAGGTTGGCAAATATCTCCCTTCCTATGTATAAAGCGCTACAGAGCTCGTATCTGGCAACACTATACATCTTAGAAAGGTTTTGTCATAACCTACAAAACGACGCTATGCATAATTAGTTTGGATATTGCGTTCAACAGTTATAGACGTGTAAACATTGAGTTCACTAACGGAGAAAATCGCGCTATTTTAAACTTTTCCTTCGTTAAAGGCAAATCTGCTAGAGAAACGTTCCGTGAGATTAATGGTGTTTTGGGGGATGGTACTCTATCACTTCGAACTGCGGAGGAATGGTTTCGAAAATTCAGAGCGCGTGAAAACGGCACCATGGATATGCCAGCCTTCGGAAGACCTATGACGGCGAATACCGATCAAATCATGGAAAACATCTAGTTAGACCGGCATGTGCAAAACCATTTTAAACCATCTGCAGATGGCTGCTGCTGAAACGGAACGATCTCGACCTATTTCTGAAGTGGATGATGAGTGGCGACGAAAAATGGATCACATACGACAATATCACGCGAAAACGGTCGTGGTCGAAGACCGGTGAATCGTCCCAAACAGTGGCCAAATCTGGAATGACGGCCAAGAAGGTTTGCTATGTGTTTGGTGGGATTCGAAGGGAATCATCCACTATGAGCTGCTCCCATATGGCCAGACGCTTAATTCTACCATCTACTGCGAACAACTGGACCGCTTGAAGCAGGCGATCGACCAGAAGCGTGCAGAATTGGCCAACAGGAAGGGTGTAGTGTTCCACCAGGACAACGTCAGACCACGCACTTCGTTGATGACTCATCAGAAGGTACGGGAGCTCGGGTGGGAGATTTTATTGCATCCACGATATAGCCCGGACATAGCGCCAAGTGATGACCATTTGTTCCTGTACATGGCGAACGCCCTTGGTGGTGTAAAGTTGAACTCAAAAGAGGCTTGTGAAAAGTGGCTATCCGAGTTCTTCGCAAATAAGAAGGGGGCTTCTACGAGGTGGTATTATGAAGTTACGGTCTAGATGGAAACATATTATCGAACAAAACGGCGCATATTTGAACTAAATCCGATAACTGTATCACTTTTTATAAAGCATTGAATAAAAGGCAAAAAAGTCAACCTAATATTATAAACGCCTCCAATTCAAACTTAATTATTTTGTATTTTCGATAGGATTTGAAGTTTATGAAATCTGGTATAAAAATTTTCATATACATTTTCAATTTAGTACCACCCTAATAAAATCTTGAAACATTTCAAGAATCATTTGCATCATTAATCAGTTGGTACCGTTAGATTTTTGAGAGGCGTTGCGTTCGTATGGTATTAAGGAATGTATTGTGTTCTTGGTACAACAGCCTATTCTATACATAATCGTAAAAGTTATAAAAAATAATTTCGAAATTGTCAAGAATTTTCTATTTTCGACTTTCAAACACATATTTATTATAGCATGTGTAAGTATGTACTTAACTAAAAATATATATTACAACCGTACAAAAGAACTAGGTTAACTACATTTGATTAATACACAGCCAACAATCTCTAGTACTGTTATGCAAATTTCTGATATGGAAAAATGCACTAACTTTAAATATATTAATTACAATAGCTGCAGTACAATGGCATTATCATTATAAACATGGAAAAGCCAGCGCGTCACACAATCAGCCTTCATTATTGCTTTCTAATAATAACTACTATACTTTGTATATTTTCCACAATTTCTTTCATTTCTTTCTAATCAGCGGCGGAATATTTTCCACGCTTGTGATTCTTTTGAAGCGTCGGCTGACTGCAATGGCAATGAATCCATCATTCTGTGGGACGGACGCCTGTGTTGTCAGCGGTTGCAAGAATGTGGCATTTGTAATTCAAATTAGCTGCAATAAAGCTTTATCAACTGTCTACTTTCATGCTTTCTTTTTATTGTAACTGTACATTATCATAAATACGAGCATAGCAAATATAGATCTCTTGTACGGCACACTTAAAGGTCACAGTTGGCTTTGTGATCATACTTAATGTTCGTATAAGTAATGACTTTATTCAATTAGAAGATTAAGGCGAGAGAAAATGCATATATTTTTGATAAAATGCTGAGTGTTATTAGTATTAAGGAAATTGACAGATTTTCAGGGTAAGATGTTAGCGGAAGACAAGTATGTATGACATAAATATTAGAACAAAATTATATAAAATGCATCACTTTGGAGTCATATAGCTAAGGAATAGTTAAAATATAAGAATAAATCGAGATTGAATAAGATAAGTGTTAGTATGGAAAGCTCTATAAAAAAAATTACATAGCAATAGAATTTCAATGAGATTTAGCACAATTAGGCATCTCAAAAATGATATTCCAGGCTTTAAACTTATTAGTATCGATAAACACTGTTAAAATATCCAAAAATTGTAATACAGGCATTAGTAAGCCCTGTGAATTTCATAAAATTGTTAGAAGTCCACAACTCTTCTAGATATTCTAAATGGGCTATGAAATTTCACTGACTCCCAAATCAGTATGTCACAAGAGCTTCAAGAAGATTAGTATATTACGAATCATGATATTTCTGCTTGGGAGTCGTAGTAAAACGTAATTGACAATGAGGTTTCTATGTAATATTGCAGCATAAATCAAATATGACGTTTACATGTCTCCTGTGATATATACACTATTCAAGCTGTTACCATTATTGAACCAGACCTGAGGACATTATACTATCTTTTTTGACTATGATCGCCGGCGTTCAATATATTTCTGGCCTTTTCGTGGTTTCTTAGAGTAGATAAACATCGATTTATTACACGAATAGCCAACTTATCAGATTTAGGATGAAACAATGTTATACGTTGGTTGAAGAAAACCGTGGTATAAACCAGAGGTTTAATGCTAACCATTTAGGCAGACTATGAGCATTATATTCGAGAAATACAGCTGTAAAAATAACTAAGACTTTGTATTATACATTTTAGAAGAACTTCTTTCTCATTTTAGAAGAATTTCTCAGAAAAGTCATATCTGACTTCAGCCTCACCAGTCTCTTCTCTTTTCTAGCTGATGGTTGGACTGAACGAGTTCTCTTCTCTAGGAGATATAAAATACCGGAAGCATCGCTGTAATCGATAGGATGAACTACTCCTCAGAGACTTACAGATCCCACCAATCCAACTAACTTTTAACCACAAAGTTCATTGTTCTTCAGTGCTTATTTTAGGTTTATTGATAATGTCGGATAGCAAATCTTGAAATCTTAGGATCATTTCCTTCATTGATTTTGCTTATATTAATTTAGTCATTTGTGTCTTACGACTTATTTTTCACACTCGCATTATGTCTCCTTTCTTAACTATTTTGCTATTTCTCTTAACGTATAAGGTTTCATCCAACATTTTCTCGAGGATTCGAGATTTTATATTAAATGGTTAAATAATTTTATAATTATTATTATAAATATGTATTCTCTACTTATCTACTTATAGTTTTTTGAACAATACTGATAATTAGTATTAGTTCTCTTAGTATTGTATATTCCCTGATCCACGGGTTGTAACTATTTTTTACGGCAGACTAATAATCATAAACTCCAATTTAAATCCAATTTCATTGTTATTTATGAAGGGAAGTCACATATTTTCTCATCTACATAATTTATCAGCCACTAATTAGTCGATAAAAACAACTTTAACATAATCGCTTAATTAACAATTCAAATGCGATTCATTAAAAAAGGAGAGTTATGGGCAACAACGATTTCCACACTTAATTTCATAAATGTCAATATTCGATTAAAAGTTGTTCAAAAGTAAATAATGTCTTACAAAAAAGGGCAGCAATTCAAATATGCGAATGAGACCCGATTGCTGTTTGGCGCCCACTCAACCGAACTTGTGTCAACATGTGATTTATACACATTTAAATAGTTGACACTAACAAATAAGCGCACACTACAACGCTACCAATTTTGGCCAGAGGTAGTGGAGTGTAAGAGTTGTGGATTGACATATAAATATACAAAGAAGTATATATGAGTCTATATATAGACGGGTGTTTAGGCTACGATATGGAGGTGTAAATTTCATTGATATATTTTGCTGCCTTTTAGGTTTTCTGGCATTTTTAATATAATTTATTTTGTTTTTATGTATTTTTTGTTGGTCTACTACTATTACAGTTGGCCCGCTTGTCGGCATAAAAGGCAAGTTTTTATGGCTGCTTTGATTTGAGCGCGCGCAGCTGCATTTTGATTACGATGGCTTTTTTGTGGTTTACTGTGCCACTGCCGTGCCACCAATCACGATTCAGAATTGTGGTTTGCCGCTCGTAAATGGAGACAATTGAAACGCCGAGTTGCTTTCGGCAACCAGCAGCCCGCAGTTATTGCGCGTGCGCGCATTCATTCCTACAAATTGCGAACAATCAAAGCAACACTCAACTAATCATTCGGCTGGTGAATGCGTAATCAGAGCAGACAGAACAGCGGGGAACTATATTGAAATGCAGTGACTCAATTTACGCTGCATAATTTTCAGTTATTCATTTAGCTTTTTTTTTTGCCGGTGGCTGCTGCGCATGCGCCAACGCCTTGAGAGTTGTGAAAGAAATATCACAAAAGTTAGACATTCATGTATACAACAATGCAAGCAGCCACTGTAGCGGAAAATTGCTAATAATCTGTAGACTTGTGATACTCATTTCTTGGTGTTTGTGAAATTTATGTTTGACATAACAAGACAGTTAACTTTTTATGAGTGAAATAAAATGTTGGCACAAAAACCAGCAGCAGTCTACTGCAGGAAGCTGGAAGAACTGCACAAAAGCTTGCTGTAAAAGCATGCAATGTATGGAGTCCCAATGCAGTTATTATGTAAATCACAGTCTACTTTATAGGTATATTTAATTATGTAGACTCAACTAGAGTTATCTGAAAGCTCATGTATATTAATTGAAACAGTAATTATGTAGTAATTAAGTAGTAATTAAATAATGTAGTGCTAACATAATTGGTGTGTCTACTCACGGAAGTTGTTACAATGAAGTTGTTCGCTTCATAAAAATGCTTATAATTCTCAACCAATTTATGGTTTAGCTCATAACAACTTACTTGATGAATACAAGATCGAATATTTTTATTTAGTCTTTAAATAAGATTATATTCGCTGGTATTCTAAATAAACCTTGAACTTTTTCCATTTATTTCTAATTCAAATATATGGAACTTTATTATACTAGAATTGATGATGTTTGTCTAAAGACTACAGATTATGGAAGCTCAACTTTGCAAAGTGTGGATAAGTATTTTGAGACAGATAAAATGCTGCTAGCACAGTCTAGGTTTTATCTGACAGAATTAGTAACAAATAAAGACGCCCAGTACATCCTGAGTACCCCCAACTCCATATCAACATAATATTATATTATTGTAAGATCGTTGAAAGATCTCAAGAACTGATGACTTCTGGACCAACATGACTTTAACACTGCCGAGGCTATGTAGTATACTTATAAGTACTTACTTAATTGAAAGAAACCCCCTGGCAGTAAAATCTATCTAGGTTCCTGCCATTCAGATTTCCGCTTCCTTAAATTACATTTCTACTAAATCACTATAGAAAAAATAAATATGTTAAAGTTAAAGTTAGCTACAAGTGATCTCTTTAGTTTTTTAGTTCGATGGGGTTACTAATTTATTATCTGGTAATACTTTGTAGAAGACTACTGTTTCAGTGAAATAGGAACAGTACTTTTTCTTGTGGAAGCGGGTGTGTTCGTGGATTTCAGAAAAATGGGAAAATATATGCTCGGTAATTCGATTATTGTTATTAGAAGGGGATGCGGTGATGCTTCAACTGCAAGTCGGCTTCGAATTAGCCCTGGTGACCTCAAGAAATCGTATTTTCGTACGGGTTAAACAACTTGAAGCACCGCTCGGTCAAGTGTATCGAGGAAACTATATTGCGAAAAAGTTATCGTTTCTCCAATATTTTCATGATTATTTTGTAGGCTAAGTAGTTATCGAACCGTCTTTCCATACACAGTAAGCGAGGCTATCTAACCATCATTAAGTTCTGAAAACCGTGGTGTTAGTAAACTTGCCGAATTGGTACTATTGTTTAGATAAAGTTTGTGTTTCTTTTAAAATGTAAAGATCAATATTAGAGGAACATCGACCAATGCTTAATACATATCCAAAGTTGAATGAGGCTACTTGAAGGCAATATTTGAGACTTGCAGATAGTATGGCAATCCAATTTTGTTGGTTATATTATTGGTGTTTCGTGTTCCAAAGATTACTATGGTCTATGTTTTAATATTTTAGAGAAGAATAATTAGATTATCTATTTCCCATTTTGGATAAAACTATTCTGTATTTGGAGGACATATTTTTTGATTTCCTTGGAGCCATTGACCCATTCTTTTAATATTATAACAATTCTATTTAGCAATATGAATTCCATAACTTCCTAGACAAAAACAATACAAAGAAACTTGCATCCAATGTTAACCCATTTATTAAACATTTTCCCTCTGTAATTATACAATTAGCATTTTTTTTGCCTGCAATTAAACGCTTAATGCCGAACATAAAAATTACCTTAGTCATCAACAAATTAGCCTTTAATAAGCAGCGGTTAAGCAAGCGCACATCAAATGCTACGGTGTTATTATTTTTTCAACACACCAGAAGACAGCAAAAAAAAACAACATTAACCCACAGAACCAACACCAATACCAGAGTATTTAGTATCTAGGTCTCTCGAGCTTTTCACGCTTGCTTAGTTGCCAACAATGGGCGCTAAAGACAACACACAAGCGTTGGCACAACAACAATGAAATTAGCTAACATTTGTTGTGTGAGAGCGCAACAACAATTAGCATTTATGTATTATAACATCACTTGGTTTGGTGTTGCTTGCTTTGACTAATTTGCAAAATGCGTTGTTCATAAATCATAAAACAAAACGATTATATATATTTATATATATATATATGTCTATACATATATTATATATACATATGTTCATATAAATATAATATCACAAATGCCCTGTGCCTATGTCAAATTAGTGTAAATGAGTGGAGCAGTTAGTTAAGCGTTTTTAGGTGAGACAAAGGGGCACATATATGTATTCATATATATTCATATATATTTATGCTAATGAGACTTCATAAAAGAGACTCAGCATCAGGTGTATTATATAAATATTCTACATTCTCAAGCGCCAGTTAGTCAAGCGGTCATTGAGTCAGTTAGTTAGTGAGTTAACAGAAGGGACAGCTTGCTGTCATTCTGAAGACAGGTTCACAGCACAAAACAAAAAAAATTATTCTCATATGTTTTATAGTTTCTTTCCACAACCACATTTTTGGCTCCATCCGTCATTTGTCACAATTCAAACTATTTTTGTTTCTTTTTTCCCTTTTCTCGTCTGCTTACTTTATCTTTACATTAATGACTCTTTTGCATTATTAACGGTTCACTGTATGCAAATTAATTTCCCAAAAATATAAGCTCACCATTTCTTCAAAGCCACAGTCGACTAATTAAAACGCCAAAAGTCAGATTAAATTCATTAGTTTGCGCGCATAAAAACCATATATTTTGCAGTTGACTTGATTTTATATAATTAGTGCCACGAAATGGGGAGATATATGTGCAGTTAAGTGCCTTAATTAATGTGAGAAATTGTGTTAATCATTTTTATATGAATGAGCTCGCATTATATGAATGAATAATAAAGTTCAAAGTTTTTACTTTAATATTTTATTTATGACAAAATTTTTTATTTTCATTAAATTTATGCAACATTGAACTTTCGAAAATGTGGCATTGTAATAGCAATTGCCTTGAAAAGTTACATATTTGTATTTATATTTTTTGTTAAAATTTAGAATATGAATGAGAGAATAAGATAACGAATATATGAATAGGTGTATATGTAACTTGAAAAACATTTTTATCTGCATTTAACTGTAAGTTTTTGCTGAATACTTGCAAGTCAGTTTTTGTAATCGATTTTGAAAATTTTTAAAAAGTTGAGTTTTAATATATAGAGTTGCCACACTGATTCAATTTCTTTATAAGTATTACTTTTAAATTTATATTCAGTACAATGTTGGTACCAAATGAATATAATTGAAGAGAATTAATTAATAAATAATAAGTTTTTATGTTTAGTTTAGTTTAGTTTAGTTCCACCATATTAAAATTAAATTTTTGTTTTGAAGTATTTAATAAAATTTGTTTCCAAGAAAGGGGCCATACAATTAATAATTTTAATCCAATATAATAAATGTGGCATGAACAGATAAACGCCTACAGATGGTAACCCGAATATAAAATGAACTTGATGATGATGTTTTTTCATTTTATTAGAAAATTCTTTCGCAGGATTCCTTCTAATCTCAAATTAATAAATTTAAAGAATTCAACATCCGTTTCGCTGGCAAAATTTTGTTTTACAAATATTATGAACCAACATCGCAATTTTAGTATTAAATTCCAGTTCCTTTTATCGCAAATATCTCCAATAAAAATTTATTACCATTGCCTTGTATCACCATTATATACAACTTAAACTTTATTGCTTCCAATAAAATATAATATTACATGCATTTATGTAGATAATATATGGCTTTTAGCTTATAATAAAATTCTAAAAATTTTTACTGCGAAGCGAGTTTGTGTCTTAAGTCTTTTGTTGGGCACGCCGCATGTTAGAAGTGTTAATTGATTTGCCAGCTGTGTGATGGCTTTAATACAACAACATATGTTATGTGTGTTTTGTAGAAAAGACCTTGAGATTAAGAAGGCCTTTTGTGCATAATTTATCGAAAGAAATGTGAGAAGAGCGGAGTGAAATTAATATAATGGCATGTGCCAAAGTGCTAAAATATGTAATAGGTGTATGATATGGTATCAAAGTCTTTAAAGTCTTTATAGAATGTTTTTTTTTTGCATTTCTGGCTTGAAAGTCGGTAATCGCTGTTTACAGGTGTGGCTGAGTCATCTCATGGATATGAAGTGAATTTGTTTTTGTGGACATTTAAGCAATACAATAACTTATGAGAATTTATAAGACAGATTGTAAAAATATTTTTTTCTCCATAAACGGAAACTTATAATTGTAATTTTTTTTTTAATTTTTAATTTTTTATAATTTTAAATTTCAAAAAAAATTAATTTTTTATAATTTTAAATTTTGTAAGTATTTTCTAAATTTTGTTTAATTTTTTTTTACGTTTTTTATATAAATTTTAATATTGAAATTCTTATTTATTAACTCACATTTTCAACCAACCGCTTTATATATAAATAATTAGTATTATCAACTTCTTTTCAACCACCTCTTTTCTGCATTTCACTTGAAGAAAATCCTAACGAATTCAGGTCACAAGAAAATAACACATTTTACTCACTCAACCCCGCGAGAACACTACCATAAGCATTTAGAACAAAAGAAAACTGCAAACACGAAGATGCGCCGGCGCGCCAGTTTTTCACATGCAGTGTAGTTGGAATGACAGCCACAAAAACTAAAAACAACAAAAACAGCATCACATAACAGTAACATAAACGGTTATTGACCTACAAACATAAATGCAAAGCAACAACAATGAGACTATGAACAAATGCTGACCGCAGCAATTATTTAGAACACAAACAAATGTTTATATACATTTATGTGCGTGTGGCCGTTGATTATACGGCAACAATTAACAGTTGAATGAGACTTGCGTCGTCAAGGTGCGAATAGCCATTTAAGATATCAATTAGTCGCTTAATGACTGGAGTGTCTTTATGTGCGAGCAAAAGAAAAGTAAAAGATTGATGTTGCTGTGCAACATTTACGATGTTGCGGCAGAGTAAGGAGTTCTAGAAAGATTAGGTGATAATGGAAAATAGAAATAAATTAATTAAAATATGTAAAAAATTATGCAAAAACATTAATTTTTTATACTCAGAAAGATGCATTAACTCGTATACATAAGCAAGCAACATGTTGCAGCACTTGAAGCGCGCATGTTTTTGCCACTTGCGTGTTGCTAGCGCTTGACCAATAAATTAGTCAAACTGATAAGATAATTAAAATGTAAATTTTTTCCAACTAAGTGCGCTGCACTTACATACATGCTCAAACACACACCGCAGCTGCTTTCCTCATTGCCTCGACAGAGACAAGTACTTTTTTAGTCGCTTCTCTATTACGTTTTCCCTGCTGGCCAACAGCAATTAGTGGCAATTGCTTGCTAGGAATGTTGTGTTCGGCGCGAAATTGACTGAAGGAATTCTTCTGTGGCGCAGCTAAAAGCCGCTTGCACATTATTACATATACGCGTATGTATATATAACAGGTTTGCGGCGCAAAAATGTAAAATGCCAAACAAAAGACGAAAGACTCAAGCGACAAACTCGGCTGAATTCATTAAAATACACATGTAACTAATAAAGCATACAAGGAAGGCCTGCGCCACATTCCATTCACGTGTTTGCCAACAAATTGTTTTTCATGCCATTGACAGTTCTCATTAGGCGCGCATTTGTTCGAATTCGGATTTAATGGAAAATAATAAAAATAATGGAATTAAGTTTGATTTATTTTCGTTTAGAATTTTTAGATATAGATAAATATTTATTTTGTGGGCGTATTTGCGATATGAAATTTGTTTATATAGAAAATTATATAAAAGCCGTTGGATTTTAATATATTTTTTTGTCGTCGTATTATTTGATAATGAATGATTTTTTAGAATAAATGTAAGAAATCGATGTACAAAATCGAAGAAAAATAATATATATTAAATTTCTGAGGATAACCGACAATCTGCATTAATTTTAATTATTTATAGTATTTCATCATACTTACTTATGACTTACTATTTATACCGTTACTCTAAAAAGTTTTTTTTAATATTTATATTAAGATTATTTCTTGCCTGCTAAGAGTGGTAAGTGCTTTCTCATTATTATTAATATTTTTACCTCCTCGAATCTACAACCCACCGAACACTCATGTACAGCTCCATTTATAGGAAGCCCGTGTTCGTGTTGGAGAGTAAAATGGTCCCTTGGAATGTTTCGTACTCAAATAACCGCAGCCAACTTTGCTCAAAATATAAATAAATCTAACAAAAAGTAAAACAAATATTTATTCTCAGCTTCCCTTCACACCCCTTAAGTAATTTAAATAAAAATTTCAATAAATTTTTTATATACATACCTATATAAATTAAATAGACGATTATACAAATTATACAGATTATTTTAAAATAATAACTTCAATCAGTTCGCGAGTTAAGCATGAATGTGGTTCAAGAGAAATGAAATGGACGATTTTCAGAGAAAGCAAATAATTAGAAAACTATATTACCTGAAGTGGGTACATTTTCGAATAGAGTTGCAACCAACGATTAAAATATAACTGTGAAAAATTTAGAAAATGTGTGCCAAATAAAAATCCTTTAGGCAAGCTTTTCGAAAAATATGCAGTTAATTTCAAATTAGCCATATTTCGAATAGGATTGCTACAATCCCTTACAAGTAAAAATCAGCTAAATATCATTGAATGCATGCAAGACATAAGCAGTTTAAGAAAGTCTTTCGAAATACTGAATTATTGATGACCCCAATTTTTACATATTTCGGAAAATAGAAATATTAAAACTGGTAAAAGACGGCTGGCGTAAGGGAATGATAACCTCACGCAGCACATTGAATATCTACATGGATGGTTCGAAAATGGAGGACGGGCTAGGTGCGGGAATATACTGTCCGGAGTTAGGTGTAAGGCAGCCTTTTAAACTTCCGAACCACTGCAGAATTTTTCAAGCGGAGGTGTTTGCTATTGGGAAAGCCGCAGAGCTAGCCCTCAATACAGCAGCCGGCTAAAAGTGGTTTGGATTCCAGGGTGGGAGTGGAGAGAGTAGCTAGGAACACGTGTCTTCACTTCTACTGGGTGCATAAATAAAGACATTGAAGGCAACAATATTGTGGACGAAATTGCCAAGAACGGTGTAAAACTGTCTTCCGGAAACGCGACTGACATTGGCAAACCCATGCACTGTCTATACGATGATCTAGGCAGGGGCATGACAAGAAAAATCCTAATACGTTTTACAAATATACCGGGGTGTAAAACCACTAAAGCCATGTGTGAAACGGTAGACCAAAAGTACATTAAACTCATGCTGTCACTCGATAGAAGGGACTGAAGGAGTTTGGTGGGAATACTCACAGAGCACTGTCTGGTGGCGGCACATGCCTACAAAATGGGACTTGCAGATCGAGATGACTGCAGGCAATGTCAAGAGCAAGGTGTAATAGAAATAATGAAGCATCTCCTGTAGAGAAGGATGCCTACTCCTCGTGGACAACGTGACGGCACTCCATCTGGTATCGCAAATGACCTAAATGGTCTATGTGTGGCGTATTGGCCTACCAGTATAACCTAACCTAACCTAATAGAAATATCTATAATAAAGTCGTGGAAAGTATTTTAAAGTTCGTTTAAAATTAGTCATATTTTCCGCCATCTTTAAAAGTAAAACTCAATAAAATGTTGTAATATTGTATTGTTTATGCATTAAAAAAAAATTAAGAGAACTCGTTGGGGATTTGGATTGATATATATTTTTTAAAGGGTTGCACCTATCCATACAATTAAAATTGAGCAATATATTATACAATAAGTGCCACACATTAGGCACTTAAGTAAGCCTGGAATATCCTAAGCACCTTTTCAATAATGATTTTGACATTACTTTCGATATACTCAAAATAGTTTGAATCCTGAATTATGAGAAGATGACCTAAGACTATTTCTATTTTGTGTATAAATTTTGCTAGTAAAATTAAGCGTGTGATATACAAAATTGTAAAATCGTTACTCGTTCTACACTCATAAGATCTCTGAAGTACAAAGAAGAAAATTATTTATTTATGTAAAGGTAAGTATGAAAGTCAATTAAAACCAAATAAAGAACAGATAGCAGCTGTCCATTGTTCCATTTCATTCATTAATTTTCCGCTTTCTCAACTGACTAGTGATCACTGACTACTGAATAATCACAGAAAAATACCACATTTATGCTTCAGTAATAATTTCCTATGAAGCTGTAACATTACAGAGCATCAGTATTTTCGTGAATTAAAGTGCCAACGAAATAAATATGTAAAATGAAAAAACGGGTGTAATTTTAACAAAAGCTACAACTATGCTTGGTGGCTCGACGATTTATGTATGGTAAATATATACACCAGTATGTGTGTGTGTACAAGTTGGTGCAGCGCCAGCGGCTGCAAGTGAAAGAGCCACGCCAACGACGCCAACACTGCAGTTGCCACATTTCTGAAAGTCAACCATAGTGTTGTTGTTGTTGCTACTATTGCCTTGCTTGTTGCATTTCCCCCAACAAATACAAACACAAATACAGCATAAATACTTCACAGCTGCGGTGTGAGATGTAGCAGCTAGCGTTTTTGGTGCCGACGCGGCGATTTGATTTGCTTTTGCTAAAAGCGCGTAATTAACCTGATTTTTCTCTAAAATAAAAAAAGAAGAAGGAAAGAGAGTGTAAGAAATAGCTATTTCAACGCTTGCGATATAGCTACAGCTTGGCATCCAACAACAAAATAGCGTAGCAAAGCGAATGCCATGGCTATAAATAAAGCAACAACTCCATCAGTCAGCGGACGACCAGCAAACACATACACAGCATACACTTGCAACAAGAAATTTAATTAAAAAATACTAGCAGCAAATAGTGGAAGCCAGTAGCGGTGTTGGTAACTGTAGCGACAATGCCAATTACAACAACAACAATAGCTTTTGTTGTAGCTGGCACCACTCGCAGGCGTTTTAATTGCAATTGTCAGTTGTTGGCCACAAGGAGGGTGGTGGGTGACTGCGGGCAAGTGGCAATTGATTGCCTTTTACGCCAACTGGTTTGCGGGTTATTGATTTGGCGCATACGACAAAATATTTCGCACTCTCACTTGTGACACTAGAAAGTTTACGCACCACCATTTGAGGGAAATATTGAAGGATGCATGTAGATATTTATTGCTCAGTGAAGTAGTTGACTTGCAGAAAAAGTAATTTTTTATATCTATTGCTTAATATTTTATTGCTTATATTAAAATTTCTTCAATTGGTCTGAGCCGTTCAAATACCATAAAGCTGCAAAGAAGAGTGAGGGTAATCACAGTCCCCACCTCCCACCATTTTTAAAAACATAACTGACTTTATATTGCCAATAATGCCTCAAGATGACATATGTATCTCCTCAAAATAGTTTAATGAATTGGCGATCAGTTGGGAGGCCGATTTCTTGATATGATTCGGTCAAGAAGATCTAGTTCCAATGAAGTGTAGATTTCTGTGTTACTTATTTATCTTATGTAACTATTTATGGAGAAGTTTGCTTATGTTATCTGAATTGGCATACATGGTGTTTACGCATTTCAAGGGTCACGAAAATTGGTTTGAAAAATGATTATTCCGCTAGATGTCGCTGGAGTAAAATTGTTAACAGAAATGGAATTACTATAACTAGTATGCACCTTACAATATTAAATATTATCGTATTTCTTGTCAAATTATTTAATTTTAGAACTCCAGTATCACACATTAAAACAATTAAATGTATTTTCTGGAAATATATTTTTATACTCTCGAAACAAAGTTGCTAAAGAGAATATTATAGTTTTGTTCACATAAGGCTTGTTTGTGTCACCCAGAAATAAAAGAGTTAGATATGGCGTTATATATATATAAATGATCACGATGACGAGTGGAGTTGAAATCCGGATGTCTGTCCGTCCGTCCAAGCGATACTTGAGTAAAAATTGAGATATCTTAATATCTTAATGAAACTTGGAAACACATATTCCTTAGCACTAACTAAGCCATAAATTAAGCTATTGAAGTAAAATGGTAGGAATGATCGCACTATGAAGGGGCATATGTGGTTGTATTTTTTGAAAACTACTAAAAATGCTTAAATTCAGGAAGGAAACCTACCAGAAACCTTAAATTTCATTATAAAGATGGTACAGAAAAGCAGCATTCAAAATGATATAAAAAAATTTAAATGGGCGTGGTTCCGCCCACTTATAGATCATATCTCCGAAACTACTCGACCAATTTCAATGAAACTTGGTTTGTAATAGTTTCCTTACATCCCAATGATATTTTCTGGAAATAGTCCAAAACGGATCACAACCACGCCTATTACCATATACCAGAACTTTGAAGACGATCTGAATCGTGTACTTTACAATATGTAAAGTAAGCACTGTGAAGATATCGGTGCAGAACTTTGCAAACATACTGCATTTAAAGCGTGGCAACGCCCTTCTAAAAATCGTCGAAATCGGTCCATAAGTTTTCAAGACCCTACATATCGAATATGAGGACCTCGGTGCATCTAATAAATTTTTTACCGAAAATATAGTTAAGTCTGTCAGATATTTTGAAGAAATTCAGCGGAAATATTTTTATTCTAATAATATGTTTCCGTGCCAAAAATGAGTGAAATCGGGACATAACTTCCCCTATCTCCCATATAACTAATATTAGGGTATTCAAACTTTCAATGGACTTTATACCATATATATGCCGAATATGTGAGTCAAATTGTTTGTTATATTAAAAAAATTAAATAAATAAATTGCGAGAGTATAAAATGTTTGGTGACATCCGAACTTAGCCCTTCCTTATTTGTTTTAATTTTAAATTAATTTTTATTAATCTATTTCAAGATTTCATAGTGAAGTGAAATATTAAAGACCTGAGAACCTTTTGATGGAAACATCGTCAACAGTATTTCATTAAACTGTACTCTAAAAAACTCAAATCTGATACGGATCTAGACAAAACTGATTCGTAGCCATTGTATGGAGGCAAATATCTTTGGAACATAACCATGTTTAAACTTGTCTACATATATACATCTACATATATACATATATTCATATATATTGAATCTCTTGCATGAATGTGAAACCGAACTTTTTCTCAAATTTACAACTTAATAAAGGTTTAAAGTATACGTGAAAAATAAATCACTACCATTTTTAACCGTACACTTACAGTTGACTGGTTAATACCCCTGCATTCATACACATATCAGCTTAAGCTACTGGTATTACACCCGTCGTACGAGTAATCAAAGCTTAAGCTGCATTTAAGCGTTAAAACGTAGCAATTAAATGTAGTTTTTGTTTTTGGAGTTTTTGTTGTTGTTGCTGTTGATTATGAAGCGTGCACATTTTATCAAGTTGAAATTAGTCAATTAAGCGATTGGCTTTGCTGGGCGATGAATTAAACGCTTGCGAGTAAAACCAGTTGACAAATTAAGTTTTTCACTCAAAAAATGTTCGCGCAAAAAACTTAAAACACGAAATGAAATATGACAAACGCTTATGAGCGTGCGTGTGGCGGCGTGAAAGTGAGCAGCACAGCAAGCAGCGGCAAACAGCAATGGGTAAGCAAAGCAGCCACCAACGCGCCAACAAGTCTTGTTTGATAAATAAGTACCGCTATAAACATATGTAATTTATATGCGTGCAAGGCTTATGGAGATATTATAAGCGACAATTTGTAAACACGTTTAAGCGATTTCTCAAATTTTGCCGACATGCAAATAACAATTTTTAATTTTTTTGAACTCTTAATGCTTAGTTTGGCTTTGAATGCAGTTTGTGCAGCGAATTGCGTGCGCGTTATCGCAATTGCGACTAACAGGTGTTTAATTACGATTTAACGCTAGCTGGTTTAAAATTTTAACCAAGGAAAATCGAATTAGCAATAATTTGTCTACAAAATTTAAATTTGTTTTCCGAACTCTAAGTGCTTTTAAAGACTTTATTAGCTAGTTCACCGAAGGCTTTAAAATAAAAATATGAAAACATAAATTTTATCATAATTTCCATTGCATTCAGCACACCATGCCATTATGACATCATAACGGCGCGCATTGTTCTTTACGATTATTGCTTTTGTAAATGTAATCTCATTTTCTCATACACAACATTTGTTGCAGTGTTTTACTGTTATTGTTATTGGTGGTAGTTATTAACACGTTTTATTATTTTCTTTTTGTTTTTGTAAATATTCATTTCAAAATATGTCACCATAAGCCAGACATCGGCGTAGATCACTTGAAAATTAAGCGCTTCCCACACCCAAATGCAACCAGACGGCATTGAGACAAAAGACTTAAGACACAAACTTGGTGGGTGTGATTACTAATCTGTTGACATATTGTAAGTGGAAAAACGTATGAGATAATTAAAAGCAGTGAAATACTAGGTTAATGAAATTGCATTTTGAAATGTACGGAGTTTCATTTGAGAGAGATAAAAATTGTATTCAATGGGTTGAGGAAAGTACAAAAAGAAAGAAATCTCTAGAATTTTGTTCAGTGATTAAAAAAATTTAACAAGAACAGTTTAAATTATTTGTTTCTGTTTTATGACATATTATATTACATTATCATAACTTGAGTTTCACCACTATGATCTAAACCCATTTTTATCATGAGTCAAGAAGTTAGTGAGACCATATTTATTGGGGACAAAATGTTGTATACAATTAATACTTTTCCCTTCAAAATTACTAATTTAATCTATATGAAATTTTTAAAATATTGTAGAAGTCTTTTGTGCAGTATATGTTTAGAAAAAGGAAGTTTTTAATATAACGGTGATGATCATGAAAACTGCCTTTTTTGAGGTTCACATCCCCCCCTTTTAAAAACGATTCCATCGAAAGGTAGTACAAATTGTGAACGAAAATTGCTGTGGTAACGTTAAAAAAGCTACAGGGTTTCTTAATTTATTTTAGGGATTGTTTTAATATATGTGGTTACCGAATTTGTGGTAATTTATTTATTTTTGTTACAAGAACAGCGAATAGAGATCGCAAGGCCATCGTGTTTCTTAAGTTAGACTGCCTATGTATTTTTCTTAGCCTCAGAACAGCAATAAATGCTCTAAGTGACGGTCTCTGAGCTCTCTTAAGCGATAGAGTTTTGAACTGAGAAGGTGTGTTAAAAATTTAATTAGATGCATTAACTCAAAACTAGCATATTTTGAAGGCGTTTGTAAATATTTGTATAATGAAAATATTAAAATTTATTTAAAGACCAAGTAAGTTAAATAATGTAAATAAATTCTATTATTTATTATTATTAAATATTTTTATATTAAACTTTAGTTATTTAAATTTGAATTTTACACAAAACACATATTTTCTAAGTATTAATATATTATATTTAATATATTCAAGTAAGTTAATATATGTATGTCCTTGAAAGCCCGTTATAATAAAATAATAATGATAATTTTTTTATGTTTTCAAATATAATTACTAAATACTTATGTATATCTCGATGGTGGCCTTGCAATTACTTGGCGAGTGCACAAAACATTTTATTATATTTCAAATATTTATTTTGTACGCCAATAAACTTTTATTATGCAGTAGTGAAGATTTTATTTCATATACCATATACATAAGTATGTATATGCAAATATACATATATTGAATATTAGCTGAAACCACAACAAAAATTGTTGCTCCGCTTTAAGTATTGTGTATTATTTACTTGTTAAATACCAAACAGAAAAATATGAAATTGAATTTTGAGCAGATAATAAATACATATTTCAGATACAACAAGTACAAGAAGGTTAGCGGTAGCAGTTTTTTCAGATAAAAAAATGAATGAACTAGTTAGAACTTACACTGAGAATGAGCTTATGCATTTGGTTTTCAGTTTTTCGATTGCAGATTTATATTAATGAAATTAGTACTATTTTTATGTATTATAATTAAAGCTGACCAGAATGGCTTTATTAATACTATTATCTGAAGTATTATCTAATTATAGTATTTTCTTAAATTAGAAATAATTACTTCTGCAATATGTTTCCAATGTTTGTAAATAATTTAGCTTGAAGGAAAACAATTTGATTTTCTGTTTTTAAAAATTGTCTCGAGTGACATATAATAAGAAATTTTCCAATATTTCCAAAAAAATGGATTTTTGTCTAAACTGTTAGAAACAACTCCGACAGTAAACAATTTCATTAATTTTTTTTCGATATATAATTAGTTTTAAACGGTAGCAGATTTTCTAGATATTACATATTTTTCTAGTCCTCCTTTTTTACCCATAAAAACTAGGTATATGACACTTAGAACGATTAGAAAACGATATCACACACACTACAAACCTGGAAATCATTAACTCTTTGTTAATTTCTTTAGATTCTTCTAAACAGTTAATACATAATTCCAATTTGTTTATTTTATACTAAGCTAAAAAAAATATTAGTTTAGCATGACTAATTTCCTACAGGGTCATGCAGTAGCGCGCATCCATCAAGATATCAAATAGACATAAAACAAACCACAACAGCACGCACACACAATATTTATATTCGCTCATAAGCAGTGTGGACACATGCTATTTGATATCAAAGACTGAACAAAGCGCACAAAGCGACAGACAATATACCGAAATAACCCACTGAAAAATCTACAATTGTAAGCGCGTCAAGGCTCATATAAATCGACGACACCCCGTGCATTTTGATGGCAAATGGTTGGCGGAGAGATCGAACGCATATAATCACGGCAAATAAGAAGTAAATAAACGGCGAAAAAAATTAAAAGCCCATAAAAAATTACAGAAATTGTGAATGTGCGTCGTTGACACATAAATGGAATACCAAATGAAGGCATTTGGTTGTGGCAGCGGCCAATGGGTCGCACGCCTATAAGCTACGCCTAAGCAGCGCTGAGCTGCGTGAAGACAGGCTTCTCAGGCCAGCTGATTTATGCATAATTTTCTTTGATTTTATTTTATTTATTTTTATTTTTTCTCTATAATTTTATTTACAACAACAACAGCGATGCGTTTGCATAATTCTTCACTACTTCTGTTGTTGTTGTTGTTGATGTGGTATTCAATTGAAGCAAACGTTTTGTGGCGCGCGCGATTGAAATCAGAAAACGCTCGCTGCTCGCTACTCCTCGGCGAATACTTAATAATGTGACAACAATTCACGGTAAATGTACAAAAACAAAAAGAAGAATTTATTTGTGTTGCACAACAACACCTTTGGTACACGCACCTTTAACACTTTGCCAAAATGGGGAATGCATACAGCTTGTCTGCAAGCGTCAAGCGCGTACAACGCGTACAACAACAATGTGTGGCTGCGCCAAGTTGCTTGCAGAATCGTTGTGTTGTCTTGTTGTTTTTGCTTTTTTGTTGTTCTATGTTTGACTTGTATCGCTTGCTTTTTGGCGCGTTACAATCGCACTTTGTATTATTTCCGTGTTGTCGTTGTTATTATTGTTGTTTGTTGTTGCTGTTCGGCTGTATTGTTATTATTGCCTTTTATATGCTGTTTTAATCCCTCGCAGATGTAGTTGTTGTCGAAGAATTTCATGCGGAGGTTTGATTTTATATTTATTTATGTTTCATTTGTTGTTGTTGTTGCTGTCGTAGCAGTTTTTCACAAGTCACTGTTTATGTTGTAGTATTTTTTTTTTTTGCACTTTTTCGGCTTCAAAACAATTTCCACACACATTTTTATTAAGTTTGCCGAAGTTTTGTTGAGTTGCTTTTATATAGAACCTTTTATAAGACTTTTAATCTTTTTTCTGCATTTTTGTTGCAAAAATACATATAAATAAAAATAATTATTGATATTTTTTATTATTTTCGTAATATTTTATTTTCTTTAAAAAAAAATCATAATCTTTTGTAACTCAGTAATTTTGTCAAAAATATTTTTGTAGCGTTATATAAAAGTTTTTGTGTTTATTAATTAGTATAATTAAAATATTTTTTTTTTTCATTAAAATATTAAATTATTTAAATTATAATTGTTATTTTTTTATTTTATTTTTTTTTTAATAAATAATTTTTTTTAATATATTTGTTTATCAAATTTAGTCTTATATGAAAATAAAAACAAATTTTTTTTGTTTTTATTTCACCATATTCTGTAGAGTTGTCTTCTATTTGAGTTATTTTAAATTTTTATTTTTGTTATATCGCTTTTAACTAGATATAGACTATTTTTCATTATTATTTTTATTATTTCTTATTTTTGTTTGCCATTACTTTTGCAAAAAATTGCTTTATTTTTATCGATGCCATTGTAGAACTATCTAACCGCTTTAATCCACACGATAACTGTAACCAAGATTTTTGAGTTGCCATAATGTAAAAGTGTGCCGCTTTACAATGCTTGTTGTTGTAGAAATTATTTTATTGCCCTCATGCTTCATATAAAGTGAAAAATATGCGTAGAACACGGCAGATTCGAATGCTTTGCGGTTTTTTGGGCTATTTAACGTTCTTGTGAAGCTGGTAGCATAAATACTTTTGTGGACTGCCAAATATAGTAACGGATATGGATACAGATATTACTTCTCTCTGGGCGTTTTATTTGGCAGAGAATTTATTTGATCACATAGAAAGTACTGTAAGCACATAAATATAGATACACAACTAACGGTACATGTATTGAAGATTAATCTGGTAATTTTCTTAAAAATCTGGCTAAGGTTTCTTTGTTCTGCTAATATAAAATATTTTTGAGAAATGAATGTGAATACTGAACTTATGGCCTACAAACTTGAAGTGATTGTATTTGTTTGCCGAAAATGTTTCGAAAAATATATAATTCAAGCTAAATTTTCAGCATCATAACATAACATAATTCTAACAGTGAACTTCTGCTGTCGAATTATATCTACAACGATACCATTAAGCTTTAAAAAGTGAGGAGAATGGGTTTTTTGGCGAAGAAGAGCAAGGCGAAATCCCTCGTGTCATTAAACAGAGCGTCAGAGCAATAGCGTCTCATCTCGAATATCACAGTTGACGGTCATAACTATGAAGATGCTACTTAGTGCTGAATATGAAATTGCTAAATAGAGCTCTCTTTGGCGACAAATCTTACACTTTATAGAGCTTTTGTCGAGTTTGTCGACACTTATTTTCAGATTCCGAAGCATGAAACATCCAATGAGATGGTTTTCGGGATTATGCAAAGAAAACTTTCAGCAGGAGATTTTTTAACCTTAATATTATAAACAGTAAATATCATATCGAACGTTAAGTTGTACGATACTTAATGTAAGCAATAAAGTAGTTCCTTAAGTTCTGTAGTTCTGAAGCTCTAATAGTTGTAATTGTTAGTAGAAGAATAGAGACCAAAAAAAGTATAATTATTGAAGGCATATCAATTTGATAACAACTAACGAAGTGAGAACCTGACTATTAAGAAAACAAAATGGCACACTTCTCCTACTCAGATACTACTCATAGAAATGTTTTCAACAGCAGAACGAATGATTTTAGAAGCATATGCATGGGATTGGTTTGAGGCTCATAATATTCTGAACTGAAATGATCAAAAATGGGGTATCAATCAATTAATGATCCAGTATAAGAGTTGTAAAATCAGATACTTTATAAAGTAACCACTTGTATCTTTATTATTTACTGATTGCGAATGTATTGATGATGATGATGACTGATGTCTCCAAAATTTGTCATCTTCTGTCAAGGAGCGTGTTAGTTCCAATGTGAGAATAATGTTAAAACACATATTAGGTATTAGGTGCAATCTTAACGTGAAACTTTAAAAATATCAATTTCACTTCATGCTTTGCTTTTTATAGCTGTCTAGTTCAAGCATTTTAATTATAATATATCTACTATTTTGAAGGGAATTTTATTATAAAATGTATTATATCCACTTTCTTACTTGAAATATTATAGAATTTAATGAGCGATTGAAAATTCTTCGCATAAATATGTATTCTAGTCATTCTTGAATTTTGCTTTGTCATACAAAAAACTCTGTAGTTTCATGGCAATTGATAGTATTTATATCACCTTTTTTACTTAAATTTTTTTCTAAGTATAATGTAATAACAAACCACTTAAAAATTCGACACGCAGCTTAAAATTTTGTATTTTTATTTTTATTAATAATTTTTATTTTTTACTAACACTCGGACGCTTTTACCCACCGGCAATTTATTTATTTTCTTCTTTATTCCACTTTATTTATATTTAATTATTTTTTCTCCAATAATAAATTGTATATTAAGTGATGCTTCATCAAACATTCAACTTGATCGCCAGCACAATCAAAAGCCGCTATGGGCCTTCACTCGCGATAAGACACTTTAACCGGTAATAAAATTTAACAATATTTTGTTTAACAACGCATTAGCGATACAAACCGACAGGTGTTACCGCACGCCGGCACGTTTTTACTCAAACTGAAGCCAACTCACGTTGAGCCGGTGAATGGGAGCCAAAGCAACACAGTCGAGCGGAGTGGAGCCGGTGATCATACATGAGCACTACTCCACTCATGCGCTCTCTACCTGCTTTTCTTCGGCCACTCCAACGGCGTTTAACCAAGTTTGGCACTTTCTTGCACGAATTTCATTTCCGTTTCATTTCGTCGCATTTCTTTTCGAAACTAAGTTTCATCACACATGTGGCTGGCAACATGTTGCAAGCAAAATGTTGCAGTCAAACCAAATGATCGTTTGTGCTTTAAACGTTCAGCTTGATCACTATGATCTGCTTTAATCTGTGAAGTGGCTCAAGTATGTTTGTATGTAGATAGTTGTTGCTTTTTTTATTGTCAGCGCTTTCTAAGCTTTTTCTGCTTTTTTGCTATTTGTTTGCTGTTTACATTCATGAACTGTTGTAATTTTCTGGAAATTATGATTGAAAGCGATTTGTTAGCTTGCCGCTACGACGTCAGTTGGCGGTTCTTTTGCGCTAGCCCCAACAAAGACCATTAGTTAAAAATAGTGCACAGAGTGCGGATTTGGCCTTTGAATTCAAAGTAGGCGTGTGTGTGAGTGTCTTTCTTGAACTCGGCTTGTAAATGCTGGTTTCTGTTGCCGCTTGATGTTACGCGTGTACCTACACTTTGTAATTAAGTAATTGCGTTGCCTCTTTTGCGCCGTTCTTTGCCCTCCTCTTTGTCTATGTTACTTAAGGTTTCACAGTAGTTGCCCAGTTAGTGTTTAGCTACAAGATTTGCGCCTCTATGATTTATTGATTAAGGTGCGCAGGCGAATTTTTTGTTTTTATTGTTGTTGAAAACATTTGTTTCCACTTTGAAATACGAGAATTTTGTTATTGCTTAAGCGGCAAAAAGAGAGTACAATTCTTTAATGATCACTAATGGTTGTAAATGTTGTCAGACGCACACCCTTTTGTATTCACTTAAATATAGACTGAGGTTAGAAAGTGCAAAGTTGTTAGAATTCACAATCTGTTATGTTATGTAAAATATCGGAATGTACACATTCACGGTCATTGACACGAGAGAATATAGGTATTTCATCTACCTCTTCCAGTTATTCAAATGACTACTTCAGAACTGGAGCACCCTCATGTAGAGACCAAGGTGGTAATCTGGTAACCGATGTCCAGAGCATACTGGGATTATGGAGGAAAAACTTCTCCGACCTGGTACTTTCCTGGTGGAAAGTACAACACCAGGAAATGGCGGACCTGATTCCCCAATCCATGACAATAGGACAGATGTTCCATTACCCGACCATGAAGAACTTCGAATAGCAATTACCCGCCTGAGAACAACAAAGCGGCGGAGGACGATAGATTACCGGCCGAGCGACTCAAATACGGCGGCGAAGAACTGACAATGTGCATGCATCAGCTTCTTTGCAGAATATGGTCGGAAGAAAGCATTCCTGACGATTGGAATCACATTGTACTCTGCCCAATCCATAAAAGAGGTGATCTCACAATCTGTGCCAATTACCGAGGGATTAGGCTCCTAAATATCGCCAATAAGGTTCTATCGAGCGTACTGTGTGAAAGACTAAAGTTCACCGTCAACAAACTGATTAACTTTAGACCTCGAAAATCCACAACTGACCAGATATTCACCATGCGCCAAATCTTGGAGAAGACCCGTGAAAAGACGCTTGGACGATGTCAACATCACTAGAAGTTTTCGAGAGCAAAAATTTGCGCAAAACTTATAGTCCTCAGAACATTGGCAACGGCGATTACCGCAGACGATGGAACGATGAGCTGTACGAGTTATACGATTACATTGTCATAGTTCAGCGAATAAAAAGACAGCGGCTACGCTGGCTAGGTCATGTTGTCCGAATGGATGAAAACACTTCAGCTCTGAAAGTGTTCGATACAGTACTCGCCGGTAAAAGCCTAGGAAGGGGAAGGCCTCATCTCCGTTGGAGTGACTAGGTGGAGAGCGACCTGGTTACACTTGGGATCTCCAACTGGCCGAACTGCGAAGGAAAAATAGGAGTGACGCGCTATCATCGACTATAGCTAAAACTAGCTAAACGCCTAAACGCCAATCACATACATACATATGAACTTCAGGACTGGTCTATGACTACTTCGTTGCTTATTCGAGACCTGTGGGAAACAAACACAACTTAAAAGCTCACTCAGTTAGATAATGGTTCTTTAAGCAAAAAGGATGTGACACTGAAATCATTTTTTTTGGTAAAACTCATCAATAACTGAATACAAGCATTTCTCTCGTTTTGTTATAATATTCTTCTCTCTTTAACAGGTTAAGGCTGTAGAGAATGTAGAAAATTGTGTCTATGCCATCTTTGAAAGACTGCAATGTGAACATCAGATACTAAGGACGGGACAAAAAAAGCACTCAACAAAGCTCAGGGAGCTATAGCTTGTGTGAAGAAAACATTAAAAATTTGGGCTCTTGGTTAGTAGAGAGAAAAATTGAGGGAGAAAAGACTGTAAAGACTTTAATACATTGGCAACTTGAGATGTCCCACAAAACACAGTCTCTAGATAGAACTTCTCAATGTATGCAGACTATATAGCTCTGTAAGTTATTGTTCTTAGTAGATAAAAGTTCGTTCCGCCTTTCTTCATAAACAATACCAAATTGCAAAAAGTATTTCAAACCGGCATCAACTAATTAAGTGAGAACATGACTATCAAAACAGAAGCAGTTCCCCAAGAGAGTTATACGCATAAATGAATCCAATAGTATAACCCACAAGATAGCATGAACGAAAATATTCAAATGGATTCGCGAAAGGAACTAAAGTAACCATACCGATCAATTATATAAAGAGACATTAAAATCTTTCTAACACGAAATTTATACAAATTCAAATTTAGATTACCAAAAGAAATATAAACGTTTGAGCTTCCATTAAAGATCATCAATCAACGGTTCTACAATTTTAGAACCTGAACTGTCTCAAAATTATAACTGAATTTTTTGAAAAGACATATCGAAAGTCAAAATATATATAATTCGGTTGTATATTGAATGCCTCTATGTACTCTGAAAGGTAAGTAGCTGCATAATCCATTGAGATATCATGTACTGTGTATTCTTATGGCTTTTCGGCATTGATATTTTTTAAGATAATTCATTAGGTTAGTTAGTGTCTCTTTATTACTAATACTGACGCCCCCAATTTTCGTTTTGAATAGTGTGTTCCTTTGTAAAAATTTTGAGGTGGATAATACTATAGTGATTACAAAGCAATATCCGTTGTCATAATTTTTCCCATACACATACGTATACATATCAGTAATGTGGGAACAATATAGGCATTTTGATAGTAAACTATACAGAGAATACTTCATTAACTTTGAATCTTTGGTAGACTCACAGAACTCTCTAAATCTTCCCATCCAATCATTAGCTAGAAGTATTAGACATTCCAGATTTTGTATGCATTTGCCTTACAAAACCCGTGTAATAGGTTACCGTGGCGGCTAATTTCGCAAGAGGCTGAGGTAACCCGCAAAAAGCAAAGGTTTTCTATGAAAATGGCTCAAGTGATGACCATAGTAACATACTCATTGCATTAAAGGTTAGACGAAGAATTATCACAACCCACAATTCTTTAGTTCTTCATAAGAATTAATTTTGTTTTTCAGTAAAATCTTACCAGCTAATAAAAAAGTCGACATATAAACACACATGTCTAGATATGAGTGGAGACAATAAAATAAGATTTATTCTGCAGACGCGCCGCAATGCATTCCCACCGCCCCAGCGATCACATTAATGTGCAATCAATCATCTTTTTCAGCACACACAAGCAAGTGCAACACCGGCGGGGTCCATGCAAACAACAACAAATTGACTTTAACTAAAATCTGTGTCTGTCCGTTGCATAGTTGCGCTAAGTAAGACTTTTTATATCTCGGACATTTGTATTTATGTCTGTCTGCTTAGCTGAGCACAGATAAACACGGTCAGAAAGCAAATAAAGCTTAGCAGCTGTGGTCCATGGAAAAAGCGAAAGCATAAAGCAAATAAATAGCAGACAGCGATCACATCAGTGACAGCTAATGCGTCTGCAGGCTGCACCTGCAACATCGAAAAAAAACAGCCAAAAGTGCGCAGCAGAGTGTCAAAGCAGCGGCAGCGCGCTAATCTCTAAAGCTGCTAACGCTATTAGCGAGCGAGTCCTCCTGTAACACATAGGCATGAATTTATGAATGTGTGTGTATGAATGACTGAATCGTGTAAATTTGGCCCGCTGGCAGTGTGATTGAAGTTCAAGGTCAATCTGCAGGCGCAGCTTTGGCGACAAGGCTTGGCGGTTATTGCCGCTAATGTCGCTTGGGGAGGCTAAGCAGACAGTTTTTTATATGTACATATGTAGACATGTATGTAGACATGTGAATGTGTTTATGTAGCTAATTAAGACGCTATTTTTACTTGGAACACTTGCGCTTATGCAAAATATTATGTATTATACTATGTAGTGAGCATCTTCGTTTTATCTACAAGAAATCTTCATTTAAAATTATGTGATTTACCAAATGTAAACATTTCTAGATATCAAGTTACTACTTTGTTAGTATAAAATGCTATTTTGAACTCACCTGCAAAGAGAAGAATAATAAAGATAATTTAATAATTTTGTAGGAATATAGAATACTAAATAAAAATGAAAAGCAATGATGCTAACAAATGGAAACAACATTTTACACATTGTCAACATCAATACATATAATACTAAGGGAATAGAATGATTGGTAGAAACAATGATTTCGTTATGTCAACCTTTCCATATATCCTTTGAAAATGTTCAATTGAAACTCGATACAAAAAATTCACAACATTCAAGCTAAAGTATTCTAAGATTTGATAAAATCCCATCTATAGAAAAAACTGTCAATCTGTTAAAAAATAAAAAATAAAGTGTATAGGGTTAGATCCAGAATCAACGCTTTTTTGAAATCATCAACGAAAAACGTCAGAAACATTAAATTTTGCAGAAGAAATACCAGAAAGAGGCTGCACTCACAATAGAAAAAATGGAAAATGGGTGTGGTGTCGCCGACTTTTGGCTTAAAAACCATATCTCAGAAACTACTCGACCGATTTCAATGAAATTCGATACATAATATTTTTCGGCATCCTGATATCATCGATGGAAAATGGGTTCCTACTTCCCATTTAAAATAATTTTGAATTCCATCTGATTTCTTCGCCATGGGAAAAAATACTGTCTGTCTAGTGTGACATCGCCCGTCTAAAAATCGAAAATGAAGGCCTAACTGCTTGTGGCTAATTCTTTGTCGCAAATAGCGATACATCTTTCAGATTTTCTAAAATAGTATATTCTTATAATAGTGTGCCTCTTTGCTAAAAATGGGCAAAATTATGTCAATACTTCCTCGAAATCCCAAATACCTGATATACGGATTTTCAACTGCCTATAGGCAACATTGTACTTGCCGTCTTCTAATTCTCGTTATTTAAGTTTTTTTACCAGCGTTTTTTTTCAATTAATAGACATACGTCACAGTTAACCCCGATTAACTGCGCTTTTAATCAGTTCCAAATATGTAGGTGACAGACGGCAACAAAGCGAGTTATAAACTCATATTCACAGCTGATTGGCAATAATATTTTCATTTTGGTAAAATAAAATTGGATAGAAAGCAAATATTGCGGTTGTTAGCCGCAATTCGTTCAAAATTATTAATTACTAAAATATATATGTACATAAATACGTTAATATTAGAACTTCCATTTTAGAAAAAATTAGCTATTTCATTGCATGCGTATGTTTTTGTTTACATTTAATTGAAAAACAGCTGCCAGTATTGCATATTTTCATTCACAATAGGTTAAAAGCGCCATGTTTAACAATGTTGTCAACGAAAATGCTACTAACTCCCATTAACTCTCTAAAATTTTGAGGATTAAAGCATTATTAGCAAACGGATTAACGTCGCTATCTGTGAGGGGTATTATGTATTGTGCAAGCTTACAGTTACTTTTTCTGTTATGAGCTGTGCACGTGTTCATTCTCCACAGAATGGAATTGTCTAAATCGATTTCGCAAAAAAGGTTATACAAATGTGATTATACAAGAAGTGTTCAAAAACATAAAAATAATTGTTTCATTTTATTGATCTACAACTTTGCTTCCGTCGTTTTATTGTAAATATATTTTTTTTTTTAATTTTTTTGTATAAAAACAAATATCGATGAACCTCAGCCGCACTTTTTTTGAATTAAAAAGTGACATTTTCAGTTGAGAATAAGTTTGGGATGCAAACAGATCTCTACAAATATTTTGTTGGGTTAATGTTGACACAATCAGCCATAAGAAAAGTGTTTAGTTTGGAACTAATAAACCAGGATGCAAAGGACTTTGAAATTTTTATCACTTCATATTTGAGTTAAGACAAATATATATCTGTCCTAAAAACGAGTAAAACGAGTTTAGTTTATTTAACATTAAATAAATAAATAGCGAGATAAAAAAATATTCGGTTACACCCGAATTTAGTTTTTCCTTATTTGTTTTAATTTTTTTAAACACTAGAATATTCGTTAGAAATTTTATATTGGTCGTGGTCTATAGTCTAATTTCGATTGCGACAAACTTGAACATTAAGTCAACAAGTTTCAAAGTAGTTTAAACACTAAATTTGATTCAACTTAGTCGGAGAGCTCTTGAGATTTCGCCTATGAGTGGGCGGTGCCACTTCCTATTTTTATACCGATTCACATGTCAACTTATCCAGTTATCGCAATTTTACCTCCCTAACGTAGGTGTTAGTTAGTTTCGTATATTCGCATTTTGTGATGGTGTAATTAATCCTAGATTGTCCATGTCAGACGAACGTTCGCCTAGGCTTTTATAAAATATAAGATATGTGCTTTATATGAGTCTTATTTTCTAGTTCCTCAAGGACCTTTACACGTCATGCCTAGCAACGTGTTTCATAATCTATCATTTCAGTTTGCCATACTCTTTGCAAATCAGAACACTCATTCACATATAAGTTTTAGCTCAAAGTACTACCGTACCCGATTCTAGTATAGAAATGCAATATCGAGAAACTGACTAACAACTTCGAATCAATTTTCATTAGCCGCAAAAGTGCCACAACTGCAATTCCAATTTATCAGAAAATCAATTTGGCTAATTGCGAACATTATGGGCTCGTTTAGCAACACATTTGTTTCAACACAACAACACCAACAAACAAACACATCCACCCGTTCACAAGCAGCAGCTAAGCATTGTGGAATGAAGGCACGCAAATGTGTGCCACACATTTGGGGCGCCTCCGTGGGGCAAAAGTCAAGGCAAAGGAAGTAATAACCTGTCCGCGCGCCAACCAACCAGCAGCGACATTCAGTCAAGCATGCTAAAAGGCAGTCAACCGTACCGTCAACTATTTACTCAGCCATTCAATAGTGTCATCAAATCAATGCTAGGGAAATATAAAATTCGAAATGGACGAAAACTATGCGTTGCAAAAAGGAAAGAAAGTAGTTAAATGCGAAAGCGGCAATAAAGGCCATGAAAAAAAATGCTTCCGATAAAAGGAAAATTTTTGGCGCGAATAGTCGGCGCTGGCTGGCAAACGAGCGCCCAACGGCATTCGTGTCGCTTAAGCGATCTCATAAAATTTTATTTCCCTGCCGAAATGGACAATTTACCTATTTTTCCGTGCTTAGTTCGCCCCTTTCGATTGGGGGCATGCCAATGAAATGCGCCTAAATGGTCATTCGTGCTGGTCATTTGCTAGTTAGTTGTGCGGCTTTTTGGCTTCACTTTCATTTTTGTCTTTGCCATTTCTCCGACTCTTTCAAAGGTTTTCTTTTTGTTGTTGCCGACACAGGTGCGGTTGTTGGCTTATAATAGTTTTTAATGCTTTTTTATTTAGATTTCTCTCTATTTTAATAAGGGTGTAATGGCTTTTTGGACGAATTGGCATAATGCGAAATCAATAATGAGGCATCGAATTGCTTTAGAAATGGTCAATGAGGAAATATTAAATAGTTAAATGAAAATAATATTAGTTCATGTGGAACATTATATGAGCCATTTGTCAAGAATGAAAGCTTAAAGCACTATTTCTAAATATAGTGTTATTAGAATGTTGAAATTAATTAATTTTTCGATTGAATGTGTAAAAAAGTGGTTTTATAAATTATTATAAATTTCCATCAAAACAAACAAAATTAAAACTTTAGTTTATAATTTCTATCAAAAAAAAATAATCATACAAAGAGGATCGCCCCTTAAAGTATGCAACAGCTTTTCCTAAATACATTTAGCTCCAATTTTCAAGCTTATCTTACAACCAACACATTTAAAAGAATTCGTACTCAACAACCGTATATAAAAATATATTTTTAATATACAAAATATAAAAAAAAATATTCCAGATACTCACTTTCATTTTTCTATTGTTATTATTTTTATCTATATGTTAAATAAATTAAATAACAAAAAATATATATCACTACCAAAGCATGCATTCCCTATTTCGGACGATATCCGACTGAAGCGAAGCACACAAAAATATACCGGCAACTGCGAACATCCGCTATTAACAAAGATTTTTCACTAACATAAGTCGTTAACAGTCCATTTGTAACATCTGTTAGTTAACAGAATTCGCCATTTCAATTTCCATTATACTCAAACACTTAGTATTGCATATGCGCAGGCGCAGTTCGTAACAGTGGTTGTCATCAACATTGTGCTTGCTCTTCTCAGAGTTGAGTAAGTCTCCAAAATTGTAAGAGATGTAATGGTGCATGGTTTGGAACTTTGCTAAATAGCGCGTTGTTGATAACAATAGCAATGCAAATGATATTAATGATATACTAAGCAACAGTTGTGTTCAATGAAGTTTTTAGTTTGAATTTAAATATTTTCTTAATAAAAATATATTCTAATTCTATTTTACATTTTAATTTATTTTCTATAGAACAGAAAATATGAAGTTAAACTTTTTGTTCAATAAAAATAAATCTTGGGAGATATTGGAGTTTGGTAATGGGTTTATTGAGTTGAGGCCAGTTCTATACCAGAAAAAAATAAAGTTCAGTAAAGCTGTAGAGTTAATCACGACCAAAATGACAATCATCGAAATTTTTTCGATAAATTATTATTTTTTAATTAATTAAAGAATTAAAGAATCCGCCTGCACTCGTTAAAAGAGATCCCAACTCACTTGAAATATCACTGTATTCTGAGACGTTTAGCATTGAAGGTCATGTACGAATCTCCAAAGTTGATGTCGAGTGCATATTGCTCTTAAAATAGCTCTTCACAATCCACGATGAAACACTATTATTAAATAGATCGATGACTTCATACCTGTCTCTTAACTAAAACGTTCAATTTATAATCTCATTCAGTAAACGAGATATGTCAAAGAAATTAAACCGTGACTCAAGAACTACTTATTCACTACCGTATGTGGCATAGCAGTGTATATTCCAGAATTGCCTTAATTGAATATTAAAAATCTTTGGACAGAATACGAATCTTTCATTCGATGTCTACCGATTTTTTGTAATTGAAACAACCTAGATTTTTCTCCGACCAAAGTTGAGGAATGCTTTACAATAATCTTAAAATAAAAATAACTGGTTTTAAGGGTTCCGAAATCTGTATCTGAAGGACTAGGTTCCGTAACAAAATACGGAACTAACACTTATACGAGTATCTGAATATATTGCAATTGAGAACTAAATGATTACAGCCGTTTTCGATTCGCCAGCCGCCATACTCGAGCTCAACTTTATTATCGATATATTAATTACGAAAGCTTGAAGAAAGTTATTTATAGTATTTAAATACTTTAATAAAGTCTTATGTTATTCTACCCTGATTACCTATCTCTATGTAATTTATACCAATTGTTAGTTCTATTCACCTTTCTAAACTTTTCAAATAATTCAAAACCGCAGTTGGAACTGTACAACTTGATTGATATTTCCACTTATAATAAGATGTATGATGTATATGAATATATGAGTGAATAGCTTCTAAGATTTCTTCAGAATGCTTGATACTTGATATACTCAATATAAGAACTCTGCCGGCTATAAATACTCACCATATGGAAAACTCGCAAATGCATTTTAACTGCAAATAAGTAGGTTAGGTTAGGTACGAAGGCTATAGGGAAAATAGGGGGAAACCCACTTAGACTATCGAGAGCAGTTCTTTGTGATGCCATAAAAATTCAACTCCCTCACTTATTTATGAATCGACAAAGCGCTTGGAGCCTACCACAAATCTGCAGAGGTTTTTAACTTCTGTATCCGCTAGTTCGCGGGGGTGCCCAAAAAAGTGAGATCCAAGGATTTTTTGTCTAGATCTCGCAAAGGCGGGACATTCCAAAAGGAAATGCTGGGAGGATTCTACCTCACCTTCTTCTAGGCAGCTTTTGCAGCTAGCATCCGAGCATTCTTAATTTGACCGCGTGAGTCCCAATGGGACAATGGCCAGTTAGAACACCTATAACTTGGGAAGATTGATCTTGTTTAGGGCGAAGAGTTCCCTTGACCTCTTGCGATTTACTTTGGGCCAGAATGATCTTGCGACAGAACAGGTGCTAGTGACTATCCAACGCCTGCTCAGTTCGACTGAGACCCATTCATCCAGAAGTAAGTTGCAAGAGGACAGCGGCGCCCCTGTTTGTTCCCATTCCACCGTAAGTGCAACAGAAGTACCTGTCCTAGCAAGCTCATCAGCCTTGCAGTTTCCTGCGATTCCGCTGTGGCCAGGCACCCAAACTATTATGATGGCAAAGTGCTCCGATGCAACTGATAGCGAGGACTGGCAATCCTTAACCAGCCTGGAGCGCACAGTCATTGAGCTTAAGGCTTCATTGAGCTTAAGGCTAATATTGCCGCCCTACTATCAGAGTGGATCGTAACCTTTTTGAAAGCTGCTGCACTCCGCAGCAGTGAATCCGCTGCAACCTTTATGGCCGCCACTTCCGCTTGGAACACGCTACAATGGTCCGGAAGCCTAAAGCTGTAGTTAATGAGAAGTTCCGGACTATAAACTCCCAGCAAATAAGTAAGTCTTTAAAATAAAAACTTGAAACTCCAAGAAAAATGTTGCAACAATTAATAGGGAAATTTTAAAAGAGAAATTATTTCACAGATATATTTGTGTGTATGTTTATATGAAAGTAATTAAGTATATATATATATACAATATGTATATACTTCTGTAAGTATCTATGTACATACATATGTATTCAAAGTCTAGTTACAATAGCTGAATTGTGCGCCATATACAATTTTTAATTAAACAGAACGCTATGATTACTAAACAACAACAACGACAAAAACGATACATAAATGGCATACCAACAACAACAACTAAACGCTCGAAAGTAATCACATGCGTGCGTAGAAACAAAATAAAATTTTTTCTTGCTCTTTTTTTCCACTCCTCAGCAGCATCAATTGGGGTTGATTTTTAAGTTTGATGGTTATGCTGATGCCACTGACGACAACGATGATGATGGTAATGTTTTCGCGACTGCTGGTGACTGCGCTGCTGTCTGTCTGTTGCTTACCGGTGGCGTTGTGATTGGTATTGGGAATTGGTTGCCATTTGGTTGTTTAGTGTTTATGATGACGCTGTGTGTAAATGTTTATGGAAATGGTGTTGGGAGAGTTCTGCATTATTTTTTTTTTTTTAATGAAAAATATGATGAGCGCGTTCAACGCAGAGCGTAGGGTTTAAAGGATGTGTTGATGATGACATCAGCCGTTTTAGCAACATTTTAATAAACAAAGAATGTGGAGAAAAACTTACTTTTGTGCAATTGTAATTGTTGATGGAAGTGTGAGAATTATGCGAAATTGGGGGATTGTTCTTTGATTAAAAAATATTTAACTGAGGCACATACACAGGAGGCTGTTAGAGGGTTAAACAAATATTTATGAGTGGTTGTAAGTACATGTATCCATTTTTACAAAAGCATCCTTTACTATATGACATCCTTCTCATATTGTTGTTTCAGCAGTTATAAGTATTCTTATTAGAATTTACAGCTTCTTGCTTTCTACCCCTTTTCAATTCTACTCTTTAAAGTTTTAATGAGTTTTGCGTTTTCAAACCAGCATCAATGATAATTGGATATGAATTCTCAAGTATTCTCAATCCTATTTTATTCTGGCTTCACTTCTGGTATGAAGTATATTTCTTTTTTATACTTTTAAAAGAAAACAAAAAGCTTGTAAATAAAGAATTAATTATCTAAGGTAGTTTGAGGGAAGAATTATCTTGCAAGGAACTCATATTTATTGAGTATTCATTGAGAATCAGTACAACTAACAATAGAATTAATTAATTAACTAGAAAATAAGAATTTAAGCGTTTTCTGACCATTAAAAATCGTTCTAATATCAAAGGTTAAATTTAAATTTAATTTTAAGAAATGGGAACTGTTGAGTGTAAAAAAAAATATTTGGATATTGTGTTCGTGACTATTGGCCTATACTAGTACCACAAAGTTCGGAAAGTGGAGATGAGAAGGTTGAGGTTGAGAAGTTGCCAATGTCTTCCACGATTCCCCTAAACGAAACAGTTACAAGGGTCTGATATCTAACAATTTCAAAGGCTTTATAATTACCTATAATCTTTAAAGAAAACTTAGACCCGGATATTCGATCGCCGAGTCAAACAAAGCTGATCTAAAACTGAATGTTTCAATCAACAAAGCAATCAAAAAGGACATAATTTGGGAAACAACCGGATGAGATCTGCTGACAAGCGCTAGAGTGCAATCTACAAGGTAGTAGGAAGAGCAGAAGGCCTACGCACTCCTGAAAAAGCACACACTCCGCACAATGGAATTAAAAAGACGTTATAAAATGTTTCACTGTATAAATAATTTTATTAATAGATTTCACATGTGTACCTGCGCTAAACAGAAGACAGTGCTAATTGATCTTGATAGCGACAACGTGCCAACCAATGTCAATTATTAAATTAGTATAAAGCGGATTTAGGGATAATTGAAAAAATAACAAAGTACAGATGACAAAGATATATGTATATCAACAATGCTTAGGTCCACTATAAAGTCATTATAAATCCATTAAGTGCGTGAAAATTTTCTACTAATGAGACTTTTGGGGCAGCAAAATAGTGGTCATTGGTAAATTTGCAATCGACACAGACGCAAGCAAAACGTGGCATAAATAAATTAGAAAAGATTTGTTAACCTAAAACTTAAAAAAAAGTGTTTTATAGAAAATGAAAATTCTGGGATTTCTAGGCGCTGCTAAATTTTACCTTTGCAGTACATTTTTCTTGCTGTTGTTGGTGGCCTACGCAGTAAGTTTGTAGCTGATATTACACTTTAAAATTATTATCTTTATATAAAAAATATATATTTAACTTTAAGCATGGTGACTCGTTTTGTAAATTTTCAAATCTAATGTGTCACTCTTACGACAAGTCGAAATTGGTCTTCAAAGCTTGCTCCTTGAAGGCAGTACGTGGTGAGGACAGTTACATGAGAGTGCATGCGCATCTCAAGGAGGTGGGTCGCGAATCTAATGTGAGTGTCAGATGGAAAATCTTAAAACAAAAAAAAAATTTTTCTTGATAATACTTAATTTTATATTTTCTAAAAAAAATTTTTTTTATTAAAATCTAAAAAAATATAGTTTGAATTAAATATAAATATATTTAAAATTTGATACTTTTTAAGGTTTCAATACGTCTACTAAAACGTGCCAATGGTTGGAAACCATTCCTATATAAAGTGACCTTTGACGCTTGCAAATTTATGAAAAATCCGAAAGCGAACCCTGTGGCTGAATTCTTCTACAACATTATGAAAGAGTACAGTAATGTTAACCACACCTGTCCGTATGATGTAAGTACTGCAATTTTTTTCAAAACAAAAAAAATTAATGCAAAAAAAAATAATTTAATATCGTAAACGTTCAAAATACGGATTTTTGAAATATTTTTTTGAAAATAACTATGTATGTAAAATTAATTCCTATATTTAAATTATTATTTTGTTAACTGAATACAGATTTAATTTCTAAATTTTTATATTTTTCGATTAAATTTTTCGTTTATTTTAAAATATTTTTAACTTCAATTTTCTTTCGCATCTTTTTCTAGCACGATTTAATATTGGATAAATTTCGTCTCAGCGGCGATTTGGTGAAATTACCATTCCCTATTGGTGAGTATGCTGTGGATACCACCTGGCATGTTAACGGCCAATTATGGGCTCGTGTAAATGGTTCCTGCAAGGGTGCGGTCGATATGTAATTAACAAACCATGACGGATTTGTTACCAAAAAATTGAAAAATACCAATGATTAAAATATACAAAAAATGTTTCGTATATTAAGACAGCATTGTTTTGAAATAAAGAATAAGAGTTGGTAAATCACTTAAAAAAAAGAATTTCATTTAATTATTTATGGGTCACGAATTTGAAACTGATACTACAGCGAAATTTGAACGCGAAGACCCAGCCCTTGTAGGTGAATTCCTCACCGCACTCTTATTGTCAACTAAAATGTGTTCAGTACCACATATTAAGCACAACAGGAGCTTAGTTGGATCCTTAAAAGCATCAAATTCGTTATAACATCTTCAAGAATGTTCGGCGTCGTAAATTTTTTATTAATTACCGATGAAAAACGAACGACCTTTGCTCAAGGTAATGACCATAGCCATAGCAAGTAAAAGACAATAACGGATCTCGATACCAGTTTTGTTAACGAACCAAGTTTTCGTTACGTAATTTTTATACTCTCGCAACAAATGTTGCTAAAGAGAGTATTATAGTTTTGTTCACATAACGGTTGTTTGTAACACCTAAAACTACACGAGTTATATATAGGGTTACATATACCAAAGTGATCAGGGTGAAGAGTGGAGTTCAAATCCGAATGTCTGTCTGTCCATCCGTCCGTCCGTCTGTGCAAGCTGTGACTTGAGTAAAAATTAAGATATCTTGATGAAACTTGGCACACTTATTTCTTCAGCAAAATCGGACCACTGCCACGCCCACAAAATGGCGAAAACCGAAAACACATTAAGTGCCATAACTAAGCCATAAATAAAGCTATGGAAATAAAATTTGGTATGAAGGATCCTACTATGAAGGGGCATATTTGGATGTAATTTTTTTGGGGAAGTGGGCGTGGCCCCGCCCCCTACTAAGTTTTTTGTACATATATTGCAAACCAATAGAGCTATATAAACCAAACTTTCTGCAGTCGTTTTTTTTAGACACTTCCTAATACAGTCCTAAAATGAAAGAAATCGGATCATAACCACGCCCACCTCCCATACAAAAGTTAGGTTGAAAACAAGTAAGGAAGGGCTAAGTTCGGGTGTAACCGAACATTTTATACTCTCGCAATTTATTTATTTAACTTTATTTATAATATATATTACACAATTTGACCCACATATTCGTCATATATATTGTATAAAGTCCATTGAAAGTTGGAAACCATAATATTAGGTTAGAAGCACCGAGGTCCTCGTGTTCGATATATGGGGCCTTAAAAACCTATGGTCCGATTTCGGCGATTTTTAGAATGGGGCTGCCATACTATTAATATAGTATTTGTGCAGAGTTCTGCACCGATATCTTCACTAGTACTTACTTTATATATTGTAAAGTAAACGATTCAGATTGTCTTCAAAGTTCTGGTATATAGGAAGTAGGCGTGGTTGTGAACCGATTTGGCCTATTTTCACAACATATCATTGGGATGTATGGAAACTATTACAAACCAAGTTCCATTGAAATCGGTGGAGTAGTTCCTGAGATATGGTTTTTGACCCATAAGTGGGAGACGCCATGCCCATTTTCCATTTTGTAAAAAAATCTGAGTGCAGCTCCTATCTGCCATTGCTTCTGCGAAATTTAGTGTTTCTGACGTTTTTCCTTAGCGAGTTAACCCACTTTTAGTAATTTTCAACCTAACTTTTGTATGGGAGGTGGGCGTGGTTATGATCCGATTTCTTTCATTTTTGGACTGTATTAGGAAGTGGCTAAAAAAACACGAGTGCAGAAAGTTTGGTTTATATAGCTCTATTGGTTTGCGAGATATGTACAAAAAACTTAGTAGGGGGCGGGGCCACGCCCACTTCCCCAAAAAAATTACATCCAAATATGCCCCTTCCTAGTGCGATCCTTCATACCAAATTTTATTTCCATAGCTTTATTTATGGCTTAGTTATGGCACTTTATGTGTTTTCGGTTTTCGCCATTTTGTGGGCGTGGCAGTGGTCCGATTTTGCTCATTTTCGAAAGCAACCTTCCTATGGTGCCAAGAAATAAGTGTGCCAAGTTTCATCAAGATATCTTAATTTTTACTCAAGTTACAGCTTGCACAGACGGACGGACGGACGGACGGACGGACGGACAGACAGACATTCGGATTTGAACTCCACTCTTCACCCTGATCACTTTGGTATATATAACCCTATATCTAACTCGTTTAGTTTTGGGTGTTACAAACAACCGTTATGTGAACAAAACTATAATACTCTCTTTAGCAACATTTGTTGCGAGAGTATAATTACTAAAAGTGGGTTAACTCATTAACGAAATGGCAGATGGAAGCTGCACTCCGATTTTTTTTCAAAATGGAAAATGGGCGTGGCGTCGCCCACTTATGGGTCAAAAACCATATCTCAGGAACTACTCGACCGATTTCAATGAAACTTGATTTGTAATAGTTTCCTTACATCCCAATGATATGTTGTGAAAATAGGCCAAATCGCTTCACAACCACGCCTACTTCCTATATACCAGAACTTTGAAGACAATCTGAATCGTTTACTTTACAATATATAAAGTAAGTACTAGTGAAGATATCGGTGCAGAACTCTGCACAAATACTATATTAATAGTATGGCAGCCCCATTCTAAAAATCGCCGAAATCGGACCATAGGTTTTTAAGGCCCCATATATCGAACACGAGGACCTCGGTGCTTCTAACCTAATATTATGGTTTCCAACTTACAATGGACTTTATACAATATATATGACGAATATGTGGGTCAAATTGTGTATGATATAATATAAATAAAGTTAAATAAATAAATTGCGAGAGTATAAAATGTTCGGTTACACCCGAACTTAGCCCTTCCTTACTTGTTACAAATGATTTTTAGTGCTGTATACCTTTAAAGAGGTTCTGTTAAATTAATATTTAGTGCGCTGAAAGTTTTGGAAATATCCTTTCTTTAAATTTATCTATAAAAATTGCGAAATTATGCTGATGTTCTTTCATTGTCCCATATTTTATATGTAGCTCAAACTATTCCAGTCCATTCCTTAAACAAAAACACATTATTGCTTCGAAAAAGGATTCGAAAAATTTATCAACTTTTATTATAGAGAAGATAGTGGGAAATAATCTTACTAATAAATGGGATGAAGAAAAAGTAATTACAGGCAAATTTTTTCTAGAATAATTCCCGGGAAACTTCATATGACTTCATATAAAATGTCGAATAAAATATTAAAATGTTTTGCTATATTTTAGGCTTATGCTTTTTAAGGAGCTCAGCAACTTGACTTCTTTGCGTAATTCGGGATGGGTGTATGTCGTTATGTATGTGTTCAAACCACTCCACTCCATTCCATTCCGTGCATCAAAGTGGTAAATTAAATTATTTGCATAATGAAGCGTTAGTGGAGCACTTACTGTAGGCCCACACTACTTGCTGCCCACTTTCTAAGGCATTCCGTCAATGTTGCGTTCATTTTATTTACTCCGAAACCCTCTTCACACAAGGCCTGTGACACCAAAAGGCAGCGGTACCCAATCGTTTCATTATGCGTTAATTCGCCAATAACGGTGCTATTACGACCAACAAAAACAAATAATCTGTATGAAAATAGGTGTGCGTGTGCTTGTGTGATGTGAAAATTTGTAGCGGCATTTGGTGCGTGGGCTCTTTGACTCCGCTTTGTTGGGCATTGTGTGACAAGTCGTCGTAATTTCTTCAAAGGCCACATTGCGCCCGCTGAGTTATGAATGTTGTTGATGGCTTATTTGTGTAATATTTTGCGGTTTTTTGGAAGTAGGTTCGCCGCTTTCGTCGGTTGCCCCCGACATTTGCCGCGTTTTTTGGCATTTGTTCACTTTGATGTTGTGTTGACGTGTTTCTGTCAAACAATTCAAGTTCTCTCATTGATTTGCATTGAGTGAAATATGTGTGCTAATTTGTTTTAGTAAAGGCATTTTCAGAAAGCAAAAAGTTTGCTTGCCGAAATTGGAATGTGGTACATAGGTATGATTTCATTTTAGTATTGAAATTTAATGTTCAATTTTTTTGTAAATATTATTTTTATTGGAAATTGCAGTAGTAGGAGTATCAAATATTGAAATATTCAAATGTAATCTAGTATTTCGGCTTGATAGAGAACTGTATGAAATTTGTTGAAATTTGTCATGGACCGTACAGGAAAGATCCCAGAAACATTTAAGTGTCTTCCATGAAAAAAATTGTTCCGATCAATAGAGTAATGCAGCTTAGACAATGAAGTCCAAAAATCAAAAAAATAAGAACGCGATTAAAATATAAAAATTATATGTTTCATATCTTCGTGATAGAGAGATGACATAGACATAGATGACATTGGGTTTCTTCACTTTTTACATCGACCCTTTTAAATTTCTGCCTTCAAAAGTGCGAGATTTTACTTTTTTTATTCAAATAACCCAATATGTTGAACTTTGAGTTAGATATATATGTATTTCAAAACTTCCTTTAACTTGGATTTCTCTGACCATGAAAATGACTTCGAATAATAAATTAAAAGTGAATTTTTAAGAATGCAGTTAAATAAAGAACTCGGAAGATGTGATCTATTATTTCCATAGCCGAATCGATTATAATGATGTTTTAAAACTCGAAGATCGCTAAATGCAGTACAATAAATTTAACTTTTATGGAGAGAAAATTCCTGATAGACCTCCCAAGTTTTGAATTCAAAAGGTAGGAAAGAGACAGTAGGTTTCTCAAAAGACTGCGTGAGTCTTATCCTGTCGGAAATACTAGTAATGAAGGAGTTGTCCGTGACGGGATGAAACAGGGATGTACTGGTCGATGCCGCCGACTAAGGAAAAATTGAAGGAGTGGTCTTCACACAGCGAACCTGCTTCGAAAATAGTTCTACCAGGTGAAAACAAATTTCTGGGATTCACAATTTACAAAGATGGATCTATGTACATCGACTACCAGGAAAGGGACAATATGGGCAGATTGCTCTGCTATGCATAATTGTTGTACTTATTCGATTGCAAAATAAAGCGGAAAACCCTATTCGGCGTTGAAAAATGATCCAAAATTGAATGCGGAGTTTGTCGTCGCCACTGAGGCCTACTTTGCAGACCTCCACAAAATATGTGTTTCAGTCGAGTTAAAGAAGTTAGAGTCCATGTTGAGGAATAAATAGTCATTTTATCAAAAAATCAATTTTAATTTGTAGGCTAAGTACTTATATATGAAGTGGCATTGAATATTTTACTACTACTACTACTCTCACTACTATTCTTAACTAAAAAGGTAAAAGAATCACAAGTCAGAGAATTCTTGCTGACAATAAAGCACTGTAACATGTTGCTAGCAGTCATAGATATATAAATGGTACAAATACGAGTATATAAATATGCAAGTACATGTGGTATAAACTCAACAAAATCATGGACATGTTTTATATATTTATGTATGTATGTACACCCAATACAGTACACTTTTCTATGGTCATATGTTCGTATATTTTATTGCAACGTTGTACCGCAGGCATAACCATTTCGAGTGAACTGCATTGTATAATGCAAAAGTGTAAAATTTGCTGGCAAAAATTAATTAAACGAAATTGCAGCAACGTGTTGCCATTTTATGTACTTGCCACAAATGTAGGTGTGCACACACACACATACTTATACATACATATGTATGTATGTATGTGATCATGTATGCGCCGTCAAGTGCATTTATGAGCCGCTGTAATTCAGTAGTTGCAATCAGCGTTATTTGGTTTGTCATTTTGGCTTTTGGCGTTTGACGTTTAATTGCTGGCAGTTTTTTGCGCAACAAGTGCATTTTTTGAGGCGGCTTTGTGGCAACAGCAACATGTCGCACAAACAAACAGTTATGTACAATTGTTGTTATACTCTCGCAACAAATGTTGCTAAAGAGAGTATTATAGTTTTGTTCACATAACGGTTGTTTGTAACACCCAAAACTAAACGAGTTAGATATAGGGTTATATATACCAAAGTGATCAGGGTGAAGAGTGGAGTTCAAATCCGAATGTCTGTCTGTCCGTCCGTCCGTCCGTCCGTCCGTCCGTCCGTCTGTGCAAGCTGTAACTTGAGTAAAAATTAAGATATCTTGATGAAACTTGGCACACTTATTTCTTGGCACCATAGGAAGGTTGCTTTCGAAAATGAGCAAAATCGGACCACTGCCACGCCCACAAAATGGCGAAAACCGAAAACACATAAAGTGCCATAACTAAGCCATAAATAAAGCTATGGAAATAAAATTTGGTATGAAGGATCGCACTAGGAAGGGGCATATTTGGATGTAATTTTTTTGGGGAAGTGGGCGTGGCCCCGCCCCCTACTAAGTTTTTTGTACATATCTCGCAAACCAATAGAGCTATATAAACCAAACTTTCTGCACTCGTGTTTTTTAGCCACTTCCTAATACAGTCCAAAAATGAAAGAAATCGGATCATAACCACGCCCACCTCCCATACAAAAGTTAGGTTGAAAATTACTAAAAGTGGGTTAACTCGCTAAGGAAAAACGTCAGAAACACTAAATTTCACAGAAGCAATGGCAGATAGGAGCTGCACTCAGATTTTTTTACAAAATGGAAAATGGGCGTGGCGTCTCCCACTTATGGGTCAAAAACCATATCTCAGGAACTACTCCACCGATTTCAATGAAACTTGGTTTGTAATAGTTTCCATACATCCCAATGATATGTTGTGAAAATAGGCCAAATCGGTTCACAACCACGCCTACTTCCTATATACCAGAACTTTGAAGACAATCTGAATCGTTTACTTTACAATATATAAAGTAAGTACTAGTGAAGATATCGGTGCAGAACTCTGCACAAATACTATATTAATAGTATGGCAGCCCCATTCTAAAAATCGCCGAAATCGGACCATAGGGTTTTAAGGCCCCATATATCGAACACGAGGACCTCGGTGCTTCTAACCTAATATTATGGTTTCCAACTTTCAATGGACTTTATACAATATATATGACGAATATGTGGGTCAAATTGTGTAATATATATTATAAATAAAGTTAAATAAATAAATTGCGAGAGTATAAAATGTTCGGTTACACCCGAACTTAGCCCTTCCTTACTTGTTTTTTTACTATTTTTGTTTTGTTTTTGTATTTCTGATTTGGTTTTTGTTTTTGTTCAAGCATTAGCTTTCGAACACCAAATTTATTGCATGCATTTGAGTAATTAAAAATCTCTGCGATAATATCTAGCTGTTGATAGCATAATCTACAAACTACATTTTGACATCGCGCTGTCATAAAGCCTGTCGATTGAGATGTACAACCAAATACCGTTATAACTGTATACACGTCTACATGTGTTTAAAACAACTTTAAGATCTGGCTGTACATAAAACTGTTAGATAATATTCCTGGCCGACTGGTAAATCATAAATGCAAGCAATAAGTAGCAGCTAGTAGTAGCAGTTATAGCAACCCTGTAGGAATTATTAAATGTCATGATATATTGAACAATTGCATGAAATCGAAGAATAAATCAAAAAATACTAAGACAAACACTGCAACCACATAAAAAAATATTTATAGATTACATCTCCGATTTCAATTATTTTTGCGACCTAGCCACATTATATCCAATATTTTGCATTCATTTCATTTTGCTAAGATACCTCACATATTGACCTATATATGCGATATTAACACCAACGGATGTTTTAAAATCCGTGTAGGAGGTATATGGGGGCTGGAGGAAAAACTGACGTTGAATATTGAGTTTGCATTTTTTGGCACAGAAGCATACTATTAGAATGAGCACATCTTCTTTGAATTTCTTTAGAATTTTACCGAAATTTTCAATAAAAAATTTGCCCAAAGCTTAGTTCGGTACCTGTGGCCTTGAAAAATTGTTATAGTCCGATTTCGGCGATTTTTATACTGACTACTCGACTTTACACTGAAAATACACTATTTCTGCATAGTTTTGTTTCAATATCTTAACTGTTGCTTAACTTATACATATATTGTAAAGTGAACACATCAGTTAAACTTCAAAATTGAAATATTGTAAAAGAAGGCGTGGTTGTGAGTTGATTTCAAACTTTAATTTCAATTTTCAAACTGTAGCACTGGGATGCCAAAAAAATGTCACGAACTGGATTTCGTTAAAATCGGTTGAGTAGTTTCTGAGATATGGTTTTTGACACACTTCATATACATTTTTGAGTGTAGCTCTTCTATAAGGAAGTGGCTAAAGGAAATGACCCTAGATAGTTTGGCGGATGTAACTTTAGTAGTTTACGAGATATGTACAAAATACTTAGTAGGAGCGAGGCCATGGCTACTTTCCCAAAAAAATTACATTAAAATTAAATACATCTGGAAGAACTCTTATATAAGGATTATTAAATTTTTTTTTACTCTCTGAACTTAGTAAAATGGTTTTATATTACAAGAAACTATTTCCATTTTGACGTAGTTTGTGTACTTCTCGCAATATTTCCGCAAGGTACACATACTTATATGATTTGAGATTTTTTATAAGTGTATGTCCATATACATATGTCTATGTCTATAACTATATCTACCTCTGTTTGATGTAATTTTTTTTCGAGAAATTTTAATTAGTTTTTATCTTAACATTAGCATAATATCACGTTGACGAATATGCAGTGAAACAATTTAATTAACTTAAGATGTTTTGAAATAGTAGCTAGACAGGTAACAGAAGAAATAAAATATTAAAACTGATTTTCATGTTTCGCAAATTTATCAAAATTTTAATGACTACAACTAAAATTTCAGAAGAGAACTTCAACATCCCCCGACTTAATATTAATCAATAGATAATACTGAGCATTTGATGAGCGAGCAGTTGGAAGTTTTCTGTGGCTATATATAGACATTAAAAAATTATAGACATTACAAACCAAGGTCATGAAATCCTCACCTATGGGAAAGGATCGATAATTTGAAGTGCAATCAAAACGACTTTCACGATTCAACTGTAGTAGCTTAAAAAATAGTAGATAAAATTAACCCCTTTTGAAATGTACTAGGTCATACTAAAAATAGCGGATCGTAAAAGTTTAAAACCATCTCTGAATGAAGGATAGTTTTCATAGGAGATCGTGTATACTTGTGTTTTTTGCTCTTATTAGAAAACATTTATCTTGCTGGTCGAACATCGTGATAAGACTTGGGCAATAGTGCACCCTTCTAACTAAAATCAGACCAGATATGCTAGATACGCCGTTAAGATGTATCCATAGACCTCTTTTAAGTACACATATTGCTAAGGCTAATGAACTACTTTGCAATGACCACATAAAGATAACAAAAACAAACAATAATTTAAACAACACTAACAACCAGTGTACACGCGATCGCATCTGTCAATTATGATTTTTATTACAGTCAATCAAAAAACGGAGCATTTGCGCTCACTGCAGACAACAGCAGCAAGCAATTTCAAATCTAAAACTGAAAAATTCATGTACTCGCAGTTGCATTCAAGCGCAATCGCTGCATTCGAAATATTTACGAGTGAAACTGCATGTGACAGTTGCAATTGGATGCGAAAAATGCGCGAAAATTGCCAAATCGTGATATTGCCGCGTGTAAAACGTGTTTAAGAGAGCATCTTAAACGAAAGACGTGTTGAAAGCGCTGCAATTCGGTGTAATGCTCGCACTAAAAAATACAGAAAACGGTAAAAAGTGATAAAATGTAAGAAAATCATGACAGTTGACAGACAACAGCAACAAAGTGGCAAACAAAAATGCGCAGCTTCAATAAAAATTTGAAAAAAAAATGGAAAAGGACAAAAATAATAACAGAAAATGTCTGGTAATAGTTGAGTAAAAATGCTTTCCTCGCTTGTCTGGCTCAGGTGCAACAAAGTTTGTGCTGGAAATTGAATCGTCTTCGCACTTCACTGAATATGACGGGAGAATTTTATTTTTTGTGTTGTTATGGATTCTTCTATTGTTGTCTCATTGTTGTAATAAAAATAATTTGGCGCAAAGAATGAGAAGAAAAGGAAAAATTCACGTTCTTGAAGTGATTTTATAAAATATATTAATAATATTCGAATTAAGTTCCTCAAGGAAAGCCAAAAGGAAAATGATTGAAAGATACATATTAGGTTATGATAAACACTCCAACCGAGGGCTCAACTCAGGAGTATATTTACGTTATTCTCCCTCAACAAAGATACTACCTTCTTCCTATAATATGAGGTGTCTTCAATAAACAGTAGTAGAATCCATAGACCTCTATGCTATAGGAGGTGTTAGATCGATGTGGTTGTTGTTGTTGTAGTAACGATAAATAAGTCTAGTTGTCGTCGAGGTCATCTAACGGGAGACCGAGGAAACAAGCTGTTTCGATGGGGTCGGACCAAAAGGAAAGGGTGAGTTCGTTGGGCATGTAAAGAGGTGATTAGTGTCATGCGGGAACATGTATTTTGTATGTCGGGGTTCAGTCCGGATAAGTAGGAGTTTAACATGCTACAATATCCAGACCGAAGTTGCGTCAGGATCACTCTGGCTTCACGTGGCAACTCGAGCTCTTCGTCTGCTAAAGGTGTTGGTTTGGTTCCAAGGACGCCATTAACTGGAAGGGATGCAAGAAAGGTGTTAATAGCTTCACTGTGAATGACGTTTATGACGTGTCTGAAACTGTCTGCGTCCGCAGTCTGGTCGGTGTATTGTTCTAGATTGTCGACGTATTGTAGGAGTGACTTCTTCAGATCTATGTGGTTCATGAGCATTCAAACCTTGAAGAAAACAGTTCCTAAATTGACGCCCAGATAGGTAGTCCAATAGTACCCTGGAGCTTTCTATGCTCTTCGGGTTGATGTTGTTAGACTATCCTTTAAAAAAGTGGTTATGTGATGAAAAACTAAAATATTTGAGAAGAAATTTTATAAAAATGGGGTTAGGTTAAGTTAAACTTAGAGCTTGATCTCTACCGCGTAAGTCAGGGTACCTGAACGAACTCATAGCAGCTTGATACCAAAACGATACAAATAATTGTAAAGCTTCTAACCAAGTAGTATGGAGATGGTTGAGATTCGGTTCTTTAAAGCTTAGGACTTATGAAATCCCACATAATCCTACATCATTATCCATAACTTTGTACTAGCCGTAAAAAGTTCATATATCAAATACTAACACGATCAATATTGTAAGAGAGAGATAGACTTCCAACAAATATGATTAAGACATGAACGTGACATTGGAGAATTTAAGACAAATGAGCATAATTTTTAACCTCACAAACCTTATCGAATGAAATTTCTGGTGGTCCAGTGAATAGCCATTCAAATTTCGCGAATGTTAACAAGAAAAGCTTATTATGTCAGAAATTAGCGTTGCTGTGAGCAATATGGTTAAACCAAAGCGTGATGTCGTCATATATGGTATACCACCTGAATTCTATATTCGACTTAGACCCCGAACAATGTGTTTCGTGTCAATTGGTTTTACAATGAATATACGATTAGCGTATCTTGCGAATCATGAATTGTGGCTTACGAATTCGAAAAGAAACAACAACCGAGTGTTCGAATGTTCCAGAATGAGAATGTTCATAAGATTTCACGATCGAAGTCACGTGCGCATACTGCGATCTGTTCGGAATGACATTCAACGATTTTTTGAACAGAAGTGATCGATAAAAATCGTGAAATGAACAACTAACAGCAAAACACAAGTTCTCAGATGATCTCAGACCACACGTATGTATATCTATTAACAAATGACATTTGAACACCAAAGCTTGAAATTTATACGCCATCTATTGGTGGTCCTGTTTAGGCACCAAAATTATTTTCTACTCACTTATGTATATAAAGAAGAAATTTGTAGGTGATAAACGATACTCGATGCTAAATTAGTAGTGCGGGCATTCAAAACATGTGTTATCTAAATCTAATACACCATAGCGTCTCTATAATGTATTCGAAAATTAACATGGTAAATATTCTGAAAAATTACAATTCTATATTTAATTAGTAAATTATATTAAACATTATATTCGGAAGTAGTGGGAACTTTACTAAGCTCTCTTCTTTTCGTAAAACGTTATAGAGTAGCGTACCGAACAAACTGTATCAACTTATTCAAACTGACTGCCAGCACTTGTGATGCAAAAGTAAAACTGATCTAAAATTTGTAAAAAAAATTTTGGTAATATTGTAAATAATGGTTATACCACTTAAATAAGACATCCGAAAACTTTATTCCAGCGAATTCAACTTTGTTGTTGCTTTCTCGTGCTAACAAGATCACAAGACATTAGCGTAGTAGAGAAAAGGCGAATGGAAGACGGCTTAAATAATAATTCATTTAGACAATTGAGGGCCCTTTAATAATTTAACACTTGTATTCCTTTACTATCATTAACATTTTACTATACGGTTACACCCTATCTTAGGCCCTTCCTTCCCTTGACTCGCTTCACTTACATAAGGTACACCTCAAGTAACGGGTGTTTTTTAGATGTGCAGTTTTCTATGGAGGATGTAGTCGTATTTAAAAGTTCACGTAAGCGAGGAAAGTTTCAGACTGCCATTCTCTTGGGAGTGGCCAGGAACGATTCTTTTGCATGTAACTCAAGCAGCTCACGACTTCCGGTCTTAGACCAAGTATCCTGTTTGTAGCCAACAGACTTCCGTTTGGAGGCGAGCTAAAGGGAAAAGGCGAATCCCGCTTATGCGGTTGTGCGTAGGGTTTGGGACCCACCACATAAAAACCAGGAAGCAACAGCCTCGGATAAGGAAAAGTCCTCTCTCGACGAACAAAAACTACAAGTCCCTCATCATTCCCTCCTACTTTATGGTGCAGAAGCGTGGAAGATGTCAACATCCGATGAGACGGCACTAGGAGTTTTTTGTTATTTGACGACATAGACATAGTCCAGCGAATAAAAAAACAGCGGCTACGCTCGCTAGGTCATGTTGTTCGAATGGACGAAAGTGCTCCAGCTCTGAAAGTGTTCGATGCAGTACCCGCTGGTGGAAGCCGAGGAAGAGGGAGGCCTCCACTCCGATAGAAGGACCAGATGGAGAAGAACCTGTCTTCACTTGGTATTACCAATTGGCCAAAAGAAGAGATGAGTGGCGCGCTGTTGTGGACTCGGCTATAACCGCTTAAGGGTTGTCTACGCCAGTCAAGAAGAAGAATAAGTTTTCTATAAGGCAATACTGTTCTTAATTAGGTTTTTTTTGACATTTATTACTTGATTTAAACTAAGTTTAGTCTGTCATTTCCAGATTTCCTCCGGAACAACACCTATTGCTGACAGTGACAATTTTTTTTGAAAAAAAAAAAAAAAATGAGCCAGCCGCGTCGATCACTTGCTCAAAATAATTCTTAAAACATAATGGCTAGTCTTTTAACTATAACTTTAATAAAGCTACCAATAATAAATTATATGTGTTTTATTTCTAAAAAATCACCCTTTATTTTTCCTAAACAGCAAAAGAGTTGATAACAAAAACGGAAATGCGCAGCACAAAAACAACAATAAAGCGATAAGAATGATAGAGGAAGAGGAAACTGTAAAAATGACAGTCTCTTGTGCAGAGGCTTTGTTCTTGCCACAAGCGTTGCAACAAGTTGCACATGCTTATCTTTGCAATAAATGTATATATGTATTTACGCTTACAGCCAAGTAAATATGTACTCATATGCATGCATGGATGTGCGCTGCTGGTAAGTGTAAATGTATGTAATTAGCGTTAATTCCCTTGCTTTCGCCAACTTTTGTTTTTAATCAGCTAGCCGCATATCCGTCCATGGTCACGCTGCAACATTATCCTGCCGACTGTTTGTTGCCGCATTCTGCACCATAGCTGCAACAATTAATGCATGTTGTTGCATTGCTGAACGGTGGCAGCAACCGCATTTGGTCATTCATTAAAGTCTGGTTCTGTCAGCGTTTGCAACAAAAGTGAATTCAATGCGCGCGGCAAATATGGCTTCTCATTACGCATGCTTGTTTGTGTTTGTGTGTGTAATTAAAGCTGCAATAATAATAACAACAATCAAAGCAAATATAGCAACAGCCCACGGTAGCTTGACAACTGCCGGCTCTTCAGCTGAGTAATTATTTATTATGTTCGCAGATTTTTTTGCAATTTTTCCAATTCAGCGCGGCCTTAGTGGGAATTACGCACACCAACACAGTTACAAATGTGTGTGTGTGTGTGAATGTATGTGAATGCATTGCTGCAATGACAGCATTCAATTGCTCGTTTGCCGGCAATCAATTGTAATAGTTTAACTGCTCAGCGCGGAATAACCCCAAAACGCTGATTTATTGCGGCACAAACACGCATACATATCTATATACACTTAAGCCCACTCTGCACAGTGGTTCCGCCATAGGCCAAAAATCAAAAAATCCATCTCACGATTTTTCGACAAAATGTATACCCTTGGCCTCTAAATTGTCCACACTTCCTATTTGCAAACCGGGTTTTCCTAAAAATCTAACGGTACTTTCTAAAAATAGAGTTAAATGCATGAACAACCGGATTTTTTTTAAAGCACATCAGAATTTTTTTTTAATTTCGCAGTAACAACGAACTCCCATTTGTTCTGGTAATTGATCAGGTTAACGAATCAAGATTATATTTAATGGATTTTGAATTTTTTGAAATTGTGTGTAATAAAATTACATCAATAAATTGCGAGAGTATAAAATGTTCGGTTGCCTTTCCCTACTTGTTACAAATTGTTTTGGGCTATCGGCACAGCCTTATACAATTGAACAATAATAAAAATATTTTAACAAAGCAACAATGACAACTTTCAAAATATTATTATTTTTTGTTTTGCTTTTTTTTATAATTTTGTTGTCAATTCAAATAAAATCATATTCTTGTTATCTTCCTCAAAATTTTTCGATATATACTTACTTTCTAATCCTTCCCTGACCTTCCATAAATATTTCAAAACTAAAATTAGCCAGATCGGTTTGGCCCTTCTCGACTTTTTTCGCGACTAACGACACAAATTGTTTGTATGGGGATTATAAAATTGTGGATTTAAGACTTTTTCAGGCAATTTTTCTAATTTTTTTTTAATTTCGCAGTAACAACGAACTCCCATTTGTTCTGGTAATTGATCAGGTTAACGAATCAAGATTATATTTAATGGATTTTGAAGCTAAAGGTATTTACTTTAACTTGTGAAATTAATTAAGACTAACGAGATTTGTATTTTTTGTGAAATTAGTGTTTTATATCACCTATATTTTTTCGGATCTTTTTTCTGCGTCTTCAATGTGTTTGCATAAAGTTTTAATTGTGTTCCCCCGCGATCCCCTTTAATTGTATTTTATATAGTATTTAGCAGAGTCTTAAGGTAATAAAAGTGTTAAGGTTAGGTGCGGAAAGTTGCAGATGTATTTGCAATCGTCAAAATAATAATGGCCTTTGAATTAACTATTTTTAACTTCAAATTCATCATAATTGGGCTAAGGAAGCTTGGAAAGAAGGATAAATCGTTTTTATTTCAATCTGTGTACGGTTTACTAGAGGATACATTCTAAGTTTTTGTTCTAATTATAATGGCTGTTGAATGGCAGTGAAAAAATGAACTGTACTAAATTGGTTGATAATTTGCTTTTTCCCTACATTAATTTTTTATATGATATTATTCTTATAGGTGGAATATGGGGGTTGGATGAGGGAAACTATAACGACAAATCATGTTCAGCTTTTTTCTCGCTTTCTTAACTTTTTTTCCTAAGCCTTACTGAAAGTTTTGACGCTCCAACCATGGCCATGAGAAGTATTTTTGCGCATCATTGCCATATAATGGCAATTACTGTTCTATGGGAGCTATAGGACCTAGTAGTCCGATGGGGCCAATTTTTTTAATATATATTTAAAATATTTTTCTAGATTTTTGGTGAAAATTTCATAGCGATATCTCAACGGGAAGTATTTATGACCGCGCCTTCATACAAGCTGAACCACTGTACTCTGGCGACTTAGTTGCTGTGCTGCCTGCTTTGTTGTTATTGTAATTGCAATTGCTGTAAGCCGCTCGTCGTCGACTTGACTTGACTTGCGATTTTCCAAATGTGTTGGAAAATTAACTGCATTTGATGAGTGGAAATTCTTTGATCTCATTGGTGGCGACGTGCAAAAATATGGCAGTCATTTCGCATGCAACTGTCACTTACAGCTAATCAAATGCTGTTATGCAATAAAATTTTGTCGCTGAGTCGTGCGGAAAAGTCGCATATTAAGCCATATTATATATGTATATATATATAGTAGATGTGCGCAGTTATTTATTTATGCCAAGTTCGGCGTGTGTTTGCTTTTAAATGTGCCCAAAAGTGTCGAAGTCAACTGTTTATACATACAATTATACTTATTAGGAAGGGTTATTCCGTCCATTTTAATTACTTTTCTACATGTCACAATATAATAGGTTTATAAATGCTAATTAATGAGATATTTTTCTAAGGAAATTGACAGTGAAGTCATTAAATATATAAGTATTATCAATCTTAAAAGTATATTTACTGATTAATCGACAATACAAAAAGCAAAGTTCTAATATCTTCACACAATTTCATTGAATTTCTTTAGAAATAGTAATAGATGGCAACCATGAAGAATAAAGCAAAATATGTAAATTCCAAAATTGCCCAGAATTCGGTAGCAAGATGGTTTTGTTAACAAAAATTCCTCTTATGAACTTTACTAGATTACGAAAATTTATCAAAGCTTCTTAACAATATTTCAACAATTTATCAAACTTTTATATGATAGAAATTAATATACACTTAACTTGTAAACCAAGGAATCTGTTAATTAAAATCAGTGAAAAAAAGATCAAATGTCGTCGATCTGTGAATATCCAGAGCGTGGCTTGGAGTGTGTTAAGTTCTCATGTTTTATTCTCTTTTTTATAAGTAATATGTAATATTTTATTATGTTGAGGACTACTAAAAATGCTTTAATTCAGGGTCAAAAACCATATCTCAGGAACTACGCGACCAATTCCAACGAAATTCGTTTCATAACATTTCTTTGGCATGCCAATGCAATAGGATATTGGAACAAAACTTTGCACAAATACTGTATTTCTAGTTTCAGATATCGAACATGAGGACTCAAAGTTTGGGGGTAACTTTGATTGAATATATCGGTAAAACTATCAGATATTCTAAAGAAATTCCTGCTATTACTACTATTTAACTTAATGCCTAAGTTGGATTTTTAGGTGTTTCGTGGACTCTAATAAGCTGTAGAACTGCCATTTACGATCGTGCAATTTCTAAACAATCCTTACTTACTAAAAGTCTTAATCATAGCTTGCCTTGGATCATTTGATGAGATCTTCATGCATCTTACCTGGAAAGAGAATATAACAAAATAAATTACATTAATTTCGTTGCTTAATATTTTATAGTAAAATAATATACATATATGATATATCTAATATTAGATTTATATTATGTTTTTATTTCATTTAAGTAATACAGTATGAGATCGCAAAAACAAAATTTTGGAAACTGAAATTATGATATTTTCAAAAAAAAATAAGAAAGATCCCACTATAGATACTATAGATATTTCCAATCTTAATGCAAACAACTTTTGATATATTCGATCTTCTAAAATATAGTATATATTTTGTTCGGTTGTTCATAGTACAATTAATACTGATATATTAAGAAAGCTTATAGTAACTTAGAAGAAGTGCGCATGCGTCTACGACAAGACATAACAGCTGTGTAGTAGAAAATTGTCCCTCAAAATAAACCTCAGAAATATGTATAGCAGCCAGTATTATCCAGTTTAAGATCGTAGATTTTTGTTGACTGATCTTCTAGCTAGGAACCGCATAAAAGATAACAAAAATCAAGTCGGTAAATATACTTAAGAACTGCTTGTATAGTATGGATCCACTATAGAAACTTACACTATAGTGTAATATACACTGAAGAGCAAAACTGGATGAACTTTGATGTACTGTAATATAAGTATATAGTAATTATAATTACACGATTATTCATCGATGCAACTATAGGTATAACAAAAAACTCAGCATTTTCTTTTCTTTGTTTTGTTTTTCTCTTTCTCTTATTTCACTTTTGAAAATTCTTTCTTCTCACCTCACTTCCGCCGATTTGATGATCGCCTTCGGTGGCGCATCCCAATAATTCGGTGCAGGTGGCACCCACTGACGCAGCACCTGATAGTTGCCTTCGAGCAATTCCATACCTTCGATGACTTCCTCGTCTGACTCATCGCCATTGTTGTTGTTATGGCTATTGTTCGCCGCGTTACCCGGGGCCACATTCAAATTGTCATCCTGTTCATCCATGGCGTTTCGTTGATTTTAAGCGTGATTATTTTGATTATTATTAAAAATGCATTTTATGGTAGAAAATGCGCGACAACAAAAAAACATTTGAAATTTTGACATTTGTTTGACAGAAATGAGGCGCGCACAAAGGAAGTTGAATGTATGACCCACACACGCACATAAATACACTAATAGAAACAAATACACAACACTTGAGTAAAACTTGAGTAAGGATGTAAGCAGAAGCAAGCACAGAAGAAGAAGCAGAAGACACTCACTGGCACAAAAGCACTAGTAAACAAAGAAGCTGCGCTCTGGGCTATTAGTAACAATAACAACAACTCCAAAAGCTGCTGTGGCACGTTTCACTTGATTATTTCCATAGATTTTTTGACACAAAGACAACTCAGCATCACTTTCTTTTTGCACTGGCCTTATTATCTTCACTTTCACTTTTGATTAAAAATTATTATTAAATTTTGATTTTTCCTTTTTCATTTGAATTTTCACAAAAATGTACACAAACAACACATTCGTAGAAGATAATCGCGTATCGGTGAATGACGCACGCACGCACCACGTATTCGTACCGGCGTTATATCCTGTGAGTCCTGTGCGGCACACTCGCTCGCTCGCGCGCGTTTACAATTGAATTGTATCTAATCAGAGAACAATTTTCGTGGCGTTTGTTTTGCCTTCTCAGCGCGAGCAAAGTAGAAACGCAGAAAAGCAAGAGCAAAAGCAAAGCAAAGCAAAACTCACGGCTGATGGACTGCAGTGCCATAGAGACACGAACAACCGAACACCCATACAAGTACATGCGACCATTTGCGAGAGGGTAAATTGCCGGTCGCGCTCTGCAAAGGACACGGCAAATGCACGTCCTTAGGAATATGTGTGTGTGTGTTAACATTGCTGACGAAGTGGCATGCCACACTGCCGCCAACCCCACCCAAAGGCAAGCGTGCGAGCGGCCAGCCAGCCAAGCGGCACGACGCGCGTTCATTGTCCGTGGTTAGTCCTGGCGCCGAGTGTTGGCGTGCTCTGCTCCTTTGTTTGTGCTGCCTTATTGCAATTGTATACACATATACTTATGGATATATACATATATATGTCCTTATATACATATGTATGTCTTTCACTTTCGGTGTGTAGGTTTTTTAATGTGTAAAATAAGGGTTCGAAATTTAATGTTTTTCCCGTCTGATTTTTGGGGGTTCATTCACTGTTGCCATTATATGTACTTGTTGTGGTTGTTATTATTTTTGTTGTACATCATTCGCATATTGTGGAAATTATGTTGCTTTATTTTTGCTTTTGGTTTTTGCACATACTAACGGTGTCTGTATTGAACGCATTCTCAGGCGTCTCGACAGGCACATTTGTCTTGCGATTGGCACAGTGGGCCGTATGCCGTTCCTATGTGCCACGAACTTCGAGATTAGCTTGAATGATGGAAAAGTAGGATGATTTTTACTTTTGAGTTAAAATAAGTCCTGGTTTATGCTCAAACTGTAATATAAAACGTTTATAGAGTTGATGACAGCATTCAACGAAAAGTATTTTGAACCAGTTTCAAAACTTATTCGAATAATCGAATCGATTCGAATTTTCTAAAATATTTTTATACTCTCGCAACAACAAAGTTGCTAGAGAGTATTATAGTTTTGTTCACATAACGGTTGTTTGTAACACCCAAAACTAAACGAGTTAGATATAGAGTCATATATACCAAAGTGATCAGGGTGACAGGTAGATTTGAAATCCGGATGTCTGTCCGTCCGTCCGTCTGTCCGTCTGTCCGTCTGTCCGTCTGTCCGTCTGTGCAAGCTGTAACTTGAGTAAAAATTAAGATATCTTGATGAATCTTGGCACACTTATTTCTTGGCACCATAGGAAGGTTGCTTTCGAAAATGAGCAAAATCGGACCACTGCCACGCCCACAAAATGGCGAAAACCGAAAACACATAAAGTGCCATAACTAAGCCATAAATAAAGTTATGAAAATGAAATTTGGAACATAGGATTCCATTAGGGAGAGGCACATTTGGATGTAATTTGTTTGGGGAGGTGGGCGTGGCCCTGCCCCCTACTAAGTTTTTTGTACATATCTCACAAACCAATAGAGCTATATAAACCAAACTTTCTGGAGTCGTTTTTTTTAGCCACTTCCTAATACAGTTCAAAAATGAAAAAAAATCGGATCATAACCACGCCCACTTCCCATACAAAAGTTAGGTTGAAAATTACAAAAAGTGGGTTAACTCACTAACGAAAAACGTCAGAAACACTAAATTTCACATAAGAAATGGCAGATGAAAGCTGCACTCAGATTTTTTTACAAAATGGAAAATGGGCGTGGCGTCGCCCACTTATGGGTCAAAAACCATATCTCAGGAACTACTCGACCGATTTCAATGAAACTTGGTTTGTAATAGTTTCCTTACATCCCAATGATATGTTGTGAAAATAGGCCAAATCGCTTCACAACCACGCCTACTTCCCATATACCAGAACTTAGAAGATGATCTGAATCGTTTACTTTACAATATATAAAGTAAGCACTAGTGAAGATATCGGTGCAAAACTTTGCACAAATACTGTATTTATAGTGTGGCAGCCCATTTCTAAAAATCGCCGAAATCGGACCATAGGTTTTCAAGACCCCATATATCGCACATGAGGACCTCGGTGCTTCTAACCTAATATTAGGGTTTCCAACTTTCAATGCAATACAATATATATTAGGAATATGTGGGTCAAATTGTGTATTATATAACATAAATAAAGTTAAATAAATAAATTGCGAGAGTATAAAATGTTCGGTTACACCCGAACTTAGCCCTTCCTTACTTGTTTTTTATAGAAATTGTGTTGGATTCAGGTTCTAGGAATAGTTCTTTTCTCAATATTATTTTAATAATAATTTTAATTTTTCTCTTATTTATTTATAAGTAGTCTTCGCCAATTGAGAGTATTGGTTCAAACCTATTATACATGAGACTGCGCAGCGATCAAAGTTAGCGAGTGGAAAAATACTGCTATTATTAATAGCAACATTTCTGAGTGAATGACCAAATTAATTGTAGTAAAATTCTTCACATCATCCTATCTCTTCATCTATATATCCAACTAAGGCAGGGAAGATTTAAGAAAGATTAGAAAGACTTATTTAATGCAAGCTATAGTAAATTATTAAAATATGTCAACTGGTTATGGGAATTTCTGTGGAGCAAATAATTCCAGCGGCGTTTCATGACGATCGGGTCTATAGGATAGGAATGGTCCTTGATTTTTATTAGGCCAAGGAATTTTAACTCAACAGTTATTTGTTGGCAGTTTCGGCTATTTTGGAACAATATTCAACAACCTAAAAATCAACCGGAAAAAATTATCAACTTCTAAAAAGTAGTCTCCCATATTTCCCGCTCTAAACACATAGTTACATAGGCATATAAGAGACAAATTCTCTAAAAATATTTGGTTTTTAAAGTGACAATTCATAATCACATAGCGTTCTCCAATCTGGAACTATACATAATCTAGAACTTTTAGTGCACCAACCTTTCCTATAATGAACCCGAAGAATACCTAAATTTTTTTTTTTAATCACATAAAAACTTCAACATAAACTGCTATAAATAATTGTTGCCTAAAAATACAGATGATTTGGAGTATAATTTTGCAAGATATATATTGTTGTCTCTATGGCATCTTAAGTTTATTGGTAAAAATTATTAGGAGAAATACCCCTAAAGTCGGGTAGGTAATATATAGTATGTTCAAAGTAGAGATCGCTTACGGAAGTTCCTGTTTATTTTCCTGTTTATTTTTTCTGGAGGACAGGTCGAGAACCTAAAGTTATATGCTTCATTTAATCTCAAGTAGAGGAGTTTTTTGGAAGATAGTCTTGTTCTCATCATTGCTGAAAAATTGACTTAAAATTCGGAAAGAGGTGTAATAGAGCAAACAGTGAACAACCTATAACACTAATCGATAAAGCATTGTAAAACTTGGTCTCGATCATATAAATATGAATGTATGGACAGCTTTGGATACCACTTAGAAAGGAACAGATTCGGTGGATTGTGAGCCTTATTGTGAGCTACTTCGTAGTAAACAAATTTGTGGAAAAAATTTGTGCCCACTGTGCATTGGACACGTTTCGTTCAAGTGTCATTATACCCATATAAGAGTATCCTGTCGATTTCATTCACCCATACACTAATACCAATAAGCATATATATGTTTGCATGTGTTCAAAAGTAACTGCAAAGGTTATACGCATTGAATACTTTTCACTTATGCACCAATACATACACACAAACACACATAGAAAATTACAAATATCGCAAGATTTTCGTATCGCCATACGGTTGAGCGCGAGATTTAATTCACTCACTCAGCGCAAAGTGCTTATGGCACGGTGAGCGCAGCATTTCACCCCTAAGCTGCTTCACGGTAATTTAACCACGTGCAACTGAACTGTGACTGCGAGCATATCCTTTGCTGTTATTCCTCGATAATTTTTGCTTTCATTCCTACTTGTTTTTGCTTTTATTATTGTCGTGCGTAAAAGGACTTTTTGCATTGCATTCGCCGTGCGATTCGGAGAGAGCGCGCACTGAGTTGTGTGCTTGTATTGGTGAGCGTCTCGCTACTGTAGCCACTCTGTAGCCATAAAAATGCGATTGCGGGAAAGGTGTACGACGCCTGCTGGGTTGGATGCACTTGGAGTGTGGGCAGCGTCGTAGATGGCAGTGCAATGCCACGGACGCACGTGTAAGGGAGTGTTGACTGACTGAACGGCGGGGTGGGTACGATAATATTACGTTAGCCAGCACTGCATAGAAGGGGTGGTGGAAGGTAAGTGGAATAAGGTGTTGTTGCAGATGGTTAAGGTGGTGTTTGGTTTCAGTTTGAGCGTCCTCCTTTTGTATGAATGTGTGTGTGGAATATGCGTGCTCTGTGATCGTAAATTTTTATGACTTTGAGTATCTGGCTGGGATCAGCCGGCATTGTTTGGACTTAACTACACGCATATAATTTTCTCTGTTAAAAATGTAAATTAAAATCGGGGTTGATGTTAGTGGACAAATACAATTGTTTCGTTTATATATAAAGTTTGTACAGCAAAAACTTTGCATGTTGCTATGATATTGGCAACATGTTGCTGAAGCAGATCTATATGAAAATAGTATCTGTATTAATAGTGGTGTGTTCGTGTGTGTGGGAGAAATGAGAGACTGATTGTTTTAACATTCTGGCTCGTTATATTATTGAAAATAAAGTACTACTTTCAATTTGTTTTTTGTTTTCAGTATTTTTATTGAAATCTTACTCTAGCTTCAGGCGCTTTTGATTGAAAGAAAAATTAGTGGATTTTAATTGGAAACCAGAACATACTCTAAAAGCAAAAATTGATACTGATTGATATCATTAGGCCTATTTCACCATCGATTTTAGAACCAGAATTAATTCAAAAACTTTCAATCTTTGCTTCGTTTTTTCCTGAAATTTCATTCAAAATATACTTCCGATAAAACCTCCAAAAGTAGTGAACCGGCATATGTACTTCAAAATTCGTTTTTGCGAAATATTTTCGGACAAGACTGTTTAGAAAACTGACAAAATTTACATGATAAATATCATTGATTGATTCGGGATTAAGTTTAGAAAATTTTTTATTTAACCCGCCGAAAATCACATAGGGTCATATTGACCAAAAGATGGCATATCAATAAACTCTAAATAATGTATGTTATAAGTGTGAAATATATGGGGAGTTTTCTTTTTTTTTACAATATTTCATCAGCCCCGACATAAAGTCGATCAGATACGCATTATTAAAAAAAATAACTCCTACGTGAACTGGCCGAAATGGACTTTAGCCGCCTGATAGAATTTATGAAAGGACCAGCGCCTCAAGTGGGATCTATCGTGACAATTATCAAAAGCACTATCGAAAAACTCTCAAAACATTCCCACCGACAGATGGCGCTGTGTGAAATATTTTTTAAATTCAAATTTGAGTGCCAATTTAGTTTAAATATGAAGCTGGAGTATGCGTAATACAAGTTTTTTCCTAACAATTCTTCCTGATTCTCAATGTTGTTGCTTGCCGAATAACAAAGATCTACGCAACATGTATCTCAAAATAAATGTATATCCAAGAATAATAAAATCCACCAACAAAAACCGGCAAATACAAATGTTTTCCATGAACTCAACAACCCCCAAAGCGTTCATTCAGTACTTTATCGCTGCCGGCATTTGCTAACAACACTTACGAGACCTCTGGGGGTACACAGCAACAACGAGGGCAGAAGCAGTGCAGTCGCAGCAGAAAAGTGCACGCTTCATTCGAAGGTAAAAGGAAATTTGTTTGCCGATTAAATGGCGCCACATGGTGCTGACGACGCTTTAACTTTCTCTCCGCATTGTTTGTCCACAAACAAACCAACTCCAACTACCGAACTCAAGCTCCGCTCGTTGACTGCCGGCAACGGCGAAAATTTGCAAATATACATATGTAAATATATGTTGTGACGCGACATCACGTGGTCGCCACACAGTGCGCCCAACAAATTGCGCATTACCGTTACTTTATTTGTGCAAATCAACCCTGTGGCTCACTGTTAGACTAACTGGTTGCATAAAGCTTCTATAGCGACGCTGGTTTTGATTATCGTATCGCTGCTTTGACATGTCGTCAACGTTTGGAGGCTGGCTGCATGTGAAGGACATCAGCTCAGCATCGACAACATTTGACAGGACATCCGTAAGTATTTCAATACTTGAATATGCGTTAGACGCATTTAATGACTGCGTTCATCTCTAACCACAAACAGTTCAACTCATGCAACACTGCCACTTGATGCTGCCACACTCACACGCTCGTTCGTTGGAAAATGTTGACGGAAATCTCGATTTGGGGTTTATTTTAACTCTTGCGTTTTTTACATTCACATATTTATTGGAGTGTTTTAATCGTTTTCGTATGTGTAACATTAAATAAATTTCCAATGAGGCGGTCTGCCGCTGGGAGGGCTCAGCGACTTGGCTTTTGTGTACATTCAAAGTTCATTTGCATAAACACTCAAAGCGCTGAGTGCCGAGTGAATGGGGAGTATTGTAGAGTTTCTAGCATAAACATGTGTGTATGTAATTGGGTTTAAAAAGGGAAACATGCCCGTCTTAATGAAGTTTTCATGGTAAAGGTTAACGAATTTGACATGAACGAAGTTGGGAAGTTACTTGTAGCGAAAGTAAAGCAACATTTTACAGAACTTCTTTCAGATCTCAGCTCTATGCCTAATTGAGCGAAGTTAATAGAGATGAAAGTCAAAAAAATCGCCAAAGATCATAAAAATCTATATAGGTTTGATCCATATTTCAAATCCTAAAATAATTAATTCCTTAGTTTAGATAGATCTCAATAACGGTGCGATCTTTGAATGCAATTAAAACCGAATTTAACTCCGAGCTTTTGAAAGCTTTCGAAGTAGTTTTTATTTTCGGAAACTAAGGACCAATTTTGAAGACAATTGTGTCATGAGTATACGGGATATTTTATATCGTATCTTCCTACTATGAAATAAAAAAATTAAATGGTATGTCTTTGGAATTTTTTTCGGCAAGAGACTTTACTCTTTCCTCTTGAAATTTCCCTCAACTTCACTCGAAGTAGTGTCAATTTTGCCCTCGGTATAGTTCGTAATTCCGTGGTAATTCAGTAATCCCTCGGATTATATCTCTCTGTCTTGCTTTTTTCTTTGACCCGAAGTCCCATATATGATAAGACGTCAATGTAAGGAGACCAATTTTTATCATTTGATATAAAATCAAGTTTAGTAGTTAGTATGACTACGAGGTATTTCAGTGGTGTTTGTGGTACTATGATATATACTACCTGATCTCTGTCAGTCAGTTAACTTTATCAGACGAACTTGGATAATATGATTTCATGAAAAAGTTTTACATCCATTTTTGGAATTATAGACTTTGCTTAAAATGAAAATCTGAAACATTGACGAATCAGGCCCGAACGGTAAATCTGATGGTTAGAATGATGATTAGAACCATCATCATATACATATTATACACATTTGCAAAACCCTGAACAGATTGCTTTCCGAGATTTTGGTATATTTTTTCTACGTTGAACAGAATTACATATGATTTAGCCAAAATGTGCAATTGATAGTAGTTTTTGAAAACCCCAAAAACCAGACGGATTTTTGTTCGATCCGACTGGTAATGTTTGTCTGGTTTCTGATTTTATGGGTAAATACGAATAATTTTCACTTTTTATATAAAATAGGATTTTTAACTGGTTGTAGAATCAGCAATAAGCTTCAAAATAACTACATTTTGTTCTAGCTGATCTCAATACTATTTGGGCTAGTTAAAGGCGGCAGTTTACATTTACTTAATAAATAGTAACTTTCCTTTCCTTCAATATAATATAATATGGCTGATTCCCCATAATTATACTTTTTAATCTAGACAAACTTATTAAGTAACGATTTTCAATTATATACCCAGTTCAAAAGTTCTCCACTCACGTAAATGTTCCAAACTACCTTATTTCAATTAAAATTTCACTTAACAACTACAAAAGTTCCTAAAATATTCATTCGCTTTTCGAAACGTGCGCAATTTGCAACAGTTAATGCGTCTTTAAGGTGTCAGCGTGCAAATGTCTGATGCTGTCAAGGGCAAAAGCACCCTTCAAGATCACAGAGCGAAGTAAAGCAAGAAAGCCACCCACTCGAAATAGCAAACACATGCCGAATGTTTAGAAAACGAAAAAAAAAAAAACAAAAACTAAACGAATGCGTACAAACAGCTTAAAATAATTACGTAAAATTTCAGCACGAATTCCACCCTCAGCAAATGCGGGTGTGCGTGTTTGAGTGTGTGGGTGCTTGTTTTTGTTTTTGGGGTAAATCGAAGGCAGCAAATTTCATTTGTAAAATTCACTAAGCAGCCGGAAAAGCATGCAAACCGCACAGTTTCCAAACAACCAGACACTCGAAAAACAACAACAATAAAACACAAGCAAACGGCCTTGTACTCTAGAACAACAACAACAGCAAATGTATAATAACGCGTGTGTGAAGCTTCGTATTTACTTTGGGGGTACAAAGCCACACTCGGCCGACTCAATAAGGACTGACTGTTTTAACTTGATTTGTTGTATTTGTAAGATTTCCTAATTCTATTTTTGGCAAAATGTGTTGACGATATCTAAATCGGTGGGTGTACGCCATCGTGTCTGTGCATCTCTGTGTTTTGGTGTAAGCTTTTGGCCTTGCAACGCTGCCACGAGAGGGTTGAAGAGTTCCTGCGACAGAGGGTGCATGCGGCTGGGATTCGGTGTTGGTGTGTGTTTATTACATTTTTGACGTGTGTATTGTAATTTATTGGGTATATTTTAGTGTTTTATTTTATTTTTTGGGGGGAACAAGCAACTCGTCTGGCCCGAATGAGATATCGAGTTAATGTTAACTAGAGTTATGTTTGCTAGCAGGGTTGTGTTTGATTTGTAGGCAGGCTGAAGAAGAGATGGGTGTGATAAATATGAAAAAAAAAATTAAAATATGCCAGTCGCTTATTGAATGTCAGGCAATTGGTTGTCAACTGTGATAATCACTTTGATATTTCTGAAAGATTTCAAAACTATTCACACTTTCTAGAGATAACACTCTCTCTTTTAAATGGAAATGAAAAATATGGAAATAAGTTGAGATCAAAGGAATCTTAATGTGATTAATATGGAGGATCAATAAAAGGGATTAAATTGCAAGCAAAACATTATTTGACATTTATGTAGATATGCTTTTTAAAATTCTGGGGTTCATTGATATGACATATGTACTTGCTATATTGTCATATACAGTTGATCTCCTTTTTGCACGGTTAACTGGGACAGTAAATTACACGTGTAAAAAAAAACCGTGCAAAAAAAATCAAATTTTTATATAAAACACGCTATTGGGACCAATTTAAGAAAAAAATCGTGCAAAAAATAGAAAACGTGTAAAAAAGATCTTATTTTACATGAAAATCTATCTATTCGTACAGAGTATTTACAATGTTGTTGTTGTTATAGACTTTTCTGGTATTATATGTATGTACATATTACTGTTAGAAGGAACAAACAACAACTATTCTGGGAATGGTAAAAAAATAATACATTTCACAGTTTCGTCAATAATCGCTGTGTCTTCTTTTTTCTTACTTCTTCATATAGCTTCATTTATTTGTTTACGTATTGAAATTGTTGCAACCTTTTCACTGGCTTTCGAATCTATAAATTGTATTTTTTAGTTTAAATCTAATTTAAAATTTATTAAATTCTATTAACAGAATTGGATTTGTGACGTATTGACGACGTGGAATTTTGATTTTATTGCAAAAAAGTATACAATTAAAATAAAAAATCCGTGTAAAAAAAGTAAAACCGTGTACAAATGGTAACTGGGAAGTGTTCAAAAACACCGTGTAAAAAAAAAACCGTGCAAAAAAAAACCGTGTAAAAAGGAGATCAACTGTATACTTTTTTTGGACACAATGAAAATTCTGTTTTTTTTAAACACATCTTAACAATGAAAAATAATAATTAAGTTTCATATTTATGGGTTATGTGTACATCTTTATATAGATATATCTCTTAGATCAAAGTTTGAGAGGTCTGATATTGATTAAACTTAATTATACATTCAGACTGATTAGTTATTTAATCACCATCATACTACCACTATACTCGACCAGTTACACTTCTTTTAAGGTTGGACATAAGTGTCATCACTAAAGCCATCCAACAAATAAAGATTTCAAATTTAGTCAGTCATAAAAATCAGATAAACTCTAGAGGTAAAAGGTTCTGAGGGGCTGAGAAATCTAGGAGAAACTCAAACATTTCAACATTAAAATTCTCACAATTATGGATCGGATATGAGGGATCGAGGAATTCAATTTTCATCTCTCTATCATACGGTAAAAGAAGCAATATGTTGTTAAATCTTTATAAAACTGTTAAAAATATTCAATATTGACAAAAATTTTAAATGTTGCTAAACCTTTATAATGTTGGTAAACAAGTTCAATGCTGCTAAACATATTCCATGTTGCTAATCATCTTCAATGTTGCTAAACGTAATATATGTTGCTAAACATGATAAATGTTGCCAACGCTTCGGGCCTTCACTAAGTGAATAAAAACGTCACGAAGGACCTTAACTGATTATTCACTTCAATGATTCGATTGTTGAGAGTACCGGGTAAAGCATAAATAACTGTATATCGTTTTAATAATTTATGCACACAATGTTCCGACAATACCTATACTCAATCCATCTTCATCGACAATCACTGGCAAATTAAATAAAATCAAATCAAGCTGAAATTCAAGTCAATTTTGTAAATTTACATATTGCCTGTGAGCCATTGGCGGCATGCAACAACCCTCACACAACTTCAACAATAACATGCAAAGCAATTGAGGGGAGAAAATTGGAGAATTTCACAAAAAGTGATGCACTACGCCGAAATGCATGCAGCAAAAGTTGCAAATGTTAGAATGAGGCCATATAAAATAGTTAAGATATTAAAAATTAATATTATTATAAATTAATGCCACATATAACATTAAAATAGTATTAATTTTCGACTTGTTAAAAGCATTTCGGTTGCGATATAAATGCCACAAGTTGAAGAGGCGTATTATTGACAAATTTTAATCTGGACTACGCCCACCAGTCTCAAAGATTCTTCCGCAAACATCACCACTTAATCCATGTCGCCTTCTGCTCTTCGAGGCCTATCAGAGTGGGTGATAATACCTTGGATTTTCATTTCGCCAACCCCTGTCTTCTCGCGCAACTGCCGCCTCTTGCATCTTGCCACCATAAATAATAAATAGGTTTGTTGTACTGTCGATGTTTTGTATGTTTTTGTATTTGCGCACTTTGTGTTGTTGTTGTTGTTCTCATTGCAATTTTACATTTGTTGATTCTACCGCCTTTGTATTGCTGTTTGTATTTGCATTAGCTCTTCGCTGCCGGCTATTGTTAAGTTATTTTTAATAATCTTAGCGATTTGTTTGTGTTTTCGGCCTTGGTGTGGGCGTGTAAGCAGCAAAGGGCTTATGGTATGTTCTTTCTGCCGAACAAGAGCTCCAAAGTACGGCCGAAGGCATTGACAAATATTTGTAAAGGATATGCAAAAATGTCTAATGGTTTTGTGCTTGAGTGTTCAATTCATGTGAAAGAGTTTGGTCAAAGGAATTCAGGAATGAAGTTATATTTCAAATAGTTTATGTAAGGGGTAATGGATTAAAATTTTGAGAGAAGAGTGAAATTAGAAAAAAAAATTATTTCGATTCAAGAGTTCGATTGTAGAATTTAAATTAAAATCAAATCAAATCAAATCAAATCAAATCAAATCAAATCAAATCAAATCAAATCAAATCAAATCAAATCAAATCAAATCAAATCAAATCAAATCAAATCAAATCAAATCAAATCAAATCAAATCAAATCAAATCAAATCAAATCAAATCAAATCAAATCAAAATCAAATCAAATCAAATCAAATCAAATCAAATCAAATCAAATCAAATCAAATCAAATCAAATCAAATCAAATCAAATCAAATCAAATCAAATCAAATCAAATCAAATCAAATCAAATAAAAACAAATAAATTCAAATCAAATCAAATCCGTCAAATCAAATCAAATCAAATCAAATCAAATCAAATCAAATCAAATCAAATCAAATCAAATCAAATCAAATCAAATCAAATCAAATCAAATCAAATCAAATCAAATCAAATCAAATCAAATCAAATCAAATCAAATCAAATCAAATCAAATCAAATCAAATCAAATCAAATCAAATCAAATCAAATCAAATCAAATCAAATCAAATCAAATCAAATCAAATCAAATCAAATCAAATCAAATCAAATCAAATCAAATCAAATCAAATCAAATCAAATCAAATCAAATCAAATCAAATCAAATCAAATCAAATCAAATCAAATCAAATCAAATCAAATCAAAACAAATCAAATCAAATCAAATCAAATCAAATCAAATCAAATCAAATCAAATCAAATCAAATCAAATCAAATCAAATCAAATCAAATCAAATCAAATCAAATCAAATCAAATCAAATCAAATCAAATCAAATCAAATCAAATCAAATCAAATCAAATCAAATCAAATCAAATCAAATCAAATCAAATCAAATCAAATCAAATCAAATCAAATCAAATCAAATCAAATCAAATCAAATCAAATCAAATCAAATCAAATCAAATCAAATCAAATCAAATCAAATCAAAAAACAAAGAAAATTAAAATTAACTAGTTGTACTAAAAATAAAATTTTTATGAGTTTAAAGACTTGTGTATATCCAATATCCGATATGCCAATTACATACATACATAGCCCTCGATGGCACCTTTGCTATATTCTCTAATATATAAAGAAATCTTATTTTCTTTAAAGTCCTGCATACTTTTCAGGCTGCCTGTAATATACTTTTTTCTTTTTGTCTCATCGTCTTTTCACTCATTAAAAATGGCAAACCATTTATTTCACACATCAAAAAAATAGTAAGTTGCAATAATGTAAGCCAGACAAAACGAATTGCAAATAATTACAAATTAAACGGTTGTATATAAAATAAATTAAAAATCATTGAAGAGTAAACGAACTACTCAGTATATAAATTGAATGATTGATGAATGATGCTACGACCTAGCAATCAAATGGACCGCAATAAAATGCTACTACTAGATTTTGTTCGCATGACTCTAATTGAAAAGCTTTAAATTAAAACGACTGAAGTTCCTCTTACTTGGTAATCATTAATTCAGAGTCGATTATTGGCAATTAAAAATTGTCGTAACAACTAATAATTCGCACTTCCGTAATTGGCGTGTCTGCCAAAGTGAGCGCACGAAGCGCATCTACTTGTAAGTATACGAGTATGTAATGCACTTTTAATTAATTCCCAAGTAAGCAGCATTTCCCAAGACTTTCACCATTACCTTAGAGAACTGTCAAGTGACTGCGACTCACCAGAAGACATTCTCCACAATTGGTTGGGTCAAGTATTTAATGGCTAATCAGACATTGGAACCGACAGATAGTTGAGCGGACAACAACGTGTTGCCAATTGTCAGTGAAATGTCAGTTGTCGGCGAGTAACGGCATAATTACCACACTACGAAGTCGCACGATTGATTTGTGGACTTCGTCAACACTATGAAAGACGCGCGGAGGGTGGGTGGTTTCTGCAGACTCAAAATCTTTCGGAGATGACTAGAGTGAATGTTACAACAACATACCTACATATATTGTGTGGCAAGCATCACGAGCTTTCTGCGTCGCCGCTTACAGTTCGTTTCTTGGTTTTGTAATCTTGTCGGCTTTTCTGTCATTCAGTTAAGTTTTTCTTCATTTCTCTCTTCTGGTTTGTTTCCTTCTTTCGCGTTTCGCGTTGGCTTCCTTCTTTTCAAGCCGCTGCAATTGCTGGCATCAATATGCGATCGCCAATTACGACAATTGCAGCAGTTACAGCGCTGCGAGCAAAAGAAATGATCAATGCAATCACAACAACAATAGCACTTTCTTAGCTGTAGTTCTATAGTCGCCAATTGCTGTTGTGGCGTTTGGGCCTTTGTGGCACATACACTTCTGTTTTGTTGTTTTCCCTTGTTGGATTTTGTCACGCTGCATTTACACATTCTCCACATAGGTTTGTGTTGTTGTTGTTGTGGTAGCGTTTCATTCGTATTGCAGTTGGTATTCCTGTGCCAACCCTGTAGTTCGGTACCATCGGAGAAGAGCTAACGATATAACTAATTCCGAATCATTAGCACCGGTCCTAGCCCGATTACATGCAATGGTATTTGACTAACGATTTTTACATTGCAATGTCCTACGAGGGTAATCGAGCGGTGCGACTCTGCATTACCAGTCATTGGTGAAAGGACTAGTTCCAAAATCGTTAGTGAATCGCTAGAACAGAATCACTAGCGTTTTCGTTAATTCAAAATGGCTAGTGATTTGACTAATTCGAACACGCTAGAGGTTTCATTAATTCAAAATCGCTAGCGATTCTACTGGTCCATTAACGCTTGTGGTTCTACGCCTAAGAAAAACTTTTGAAAACAACACTTTTACAAAAAATAAAACAAATGTTTACGAAATACAAAGATATATATTTATTTAATTCATGTACAAATATTTATTTTCTTATTTTCTACTATTCTTATATTTTATCTCATTTTTTCGTCCTTAAAAATTATCTTACATTATATTATTCTTATTTACTACTTATTTATTTTCCTTATTAATATTAATTTTTTATGATTAGTTATTTTAATTAATTTTTATTTATTATTTAATATACATACGTACATATATGTGCAAAATAAAAAATATTATTAGTTTTTAGTATAATAATGTTAAATTGATGTACTTAATATGTTTTCAATTATATTAAGTATATACCTGATCTATGGGTAGAAAATCCCGCGATGGTTCTATGGTTGTAGAGATGGGTGATCTGCGGTGATTTTATTGTTGTTTGTGATGATCCGGTGTTGGCGCCTCCGTCCGTGGTTTTTTTGCCTTCTTCTTTTGTTGCGTTCTTAATCTTATTGTATTATTTTTTTCACTTATTAAATTAATTTTCACTTTTTTGCACATTACTTTTTCACTATATGTAAAAATATTCTATAATTTTCCGTACACAAATTACGCATCTTCCTCTTAGTCGGAAAAATGTGAAATGACGCGTCAAATTTTTGGAAAAAAATTGTGTGACAAAAGAGACAAGAGAGAGAGCGCGAAATGAAAAAACAAGAGTACTGTTTTTAGGGGTGGGTTTTGCCAATTCATTTTTCGAGTAATGCCTCGTTGCATTACAAATCATTAGCGAAAAGACTAATTACTAGTAATGCATGAAATCGCTAGTAGATTTAGCGCTCTAGTAATCGCTTGACACCAGCCGAACTACTGGGAATTGTGGCAATTATCTACGTACAATATACATACATATATGTGTATGAAAGTCTGACCATTTTACCTTTTTTTTCCTTTTTTCAATTAGCAACAGTTGGTTGACCTCTGCCATTTGCTGTTTGTATTTCTATTTGTATGTGTTTGTGTGGATTTAGTCACGAAAAGGTGCTTATTCAAATATTTGGTACAATTGTATTTGAAAACCTAACCTGACGTGGATTGCGTATTACTAGGCCTAAAAACGTTTAAAAACAATAACTAGTTTAAAATATAAGATATTTGTCCTGGTATATAAATATTTCGCGACTGTGGCTCTGCGAAGGATGATAGTCTTTAGAAGCAAATTCAAGCAGTAAACCTCACCCTATAGTCTTTTTCTCCAAAAAGTAGGCTTTGAGCTTTATAAGCTAAGAGAGGATCGGGTGCGTCCGGTTCCGCGTCTCAAACGCTTTGGGCCACCTAGTAGGTTCCATTGGCTACTATTTGCGCCATGGAGTGAGTTCCATATTTTTTTGGGAATTCTAATCCAATATATAATATTTTGTTACTTTTTGTAAATTCCTCCGGTGAAGTAGCATGTCTTTATTTATAAAAGTTGGTAGTTTGATGAACTCGAACTTTGTTTCAAAAAATAATAAATAACTACGGATGCCTCACGTAAGAAAGTTATGTGAGGGTCCAAAAAGAGAGTTCACTAATTTATCGAAAGCACATAATCAATGCGACTATTTATACACCATTTTTTTCTAAGCCAGAAATCAACAAGAAACTTCGAATCACTTTTCATTTAACTAAGGAGTAGAATATTATTTGGTTTGACTTGATTTATCTATCTATAATATAAAAATGAATCGCAAAATGTGTTGCTAAGCGCATAACTCGAGAACCGCTGAACCGATTTCGCAAATTCTTTGTTTAGGATGTTTTTAGAGGTACCGGGATGGTTCTTACGGAGAGAAAAATTAGAAAAATTGCCTGAAAAAGTCTTAAATCCACAATTTTCTAATCACCCTTACAAACAATTTGTGTCGTTAGTCTCGAAAATATTTCGAGAAGGGCCAAACCGATCTGGCTAATTTTAGTTTTAAAATATTTATGGAAGGCCAGGGAAGGATTAGAAAGTAAGTATATATCGAAAAATTGTGAGGAAGATAACAAAAAGATAACATTTGAAATAAAGTCCAATAGAATAACGAAAACGGGCAACTTGACACCTGTTAGTAGGCAGACAAACGGCAATTCGGCCTTGAAACTACTCCTAAATTGGAAATCAACGAAACACCAGTCTGCAAAATCGCCTAAAAAAGAGCTATAAAGAAGATTTTCCAGATATTCAAGTCGCTGGAGGTACTGCGCAGTACTTTAAAAGATTTACGCGACAATGAAAATATTTTTGTTGGCAGGTGATTTTCGCCAGACTATTCCTGGATCAACTGTTGCTGACGAACTAATCACATTCCTAAAATCATCTAATTTGTGGTGACACATAAAGAATCGCCAATTAACAAATAAATACGAGTGTTTTTCCAACAATATCATTCTGCGATTGTAGAAATAGTTGAAAATATTGACACTTCGATGGATTAATAACATTTTTATTGGGTTTCTCTCACTTCATGACCTCGAAAGAGGAGCTTATTCATCGTGTTTTTCCTGACATGAAACCATAATATAATAAACATAAATGGCTGATTGAATGACCTATATTGGTGGTAAAAAAACAACGATCTCTTTGATCTTAATGCGACAATTTACAATTTCGTTAAAGGAGAGTTGACACAGCTACAAACCAGGATGACATATTAAATTATCCCACAGACTATTTAAAATTGCTGGACTATCCCCACTCACTTGCAATTAAAAGTAGTGTGAGTTGTCATCATGCTGCGTAACATAAATCAACATCAAACTTTGCAAAAGAACAAGACTGGCAGTGAAGAAGGTAATCAATATCGTCACCAAAGCAAAGATAAAAGTCAACTTTGAAATTTTGTCATTTGTTACTTTCTCCGATACTATTAAAAAATCAAAGTTTTACAAATTATGATGATTTACGCTTAACACAGATCTACAATAATGTCTATCAATCATTTTAAAATTTATCGGCTATAACGTTTTCGTCTTTATGCGTAAGAATTTTTCTCTGCATTGAAAGATTTACTAATTTAATGTATACCTTAGCCACAAAAACGTGTGGCCGGGTCTGCTAGTAATATATCATATTTATCGGTTATACTCTTTAACTCTCTCTTTCTATATCTCTCTCTCTCTCTCTGTGCTTTATTCAAGTTCGTGATAAGGTTTTTCCAATTTCTAGAAACACGTCTGAAGCATTTAAAACCCATATCATCTTTAAGTTAACCAATTTATAATGATATAAAGATCCCGACCGCTGGCTCCTTCGAAGATTAATCAATAGCTTTCGTCTGAATATGATATGCATTTGTTCCACTTTTTCTGACTTATTCATGGCTAACATACATACATATTCTCTTCTGTATAAAGCTCGTTTGATTTATTTTCTGTTGTATAATATCGTAGTTCAACATTAACTAATTTTCATTTCAAATTCGTTATCTTTCTCTCCATCTTTCAACTGAATTCTTTTAGTAATATCACACTTCCTGGTGTCAATTATGCGCCGCAGTTGTTTCAATTACTTAATTAAAACAAAATTCATTACATTCAATTTACCCAGGAGATTTATTTTCTCATCTAACGCTCATTAGCTCACAGCATAGCACGTTCGGACCAACGGAATTTCTTCGCTTTTGTTTTTTTGGTCAACATTTTCCCATCATCAACATAATTTTTTCCGCGTTGTCAACTTTGGTCACATACCGCTGTTCGGAATGACAGTTTGTTGGTGTTGCTGTCAGGTGTGAAATCAAATGGCGCGAGTTGTCAACAACTTGTGAATGTTGAATGCCTGCCTGCCTGCTGTTGTTGCTTGACAACGCTCGCCACTAGCGCCTCAATTTGATGTCAAACTGCCGAGAGCAGTTAATTTTTTCCTTCTATGGTAGCAGTGTGGTTTTGTTGTATTTATCTTGCCTATTTTTATATTTCTAATGTTTCTTCAGTTTTTATGTCTTCATCGTTGACTGTATGCAGTCATTATCATTAAAACTTGCGGCGTTGATAAGTTTCTTGAGTTGGAAATATGTTAGAATGTGTGTAAATATTCACCACAATCACTCTGTCTTGCATTTCATAAATGTTTAATGCTTTTCGTCTTCATATTTCTTTCTCTTCTTTGGTTTTCCTCGGAAAGCAACAAAATATTCGTGTTGCATGCGTGTGGCTTGTTCAATTTTCCGCACTTTTAAACTATTTCTGAACCACTATTCTTGATTAATTAACTGATAGCTGACACAAATATGCCGCCAGTGAGCTAATGAAGTCAACAGAGGCAGCAAATGAAAATTCAAAAGTTTGATTTAGTGACTATGATGAATTGCACGCAGGGCTATCTGAGAACTTTAGTTTCCATTTACATACAAATAAACATATTTACAGTTAATATAGTTATCTATTTATGTATATAGGCAACTGTATTAATAAGTTTCTAAGCAACAGCGATTGTTTAATGATAAAATTTCAATTTTGTTCGGAGCATTTAGCTACCAAATTCACGAGGGTTCATACTTAATTTATACAATTTAACCAAGAATATATATAATACGAATACAATAGTACATTTTGTGCATCTTCTAATTGATTATATATACCCTTTTATAAAGGAAGATATTTATTATTGTTTTCTGATATCAATTTCAAAATATCAGTATTAAATATAGTTCAGTTCTAACCGAAAAAGAAAAATAAACATTTTGTTGTATGAAGATAGGCGCAAGAGACCGTGCGATTAACAAACATATATATTTTATATTTACAGAATGTTCAGAAAGTTTATGTTCAATTTCATTTACAACAAGTCACAGCCATAGTGTCGAAGAAAGCAGATTTTTGTTAAAATTTCCTTATAAAAGAGTAATAAAACAAGTAAGGAAGGGCTAAGTTCGGGTGTAACCGAACATTTTATACTCTCGCAATTTATTTATTTAACTTAATTAATATTATATAATACACAATTTGACCTACATATTCGTCATATATATTGTATAAAGTCCATTGAAAGTTGGAAACCCTAATATTAGGTTAGAAGCACCGAGGTCCTCATGTTCGATATATGGGGCCTTGAAAACCTATGGTCCGATTTCGGCGATTTTTAGAAATGGGCTGCCACACTATAAATACAATATTTGTGCAAAGTTTTGCACCGATATCTTCACTAGTGCTTACTTTATATATTGTAAAGTAAACGATTCAGATCATCTTCTAAGTTCTGGTATATGGGAAGTAGGCGTGGTTGTAAAGCGATTTGGCCAATTTTCACAACATATTATTGGGAGGTAAGGAAACTATTACAAACCAAGTTTCATTGAAATCGGTCGAGTAGTTCCTGAGAATAGGTTTTTGACCTATAAGTGGGCGACGCCACGCCCATTTTCCATTTTGTAAAAAAATCTGAGTGCAGCTTCCATCTGCCATTCCTTATGTGAAATTTAGTGTTTCTGGCGTTTTTCGTTAATGAGTTAACCCACTTTTAGTAATTTTCAACCTAACCTTTGTATGGGAGGTGGGCGTGGTTATTATCCGATTTCTTTCATTTTTGGACTGTATTAAGAAGTGGTTAAAAAAAACGACTGCAGAAAGTTTGGTTTATATAGCTTCATTGGTTTGCGAGATATATATAAATAACCGATTTGGGGGCGGGACCACGCCCACTTCCCCAAAACAATTACATCCCGATATGCCCCTTCCTGGTGCGATCCTTCATTCCAAATTTTACTATTATAACTTTATTTATGGCTTAGTTATGACACTTTATGTGTTTTTGGTTTTCGCCATTTTGTGGGCGTGGCAGTGGACCGATTTTGCCCATTTTCGAAAGCAACCCTCTCACGGTCCCAAGGAACATGTGTTCCAAGTTTCATTAAGATATCTCAATTTTTACTCAAGTTACAGCTTGCACGGACGGACGGACGGACAGACGGACAGACGGACAGACGGACGGACAGACATCCGGATTTCAACTCCACTCGTCATCCTGATCATTTATATATATATAACCCCATATCTAACTCTTTTATTTCTTGGTGACACAAACAACCGTTATGTGAACAAAACTATGATACTCTGTGCAACAGGTTGCGAGAGTATAAAAACAATGTTATAGGTAATGTTATAGGTATCTGATATTATATCTTTCGGGAGATTGGCTTATATTCTTATCAATTATTAAAATCTAAATATTTTGATCTCGTTATTCATAATATCCTTAAACAAAATTAGTACAATCAATTTTAGTGAATTCGAGACACTTTGAAAGAACCTCTTTTGAACTAGCTTAATAACGTTTTCTTATTTTTCCAATAAACTAGAACTACTTTTGTAAGTATTCGTTCCGTTATTCGTTCTCTAAGATCAATTTGTTTAGTTTATACTTGAGTAAACCTTACAAAATGAATTCAAAAACTGTCTCGATATGAATCATCCAACTAGTGAATTTTTAAGATCTTCATAAAAGTCGTCTCCTAATGAACAACTACACTAATTTACTATAAAACGATCCTAATTTACTAATCAACTTCATCTATTAGCCATTTGTTATCCCAAAAAGTTCAGTACCAGCCCTAGTAAATAAATACCTATGCTTATGAAGACAACAGTTGCAACAGTACATTTTATCAAAAAAAAAAGCATTAATGCAGTTTACTAATGCTTGGTTACTTGTATATGATTATAAATAGTTCTTTAAATGAACGTCTGTATTTAACGTTTTACTGATGACCTTAAGTGATTATAAACATACATATATGCTTATATATTTACAGAAATAAATTTAATTTTTCCAACAGAATACAATTATTACAAATTTTGTTACAACTAAAAATTGCAATCGAAATGGACTTCTTACTAGGGATGCAAACATCGTAAAATGAAACATCGATGGTTCGATGTATCGATGTTTCTTCAAAACCCATCGAAATCAAAAACATCAGCCATTAAAACATCGATGTATTTTTGAACTTTTTAAACTTATTTTAAATTTAGTGTGAAAAGCTAAGGGATACAGAAGCAGAAGCATAAATAAATGAAATGTAGCACGCCTTAAGTTGATACATTTTATTTCACTTAGCATTATGTCTGTTAAAGTTTTTTCTCAATAAATAACAGAATTTCAAAACAACGATATGGAATTTTTTTTTACTGTCATTTCTTTTCGATTTCACTTCTGCGTGATAATTGCCCTGGGTTTAGAAAACAGTCGTTTACTCGGCACTGAAGAGGCCACAATGTGTAAATATTAATAAGCCTATTTATACAACTCCGGAAACACAGTATTCATGTCAACCCAAACTCTATTGGCTTTTGATTGGTAGGGGTAACAGCCGAGATACACTTTCTCTTCAACCTTCCGTCCCTGTAATTGTAGATAAATTTGACAGCTTACATTTCACCTTTTGGTGGACCAAATGTTTATTTTGGTTCCAAACATCAAGTATTCTGTTTCACACTCATCCGAAGATTCCGTTGTATCAGTGCGATTAATTTTCTATGAAACAAAATAAATGTATTTCCTTTAGCCCTAGCATCTTTAAATAATAAATCATAAAAGTAACCACAGGTCCAAGTGCACATTCCCTTAACGAATTCTCCGTATTTTACAAAAATCTAATTCCAATGTAATAAAGCGTATTCAAATAGAGGGTTTCGGATTAATACCCGAAAAAGTGTGAAGGTGTGAAGTCAAATTTTTATATAAAACATCGACATAAAACATCGTTGAAAGTGACATCGATGCATCGATGTTTTTAGATTCGAGACATCGATGGCTAACATCGATACATCGTTTGCATCCCTACTTCTTACACAAGTACCGCAGAAGCATCTATAAGATTTAAAATATTTATATATTACTATTTATTAGCATGACAATTTATTATTCCTCCCAAAGCAAAATTTAAGACATTGAGATAATACCGTTGTCACATCAATATTGTGCTTCTGTGATTAAATTTATGAATTATGTAGACATATAAAATAAATTGGATTGGAATAAAATCTTATTTATAAAAAAAATATTTTTTGCATATAGACTATCGCTTGAATCCAAATAGAATATGCAATGATGTTTCTACCAATTTCAATTATTGCCCTAGTTATTGTGTTTACTGTTTGGCATATACATATACTATGTCTATCTATAGGCCTTCTAGAGCGTATTTAGTTGCGAAAATATTTGTATAGTTTATAGTTCCTGATTTTTTAATAACTATATTAAATTTTGTACTTTTGCTTAGGCTTCGGAATTATTATTTAAATCTGAGAGAAACAAAATACTTCAAATAATTGGGTGATCCAGCTCAGTTTCATGCCCATGTGCATAGTATACTTTATTTTGCATTATCGCTCTGTAGTAAATCATTGAACTTCTGGACTCATTTAAATATATATGTATATTAATGCATTATAACATCTTTAAGTATATTTTGTAAGAAATATACTGCTCCCAGATAGCCGAAAAATTCCTACTTTGCACATATTTAAATGAAATGTTATCAAATCGGATTTAATACAACAGCGTTTGTTGGTATTTCATTGAAGTTGATAACCTCTTGATATTATATCTGTAGGTCGATTATACCTGTCTCGTATATGTATACCAAATATTTTGTTCGACTTTTTTAAATTGATTGGCGGTAGCTAGAATTGGTCTTTGCATCTTTTTTACAGGTACATTTTATTTCTAGTATTTGTGTAAATCCTACGTCTAATAGATTTCTTCTTAAACAGTCAAATATATTATTATTTTTTTATACTCTCGCAACAAATGTTGCTAAAGAGAGTATTATAGTTTTGTTCACATAACGGTTGTTTGTAACACCCAAAACTAAACAAGTTAGATATAGGGTTATATATACCAAAGTGATCAGAGTGAAGAGTGGAGTTCAAATCCGAATGTCTGTCTGTCCGTCCGTCCGTCTGTGCAAGCTGTAACTTGAGTAAAAATTAAGATATCTTGCTGAAACTTGGCACACTTATTTCTTGGCACCATAGGAAGGTTGCTTTCGAAAATGAGCAAAATTGGACCACTGCCACGCCCACAAAATGGCGAAAACCGAAAACACATAAAGTACCATAACTAAGCCATAAATAAAGCTATGGAAATAAAATTTGGCATGAAGGATCGCACTATGAAGGGGCATATTTCGATGTAATTTTTGGAGAAGTGGGCGTGGCCCCGCCCCCATATCTCGCAAACCAATAGAGCTATATAAACCAAACTTTCTGCAGTCGTTTTTTTAGCCACTTCCTAATACAGTCCAAAAATGAAAGAAATCGGATCATAACCACGCCCACCTCTCATACAAAAGTTAGGTTGAAAATTACTAAAAGTGGGTTAACTCACTAACGAAAAACGTCAGAAACCCTAAATTTCACATAAGAAATGGCAGATGAAAGCTTAACTCAGATTTTTTTACAAAATGGAAAATGGGCGTGGCGTCGCCCACTTATGGATCAAAACCCATATCTCAGGAACTACTCGACCGATTTCAATGAAACTTGGTTTGTAATAGTTTCCTGACATCCCAAAGATATGTTGTGAAAATAGGCCAAATCGCTTCACAACCACGCCTACTTCCTGTATACCAGAACTTTGAAGACGATCTGAATCGTTTACTTTACAATATATAAAGTAAGCAGTAGTGAAGATATCGGTGCAGAACTTTGCTCAAATACTATGTAAATAAATTGCGAGAGTATAAAATGTTCGGTTACACCCGAACTTAGCCCTACCTTACTTGTTTTATTATATTTTTGGTATTATTTAAATTTAGCTATCGCTGTACAATTTTAGTGTTCATATACAAAATTGTATATGTTCATAGACTTTTAATATCTCTCACTTTACAGTCTTTACTCATGATTTGCAATCATAAAGTCCTTGGCTCTTTGAAGCATATCAGCGCAAAGGCACATATTAACTTAAGTGCAACTGCACCTACATACTTTCTAAGTAAAAGTCCCTATAAGCAATATTCTTACTTCTGTATGTACATGTGTGTATGTGTAGTGGGTATATATGCTTAGTAATATTTCCGTTTGCTGAGGCCATAGCACTTACACTATACTTCATCTTTCTACAGTTGCTTCCTGCCGTAAATATCGACAGCTACCGCCAACAGCTACCAAGCGATCGAGTGGCAACCAAAGTCAGGAGTCGGCAATGGTATATACATATGTACATATTGTAGATTGCACATTGCGCATTGGCAGCTGTTTTGTGCAGACACAAATATTTATTAAAGTTTACTGCATTTCCACGCCACGCCACACCAAGCAGCACCGTTTTATTGTTTTATTGAGTTGGGCGAAAGAAAACTAAAAAAAAAACTCATGTCTTGAGAGGAAAATGTGCATCCTTCTATGCTGCTTGTTGTTGCTAATATCTGTAGCAAATGTTGTTGTATGCTGTGGCTTCATATATGTATGTATGTATGTATGTGTGTTTATATTGTTTGCATGCGGCTCCGTTGGTCATGGCGAGTAGACGCTGGAAGAAGTCTGCTGAAGATATGTTTGATTAGATGTTGCTGGCGGCGCACATGTGTGGCGGTTGTGGCATGTTGCTAGGAAGGAGATGATGCTGGTTTCTTCAGTGTTGGTGTTGTTGTTGTTTTTATTATTGTTCTGTATATTTTCCTGTTATTGTTTATTCATTGTCTTCGATTCTGCTTGCTTTATTGCGCTATTTCTCCCTTCAAGTGCAGCATGTGTATTGCTTTTTTACCGTTTTATTGCAGTGAAAGATAAAAAATGCATTTCCAATGTTTTGTTTATGACCGACCAACAGTCGGATTTTTCATTGCTGCCATTTCCACTGTTGAACTGTTGCTGCAACAAATATGAACAGCCTCCAGCGGTACCTTAGTGAATATACATGGAGACGAGAAGACGAGTTTATTTTCAAACAACGCTGCCACATGCCACATGGCGGGCGATCAAGCTGAAATCTTTGCGGTAGCTAAATATAAATATCAGGCGATTGTTGTTGCTTTATTTCCGCCAATACTTCTTTCACATGTTGTTGTTGTTGCTGCTGTTGCCACATCAATAATATGTACGTAGCGGTGTTGGTTATTGCTCAAGTTGAGGTTCATTGCAACACTGTCGGCGGCACTCTTCGCCATAGCGCTTCGCTATATTTATTGTTCATGCTCTCCTTTGCGCTTCGCTGACGTTGCACTTTTTTGCGGAAAACCAAAATCGACAAGCAAGTTTATTGCTATTGTTGTTGTTTCACTAGCACATGTGTGGGTGTTGCGCCTGTTGGGGCTGCAGCAGGCAGATGTTGCAACATTGTCTGTAGTATATGTAAAGCAAATGTTGTTGCCTTCTCTTGTGGCGCGTGTCTAGCAGCTTCTCGTTCTGTCTGGTCTTTTGCCCTTGCCGTTGTCATGTCTTATGTCTTTTATTGATAGCATTGTACTTGCTACCGTTGAGGTATCAATTGAATAAATGAATATATTTAAATATTGTATTTTTTAGCAGTTGTTGAACATTGATTATTACAAGTGGTGAATAGTTTTGTTTTTTTTGTAATGTTTAAAAAAGATCGTTTAAAAAATAGACCTCAAAGGATGAAGAGTTGTGCTATTTATATATTTAGAATTGACATGAGGATTTTCAATGCGGATTGATCGACTAGAACCAGTGACAACGTAAAAAGAAATAAATTATGAATCTTCCCGCTTAAAGGCTATCTAAGGATATAAAAAATTATAACCAATACTATATATAGGGTCTTGAAATGTTTGAAGTGCTTTTATTTATATGCCGCAACGCAAGGCTCAAAAAACCTTCAGGGTTTGATTTAATAACCGAAGAAATATTACGCAATCTACCAAAGAATTGTATAAAAAAAATTGTAAACAGTGCATTATACTTAAGATACGTTCCATCGCTTTGGAAAGTATCTGAAGTTATTATGATACCTAAGCCGGGTAAACCACTACATGATGTCACATCTTATAGGCCAATATCGCTGCTGCCAGATCTATCGAAAGTCTTCGAGCATGTTCCCATAAAGAGACACAAATCAATAATAGAACGAAAACACATTATACTAGTGCATCAGTTCGGCTTTCGTAATCACCATTCAACAATTGGCCAGGTGCACCGAATCGTTAATTTCTTTGAAAATGCTATGGATACAAAGAACTTTTGTTCGGCGGCCTTGTTAGACGTGTCTCAGGCTTTTGATAGAGTTTGGCATTCGGTTCTACTGCTGAAATTGAAATGCAAGTTACCCAAATAATATTGCGAAATAATTGCTTCCTACCTAAAAGATAGATACTTTCGCATAAAACATGAGGATGTATACTTAAACTTGCAACCGATAGAAGAGGCTGTTCCTCAGGGAAGCGTGTTGGGGCCAGTGCTTTACTTGCTTTTAACAAGTTATATTCCCACTGACTCAAGTTATGTGACAGCGACATTTGCGGATGACATAGCCCTGTTAGCAGCAGGAGAGTCAATCTCAATATCTACCCTTCGAGTGCCTGCTGAATGCAATTAGCATGTAAATGAAGAGGCATCCAGACTCATCGGAACTGCTGAATGAGAAAACCGGCTGAATCGTAAGAGGCCTTCAGACTTAACAAGCAAATATAGCAGTAAATGAAAACATTTAGCTTTTAATTATTTATTTAACATATTAGAATTTAATTGTTGTTAGTATTCGATCATTGAATACTAGGTACAATTGTAAAAATAACAAGTAAGGAAGGGCTAAGTTCGGGTGTAACCGAACATTTTATACTCTCGCAATTTATTTATTTAACTTTATTTATATTATATAATACACAATTTGACCCACATATTCGTCATATATATTGTATAAAGTCCATTGAAAGTTGGAAACCATAATATTAGGTTAGAAGCACCGAGGTCCTCGTGTTCGATATATGGGGCCTTAAAAACCAATGGTCCGATTTCGGCGATTTTTAGAATGGGGCTGCCACACTATTAACATAGTATTTGTGCAAAGTTCTGCACCGATATCTTCACTAGTACTTACTTTATATATTGTAAAGTAAACGATTCGGATTGTCTTCAAAGTTCTGGTATATAGGAAGTAGGCGTGGTTGTGAAGCGATTTGGCCTATTTTCACAACATATCATTGGGATGTAAGGAAACTATTACAAACCAAGTTTCATTGAAATCGGTTGAGTAGTTCCTGAGATATGGTTTTTGACTCATAAGTGGGCGACGCCACGCCCATTTTCCATTTTGTAAAAAAATCTGAGTGCAGCTTCCATCTGCCATTCCTTATGTGAAATTTAGTGTTTCTGACGTTTTTCGTAAGTGAGTTAACCCACTTTTAGTAATTTTCAACCTAACTTTTGTATGGGAGGTGGGCGTGGTTATTATCCGATTTTTTTAATTTTTGGACTGTATTAGGAAGTGGCTAAAAAAAACTACTGCAGAAAGTTTGGTATATATAGCTCTATTGGTTTGCGAGATATGTACAAAAAACTTAGTAGGGGCGGGGCCACGCCCACTTCCCCAAAAAAATTACATCCAAATATGCCCCTTCATAGTGCGATCCTTCATACCAAATTTTATTTCCATAGCTTTATTTATGGCTTAGTTATGGCACTTTATGTGTTTTCGGTTTTCGCCATTTTGTGGGCGTGGCAGTGGACCGATTTTGCTCATTTTCGAAAGCAACCTTCCTATGGTGCCAAGAAATAAGTGTTCCAAGTTTCATCAAGATATCTTAATTTTTACTCAAGTTACAGCTTGCACAGACGGACGGACGGACGGACGGACGGACGGACGGACGGACAGACAGACATTCGGATTTGAACTCCACTCTTCACCCTGATCACTTTGGTATATATAACCCTATATCTAACTCGTTTAGTTTTGGGTGTTACAAACAACCGTTATGTGAACAAAACTATAATACTCTCTTTAGCAACATTTGTTGCGAGAGTATAAAAAAAAAAGTATATCCCGGCCAAAACCCATGCGCTTGGTGCTGATCAAATAGTTTAAACTTTTTTCGGAGCTGGAAATATAACTTACCCAATTCTTAACTGATTCAAATTGAGGAGTTAGTTTTCGGAAATATATATCTATGTAGATTGGACGGGAAGGTTGTTGCAGTGTTTTTTTAATAATCTTAAATGTTTGCCCATAAGAAAAAATCTCTAAGTACTTCTTAATCCAGAAACTTGTTTCAAGTTCGTTTTAAATTCCTAAACCCTTAACAACATAGTTGTGTCTACGAATCGGTACGATTCTGGTTTTAAAATTGGTTAAAGATTGTAAACTACGTTAAACATTATTGCCGCGGGGTTTCTGTTGTTCATTCAAAGAGAATACTTTCTATTATATTAAATTGATTACACTATTTTTCCAAAAGACCAGTAAATTTCATGTCTTTATCATTATCAAGATAGGACGCATCAAAAAATTACTTCGTGGTAGTGTGGATAGTGGACAACCCAAAATACATTAAATTTATTTTTTTAGTCATGTGGTTTATCGCATATAATTTAAGGTTTTGGCAAGGAATTTAGCATTATTATAAGGGTTTCACATTATATTTAAAAATGGTTTCATGAGCCCAAATTTTCGACCATTAATTGGGGTCGTCTGTCAGCAACAAACCGTCGTGACCCTATTCATTATGAAATAGCAAACCAAACTGTGTATAAATCAAGTAACAGCCTTCGAAAAGGCCAACTCCGACTCATTGAAAACCACATGTTTAAACAAGTAAGGAAAGGCTAAGTTCGGGTGCAACCGAACATTTTATACTCTCGCAATTTATTTAGAGATTTACCTATATTTTCGGTGAAAAATTACCCTTAGACACTGAGTTCTTCATGTTTGATATCAGGGGCCTTGAAAAGTCATGGTTCGATTTTGACAATTTTTCCACAAGTGATGTCACAGCTCAAATACAGTATTTTTGTAAAGTTTTATTTCGCTATCTTTATCGGTTCCTTATGTATACATTATAAAGTGAACGAATAAGAAGGATTCAAAATAGAGTTATATGGGAAGTAGACGTGAACAGATTTCGCCCATATTCCACCAGTGTCATCAGGGTGTCAAGAAAATATTATATACCGAATTTCATTGAAATCTGTCGAGTAGTTCTTGAGATATGGTTTTTGACCCATAAGTGGGCGACGTCACGCCCATTTTCCATTTTGTAAAAAAATATCAGTGCAGCAGTGCAGAGTATAAAAAACACCCGTTACTTTTAGGAAAGAGATCTCAGTTTAAGAAACCTGATAAAGGAAAATATATTCTACCTATCACCAGTACTGAGCAGCTAAAAAAGGGTGGTAAAAATTTAAAAAATCGTATTTGTTGGGATTATAGTGTCAATTTTTCATTATCTTCTAATGTAAATTCTAGTCACCAAAGTAGCAAAAAATCCACAGAAATACATAATGATATGATTCATTCCCCACATATTTTGAACATCAAGATTTCCACCATTTCTAAAATTTTGTCAGTGCTTCTGTCAGTTCCTGCTACTTACATTTTAAGCGTTACGCATAATCTTCCATTTATGGCAACAAATCTGACAGTTTTTCGACAGCCTCGAGAAGTGCTTTGCAATCGACTTCTACGAAGGCATTACGCAAATTTGCGTGCGTGCGTAGTAAACTGAAACTGCGGTAATAATAACAATAATAACACTCAAGTATATGACACCACTATCAGCCCATGGAAGCCATAACATAAAAGCATAAAAATTGTGTGCGGACGAGGCAAAAGCTGCGCAAAAAGCGTAGGCCCAGCAGGTTTTCATAAAATTTCAACTATGTACGAGTACACTTATAACAACGGTCAGCAGCATGAGGACCACTTGAGTTCCAGTTAGGCGCGCAATTATGGACTAATGTAAAATGTTTGTATGCACCTTGTTTAAACACAAATGTTGGAGCAGAAATCAAGCACATTGTGAGCGAAATATAATATTTAAAAATAAGAATGGAACAAAAAGCGCTTCTGCATACAAGTACTTGTGGTATAAATAAAAAATTGTTATAAATGAGTGTAAAAAAATCGTTACGCAAATGTTACTTCTTCTACATAGAGTAGCGGTTAACAGTTTTGCATATACATATGTATATAAAGTGCGTACATGAATTGATGATGATTAAATACATTAGGGTATTACTTCTAGAAAAAAAAAATTTTAGAGTACCAAATTATTTTGAGAATCCAGTTTTTCGTATATAAGCCCGAAAAATTGCTGAAACTTGGCTTGTCTTCTTAAGAAGCTAATTCCGTTAAAATCGAGCGTTTGGTGATTAATGAACTTTGCGCTGGGTTTCCCAGTTCGTTTTTAAGTACTTCGTAGTAGTATACTTGTAATGTTCTTCGATATCATCCATAACTTAACCTACCATCCAAAGCTAGAGATTGCGCTTATTTTACAAATAGAAATATGTTATATTTTTGAATGTCCAGTGCCATATTTTTCCCATATTTTTTGCCATTTCATCATGGAAATATATACGATCCAAAACGAATAGAAATTATTAAAATTTACTACCGAAATTCGTAGTCAGTGGTCTCAATAAGAACGTTACGTCCTACGTAGCAATGAGGCTCATTTCTGGCTGAATGACTTCGTCAATAAGCAAAATATGCGTTATTGAACGGGCAGGAATCCACACGTATTTCATGAGTCACCATTGCATCCCGAAAAAATTACGGTTTGGTGCGGTTTATGGCCCGTGGGCGTCATGGGGCCGTACTTCTTCCGTGATGATCAAGATCGGCACATTACTGTGAATGGGAATCGCATCGCTCAATGATAACCGAATATTTTTGGCCCGAATTGGATTATATGGACATGGACAATATGTGGTTTCAACAGGACGGCGCCACAAGCCACATAGCGAATGTCGCAATCGATTTATTGAAAACGTGGTATCTCACGAAATGGTCGTGCGATTTGATGCCATTAGACTATTTGCTGTGGGGCTACGTCAAGTCTACGGACTATGCCATCAAGCCAGCGACGATGAATTTCGTACGAATATTGAACGTGAAATTGCAGCAATGTTGGCCGATTTATGCTTGAAACCCGTTAAAACTTGGATTCAGCGTCTAGACATCTTCAAGCGTGTCCGTGGTGGCCTTGCAAAATAAATCGAGTTCCATATATAATGGCATCGAATATACCTTCACAGGAATAAAGAACTTTGTATTGCTCTTAATGAAAGACAGTTTTCTTGACTCGCAATTCATTTAACATAATTGGAAAAGATCAATCATATTATCGAAAATGTATTTAAGATTCAAAACTCCGTTTGTGTAACACATTTCGCGCTTTGTGAAGGCACTTTCAAACAAAGTTTTAGCGTTGATTGCACCAAAGGCTTCATTAGAATTTTTCTATATGTTAAGGACAGTTAACATGTGGGAACACAATGGCCCTAATGATCTAAGTGCCAACTTTTAGGGTGTCAGTAATTATCGAACTCATATCTAGTATTAGCAAAAATCATAACGAACTAACTACAAAATCTAAAGATCCCTATTGGAGAGTAGTAAAATAATATTAAAATATTTTAAATCACGATGACAACAACGGATATTCTCAAATTCTGAAATATGAAATATTCATATAATCACAAAAAGACCTATATAGACCTATAAAATAATCCTAATATATTACTTTTGTCACCAACAAAGTATAATTGCTTTTCAATAATTTTTAGTTACCAAATATGTATGCAACACCCTATTAACTGTAAGCACACACGCACTACTCAAACTCTCGAGCGATCACTCACTCAAACATCACTCACATCAAAAACTCAACCAAAAGTGGTTCAACAGCTTGACGTGTACGACCTGTTTGTGCCGAGGTTATGCGTACATATTTCAAGTTGTTTACCCTGCAACGCCCTGCCTCAGCGCCCGCCCATAGTTATGTACCACGACATTGGACTGTTTATGGTTGTTGTTGTTGTTATTTTTATTAAATACGCGTCATTAAAGCCATTTAAGTGAAATTACAGTATTTGGCAGTTGCAATAACAACAGCAAAAACAAAAAATGCCAGAACATGTCGTAATGCTGTTAGCGTCTAAAGCAATAACAAAAAAGTTTAAAAATGATGTAAACAAAAAAGGCAGAAAATTAAAATGCCAAAAAAGCAATAAAAATTAAAATGCCTAGCAACAACCAACCCAAACTGAAGGTGGGAAAAATATGTATGTGCAACATGCCTCATAGCGCTCACACGCCCAGTTTGCCACACGAAGCTGCACTAGCTGTATGTGTGTGTGCAACGCAGCCTCAGTCTGCCTGCCGCAGCACATGGTGCAAAGTGCAGCTATGTGTTTGCCTCTATGTGGCACGATCAGCCACCGCCTTTAGCTTGTTTTCGACATCTATCTCAATAGCAGCAACTTCTTCTCAGCATTTTTCTCGGTTTTTTGCGCTCTCGCATCATTACCACTGGCACTGCATGTTGCAACAAGAACACTCCCTTACATACTTGCAACATAAATACACCAACACCACCATCGATCGCCAATTTGCCCATCAATCCGTCTCGATCCACTCGATTTGTTTACGTTTATTCCGGCAACGAGCCATCAAACACTAACCAGTGCATTGCTCTGCTTCACATAACGAGTTTTGTTGTTGTTATTAACATCCTCGCTTCAAGTGCAACACCCTATGTGAAGTGATCGCTATGTACTTGACTATATATTGAGTCTGTTACGTCTCCTCCACCAACCAGTAATTTTATGTTTTCAACAATTTATTTTACGAGACGACGAAAAAAGAGAACAAATTCCAAATACAACAACAAAAAAATTCTTAAAAAAAAATAAGTGATCGTGCAAGCCACATGATCTATAAGTACACAAGTGCAGGATCAGCAACCAGCCACCGTTGAAGATGTGAAGGTTAACGAACGTCTTCGTTTCGTTTTCCTGCCTGTCAATCTATTTTTAGTATATCACATGTTAGTATCACCGAGCGATCTGGCGATCTGATGATCTTACACGCTTGCTAGCTGCCAGATCAGGCGAGATGATAGACTGGCTGCTGCAACAGGGCAATTGATGGGCGCGATTATGTCGTTGAGTGGTGATGGTGTACGGAAAGGCTGAAGAGAATCGGTTGTCACACACAGCGTGTCTCGTATGTCGATGTGTTGGTGTGCAACTGATATCGAAACTCGATCTAGATAAGGTAATCCTACGAGTAACGTGACGACATGTTCAAGTGTATTGGCTAATAAAAGGGGTAATGTTTTATTTTGAATAGAGTCGAAATAACATAATTTTTGAAGAATGTTCTTAGTTAATGAGCGAAAAAAATTTAAGAAAATCAATACACGGCTTTGATGGTAAAATTATTCAGTGTTTTCCGAAATTCGTACTTGTTCTCTTGGATGATTGTTCCAGATTATCTGTCTCAATAAGAGCCCCAAGAAAATATATCAGAATCAGACTTTAATAAGAAAATAGGTTTGAGTAATAAGAGATAGAATACTGACTATGTGACTGATTCAAGATTCCTAGTAATATTATTTTCATTGGATAGAATTGCTTAGTCTCCATTTTCACTTCATTCTGGCTTGCTGTCTGAAGAACCATCTATGACCTCAATTTTATATACTTGTCCATATATAATTTTAATGGTTTCCGACTCTATTTTCCTCCATGAGCGAAGTTCATCATAATTCGATCACTTACTTAAGGTCGAATCTAGAGGTAAACTCGAAACTTTCTCTATTCGAAACTGCGAAAAGATTAAATAGACCTGAGAATGGATCGGTTCTTAGTATTGTATAGGATAGTTAACGATAGTTAAATTCAGAGTTTCTCTTCCTTTTATATTTAGACTTGGAGAGGTGGCACTAGTTGTATTGTAACTATAAAATGTGCGAAGCAATTAGACAAGGTTAATTGAGTTTATGCAGCTTGATATCTTATAGTGTGCTCCTTTAAAGCAGCTACATTCATTTTTCTAACACAATTATTACAAAACCACCTAAAAGCAATTACTAAGTACCCACCCATGAGTGGCAGAGTTTCCCACTTCCAATCACGCCTGGTTCCTGTCACAACTTAGCTATTACATTTGGCTATTTTTTCCGGCTTTTGATCCACAGCGAGAAACACATAATTCCCTTGCTGTCAGTTTTATGCGTTTCAAACGTGAGTAATCAAGCTCATTGACATTGTATGAATAAAACCGGTTTAAGGTACAGAATACATCTGCTTATATACCTTTATAAATGTAGCTTTATATGTATTTCTTCATAAGACTACCTCAGCCGCTAACTTAAATCGCGCGAAGTAATTGCGCGTGTGCACATATCAACAACAAGAACTGCACAAAGCTGCCGCTCGAATAAATAGTCAACGCTAGAAAGGAAAAATATATAGCAGGATTTCTTGTTATACTTTTGTTTTGTTGTTGTTGCCGGTATGAAACCCTTTTAAACGCGACACTTTTGCGGCGCAAATGCGCTGACAGAACAAAGTGCAGAGCATAGAAAGCCGGTATGTTGGTTACGGAGGTAGTGTAAATTGGTATATTAGGGGGGTACGTATATAAGAGAAAGGAACTTCAAAACGACCTACGAAATATAAAACTTATATTTGGAAAATATTCTAGTCGAAGATATCAAACATTGGATCCGCTAGTAATAGTTCGTGCTAGCAGAAATTCTATAACACAATAGTCAAAAATAAAAATCTATCGCTATAGGAGACGATGAAACTGTTGAAGGTCAAAGTTTATGTCAACAAATGCGTTTCTGATTAAAATTTCTATATTATTTCTTGATTATAATTTTAGCATTTTGGTTAGACCGTTGTAAAAAGTAATCCAGGTTTTGAATACCGTTCACCAACCCTAAATGGGTCCGATCGGGTTCAAAATAGCCAGTGAGGTTGAAGAGGTCTCACGCCAGCTCAGTAAATCACAAATGATAGTAAATAAAAGCAAACTTACATGATTTGGGGGTTTAAATAATCAATAATCATGGTATATGGACCAGCGGTTTTTTCCCATTCTCAGAGCTCAAGAGAATAGTAGCTAGAAAGAAGTGGCCGAGTAAGGTCAATGGTTGGTATTTTAAACTATAGGAGGATCCGATTGTTTAAATAATCACATTTAAGGACCACCCTAACAGAAGTAAATATTCTATATATACTTAAACCAGCATCCTATATAAGACTACAGAAATATGCTACAAAGTGAAAGAGATTTTTAGTCGCCATAAATTTTCTAAATTGCCCCGGCAAAGGGGCAACAAGAAAAGGATTTGCGGTGCCACAGACACACATCAACACATACTCGTATGTTCATAGGTATGTATGCCACACTTTATCGTCGCGCTGTGTGCTCACTATCTTTCCGCGTGGATCGTACATCCGTCAGCCTGTTTGCCCTGCTATTAGTGCCGGCGACAGTAGTCGGCTACAAAATTGGCAGCGGTCAACGTTGATTGTGAATTGTGTGACATTGTAAATGGCTTAGAAAATTATTCGTGCGATTAAACGATGATTGCATGAGTGTCCGTAGCAGTGACACTCGTCAAAATTATTGCCAGATAAACTGGATTAAATTGAGCTCAGAGGCTGATAGTTGTATAAAAGTGAGATATAATAAATGTCGTCGATAAACTTTCTAATTTTATATTTAATTTATAATTTTATTATTTATAATTGGGAACACAATTATGGAGTGAAATGTTCGCAAATACTAATTTCTAAAATATTTTAGGGTCTTGAAACAGATTAGTCAAAACTGGTTCGAAGTATGAGTAGTAGACAGAGACAATCGAAAACCTGAAGTATGTGTTAATCATTAAGCGTTTGGGAGCTGATCGCAAGGACTATCCCATAGAATATCATGTAAAATAAATGAAAGTAGTTTAGTTCTATATGATAATAAGTTATCTAGGTAAATATACTTAGTGTTATAACTTAATCAATCTTGGTATCAGTATATGATTCGGTTTATCACAGCGTTTAAATGTTCAATGAGAAATGGGTTAGAACATAGTTTTCAAACAGTATCGATCACTCAACCTTCGATCAGTTTGTGGGACACCCCAATGTTGGAATTCTATAGATCAGAAATAATCTGTAAAATTATGAAAAAAAATATGTTGGGGATCCAATAAAAATTTTTTGGTAACCTCATATTCAATATTATATAATACTTTTAACATTCCTTTTCTATGCTTTTTTCTCATCACATTATTCTGATTTTATATTTATAGTATCCCACTGGAGTATGAATCAATATTAACCCTACACCACATGTTACGGTAAATAGAAAAAGAAAACTGCAAATCATTCTACTGGATCTATATTTGAAGCAAATCAAGCCATTTTAAATTAATATTTCCAACAACACGGTGGTCGGTAGGTGCCTACATACATACTATACCTATAGATTTGGTATGCAAAGTACAGACGTGTATTTATCTACACATGTAGAATAATGTTTGCTTTGATTACTTCCTCAACCGAGCATTGAATGGATCTTGCCGAACTAAAATGCAAATTCATCACATACAAAGCACCGTTGCTTTGTTGCTCCATTAGTCAATCGGTATGTGCCTCAGTATGTATATATGTATGTTGACTATTCGCTTCATACCTTCAATCAATCGACCATATTTTATTTGAATTTCTCATTTATTTATGTCTGCACGTTGGGAGAATAACTGGTATTTGTTTGTATCTATGTGCTTAGAGGGTTCTACAGTAGCTCGAATAGGTGTTTATGACATTTGAAAGACGTATTTCTAGTAGTTGAAACAGCTCACTTTAAGATTAAACAGATAAGTATTTTTCTCTTCCAGAAAGACAATTTCTTCAGTATTTGAGAGATTTTGTTTTCATAACTTTCAGAGATATGAGTACAAGTTGAGTTTTCAGAGAGTTGAAAAGCATAAAATTAAACATAAGTACAATGGCCTTTCTACATGTATTTTTCTGGATGTAGAAGTGCGCCTGACCCCAAAAATAGGCTGGATGAGTCTTATTCGAGATCAGTGCCAGGGGAAGCAGGCATTCTTATTCGGTTTGATAAATTCCAAAGAGGTCATATGAATGGCGTAGATGATAAATCCAGTGCCACTCCAAAAAATGCTGTTATGAGCGGATGATGATCTACAAAATAGGGTTGATCGAGATAGATATCAAGATCTAAAAGTATCAATCACCAATAATATTAATATTAGTGCCGTGGGAAGCGATTCATCGTGGCACAAATCAATAAAGACGATGCAAAATGAAATGAGTTCCTGCTCCCAGAACTCAATAGAATGCTTAATTTGATGATTTTAACAATTTATGGTACATAGACACACTATTAGAAGAAAAATATTTCCTCTGAATTAAATTAAGATTCCTGAGAGATTTACCGAAATTTTCGGTGAAAATTACCATGGGGCACTGAATTCTTCATTTTCGATATTCGGAGCTTTGAAAAGTTATAGTCCGATTTCGACAATTTTTTCACAAGTGATGCCACAGATCATATACAGTATTTGTGTAACGTTTTATTTCGCTATCTTCATTGGAATTCAAAATTCAAAATTGAGTTACATGGGAAATTGTCGTGGTTGTGAACCGATTTCATCCATTTTCCACACGTGTCATCAGGATGTCAAGAAAATATTACATACCGAATTTCATTGAAATCTGTCGAGTAGTTCCTGAGATATGGTTTTTGACCCATAAGTAGGCGACGCCACGCCTATTTTCCATTTTGTAACAAAATCTCAGTGCAGCTTCCTTCTGCCATTTCTTATGTAAAATTTGGTGTTTCTGACGTTTCTCGTTAGTGAGTTAATCCACTTTTAGTCATTTTCAACCTAACCTTTGCATGGGAGGTGGGCGTGGTTATTATCCGATTTCCGATATATACAAAAAAACCTATTTGGGGGCGGGGTCACGCCCACTTTTCCAAAAAAATTACATCCAAATGTGCTCCTCCCTAATACGATCCTATGTTCCAAATTTTATTTTCATAACTTTATTTATGGCTTAGTTATGACACTGTATAGATTTTGTGGGCGTGACAGTGGACCGATTTTGCCCATTTGCTCGAAAGCAACCTCCTCAGGGTGCCAAGGAATATGTGTTCCAAGTTTCATTAAGATATCTTAATTTTTACTCAAGTTATCGCTTGCACGGCAGACGGACAGACATTCGGATTTCAACTCCACTCGTCATCCTGATCAATTATATACATACATATATATAACCCCATATCTAACTCTTTTATTTCTTGGTGACACAAACAACCGTTATGTGAACAAAACTATAATACTCTGTGCAACATGTTGCGAGAGTATAAATATGAGCCTCTCTCTTCAGCCCGAACTTTCAGAGATCTATATTATATATAGATAATGTTTGTATAACTAGAAGGGATCAGCTGATACATCTGTAGCGAAATCTTTGAGTATTGAGTACAATTGAGACTAAAAGGTAAACATTTCAATACAACATATTTTAATCCACCACTGGTAATATTAACTGTACTTTTAGAAATAAGAGCGTTCATCTTTTAAGTGAGATAGTGTTTAAAAAGAAAATGGACGTCTTTCTAATGAAGAACCCTATATACATGCTATTTATATATGTCTCTATGACATCGTGTATATATTTTCATATCAACTAGTACTCGTATTTCTGACATCTCCACTTGATTTTGCATAACATTGCGCCAAACAGCATCCACTGACTGATTGATTTCTGCAATAAAGGCGACTGCGCGACGCGCCGTGGCTCTAAAGTGCTGGCTAAGCAACAGCTGTGCGATCATGCTGGCAAACAGTTGAGCCCTTTCGGCCAGCAATAACCAACAGATCAGCAATTTCGCTGAAGATCAGCGGAAAAGTGGAAGAAACTACAAAGCGTAAGTGTGAGTGTGTTTGAGCAAATAGCACTTGGAGCGCAAGTAGCTTCTCGGAAAGCGTGGGCAACGCGTTGCGGTTGGCAGGCGCGATTGCTGCGTCAGCGTTACGGTTGCCCGTGATGAATGACTCTTGGAACGGATGGTCGGTGGATGGATGGCCATATGAAACGCGGTATTGTAAACGATGGAGATGGATGGATGGATGGCTAGTTGGTTGCTTATATTTACATTTGTTTGAGTGGCCCAGCGCCACATGAACACCGGGTGGTTGAAGCGCAATCTTGAGTTTTCTGAATTACTCGTTACTTTGCTTTTTGCTCGTTTTTTGCTGCGCCTTTGCGCCAAATGAAAAAGAGTAGAAAACAAAATGCATTGTAATTTAAGCATGACGTTTAATATCTGTTGTTTTTGTTGTTATTGCAGTTTTCATTGTTTTTGTATTTTTGTTGTTTTTGTAATTTTTTTGTTTTTGAGCTGTACATAATCATATTTTCATAGTTTGTAACCACTACTCAACTACATTGTGCTGTCATGATTTACCGTTGTTGTTGTTGTTATTATTGTCATTATTGCTCTTGTGGCTGCTTCTAAAAGTTATGGGCTTTTTGTTTTGAGTCGCGCGACTGGCGACTGACTATTCGTCAGTTGGGCGATATGTTGGTTATTTCATGCTGTCAGTTGTTGTTGTTGACTTTTTTCGTCGCTACTAACTGCTGCTACCAAGTATGCATAACTTTGGTGTTGTTTTGTTGTTATTGTAATTATTATTATTATTGTTCTTGCTTTTGTTAAGCTGCTACTCAGCCAGCGCTACAAATCAACTCTTTGTTACTTAAGTAGCAACAACATCACCACTGTTGGCAACTTGCGGGGTGGCATTAAACACAGTTGGTGGGGCAGCGGGTGTGTGACGGGGGTATGAAAGTCCATAAGTGGTAGCTCAAACATAAAAATATACATCTGTAGACACTACTGTGCCAACAACCTTGAAATTAATGTTGTTGCGTTTAATATTGAATTGTTTGGATTTGAATGTTGCAACATCGGCGGAACACGTTTCGCTGCCGCATGCAGTTTTTGTGATGAAGACTTTCTTTGTTTATATTTTATTGCTCCTTTCGCGGTCTACGCTGCGTTCGCTTACTCAGTTTGACTCTTGAGTTGCATGTTTAAGTGGAAATTTTCGTAGAGTACTTGACTTCAAGCACTTGTTTGTTGCAAGTCGTCATGTTGCATTATTTGTAATTGAAGTTCGAGGAGCTTCGAGTAGGCAGGCAACTGCTATTGGAAGTATATGCACATAAAAAAGATTGTAATCAATTTGCATTTGATTTGAAAATAACGGTGCTTTAATTCTTGTAGTTTATATCTGGAATCGTATTTACATTGAAGTTCATGCATAGAAAGTTATTATTAAGTTCGATTTTATCGACCGTTACCGATACTTTGGAAACCCAGTATTCCCATATTATGAAGGTATCATTCATACAATTTTTCGAGACATTTAATTAAAAACACATTTGCCTGTTCAAATCATATTTTCAATCACAATTATGGCGCCTTTATTATTACTGAACTAATGGTAGCATTCGTTACAACGGAATAATGAATATTTTCAAATTCATCCCGTCAAACGCGGAATGACTATAGTCATCGACGTCGAAAGGTGTTACTCTTTATCTTGTATTTTTAACGTTAAGGGTTTAATAAATATGCATGGTCCCTTTGAACCTTCCTTCGACCTTTTAAGCCAATATTTATGGGCAATTAAACCAATGTAGGAGGAGATGTACGGTGCTTTATAGTACAAGACTCTCGCTAACCCGTAACCCTAAACCGTTTTTTCATTCGCTATTCCATTATCAAGACTAATAGGAATGATTGGTAGTTCTAGTCAGAAGAAAAAGAACTAAATTCGGGTCTCGATGTTTGAACTATTAAAAACTCATGAGATAAATTATATTGATTTATAATATAATATAAATCTAGACATAATCACTACAAAGAAACATGGTTCCATCTTCACGTGGTTAGGGAGTGAGTCTTATTGAAAACCTGGCGATCTTCTGTTTAGATAGACAAACATTTAGGGGAAAATCATCATCACGCGTGTCATTCGTCAATTTCCAGACGAAATACTTCAACAAGTCATGGAAAATTGGACTCAACAAATGGACCAACTACTCAGTTGCCAATATTTGAATGAAAATGTAAAAAAATGCCAAAGAATTTTATTTTGATTAGTAAATATTCCCCATTAAATTTGAATTTTCTGTGTTTTTTCTTTAAAAAAGTAGGAAACCTCGAAATAGATCACCCTTGCACGACGGCTAAGACAATTAACTAGACGTCGAATTGCGAATTTACCATCGAAGAACTTTGCGATGTCAGATTGTTAAGTAACTATAGTGCCTAGGGAAACTGATCATTTCGCAATTGATCCATTTTTAAATAGTTTCGTGTGATAAAAAAAAAAATTATTTATAAAAGTTTAACTAGAAAGTTTGCGTTAATGCGTGATAACTGAGATATTGCAGACAGAGAAATATGCTGTAATTAACTTACAAAATCAAAATCTATGATAAATATTACGATCAACCACAAAAAGGTATGGTTTGAACATTCTGCACATGTACTCGTATAGTACGTATTCTCTTACTCCAAAAATATGTAAGTCAACCGTTCTTGTTAACAAATAAATGCTAAAATGCATTTGAGACTTTAGATTCTTAAGCCACAGTATGTTCGAAAAACAGATAGTTTTCTTTGGAAAAAAATAGAAATGAAAATATATTCGCTTTCATGACAACTTGAGTTTTCCAAAAGCTAATCTTGCGATAGGATTAAATTATCGGTAATAAGATGTATGTTAGAAGTGCCATGAGCCAAGTCATTTGACTTGTCTTCGTTCGAACTCGCCGCAAATTCCATTGTAAACAATAATTCGAAGTGGTAAGATCACTTTTTAAAGCGCATTTGTATAGTAGGAAAAAGTTAGTACTTCCACTTCGCAGTCCGCAATTCCGATCCTCATTCCGAATAAAATTAAAAAAATATTTTACCTGATAGTGGTCGATCCTTGTATGCTAAGGAACGCTAGACCCATGGGATATAAAAATCTAATTACAAATCTATTATTAGGAGCATATTAAGAATCCAGTGATATTAGAACTGCTAGATACTTCCATTTGTCAAATGTCATTTAAAATCACTCCAACCAATGAGAAGGAATAGAATTGGAAGCTCGACTATTCAAACCGAGATCATATAAATAACATTGATTCTCTATTTTTGGCGCAGTTGAAACCGAACAGTGTTCGTATTGTATATATTTTATACTTGGTTCCGTCTCAACATTGTTGTTGAGTTGAAATTTTGACAACCCAAAGCTCGAAACAAGCTTTTCGCTTCATACAGTCATTAATATTTTCACCAATTTTCTATAATTTATTTATCTATGCTAATAAATAAGTAAGTGTTCGAGGAATCATGGCAATATATGGACGTGTATGTTTGTCTGCATGTACATTTGTATTGCGCCTCAAACTAGTCAAATGTAATTTCGGTTGCGATTTTCTCGCTTTATGCAGCCCAATGAACATTCACCGCTGATTAGAATAAATTACAGTTTGTATGACCGAAAAAACATTGTACACGAGCCACAGCACATAACAAAGAAGACTAACATAATAGGCCACGGTGATGTGTGGGCGGTGGCGATTGCATTGGATATTCATCAATATCACAAGAGTTAATCGGTAGCGCATGCGCCCGGGAGCTGTCAATTTGCCAAACATTCACCGCCGACTTGTGTAGATATATATATGTAAGTATGTATAGACATGTTCAGCCAGCTATTAAAGCATGAATGCATGGAAATGTTAGTTGTTGGTGCCATACTCGTGTGGTTCGTGTGCTGCGGCGAACATTTCGGTGAATGGCTTAAATTATTGGCAACTTTTTTAACGGTTATGCGGCAGCTTTCCACCAAGCGCAAGAAAAACTAAAAACAAAAATGCCAACGAAGACTATTGACTCCAAGCAGCGAGTGCTTCGTTGGTTCGGTCCATGGACCAGCATTTATTAGCAGTTGAATGGCGAAATGGCTTATGGCCAGTTTCGGCGCAGTTCCAGAGCAATTGGCAAGCGGCAATAACAGCATAAAAAACGTAGTAAATGCAACAGGCACTGACAACTAGCGGTGGTAAATATTACAACAACAACAGTAACAACAGAAAGAAAGAAGCACAAAAACTTAACCAGAGCACAAAAAACGCCAGTCGCCGCCACTGTCACAAAAGACACAACAAAATGCGAGTATCTAACAGATACTTATATGTATTTAGGTGCGGTATCGCCGCCTTTCTCCACCGCCTTCTTGCCTTCCGCCAGCTGCCTGCCAATTCCGACCGGCCGACCATCAAACACCAGCAACGCCAAGCCAACAACAAATTGTCGTTTTTCTTTCGCTGCTACATCTTGCACGTTGCAATGTCGATTGTTTTGTCGATGGCTGCCACGAATATAACAACAACACCACGGCCACATAGCACTCACTGTGAGTGCAGCAGCTGTTGCAGCTTTTGTGCCACACCACTCCAAACGACTCAAACGCCGCTGCCACACCACCGTGTCTCTTCCGCTTCCTCGTGCGCACGGCTGCTTTAATACAGTTATGCTATAGTTGTAATCCCTACAGCTCTAAATTGGCTGGCTGCCTGGCTAACCGCCAAAGTTTTTTTCTTGTGCGCCCGTATCGGCAAATGTCAAATGCAATTGTCTGTCGGCGCGCTGCAGCGAGGCACGGCCACACCACGAACACCGCGAAACCGCCAACTAAGCTCCGGCCAACCACAGTCAGTGCGGCAAGCCAGTTAGCCAGCTAGCCCGGTTTCGGCTCTTTGGCTTCGTACTGCGCGCTAAACTGTTGGCTCGTTCGCCGCTCCGCCGATCTGGTCTAACTCGATTAAGGCTGGATTGGGTGGATCTTGCAGTAGCCTAATGCATTTTGTGGCTTATTTTTGCGCTGATAGTCTCTTTTATTTGTCTTGTGATTTCTCATTTTATATTTTCTTGACTCTTATTTTTTTATGGCTTTTTCATCTTGTAGATTTTGAAATTGCGCGCTTAATTTCGTCTCAAGATTGGCAGTTCTTTAAGGTGTGTTCATCCAAGCAGCTGAGCTGCAAGTACTCTTACATTCATTCTTACACATATGCGCATTGGCGCTGTTGCTTCAGGTGACCAATTCATGGTTTTGGGAAGACAACGAAAATATGGCAGACAGGCAGCTGCATTGCCTTTGCGGTTGGCTTTTGGCTCAATGGGCTAAATTGAATAATACTTATGCGTGTTTGTGTGAATTTGTATAGCGGGTCTAGTGGGTTGTAGTTTTGCATTCGAGATTTAAATGTCAAAGTTTAAGGCGCAGCTGAGAAGATGACAAATTGTACGAGAATTGAGAGTAGGTTCGTAGGACCGTGTGGGTGTTGGTACAAATTTGTTGAGAGTTTCAATTTGAGTTGGTTGAAATCATATCGGATTTATGTTTATGTGATATTATTAAGTTAATGCATATATTATAGGTGCAAATAAGGGTAATGAGCATAAGGATTTCAAAGTTCTGAGGTTTTGCTGATACTTAGTTGTCAGTTTCGGAGAATTTTTATTCCAGTAACTGTCTTTCCGATCCTCCCACATTTGCAGTCTATAGTATTAATACTATCCAAGCATATATTCCATATTACTGGATACATGAAGAGTCCGAAACACGGACAATCTGATATCTTCCGTCAATTAGCGAGCATCGCTGGTCTAGACCACTTCAACGGAGAACCATCTCATAGTGGTTTATTCACTGCGCACATACAGACAAGAACTAAGTGGGAGGGGAGAGGTCGATGGAGAAGAGGCGCTGTGAGCTTTTCTACGGATGGCTCGAAGCTCAGGGGGAAGGTGGGGAAAACTTCTGTCAGAAGATCTCTTTCAATTCAGCTCAATTCGGTTGCCAGATCATAGCAGCGTCTTTCAGGCAAAGGTACCTGCAATTAACATATCAGTAGCTACTTCTTCGAAGTGCGACGTCCTTCAGAAAGGTGTGTGTATTCAGTGTGCCAGCAGAGCGGCAATACTGTCCTTGGATTCGATGACAGTACGATCTATAATAGTAAGGGAGTGTCTAACATCGTTATCAGTAGCTTCGAACTGCTTTGTAATCCGACATGTGTGGGTACCCGGTCACTGGAATCGCTGACAACTGCAAAGCGCATCAGCTTGCAAGAGAGGGTACCCTAGCATCATTGACGCCGGTATGGAAACGTGTGGTTAGTCCGCTTATTCGAAAATGGTCCTTCCAACTGCTGACTCATCTCTCCGCTATCATTGGTGTGCTTACAGTGCATTTTATAATAGGAACATATTCTGATGATTCTAGTGATTAAGTCAGATGCTAGATGCCAAAGCTGTTTGGAGAAAGTCGAATAGGAATCATCCAAGATTTCATTATTCAATATCCAGCATTCGCCAGACTGGGGTTAAAGCACTTCGGTAGGCATATCTTCGGCGAACTCTGTGAAGTGCCTGGAATCGACATTAGCCGACATTAGAACTTTATAATAGAGTCCAAGCGCTTTGTCGACAGTCGAATATGTCTAAGTGAGATTATTTGCAGTTGCGATGATCTACGGCGTAAGCTAACCTAACCTAGAGTATATATTTACTATTTAGATATTTTCTTAAAATAATGTCATAGAGGATTCCCAAAAATATATTGGACAGTATGACTATACCGTATCGGACACGTTTTGTGGGATGATGTTCACTCGGTTTATTGCTGTAGAGCTCAGGGTTAAAAATTAACCAAGGTTTCCAGTTCGACTGAGTGTTTGGAATCATTACGATTGGAGATCTCCAAAATTTCACAGATTTCGCATACAGATTTCGCATTACTGTTGTGTACGTTAGCAAACATCTGCATTATAATCCAATTTATTTTATTTACTTTCTGAATATATTCTCACTCTATTAAACCACAATAATGGAAAATAAGCTGTTAACTAATTTATGTCTCACAAAACACCTATAACTACATCCTCAGTGACACTTTTATACTCGTTCACATATCACAATCCACAACTGGCTAACAATAAAAGTAGCGGAACTTGTCAACAGTCTTGTGTCTCTCTGCACAATTTGACCCATTAACCTTGCGCCGGTGAAGACAGTAAATGACATAAATTATACGCTGCATAAAATTAAATTATTCACCAAAGCAACAACAGCAACAGGTGATGCATTAAATGAAAAATGAAGAAGAAGATGATTGTGTTGGTACCACAGCATGTTAACCGCAATCGAAACTTATGAGACTATTGAAAGCTGCATGCGAATGGTGGCAAGTGGCAGTATAGACCGTCTATGTCTATGCTATGCTATGTGCTGCTATGCAGTTGTTATGCAGCTGTAATCGTATGCGACCGTGGAATGCCAATGGATCGCTCCCCAAGAGCAGAAAGAGTGGTGTAGCGTCAACAACTGTTGCATGCCACAGCCGGTGCATTTTGACGTAATGAACACGCAAAGCGGTAGTGTAAGCAATAACAACAACATACGAATATAGAGTGTATTCATCAATAAAATGAATAATAATAAAAAACCTCGCCAAACCGAAATGCAACGCGCATGCGCAACTTTATTTTATTATTATGATTATTATTGCACTGTTATTATAGCTGGCATTTATATTTGTATATAAAAGTGTGTATGTATATGTATTTTGCTATTGCTTTGACGACTAGGCCAATGCTAGTTACTGGCTTGAGAAATAGCTGCAGCGCTTGCTTTGGACTCAGGTTCAAAGCCACAAGACAGCGTGTGCCGTTGTGGTTTCCACTGAAGACTGCAACAGCAGCAGTAGTGGCATGCCATACACAATCATACATACATACAGCCATGCCGCACATGTTCATTAGTCGCGTCCCCACTTGGGTTTGGGCTGCGCTGGCAAACATGCAATTTAAATAAATCTTCATCAAAGCACAATTTCACGTTGTCGATGCGTCAGTGGATCATTCATTGCCAATGCCAAAGTCAAAAGCAGAGGCAGAGCCGCAGACAGAGCCATAGCCAGAGCCGCAGCCAGAGCCAAAGCTGATATCCTATGCAAGCGCTGCGCTGCTTCCAACTTTCGCGGAAGAAATTATTTAACTGCGCTGCGCACATAGACTGCCTGGCTGACTGCAATTCTGGTCTAGGTAAGCCCCTTAGGTGGTTAGCACACACACAAACTACATACTTGACAGCCTTAGTGCAACTATGAGTGGAAGCTGGTGGCGTTTGTGGCTACGGCATGTTCCAAATTAAATTCTACGCTGCCTCTAGAAGTTATCTTGCGTGTTTTCGCATCGACATAGATTAAGTGTGGGTATAATTTTGCAATTCATCATTATTATACTCTATATTTTTATCAAACCAGATATAAATTTATATTTTCTTTGTGCAAAAGTTGTGAAGAGGCTATTCACATGTGGTGTCCTAAATAGTTTTTACTTTATCTAATAATGTTAATGTATAATTTATATATATTAAAGTTTATATATTATTAAAGTTAATGTGTTAATGACAATCACTTCGTTAAAATATCTCAAATAAGAATTTTATCAGTTAAACCAATACAGAATTTATGAAATGCCTACCTGCCACACAAACAAAATTTTGATTTTGACCTGGGGATCTTACTATGTGTACCATAAGTTTTTGGGGGACAGCTTGGTATAAATTCGGCGGAAACTCTCTATTCGGAGATTTTCGCGAATCTCGTGTAAGTTTTCTTAAATTCAAAATGGCGAATCAAATATGTCAGACGTTTTTTGATGAATTCATCGGATTCGGCTGAAACTCGTTACTCGGGGGTTTTCGGAGTCGCTGATAACGAATTTGACGTTACTTTTTTTTAAATTGAACCCTTTTTTATCAGTAAAGAATCGATATCAAAACCGCATGGATCTCTTGACACAAAAAGAGGCCAATGAATAGTCAAGCCAGTGATCTTCTCGGAACTGTGCGATGAAGGCAAAGTCTATCCTATCGGCCAAAAATGTTATAACCACAGTTTTTTGGTTTTCGACTACTTGGAGGAAGGCAAAACGATCACTTGAAGACGAATTACAGAAAAATCATTGGGGTAGGCATACTCTTATATTATCAGAACGAACTAGTCACGGCTAAATTCTTTTTGTTTTCATATTTATACAAGTCACTCGATAGACAAAACTTAAGAGGAATGAGTAGTTTATCGCCACTATGGAGGTCTTCTTATCAGCTAAACCTTGTTTTTCGAAGCTAATCAAGTTGAGGCATCGCTTGATACCTAAACGGGGACTATGGTGTGAAATAAATAAATAAATTTTTAGACATCAGTTCAACTCAAGTCAAGTTTACTAGCTGTAAGCGTGTTCATTAACATGAAACACTGATACAATCAATAGCAACTACTCCAGATCCTCTGGGTTTTCAAAAACTTGCCCTTTTTAATAATAGATCATGGAGAAATATGTATATGAGGAAATGGTCTATTAAAATTGTTACGGAGAAGAGTAAATGGAAAACATACGAAAAATTACTAAAACAACAATACGTGAAAGTGGAACAAAAGGATTTTTCCTCGAAATTTTCTGCGGAGTATTACAATCGGTGGTTTCCAGAGCTGCGGACGAAAACTATTGAGAATTCCATAAGTGTCCAGATGATTATGTGAGGTCTTTAACAATATATGTACTAATATATCTAAAACAAGTAAGGAAGGGCTAAGTTCGGGTGTAACCGAACATTTTATACTCTCGCAATTTATTTATTTAACTTTATTTATATTATATAATACACAATTTGACCTACATATTCGTCATAGATATATATTGTATAAAGTCCATTGAAAATTGGAAACCATAATATTAGGTTAGAAGCACCGAGGTCCTCATGTTCGATATATGGGGCCTTGAAAACCTATGGTCCCCGATTTTTAAAATGGGGCTGCCACACTATTAACATAGTATTTGTGCAAAGTTCTGCACCGATATCTTCACTAGTACTTACTTTATATATTGTAAAGTAAACGATTCAGCTTTATGAGTGCAGCTTTCATCTGCCATTTCTTATGTGAAATTTAGTGTTTCTGACGTTTTTCGTTAATGAGTTAACCCACTTTTAGTAATTTCCAACCTAACTTTTGTAAAGGAGGTGGGCGTGGTTATGATCCGATTTATTTAATTTTTGGACTGCATTAGGAAGTGGCTAAAAAAAACCGACTGCAGAAAGTTTGGTTTATATAGCTTTATTAGTTTGCGAGATATGTACAAAAAATTGCATCCAAATATGCCCCTTCATAGCTAAATTTTATTTCCATAGCTTTATTTATGGCTTAGTTATGGCACTTTGTGTTTTCGGTTTTCGCCATTTTGTGGGCGTGGCAGTGGTCCGATTTTGCTCATTTTCGAAAGCAACCTTCCTATGGTGCCAAGAAATAAGTGTGCCAAGTTTCATCAAGATATCTTAATTTTTACTCAAGTTACAGCTTGCACAGACGGACGGACGGAGGGACAGACAGACTTTCGGATTTGAACTCCACTCTTCACCCTGATCACTTTGCTATATATAACCCTGTATCTAACTCGTTTAGTTTTGGGTGTTACAAACAACCGTTATGTGAACAAAACTATAGATAATACTCTCTTTAGCAACATTTTTTGCGAGAGTATAAAAACTTTGAGCTGTTCCAAAATCTCTTCCTGTTGATATTTTATTCATAAACTTTACCAGATGTGATTTTTTTCGAAACTTTAGTAGCTTGAACTCTCACTTCGGATTAGATGTAAAGCGATTCGAACAGTTTTCGCCAAATATCTAAAAATGTGATCACCCATCAGTCCAATGTCGCGAATTTTTAGCAATTGCCATCCAAACAACATGTTAGAGCGTACTGAGTGAACTTAGCCACTCGAAACGGTGACCTTCGTTTTTACAGCTCTTTCATTATTTTCTACTAGACCATTTAGGCCATAGTATTGTGCCACTAGTGATAATAACATATTTTCTTGTTCATATATTTTTTGAGAGCGTTTTCTTTATTTGAGAGCATAAGAAATAATGGACTTCCGAAAGTAACTAGATACAAAGTAGTTTTGTTCAAAATCGTATCCATTCTTGGATGTCCAACCATTTTCCTGTACTTCCGCACTATCACTCAGTACCCAAATTTCCAATGGTCTGCTTTCAAATTGTTTATTTTTGATTCTCAGCAGTACCCTCTTATTATCTAATAAATATTTGTGAATCATCTTTAAAGAGCCATTACACTGATTGCGAAATAAATTCTCATAAATTCCAATTATAGGACCACTTAGACTAAAACGTTAGCATTTATGCATAAAATCAAATTGCTTGTGCCTGTGCATTATGTATTTCTGTAATTATGAATTACATTGTTGAAGAATTCAAATAAATATGATGTTACAAGATTTTTTTTACAAAATTTCCCGGATGCTTATGAACAGAGTAGGCAAATATTTACGCTTTATGAACACTAACATTGTAAACAACAACAACCGAACTGAAATACAGACACTTCCAGATACTAAAATCAAAGATCAAAACGAAAATCCACAAATAAACAAACTCACTTGCACTTACACTCGCCCATGAGTCGTACACAGATCATCGCATATGAGCACGGCGCAGGCAACCGAAATGATCCTCTGGTTTTCCTAAACATCCACTTTAGGCGCCATAATGACCCGAACGATTGGCAAATCTGGCTTTTATCTCAAAAGTAAATGCCCTCAAAAATAGAACAAAAGATGCTGAGCCAAAAGACTCGTGCAACTAACTTGAGAAATAATAAGAGAAAGAAGAAGAAGAAGCAGAGGGAAAAAACACATGCCTTTGAATGTTCTGCTCCGTTCGTGGCGGCCACGCTACGTGCGTCAGCCACAAATTGCCACAAGTTATTGGAGGCGAATGCAGTCGAGCGCGCGAACTAAACTGTGGCAAGGCAGAGGTCAACTTATGGCAACCAGCATATTGGGTTGGGCGCTGTTTACAGCCAGTAGGAGTGCCCATTGTGGGCACTATGAAGACATAGGAGCCACCGTCGATCTCTCTTCTTCTCACATGCTCTGCTCTAGCCCTACAATAATGGCTATTGAATAAAGGGGTTTACTATTATTTTTGCAGTTATTACTGTCTTGAGCAACATATAGGAACAACATTCAAATGCTGGATTGCGGTGTTGCAAGTCAATGTGTTTGTCATATTCTGCATATGCTACATGGATCATGGATCATGCCACATGACTTGTGCAATACAATTTTTCATCTTGTTCGCCGCTTTACTGTCATGTCTTGTGACGCATTTATTGCGAAACTTGACTTTATTGCTGTTCGCTGTGCACAAGTCAATAGCCACTGGGCCACTGTATGTTTGCAGCGGAGTACCTTCAATACATATCGTACATACCTATATGGAGCGTTCCAAGAAAAAAAGTGGAGCTCGTTTGCCCATGAGGTTTCTTACATGGAAATTTGTCAGACACGTTTTAAAAATTTGTGGTCCCAATTAAGGTCTTATTTCGTCTCTTCTAAGACATTCCATTCGATCTTTAGATAACAATATTTTGTCTAAAGTATTCTAGTAAAATTTTTAAAATAAAATATTAATATTTCTTTGAAAATACCTTTTGGGACATTAATTGAAGAGGTTACTAAGATATTGTTGATGTTACCAATAGCAATAAATTGATGATCTTGAGAGTATTATACATAAGATGCGATCTTCCCATCGATCACTCGAGAGTTCGAAAGCTATACATTAAAATCTTCCGACTTATCAAGAACACGGAAACAACAAATCATTCTTCGACTAATTCTGCTGAGAGGCTGGAATCAGTTTTGAAGCTATATTACAATATGGCATTGAAAAGGAAACTATTATAGTCGACCTAAAGTCCTCGATGAACAATTGATGGCTCTCAGAAGTACAAAAAATAATAATTTTCCTTTGGAATACATTTGTTCCATTATTGCGTCTCTCTCTCTCTCTCTCTCTTAATGCATGCATACAGTCAACTAGCTATGTGCCATATAACCGTATGTGACAGTACCACTGTAGCTACTTCAATATTATCTCTACAGCATTTTGCATCGTTGCATGCGGTGGTCCAAATGCTCGTGTGTACTTCTACTTCAAATTGTTTTATTTATTGCATCAATTGATTTCTGCTCATATTTTCTATCTATTTCCATTTTCGCTTTGACGTAAATGCTTGTCGACCGTTAATTGCAATAAATTGCCATCAATAATATTGTATTGACCGAATTAATCGCTGAACTGCAACTAAACTGTTGCTCACAATTTTAACATGAAATAACGGACATGTGTTGGAAATATTCTTAACGTCGTTGATGTGCAAAAATTGGCTGACTCTCAGTTAATCGGTACGGTTTCAATACTGTGTATTACAAATAAGTTAAGTTTAATCCGCAATATCCCATGTCAGAACCTAATTCTCAGCCTAATTGTTTCCACGTCGATAAAAATGCGATAAGGTTTCATATGTCTCAATTCAGGGATAATGGTTCTCACACTTAATAGTTAAGTGAAACTGATCGAAGAATGTCTAAAGTTAGAGATTCCACTTGTGAACCCTAGGGATTAAGTCAAAATCAGAAATGTTGCAACGAAATACAACCGAAGAGTCTTACCCATCACGATATTTCGTATCCTAAAAAAATTTAATAAACTAACACTCCATCTTTACTAAAACTTTCTGAGGATCTTCTTTTTGTATTTATGGTATATGTTTTGATCTTATGCAACCGATTGAAGATAAGTTTTAAACTTCTTAGTTACTGCTAATTGAATTTATGGGGAAATCTTTATGACAGAAATATAATCAAGGAGTTGCCAACAAACCGTTTAAAAATTGTTAGAGCACTGTGATAATCGCTTTTATTAGGACAGTCATCGATAGAGCAATCACATACTGCCTAAACTCATATACCTACCACCTTTGGAATATTTTTTTAATTTTTTAGAAAGAAATACAGAAAAACATTGCATTATGGTCTAGTTAAATATTGTATTGAAAACAATTGGTACGGTAACATCAGCTCTAAGTATTATTTCTTAAGGATTTGTATTAAATCTTAGCTTAGAATTGTATAGCTTTATTAAGCTTGTGTTTTTCCTTAAACAGTTACTTTAAAAACTTTTCTGTAACATATATGCAACCTGAAAATTATATACAAAAAATTTCATTGTAATTACTTCAGATTTTCGCGTATCAAGTGTCTTAAATGCCAAGATCATGTGAACTATCCCGCTGTGATATTTATGCACTTGGCATATTCGATGGTCAATTGCAGCCGAGATTGGTGTTAATGAGTGCCTAGATAAGTATGACCGCTTAATAGAAGACAACTGTCGATTAGTGGCATGTTACGATGGCAGAAAGTGGCACAGCTTTTACGCTTAATTACGCATATGAGAAGTAGAGATTACGAATGGTTTTTTTACAAACGACGCACAGACTTGGAGACAGACCTTTGTACATTTAGATATGAAACTTCTACATATACTTTTATGAAATAATAAAAACGGAAAAACACAGGCCGTCGGTGCGTACTGTCATGCATAACATGCCTTGTTGGAAAACGCGAACTACTCAGAAAAAAATTCGTACTTTTCCAGATCTTTACGAAGGTTAGCTGACAGCAATTGACATACTTTAGCTAGATTGACAGAGAGATCAATACAGAGATGAGAGTAATTAAAACTCTGTAGCCAGACTGTCAGAGAGAACATTATAGAGATGAGAGCAATTGGTAGTCAGATTGACTGAGAGAACATAGAAAGTTTATCAAAGCTTTATAGTAATGATAAACAAATTTGTGACATCAGTACAAGATTTATCTGCCAAACTCATTATAAAAAGTAATGGAGCAAAACTGTCCTTAACTGTCTTTATCTATTTGACTATTACTCTCTTGTAAGGTTAAACTCGTCTGTTATTTGTATGGAAAAGAGTAGCAACTAGTAAAGGTATTTGATACTAAAACAGACCACTTCCGAATGCACGCATTTTCATATAGGGTATGTATCTAGAAACCGATTTGTATATTATACTTCACTTTTATAATTTTTTGCGCGAACTTGTAATAGCATCTAGAATTACATAAGCGTTAGGCCATTAACATAAAAAAATATTTAGAATAATAACAACAACAACAATAGCAATCACTTCACCTTATTCAAACAAATGTGAGTATACCTGTTGTTGGCAGTAAATTTAATGGAAAAAGTGGGTTTATTACCCCGACTTAGCGATAACTACCGTTGCAGATTACATATTCTGGAAAAACACACACAAGCACTCAACTATGCATATGTAGAGCTGAAAATTGAAGCGCGAAGCACACAACGCATACCAGTTTCGTCTTGATCTCGGCTCGGCTACGCATGCGCCACAGGGGTTTGCCTTACGTGCGCTTTATGCACACTCATCCAGTTAGTTTTTAGTACTTTTTAACAACTTTTTCTTCACACACAACTTCTTCCACAATAATGTATGTACATAAGCGCGTATGTACGAGAGTTTAATAACTTCTAGTTTCGAATAGGCAAATATTTGGTATTTTGAGCGCACTTTATATTCGCTTTAAGTTGGGCTTCCTGTTGCGCGACATCAGCCAGTTATACGAGTAAGTAATCTGGCAGACAGACAAATGTACATACAAATGTAGATTCTAATAAAAATGCCACCAACAGCTGCTGTCTCTTTGCGGTGCGTTTGTACCAGTTTTCCATGTGGCAAAATAAATAAATTTTCCTTTATTAACAAGCAGATGAGTGATGAAGTCATCACATATATAATTGCCAGCGGGGCAAGCGGACAATTTGAATAAAATAAATGCACTTGATAGCGCCAAATATATCAACGGAATATAGAACTGCCTTTTAAGCGATAATGGACTTATTGTGCTATAAATATGTTATCGAATGGGGAAGTTTTAATGACACATGCGGTTGAAGATATTAAATTACGTGTACAATAGTTTGGTTTATGGTCAACCGCAAGCGAAAGCTCTCTGAATGTTATGACTTTCGTTTCGTTGGAACATCAATCGAGCTATCAGAATTATTTCGAGAAAAAATGTCGAACCTTCGAGGATAGTTTAAGGTTTTACAATGATGACCTGAAATTGAACTCTTCAGAATAGAATAGTATTAAATAGAAGCTAACAGATAGCATTTAAGATTTTCAAAGGTTTCTCAGCATAACATTGGTTTCTCTATGATATATGTAGATGAAATAGCGTGAAATTAACACAACTTTAATCTCGGGACATATACCAATAGGACATAGAACATATTTTGAACATGGACCTGCCGTTCAAGAACGATTGTTAGAGTCGTGACCTCGCTAAGGAACACTTTTTTTACAGCAAGATTTAATTTCGGTGATTTTGGTATGGAAAACGAAGATGATGAACTGGAGGCATTACTCTATAAAGATTCTTGTCAAACACAAGAAGATCTCGCAGAATCTTTTGTAGCCACTCAAGCAGCAATTTCAAAACGCTTAGATATAATCGAATACATTCAAAAAAAGAATCGGGAGCAATATAAATTGCATTGATCGGATTGTAACTGGTGATGAAAATTGGATCCATTACGACAACCCTAAACGCAAGCAAACATATGTGAAACCAGCCAACTAAACAAATCAACGGCAAAGCCGAATATCCATGACACAGAGGAAATCCTCTATATATAGTGGCATCAGAAACACATGCTTCAGTTTCTATAACTGGGTGAAACATTAATGGGGAATGTTGGAAATCACAGTTTTGCCTCATCCGCCTATAGCCAGACCTTACTTCTTCTAATTACCGTTTCTTCCGATCAATGGAATACGGTTCACAACAGACGAAGGTGATAATCCACAAATTGCCAGAGAGATGGGAATATGTTATATACATATATATAATAAAATTGTACATGTTATCCTTAATTAAGTGTTCAAATACACCATTGGAATTTAGAAGATTTATCGGCAGCACAAACATAACTACTACAGTAGTTCTCTAACAACACTTTTACTAAAACAACCATGACATTCGTACATTTTTTATATAGAGGAAGATGCATTTTGAGGTTCCCTAGTTTTTTTCAAGAAAAAACACAGAAAATTTAAATTTTATGGGGAATGTTTATTATCAAATATGGACCGATGATTCCACCGGCATAGACACCACACCAAACCGTTGTTTTTCTAGAAATGACAGCTCTTAAATCTCTTCAGGTTGCTTTTCGTCCCAAATGCGGCAACTTTGCTTGTTTTCATACCCATTGAGCCCGAAATGGGCCTAATCGCTGAACAAAGTTGGGTCGAACACCTCGGATCTTCTTGGAACTTTTCACGAGCCTATAGTGCACAGCAATGTCGCTTGGGAAGGTTGAGTGGCTTCAGTTCTTGCACAAGCTGCTTTTTGTACGCTTTCAATTTGAGATCTCGACGTAAAATGCGCCAAGTCGTTCCATACGTCAGTCCGAGTTGCTGCGGACGGCGCCGATTCGACTATCCACGGTCTTCACTCTCAGCTATGGATGTTATACTTTCTTCACTGAGTGCTGGGCGTGGTCCATTCGATCGAATATTATCCAATAATGAATGTTGGGTCTCAAGATGGGTGATGGTGTTGCGAATAAACGCTATGGAAAAAGAACCTCTACTTTGATCACTCTTTACATACAAATATATAAGTTGATATCTTTACTAGATTATGGTCTCACATTTGGCGGAGGACACGAAAATATTTTGGTTTTAGTTAGTTAGTTTTTAAATAACTTTTTCAAGTTGAATGAGGATCGATATTAGCTACGAAGACCAGCGAATGTATTAAATAGAGAGAATATCGCAATGATTTTAAGCCTTAGCATTTTAATTACAGTTCGAAAACAAGTAAGGAAGGGCTAAGATCGGGTGTAACCGAACATTTTATACACTCGCAATTAATTTATTTAACTTAATTAATATAATATAATACACAATTTGATCCACATATTCGTCATATATATTGTATAAAGTCCATTGAAAGTTGGAAACCATAATATTAGGTTAGAAGCACCGAGGTCCTCGTGTTCGATATAAAGGGCCTTAAAAACCTATGGTCCGATTTCGGCGATTTTTAGAAATGGGCTGCCACACAAGAAATGCAGTATTTGTGCAAAGTTCTGCACCGATATCTTCACTAGTGCTTACTTTATATATTGTAAAGTAAACGATTCAGATCGTCTTCAAAGTTCTGGTATATAGGAAGTTGGCGTGGTTGTAAAGCGATTTGGCCTATTTTCACAACATATCATTGGGATGTAAGGAAACTATTACAAACCAAGTTTCATTGATATGGTTTTTGACCCATAAGTGGGCGATGCCACGCCCATTTTCCATTTTGTAAAAAAATCTGAGTGTAGCTTCCATCTGCCATTTCTTATGTGAAATTTAGTGTTCCTGGCGTTTTTCGTTAGTGAGTTAACCCACTTTTGGTAGTTTTCAATCTAACCTTTGTATGGGAGGTGGGCGTGGTTACAACCCGATTTCCTCCATTTTTGGACTGTATAAGGTAGTACCTAAAATAAACGACTCTAGAAAGTTTCCTTGATATAGCTTTAGTAGTTTGCGAGATATGTACAAAAAACTTAGTAGGGGGCGGGGCCACGCCCACTTCCCCACAAAAATTACATCCAAATATGCCCCTTCATAGTGCGATCCTTCATACCAAATTTTTATTTCATCGCTTTATTTATGGCTTAGTTATGGCACTTTATGTGTTTTCGGTTTTTTGCCATTTTTTGGGCGTGGCAGTGGTCCGATTTTGCTCAACCTTCCTATGGTGCCAAGAAATAAGTGTCCCAAGTTTCATCAAGATATCTTAATTTTTACTCAAGTTACAAGGACGGACGGACGGACAGACAGACATTCGGATTTGAACTCCACTCTTCACCCTGATCACTTTGGTATATATAACCCTATATCTAACTCGTTTAGTTTTGGGTGTTACAAACAACCGTTTTGTGAACAAAACTATAATACTCTCTTTAGCAACATTTGTTGAGAGAGTATAATTAAAGGAACTACTTGATCTTCATACATATAGAGAGGTCTTACCATCAGAATTCTTACAACGCGTTTAGCCAAACGGGCCAATCCGTTTTAAAAGAACAATTGTAATCCACCATAAATGGTACTTATCAACACCCATTCAACACACGCCCATTAAATACATTAGCGAGACGTTTACAAATATACAAGTGTGTGTATGTGTGTTTGTGCGAGATATAAACACCAACGCCCAGTTAAGTGTGGCAAATCATAGCAATTGCCTTACAACGAGTCATAAAACAGTACATTTCTGCATGCATAATTGCATACAAACACCATATACTTATGCACATACATAGCAACATATGGACACATGATAAAATTGTAAAATGCGCACTGAAATCAAAGCGAATGCATTGAAACAGAAATGAAAACCAAAACACAAAGCAAAACCAAATTCCATGCTCACACACGTTCGTTGGCTGTGTAAAAGCAAATATTGTGATATTAAATTGCAAATGCATGATTTATTGCGGCAATTATCGACAAGCTGCACATTTAATGCGTTTTCCATGTTGCGATCAACGATCGAACAAAGAGCAACAAGCCGCAAGCGGCGAGCACACAAGCTTGTAGATAGCGTTGCAGTCTAGTGAGACGCCTTTCATGTGTCACTTGCAGCGGCTTTGCTTATTGTTGTTGCTGTTGTTGTTTCTATGCTATTACCATCAACCCACTGCAATTTTAAGGCCATTTTGTTTGGACCCAAGTCGGTTTAATTGTATAAATGCGCTTTTGCGTTCACACTAATTAAAGTGCCACATAGAAAATGAGAAAAAACCAAACTTATTACATAAACTTGTCAAAAATGTTATGTAAACGCATTTCCAATAACAAAAACAAAAACAATCAATGCATTGCCTGACAATTTCATATTTGTAAGTGGCATTGAGTACATGCCACTCACACACGGGTGCGCAACAAGTATTTGACTAAAACATGGCATGTTCGTGCACCTGCCGAAAAGTTGTAGCTCGTTTGTTGTGCTCCATTGCACCTACAGTTATGTTAGTTGGAGTCAATGATTTGTTGACAACTTGTCAAAAATAATTATGTACCGAACGCTGCTGTTATCAAATGTATATGGCTTGATGTGCTTTTACTTCGTCTTACTTCTGGTTGTGAGCGCTGAGAGATTATGTTGGAGAAAAATAATTGGAATAAAATTGCTAAATGTCTAATAAATAACTGGCAACATTGGCTGGAGCTCAGTTAGAATGTTAGAAAACAAGCACTTTGTTGGACGGGCCACATTGGGAGGTGTCATCTTAACACTAATCATACCAAGACTTAATATATACCTATTTCTACCAAAGCGGGTCTAATGACCCGACTGTATGTTTCATGCTTGAATGTATGATATATGGATGTTAGGAAGGGAATAAAAATATAAATTAAATTTATTATAATTAAACAACATAGCATGTTGAGCATTTCTAATACAAAAGCGAAAAATAAAAATTTGTAATTCATAGTTCATCGCATTTTTTTTACATATAAGTGTTTCCATTGTACATTTTCTGCATACATATTTTTTACATTTAGAGCAAATTTTGTTGGTTTTATTTTCTTTACAATATCCTATTTGACATCTTATAAGCATCTGTAGTAGACTTAGGCAACGATCATTTCGTATTTTTTTCTTGTTCTGGTTGTTCACGGGCTTCTCGAAAATCGGCGCCAAGTTCTTCTGCTAGCTTGAGTAAAAAATCTTGTCTCGAGATATTTTCTCCTGTCGTTTGCTTGTACAAAATCCAGGCATTTATGCCAGCTAAATCAAGGATATTGAAAAAACCTTTAACTGTGTTCAAACGTTGGATCCGCTGACTTTTTTATCCAAAGGAATAAGTCTAAGAACTTCGATAAAATTATTTCTGCTCATAGTTTTAGAAAAAAATTTGGCCCTCATATGTTATTCCACACAACGGAAATATTAAAATTATTTGCTCCATATGCAGCTCAAGCATATAAAATCCAATAAATGCATCTAATTTTTGTTTAGATAAACTCCAATCGGAACCTAACACTCTATTTGCTTCTTCTATTGTGCATGTTCTTATAATACGGTGGTCAATTATCAATGAAAATGCAGTACTAACTTTAACTTTCATTATATAGCGCTTTGAATATCCTGTTGGGCCTACTTTTTACCTGAAAATGCCACCTATTTGTATTTCTTCCCAAACAAATCCATCAATTGCAACATTTTGTTCATTTATTTCACTTTATTCCGACCTCGATAGTAATCTTATTCTTTTTCAACACTACATACATATGTACATTCATATCAGTATCTGTAGAAGTCAGTATCTGTAGAATCAAACTCATTTTTATTTGCAACCAATATACATTTCTTCATTTTCAGAAAATTCATCTTCACTAATTTCTGAAAAATCTTCGTCAATATTATTTATATATTCTAAGAACTTATACTGTCTTGTTTGCTTCGACATTTTTAGACAGGTCTTAGAGATATAATTACAAGGATTTCGATGGAGGACTTAAAATTATCAAAAAGAATATTTAATATTCTTTTCAGTAATCCCGCATAAAATGTTTATCTTGAATAAAAAAAAGTTGGAAGTAAACATTAAAATTTTGTATTATATTTAAAATGGCCCGTTCTTTACAGACTAAGCCCATGTAACCCCTTAATAAAATAACCTGCATGATTCCACTCACCATGTGCTCTCTATGTTAAAAAAGATATACTTCAGCTTGAAGAAAACAAAGTAAATATGAAATGTAGTATTTTCTATAAGCAAGTCCCTGTAATGATAGCTCGACTCAACCTTGCAACTACATCAGATGATCGCATTATATAGCTGTAAGTTTATTAAGTTGATTTTTTTCAAACAAGCCACTCTCCTCTTTCTTCGGATTATAAAAACTAAAAGCTCACTAAATACTAATGATGATAGTGTCGACGACAATTTCTCAGTGCGATGACGACTTCGTTCACCTCGAACATTAGTATTGCATATTATTACAACTGATTACTTTACTTCTAACGAACTTTACTTCCATTGACCTTAGCTCTAGCTCTCATGCTGAAATTTCAATTCATAAGTCTTCAGTTATTGATATACATATAACAGGACATTTTTGGTTGGAATATTATTGAGGCATGAACATCCAATATTGTAATGAAGGAAACCCTAACTGTTAATCACAAATTCCATGAATCAATCCATCATTCCGCAAAAATGAAATAACGTCAATGTGTATTATATGGTATTCCGAAAATAATTCATTGCGAATTGTGAATTTGAAACAATCTGTGCTATAATACATGAATTAATCATTGCAGATAAGCTTCTGTCCCATATCTCACGAAATTCCTAGAATTTGTTTCGCCTTTGATAACCTTATGAATATAAATATATGCCAATAAAAAAATATTGGCACATATGTACATAATGAAACCTTAACTTAGTCACTTTCTGATAAGAAATACAAAAACAATATATTATACAGTTCACAATTAGTTTGAGTTAAATATACAACAATTAAGTAAGCTGTTAAGTCCAAGTAATCGGTCATGAAGTCTTATAGAACGAGAGAGTCGCAAAACTAATACGGCTGTGTAAGCTGACGTCGAACAACACTAAAAGTTATGTTAGGATCGGGAAGGTCCTCTCCGAGCAGCAGAACTAAACAATGAAGATACAATCTTTTATAAGAGTATACAGCTACTAGCGTATGATGATGATATCGATATCATTGGAAGCAATACCCGCACCGTAAGTTCTGCTTTTTCCCGCCTGGATAAGGCGAAGCGAAGTTGTAGATAATTTCGTCTATCTTGGAACCAGTACTAACAGCAATAACAATGCCAGCGTAGAAATCCAACGCAGGATCACTCTTGCTACTGAAGGTGCTACTTTGAACCGACGAACGAAAGTCAAACTCTACAAGTTCCTCATCATTCCTGTCCTGTTTTATGGTGCAGAAGCGTGGACGTTGTCAACATCTGATGAGGCGACACTAGGAGTTTTCGAGAGGGAGGGTTTTGCGAAAGATTTACGGTCCCTTAAACATTGGCAACGGCGAATGATGAACTCCAGACAGGCAGACGATGGAATGATGAACTCCATACCCTTGGAAGGACCAGGTGGAGAAGGACCAGGCTTCACTTGGTATTACCAAGTGGCGCCAAACTCTCAAAAGGAATAATGAATGTCGCGCTATTATCATTTCGGCTACAATCAAATAACGGTGTATGATTAAGTAATTGAAATCCCTATTCAAATAATTTTAGCGGTCGTAAATCGGTCGCTTGGACGCAACTGCTTGTATTATTAATGAATAAGCTCAACACGCTACATTGACATCATTAGAGTGTCGGCTAACTCTATTAACCTCATTTTCCCATACCCTCAAAGAAATTATATTTATATACATAGAAATAATGTACATATGTATATAGCTCAGAACCGCACGCTATATAGGGAATTTCGTTGGAATTGAACTTAATCCGCCAGCTAATTGAACAAGTAAATAAAATATCTATTCTACTTTGGAGCGCTGTGAATTTAATTTTGTTTGCTTTATTGTAATGCCGGCACCATGACGCGTGACCCTACGGAATTCCCCACTATATATTACACTGCCAGACGCTATATCTATAATTATAAAGGGTGATTTTTTAAGAGCTTGATAACTTTTTTAAAAAAAAAAACGCATAAAATTTGCAAAATCTCATCGGTTCTTTATTTGAAACGTTAGATTGGTTCATGACATTTACTTTTTGAAGATAATTTCATTTAAATGTTGACCGCGGCTGCGTCTTAGGTGGTCCATTCGGAAAGTCCAATTTTGGGCAACTTTTTCGAGCATTTCGGCCGGAATAGCCCGAATTTCTTCGGAAATGTTGTCTTCCAAAGCTGGAATAGTTGCTGGCTTATTTCTGTAGACTTTAGACTTGACGTAGCCCCACAAAAAATAGTCTAAAGGCGTTAAATCGCATGATCTTGGTGGCCAACTTACGGGTCCATTTCTTGAGATGAATTGTTCTCCGAAGTTTTCCCTCAAAATGGCCATAGAATCGCGAGCTGTGTGGCATGTAGCGCCATCTTGTTGAAACCACATGTCAACCAAGTTCAGTTCTTCCATTTTTGGCAACAAAAAGTTTGTTAGCATCGAACGATAGCGATCGCCATTCACCGTAACGTTGCGTCCAACAGCATCTTTGAAAAAATACGGTCCAATGATTCCACCAGCGTACAAACCACACCAAACAGTGCATTTTTCGGGATGCATGGGCAGTTCTTGAACGGCTTCTGGTTGCTCTTCACCCCAAATGCGGCAATTTTGCTTATTTACGTAGCCATTCAACCAGAAATGAGCCTCATCGCTGAACAAAATTTGTCGATAAAAAATTTCGAACCGAACACTGATTTTGGTAATAAAATTCAATGATTTGCAAGCGTTGCTCGTTAGTAAGTCTATTCATGATGAAATGTCAAAGCATACTGAGCATCTTTCTCTTTGACACCATGTCTGAAATCCCACGTGATCTGTCAAATACTAATGCATGAAAATCCTAACCTCAAAAAAATCACCCGTTATATGTGTACTTACATGAAGAGGGGCGTGTGTAAAATGATTTGATAACAACAAAAAAGTCGAATGTAAACAAAGTGTAATTGATGAGTCAAATTTGTTATTGTTTATGTAAATGAAGTAAACACAGGCCTTCATGTGAGGCAGTTCATTAAATGCATTATGTTGCACAGTGAGCATATGTTAGCATTAGCATTAGTGCAACAGCGATTTGTGTGGAAGTGCATATGCATAAAGACACCCCACATTAGCAGCTGCATAGAATTAGAGCAAAGACTATATAAGACAATGCGCTGATAAAAGCGAAATAAAAAGAAATATAAAAATAATATATACAAAATTCAATGCCCCCCTAATGGGCCACATGTATGAGATCAGCGTGACTCGTGCCTTGAAATGCCGACATATAAAGTTGATTGTATGTATTCTACACATTGTTGGACAAAACATATGCAGCACAACTTTAACTCTTCTCAATCAAAATCCGAACAGCGGGCAATGTTAAGATACTGGTTCTGACTCTGACTTCCGAAGCAAATATTAAAAATAAAAAAATTTAAATACTACATTAAAATAGAATAGAGTTTTTGAAAATGAATGTCGCACATTTCAGAAACAAGTTTTAAATAGAACAGGAATTATTACGTAAAGAGCATATGCAACGTTCAGAACTAAATTTATTTATTTATTTATTAGGTTATACAACTCGTTTTTGGTTGAATGAACAAACCGTCAAGTGAAATTTAAATCACAGTAATAAAACAAAAAATCATAAAATGGGGTTTTTTTACTAGTGTGCCATCAGTATTTATTATGATACATATGTACAATGTATCTATTTATCCCAGTTAAAAACATCAAAGGCAACTGCGAAATACTTTCAAGCCAAACGGATATCGGTATACTCCCAACTTGCAGACCACTGTGGAAATATAAACGAAGCAAATTTTACCGACCGATAAATATGGTATTATGTCTAGATTGACCGATTGCAACAATTTTGGAATAACATCGATTCGTACTATGCGCGAAATTTTGATTAAAAATCTAGTGTTTAATATGGAAATGATTGCAAGTAATAAAGACGATTGTTGTCGGCATGTGAAACTTGATCTTGAAGTTTACTAATCAATAGAGCAGTTCAACTTGTTTTGGAAACCTAAATTAAATTCTTAGCAGCCATCGCAGATAACACCTAGTTGATAACAATTTATATTGACTCTCAACCACTCAATTGTATTAAGGAAAGTATAAAGAGCAACAATAATAAATAGTATTGCCGACAAACCGCAAACGATGCTTAGAATACGGTCAAACAGTCGCTCGAATGGCTGAAACAGAAAGCTGTAACCTTTATTGGTCGGTCAAATCTCAAGAATTCGACCCCTCACCAATTTAATTTTTGTGCGATTCTTGTACCATAAACGATCTCAATGCAACATTTCCACTATTCAACTCAAGATGTGCGGAAAGGCGCGATAAAGATAATGTATTGTGCTAAGTAGTCTCAATTAAGGGGTTCAAAATTAAAAAAAAAAATATATTTATCTTATCTTATTAAATACTGCAATATCCTCGAAATATTATTCAAAAATATCAAATCAATCCCATGTCTAAGAGATATAGCTAGCTATCTTTGATATGCTAAATGCAATATAGATTGTATGTATTAAAAAAAATTTGAAAATACTCATGTTTTTAGCCTCTGAAACCCACCTAAACCCTCAAGCTTAGCAGATGAGAATTTCATTATTAAAAACTGAAAAGCTGCAAGTTCTAGCTTGTTTGTTATCGCGTTCTGTTTTATATTTGAACTCTGGAATTACTTGGGGAATTCCAGTTTTACAAACCAACAAACTCGAACTGCAGTGAACATACATACTATATAGAAAGAAACAAATGTATACACATACATATACACTTATAAGTTATAAATAAGAAACACTCGGTTTTATTATACTCTGAATTCGCGCCGTCATAGTATGGCAGAGAATTTTGAAACTTAGACGACTTCAAAACTGGTTATTTGCAAAGCAACAAATCATTCACGGTTGAGCACAATTATTTTGTACTTTTCGTATTTTGAATTCTTTTTATACTCTCGCAACTAAAGTTGCTAAAGAGAGTATTATAGTTTTGTTCACATAACGGTTGTTTGTAACACCCAAAACGAAACGAGTTAGATATAGGGTTATATATACCAAAGTGATCAGGGTGAAGAGTGGAGTTCAAATCCGAATGTCTGTCTGTCCGTCCGTCCGTCCGTCCGTCTGTGCAAGCTGTAACTTGAGTAAAAATTAAGATATCTTGATGAAACTTGGCATACTTATTTCTTGGCACCATAGGAAGGTTGCTTTCGAAAATGAGCAAAATCGGACCACTGCCACGCCCACAAAATGGCGAAAACCGAAAACACATAAAGTGCCATAACTAAGCCATAAATAAAGCTATGGAAATGAAATTTGGCATGAAGAATCGTACTATGAAGGGGCATATTTGGATGTAATTTTTTTGGGGAAGTGGGCGTGGCCCCGCCCCCTACTAAGTTTTTTGTACATATCTCGCAAACCAATAGAGCTATATAAACCAAACTTTCTGCAGTAGTTTTTTTTAGCCACTTCCTAATACAGTCCAAAAATGGAAGAAATCGGATAATAACCACGCCCACCTCCCATACAAAAGTTAAGTTGAAAATTACTAAAAGTGGGTTAACTCATTAACGAAAAACGTCAGAAACACTGAATTTCACATAAGAAATGGCAGATGGAAGCTGCACTCAGATTTTTTTACAAAATGGAAAATGGGCGTGGCGTCGCCCACTTATGGGTCAAAAACCATATCTCAGGAACTACTTGACCGATTTCAATGAAACTTGGTTTGTAATAGTTTCCTTACATCCCAATGATATGTTGTGAAAATAGGCCAAATCGCTTCACAACCACGCCTACTTCCTATATACCAGAACTTTGAAGACAATCTGAATCGTTTACTTTACAATATATAAAGTAATCACTAGTGAAGATATCGGTGCAGAACTTTGCACAAATACTATGTTAATAGTGTTGCAGCCCCATTCTAAAAATCGCAGAAATCGGACCATAGGTTTTTAAGGCCCCATATATCGAACACGAGGACCGCGGTGCTTCTAACCTAAGATTATGGTTTCCAACTTTCAATGGACTTTATACAATATATATGACGAATATGTGGGTCAAATTGTGTATTATATAATATAAATGAAGTTAAATAAATAAATTGCGAGAGTATAAAATGTTCGGTTACACCCGAACTTAGCCCTTCCTTACTTGTTGTTTCTATTATTGTTTCATATTTTTCATTTGTTCATTACGGAATTTTGTATCGAATTGGTGTTTTTTTAATTCACATGCTTTGCTTTGCAGGTTGCTTTGCTCTTCATAATTGTTGTTGTAATTATTTTTGTTGTTTTGATTACTACTAAATATCACGTGTGAAGTGTAATCATTCTTGTAAAGGGTTGCCAACTGTTAAAATTTTTGAAATTCGCTTAAATTTGGTAAAATAAGTTACTAGAAAATTGGTAGTAAAGCAAAAATAATTAAAACGGTTTACAGTTAAAAATATTTTTTTAGAAGCCATCTATTTAAAATTTAAAAAAATATGTATATCCATACAGCTATGCACAGAGAAATAGCATACTTCTTGATGAAAATATTTGAGGTCAAAAATTTGTATTTCTAATAAAGGTGTCAACTGAGTAATTACGTCGATCTGTGCAATGTGTAACCGTAAAATATGTTATCAGACTTAGTTTATTGTTGTTGGCAGTTTTTATACTCTCGCAACCTGTTGCACAGAGTATTATAGTTTTGTTCACATAACGGTTGTTTGTGTCACCCAGAAATAAAAGAGTTAGATATGGGGTTATATATATCAAAATGATCAGGGTGACGAGAAGAGTTCAAATCCGGATGTCTGTCTGTCCGTCCGTCCGTCCGTCCGTCCGTGCAAGCGATAACTTGAGTAAAAATTGAGATATCTTAATGAAACTTGGAACACATGTTGGAACACATGGCGTGGCCCCGCCCACAAATCGGTTATTTGTATTTAACTCGCAAACCAATAAAGCTATATAAACCAAACTTTCTGCAGTCATTTATTTTAGCCATTTCCTTATACAGCCCAAAAATGAAAGAAATCAGATAATAACCACGCCCATCTCCCATACAAAGGTTAGGTTTTACTAAATTACTGAAAGTGGGTTAACTAACTAACGAAAAACGACAGAAACACTAAATTTTGCAGAAGAAATAGCAGAAGGGAGCTGTACTCCGATTTAAAAACAAAATGGAAAATGGGCGTGGCATCGCCCACTTATGGGTCAAAAACCATATCTGAGGAACTACTCGACCGATTCGAATGAAATTCGGTATATAATATTTTCTTGACACCCTGATAACACGGACAATTGGGCGAAATCGGTTCACAACCACTACTACTGTCCTTATAACTCAATTTTGAAATCCATCTGATTCCTTCACTTTATCATGTATACATAAGGAACCAATAAAGATAGTGGAATAAAACTTTACACAATTAGTGCATATCATCTCTGGCTTCACTTGTGAAAAAAATTGTCGAAAACGAACCATAACTTTTCAAGGCCCCAGATATCGAACATGTTGAACTCAGCGCCTAAGAATAAATTTTAACCGAAAATATAGGTAAATCTCTCAGATATCTCAATTTAATTCAGAGGAAATTGTTTTATTCTAATAGTGTGTCTCTGTTCCAAAAATTATTAAAATCGGGTCATAACATTTCCATATACATACCTCATTATAGGTTTTTCAAAAGTATCTTCTCCTAGCTCCCATATACCTAATTATAGGTTTTTCAAAAATACGGTGAGCTTTATTCCGCATATACATATGTATTGGTTAAATTTCTTCAATAAATTGCGAGATTATAAAATGTTCGGTTGCACCCGAACTTAGCCTTTCCATACTTGTTTTAAAATGTATGTATGTATGTATATATAATAATGTATTTTAATGAAATGATTAGGTTCTTGTTTTGAAATTATATACAATCGTCGTTTGTAGATGTTCTTTGGGAATTTCCCAACATCTCTTTACTTCTATAAAAGCACATATTTGGTGGCTTATCTGTTGCATACTAAAGAAATATATTTATTTATTTCAGGCATTTCACAGAATTTATTTATTCCAAGAATTTTACATTTTCGTCTGAATCGTTATGTTTTTAAAACGGATTAGGCATTTCGTCGTCACGTTTACAGATTAAATAATTTTATTACACTTTTGAATCGGAGATTATTGTTAACTATTACTAAAAATAATGCTTTAATTTTATGAATAAGAATTATGCGCTAACGAAAAATCCCCTATGAAATTCGCTAAAGATATTTTCTTCAAGGAATATACATATAATACTACTTGACAGCTGAGACACGATTCTGAGAACTTATTTCACGTATTATTACGTATACAGCACCGTATAAAATCAAATGTTAAAGATATATATGTACGTCTTCGGATCCTTTAGCTTTGACATTCAGCTATTATTATTATATTTACATTTTATTGCATAAGAACGAACATTTTTCTAAAGATATCTCGAACAAAGTATTGCCAAAAGTGCGATAAACATTATGGTTGCATGAGGGTTAGAGAAAGTACACATGGATCGATGGCTAGTAGGAAACATTTATGAACCAATTTTGGTAAGTTCTGTTGCTTTACTGGATAACTCTCGAATGCTGAGATACGATCGTAAAGTTAACCTCTCGTCTACTCTATACAACTCTTAAACCACAAAAGCAAATTATATCTCTGTTCTTACTAATAAATAATAAATTATCGAATTTAATATATATTACACTCATTACAAATGGCAAAGCTCTAGACGTCATATCAGATCCGCTTTTCGAATTGTTAATTTGAATGCGAAATTTAATTTCATTGCGAAAACATTTCAGTGCATAGAGCATATGCAAATCCTAGGAATATTACCAGGAAGAGTTATTCTCAAAAAGGCTCAAATAACAGTTGATCGCTCTCGAGCAAACCAGCGAGTAATCCGACGAGTAATTCGGCGACACACAAAACGAATTGTGATGATAAAAAATAAAGAGCCACGAATAAAGACTGCCAGCCGCAAAACCAGCAGAGCGTATTCAAAACGATGAAGATCGCTCTTTGAACGCGGTTTATATAGTACAAATCGATTGAAAGCACGATCAGTGCTGCTTCGCCTTAGCAGCCGCAACGAACAAAACTTTCGATACGCGCGTACGAGAATTTTTTGCGCGATCAAGAACTGGTAGTCAAACTCAAAAATAATCATAAAAAAGATACAAGTAAAAATAAAATTGCAAAAAATATCGCTGCAAATACATATGTACAAGTAGAGTACATGAGAACTCTTTAACTACAACACAGAGATAAAATACACGAGAACGACTTGCGCACGGCCGGTGAACGCATTTATCAAGTAGTGAATAACATAAGTGACGAGTGAACTGAAACTGGAAAATCCGCTGTAGAGAGCAACTTTTATCTTATTGAAGACTGACCAGTTGTATAAAGAGAGTGTTAAAATACAATACAAAACAAAAAAAAGTACAATGTTCATAATGCAGGGGATTTTTCGTAAGCATAATATTCTATATCTAATTAGAAGTCATTATAAATTTCAAAAAGTGTGTGCTTGGTGAGTAATCACATTCGCGAATGGCAAAAAACCCCGCTTACTAGAAATATCAGATAAATCTTCGGATATACTTATATTATAGAAAAATAATGTTTTTCGTTGTTGATAAGGATGGATGGAATGGGTCGGACATTCTAATACTTATTTCAATCTAGTCGAGTATTGTACATATGGATGTATATGGTATTCTTCAATAAAGTCGAATAGATGAAAATTACAATCATCATTATAAGAGAACCGATCTGATTTGGTATAAGAGTGGCAAAGAAAAGTCTTTAACCATTTGTGTGTAAAAATAAAAATATGTAAATTCTATTATATTAGGAGTAGATACCAGGAGATAAATTTCAATACCAAAAGAAAAAAAGGCTTAATTAACCAGTTTCTACTATGAATTCAAAAGGATTCGAAATGAAGCTCAATATAATTAAATGTCGATTTGAAAACAGTTTAAAAAATTGAGAGCACCAACATGAATTCCCTATAAATGAAGTCCTTCAAAGTATTGGTAGGGCTTTGTACTGTCAATACACAGGAAAGTTTCAACTTTCGTGTCGCGGTACGATACACATATTTTTACGATTAACGAAGGCACTGTTGACTTTAAATCTTTTTTCTCAGTTCAGAACCAAATTTTTTCCAATTAAAAGTCTTTATGAGAGAGATAGATAAGACACAGAGAGAGAGAGAGAGATTGAGAATAAATAAAGGTTATCGCAACTATTCGCACATTAAATGCAATTGAAAAAATATTACAAAAATATTATTATCATGTAATTGGTGTTTTCAAAGATTTAAGTGTTGATGTGCTGATCAGTGCTCCATGAGTTTATGTCCCAGTAAACGAGGGTTATAACGAAATAACTGATAATGTGAGATTAACTGTAACCACAACCGTTTTGCCATAGCGCACGTCATCAGTAAATATAACGGCATGTCGGCGAAATGTGATTTCTTATGCACAAAGCTTTTACTTGGAATAAAGTGCAAAATATACATTTATTTATTTGTAATATAAATTTTGTTTAATTCAAATAAATTTTCCATATTCTTTAGTTGCTTTACTGATTGTCTGCGCGACGGCACAATCGTATTACCCGTACGAGACGCAGCAGCGAACGAGTACACCTAGGTTAGCAACTTACACCACAAGGATAGCGGTAACACAAGCCGTTTATCAAGGAACGCCATTGCAGTACGGACAAGTACCAGCGCCAAATATAGCATCACGATCAGCGCTTAGCGCACGGTTTCCGACAGCAACGAATTATCCACAAGCTCGTCCTCGTCCCGGCACAGCGCCGACAAGGGACACACAGCAACCCGTTTGGAGCAACTCAAAACCGGCAGGGACTAATACTGGGGTGTCCTTCAGTAATCTTCCAAGCACATATGCGCCCAATAAATTCAATGCGAATCTTTTCAAAGTAATCGCCGGTCCATTGTCACAGCGAAATGTCGTCTATTCGCCCATATCGTTGCAATTGTTGTTGGCATTCGTTTCCATCGGCGCCGATGGAGAGACCTATAATCAGATACGGAATGCGCTCGGACTGCACGCCAACAATCGGGACACGGTTGCGTTCTTCCAAAAACTGTGGACACAGTTGAACGCAGGCAATGTACAGCTGGCGATGGCGAATAAAATGTATTATAGTCGAGAGAAGACACTGCTACGGAACGTACAGGAATTAGCAAGTAATTTCAACAGCGAAATTGAGGCGATCGACTTTAGATCGCCGTATGCGGCGGCTTCTATTAACAATTGGGTGGCGCAGAAGACGCAAAATATTATACGCGAACTGGTCGTGCCGGCGCAATTGGATGCGCAAACGCAGGCGATGCTCGTCAATGCGATACACTTTAAGGCCAAGTGGGCAAAGGAGTTCTCCACGCGTGACACGGAGAAGCAGAAATTCTATGTGACGCCCCAGCGTGCAGTGTCTGTCGATATGATGTATAGTGATGACTCATTCAACTATGGTGAATTTCCGGAATTGGACGCAACCGGTGTAGAGTTGAAATATGCAAACTCGAATATATCGATGATGATTTTGCTGCCGAACAAGCCTGATGGTTTGGCAGACATGGAGCATCGTTTGAATGATGTCGATTTGAAGAGTTTATCGGCGCGTATGCGTATGGAGACGGTCACAATAAGAATACCTAAATTCAGCATTGACTTCGATATTGACATGAGGATCCCTCTAAATCAGGTGAGTTGGGGTGGCTATAAGGATTTCTATGAAAGTGATAGCTAAGATTGGCTTGAGTCTCAATGGACTCTCACTTCTGACCCGTTACATAATCTAATAAAAGTTTTCTTGAATAAAATGTATTTTGTCTTTAAAATTTTAGCTTGGAATCACGGATCTGTTCAACGAAAACGCTAGTTTGAAAGGCTTCTTCTATCAAGAGTCGGCTGTTGTGTCGCAAGTGCAGCACAAGGCCTTCCTCAATGTCAATGAGGCGGGCTCAGAAGCGGCAGCAGCGTCATGTAAGTAATCGATAATATATTTTAAAAATTAAAATAGAAAAGAAATTGCGGCATAATTCTAAACGCAAAAATTTTAACTCTACGCTCTTGTCTCATTACAGTTATCAAGCTAATACCGCTCTCACTGCCCAATCGCATCATCCGCTTCACGGCTGATCATCCATTTATGTTCGCCATACGCAGTCCGCAAGCTGTCTTATTCATTGGGCATGTCGTTAAAATCTAGTAAAAAATATAATTATCTATATACATACAACTCTTAAGACTTATAACATCTTCACTCGTAATATTAATTTATATATATATATATATATATATATATATATTTATATATATATGTAACAAAGACGTTATGCGTCATTTTTTATAAAATTGTAAAAAAATAGAATGAAAATACGCGAGAAGTTTCCAGTTACAAGATTAAGAATATGAAGCTGGATTGTTTAAAAAAAAAAAATACTCATTGAAATATGTATGATGTGCAGTAGTTATAAGCTTCTAAGAGCTTTCCAATAAAACTTTTTATATCAACAAATCTATACAGTAATATTTTTATTTATATTTGGTGATAAGAAAATCATCTTCAAGTGATGAGCAAAGCACGGAGAGCAGCTCTGTTGTGTGTTTTTTCTGTTACAGTGTTAAACAGAAGTTTGTAAACCGCTTTGATTGATTAAATAAACGGAAGTGAAAACATTGTTTTTATTGTGTCTTCTCTCATATATTCACGTCACTATAAATATATTTTATAGAATAAAAAAAAAAAACACATCACGTTAAAAAAAGAAAGAAAATTTCGAATATGTTAGGCTTAAGAATCGCCATAATAATATCGGAGAAGTCGCTTTATCAGATTTTGTAATATTTTTTTCATGTCAAAGCTGAAGCATTCGATAAGAGAGCAAGAGTCGATTGAAATCGCTAAAGATGTGCTCAAAGGAATAAAAAGCTCTCTTGGCCAAGACCCAGAGCGGTGTATGGAAAATTATAAAAATTGATAGTACAGTGGAACTTCTCTAACTCGAATCACCATAATCCCCAAAAAAACTTCGAGTTAGAGAGGCTTTGAGTTATAGAATTTTCATTAAAAAAATATAATTTTTCAAAATGAAGTAAAATATAGGTTTTATTTATTTAATTCGAAAAAAATTGTATGTTCATACGTTAATCATGTATTCATACATGTATTCTATTTTGTTTGTTGCTGTTTGGTATTGTTTGGCTCTTGACGTTTGCATTCCATGCCTTTGTTAAATGATTTATGCAATTTATAAGTGTAATATCATACTTTTTGTTCGCCTACATAAGATATAGATTAAAAATTCTACCTCGATAGAAATATTTTAAATTTTTTATTATGCTCTGGTCGAAAAGTTTGATTTATGGAAGGAAATTTGTATGAAAGTTGCCTACTATTGCCACTTCAAAAGTTCTAGTTATTGAAGTTCCACTGTATATGGAAATTGACTCAAACGGTGCTTAATTTGAAGATAAACATTTTAAAATATGTGAGATATAGTTATTGAAAATACCGGTAGAGTATTAGTTCCAGAGAAACACAAACTCTATTTTTCCTGAATTGCATTATTTATTAATTAATTTAGTTGAGTGATGAAACTAACTTTTGCCTTTATCAAAATGTCAATCGAAAGTTCCTGTTAGTCGTTGGACTTTAGAGCCACACTGTACTTGCGAGAATACTAATCTTAGCTATATTATGTAAATACAGATGTATGCATGGAGGCATTATCTAGTCAAAATTTAGTTAATGGCAAAAACTGAACTGAGCTACATGAAAAGAATTCAGTCAACAAGTAGACGTTAAAGAATACACATTCTTAAAGAAAAATTTTCGGTACTTGTCTCTACCACTTGCGCTGGTAGACTTTCAAAATAATTAATTAATCGAAATGATTTTGAGGCCATGTAAGTTCAAATTAAATAAGATATAGAATTAAACTTAAAACAAAATACTTTCTATTAACCCTCATCTCGCTTTTCAACAGTCTTCGTTGCGCTCAGCCGTATTTTCGTGCTGCAGACGATCACAGCCACCGCACCGGCGCTCACTGCGAAGCTCGCCAGTGATCGCTTCGCCTTGACGCTCAGCACGGCGTTGGGTCTGCAATCACCTGCGCAGAATGTGCTCCTTTCCCCCGTGCTCGTGCAGGCGTTGCTCACGCTGCTCACGTACGGCACCAACGAACAGGAGGCTGCCGCACTACGCGCCGCCTTGCATTTGTCGCAAACGGAGCGCAAGCCCACTGCCACACTGAATATGTCACTGCTATTGGGTTCGGTGAAGACACAAGCTCAAGCGAAAGCGCGCCTGCTGAGCGCCATCTATGTGCAGGAACATGTGTTATTCAAATTTCAAGATGAGTTCGTGGAAATGGCAAAGCATTTCGAAACACCAACTCAAATGGTCGATTTCAATCGTAAAAGCGTTGATGAGCTCAACTATTGGTTCCTGCAACAGTCCAACTACAGTTGCGGTGAGGTGGTCAGCCCTAAATTGGCCGAATTGCGTGAACGCTTTGTCTTGGCCTCTGCGGCGGTATTTCACGCGCCATGGGCGGTGGGTTTCAATGTGAAGGAGACGGAGAAATTGAATTTCTTTACCGATCGCGTGCAACATAAATTAGTCGATTGCATGTATGTGACTCACAAATTTCGCTATGCCGATTTGACACATTTGGATGCCAAGCTGGTGGAGTTGCCATATGCGAATGAGACACTGAAATTGTGGCTGCTTTTGCCCAATCAAATGGATGGTTTGGGAAAACTCGAAGTGCAACTGTTGCATGAAGATCTCACCAAGCTCGAGGCGCAATTGAGCGAGCAGAAAATCGTTCTGACGTTGCCGAAATTTCGCGTCGAATATGATGTGGATCTGAAAAGCGCTTTGAGTGCGGTTAGTTGCATTTGGTTTTTGTATACCGTTTTCGGAAATTTTTAATACATTTATTGCACCTTTCAGTTGGGCTTCGCACGCATTTTCGATGGCGAAACGAAATTCACACACATGTTCTCCTCGTTTTTCAATACACGCTCACCAGCTGTGACGAATGTGCCACATAAAGCGATCTGGCGCGTAGATGAGTACGGCGGTGCGCCGACTGCTGAAGATGAATTTTGTAAGTTTGTTTGTTAGAAATATAACGAAAAGTTTGTTTGCTGATTTTTATAATCTCTATTCTTTAGCACTCAGCGGTTTTTTCAGACGCCCCATGCAGCTAGTCGTGAATCATCCGTTTTACTTCATAATCAAATCTGAGGTAGCCGTACTAATGGCTGGACACATTGTGAATGTTTGAGTAAAACAAATGAGAAGAAATAATAAATTTAAAATTTCATCTTTAAAAAATAATGGAAAAGGTCTAATAAAGGTCTAATTATCTTGAGTTACAATACTTGTTGTTAATCACATTAAGAATAAACTATGCAACTTGACAATTTATTTTGTTAAGTTAAAACTTTCCCGAATTTCTTTTGAGTGTTGCAGGAGAAGAGTTGAATCGTTCCTCATCTAGTTGACTCAAGTTCTTTGGCATTGAATAGAAGTCAAATCGTCCATGATACCCGAGTACTTGTTTTTGATCTTTCATATCAGTAGGAAGATGCTTAATTATCGTTTTTTGATACAAGAAGAAAAGACTGATGAATTTAAAATTGGTTTCTCATAATTAAACCGAACGGCTTTAAAACACTTGCCAAAATTGATTCGAAAGAATAAAAAGCGGATTTAAAATACTAGAGAATATTTCTTAAAATAATACAACAACTTTAAATATCAAATTAAATATCACGGACTTTCGTAATCCTCTAGAAGGGAATCTAAATTAAGCTCTGAACAAAGAGTTCCTCTCTCGACTCTCTTCTACTTTAGAGATGAGTGGGATAAGGGGAAGGTAGACTAAGATTCGAAGATAGACGGATCCACACCCGAGGACAAATGGGTGGGGGTAGTGTTTTCTGAAAGAAAATTTTCGACCACTTAGAGGCTACGTGAAGATAGTTAATCGACAAACATGTTGTAGATAGAGCTTTGACTTGCCCAAAAAGCCGAATATTGAAATTTAAAAGGAAAGACATAAGAACCCTAGTAGGGGTGATCACTGTCTGATATGGTGACGATGTGGCGGAAGTTGCTCATATCAAACATTGTTCAACGAGGACATAATAGTGTGAGAGGAAATCAAATATGACCTAACTTAACTCAAAGAATATCAAATTTGGAATTCCACATAATTTGAAAATCATCTACAATTTGGAATCTTTTATAGATCTCATAATATTATATTTGATGATATGTGATATGCATGGAAAAGCAACAACAAATTGAATTCGATAAGTTTTATTCGATAAGTTTTGTTTTACATATTTTAGACCATTTGTACATTGTGAATAGCTCAAGGGAAAGCTTTGTGTTTGAACATCTGATATCATGTGTTATCATTGGTTAATCTTCAACGCTTGACGAATTGAAGATATTTATTGTAATAAAATCGAATTTGAATAATTATCATAAAACAAAAATCTCTGAGAATCCAGTGGACTTCCTACATATGAATACGGTAAACTATACCCATGTTCTCTACCACAATTTAGAGAACAAAATAAGAGACTTTGATTATAATGAGTCAAATGTTGCCAGGGAAGCAGATTCATAAACTATAAATTAAGTTAAAAAAGTTCTCCAAAGCATGAAATATTTAATATACAGGTTTCTAAAGTTTATGTTACTCTTAGATTGACTTCTTTTATGGAGAAGAAGATCTTGCCAATATAAAACAGACTTCTCTTAAATTAGTCAAATCTAATATACAACTTTTTATCTCAGCTTATAACAAGTTTACTCTGATGGGCTCTTCTTTATATAATTTCGTCATTATTACATTGTTTATGAGATAAAAGATAAAGCAAAACAATTACAATTTCATGAAACGATAATAAAAATTTAATGATTTTTGTTCTGTAATTTCAAATTTTATTTATAAAAATAATAAAAATTGCTTACAAAAATACATAGCTAAATTGTTTTTATTTTTAATCGAAGCAACAACAAAAACAGTTAACATCATCATTTTCTGTAACGGCATTACTGATGAAACAGCATTCCAAACAAGACACAATTACGCTATCGTCAATAAGTCCATCAGTTACTGGTGTTTTTGCGGTCTCCACGAAGCGTGGTGTAAGGCTCGGTTCCTTAGTTGTAATGTGAAGCCTCTGTTTTTCCTCCTCCAGCTCTGTAAAGGTGCTGTCAGTCACGTTTAGATATGTATCCATTTCAGATTAGACTTGTAGGCGAGCACCAAACTGGGAATTCGCAAACACACGCTGTTTCAATCAGAGATGTTTGCTTAATAAACAAACAGCTTAGATTGTGTGTGCTTAAATATTCCGGTTAAATATTTTACTCTTTCTATTAATACATTTCACTCTTTATCCGATCAATGTATTGATCACAAGCGTATTGAGGGGATATACAAGTTATGATATGCGCATTGCTCTTACTGCAACAAAGACCTTGAAGGAAATTCATAACTCTTGGAATGTGGAAATGAATTAAGTAACTAGAAATATATACAATACATGTACACTTTTTTAATCTTTAAAGCTTACACTTAATTTAATAAATTTTAATTTAATCAATAATAATTACTTTTATTATACTTTATTTTTTGATAAATTTAATATATTTCTATAAAATGTAGAAATTGTAAGTAATGGGCAATTTAAAAATATATTACAAAGATTTTATGAATATTGATTCTAGCAGTATAAAATTATAAAAAATACTTAAGTTGTCAATCAAAACAGAATTTCGAAAAAATTAAGAGAAAATAATTTTTATATTAAGCCATATTTTTTTATAAAATATATTATGTAATCATTTTAGAACAAATGCGAAGGGAAGGGAATGAAGCACTAAATATAGTGAGTTCTCTCTTCAAAATAAAAAAAATAATAATAAGTTTCAGCTTAAAATAATCTGCTTCAAGAATCTAAAATCTTATGAAAATATAAAAAAGTGCAATCTATGTGTTCTTCACGAAATCTTCTACACTATTAACCAAACTGGGAATGAGATTTTTATGCATTTGCTACCTATTTTCTCATTTAAATACAACAACAATATTCAATCTTCACGAACAAGCTACATGGTTTTCCTACAGGGATTGCTGTAAGAGCGCTAGCGCGCGCAAACTAAATGACAACGTGCTTAAAGAGAAAATGGATTCATTAACAATATGCTTCCGCATTTGTCTCTCGAACAGAATGAAAATGTTAAATAAACACTTTTATGTATAAATGTATATATGTATGTATTATACACAGTTCGTAAGAATATAAACATGAATAGACAATTTCTTGGAAATTTATAATATTGTTTAGAAAATCAAGATTTTCAACGTCGTCATAAATGCATATTTTAGTGCAGTTTTACACTAGTTAACAAATAAAAGTTTAGTATCGTATTATAATGTCATATTTTATGTTTTCGCAATGTCTTTTCAATACCAGAACCATTTTATTTAATTCGTTTTTATAGATTATATTTCTGGCCTTCATAACTAAAGAACCAATGATTATTTGATTATACTTTAATATTGAGAATTATTAATTTTCACTATTTTTTCGTCAAAACGAACTGATTCTGGTGTATTTGTTATTTTCCAAATATCAGTGACCTTTTAATTTATTCGACTTCGATAGATTCTTAACAACATATACTGGGTTTAAGCTAATTGCGGAAAGACAAACAAAGTGGTTGAAAATGTATACAGTGTTTATGGTATTGATTCCGTTGGTTTCGGTTTCGTCGATTCTGTTGAGATAATTTTGTTCTCAGAAATGCATCACGCTCCGATACGAAACTTGTCAAAAATATCGATAGAAGCTAAACAGTCACCAGAAAACAATTAGAAACAATTTCAATAATACTGGACACAACAAGAAGCTTGATGTATGGGTGTCTCACAAGGTAATGCAAAAAAAACCTCTTCTCAAGTAAATCTATCGATTTCTGAAGCTGGTGGTTGCTGGTGATATGTTGATGATCGTCAAGCAAAAACGATCGTGGGCGAATCGCGATGAGCTGCAGTAAAAGGTGGTAAAGGCAGGATTAAAGCTCTGTAAGGTTTTGCTATATTTTTAGTGAGATTGGCAAAAGATCCTCTACTACATATGACCTTTGGACTTGAACTGTCAACAATTGGACAATCTGAAGATTGAAATCGGCCAAAAGCGGCCAGCTGCTGCCAGTAAGGGGGAAGTTGTGTTCCATTAGAATAACATCAGGCTACATACATCGCCAGAAGCTCCGGGAGATTAGTTGGGAGGTTCTTATGATTCTACCTGATAGTCCGGATTGGCACTAAGTAATTACTATTTGTTCCTGTCACTGGTGAATGATCTCGTTGGTGAAGAAAATCGCCTCATGAGAAAATTCTAAAAATCGATTTTTTAATTTTTTGGCCATAGGAACGATTGTTTCTATGAGAGTGTATTATGCCATTACCTTCAGAAAGGCAGCAAATTATCGTACATAACGGTGCACATTTCAACCTTTGATGCCAATTTAATTGAATTTTATTAGACCTTATATTAACTGAAGTGTTATCTATGAACTATCTTCCCTAAACGAAGTACACACATCTTAAGTTTGATTTATAAACTACAGCTTAGTTTCTCTCTCTTTTGAAACTCAACGCGTAACGTAATACACATTAAATATAGAATACCACATCAAATGTATGCTTGGTTAACGCGGTGGATTATCAGCTGATGAATAAGAAAAAAGACACGGGTCAAAATGTTACGTTTTGTTATACAGCGAAATAAATTTAGAGGCTGATTTATACAAAATTCTTTCAGTGACATACAAGAGCAAACGAAATACGTAAATATTTACAGAAGTGTGTGTGTGTGTATGTATTTAAATATGCTCATTTGTTTACTGATAAGCTCATGATGTTAATTTGTTTTGTATTTTCTTTAGCGAAAATTGCACTAATCATAAACAAAGTACACAAACATACATATTTACAAATATAAAAATAATTTTATATCTGCATATATACATATGTATATATACGAGTATATATATTCATACACACAAACTGATTTGAGTTCGCATTTAAGCTTTTCTCAGTCACTTAAACAAAGTTGTTAATTAGTTTCGTAAATAGACAGCTATGAACGTTATAGAGAGTGTCTACACTTGAAAAAAATTATAGAAACATATTTCTTGAAAAGCTTAGAATCGAAATTGTTAACGGATTTTTCGAAAAATATCAGAGCTTTAAGTCTCTCAAAATCGAAAAGAAGCTTTACGATGTCGAACTGACCAATTACCAGCCACACGACTGCGGATTATCGAACCATGAATCTGGAATTAGATAGGTTGTGGATGGTAGATGAACGGTGGTGAGGTTTGTTTTTTTCAGAATTCCATATAAAATCTGAAAATCTGATTAAATTACTTCAATATAAAAACATACCTGATTATAAGCGGGTGTGAAAACATAATAAAAGCTGATCAATAAATTTTTCACAGTGTAGCAATTTTCTCATTACTAATCAGTCGCCGCTAGCCTAATTCTTTGACGAATTAAATATATGCGTCGGTGCCGCGAGAAATACGAAATTTGTACCAAGCATTTAGTCTTAAACTAACATAACAAGAGTTCGGAGCTTCAGCGTTGCTAATCGTTACAATCGAGTCTTAATTGAATACAGACACCGCGCACAGCATGAAATCACTATTATGTAAGTGAAAAAAATACACCAATAATTTTGAAATCAATACAAATACTCAAGGTAAATTATCATCTACGTAGTTTTGACCGCTTGGGTCACGCTCAGCGGCTGCCTGCTCGCGTATGCCGCCACTCTAGGCACTCAAAGTGAAGCTACTGAACGCAATCTCTTTGCTGCCGATATCTATCAGGCTGTCGCCGCGAATCATTTGGGTGAAAATGTTGTGATCTCGCCTGCTGCCATACAAACCGCCATGGCTTTGGCCTTCTACGGCGCAAAAGGACGCACGGCCAGCGAAATACAAACGGGCATACGCCTGGGTTCGGCCAATTCCGATGAGGTGGTGCGTCGCTTTAGCGCTTTTCAAAATGCCTTCACACGCAGCAACAATTTGCGTTTGTTCAATAAAATTTACATAAATGAGAATCTGGAATTCAAGGCCAATTTCCGTGACGTCGCACGTCGTAGTTTCGATTCGGATCTCGAAACGGCCGATTTTCATCCACCCTACAATAAACGCACCGCCGACCGCATTAGCAAAGAAGCGCAACAGAAAACTCTAAATAAAGTCACCAACATACTACAACCACAACAGTTAAACGATCTAACGGAAGGTGTGATGGTGAATGGCATCGCCTATAGTGCGCCCTGGTTGAATGCCTTCAAGGCTGGTAAGACAGAACGTCGTGAATTTTCGTCCGGTGGTCGGCGTTCAGTGAATGTGGATATGATGTGGACTGTAAATAATTTCCGTTATGGCGAAGTAAATGAATTGGATGCAAAGGTCATCGAGTTGCCCTATCAAAATACTGAATACTCAATGTTAGTGTTGCTGCCGAACCAAATGAACGGTTTATCCAGTCTCATACAACGTTTGGTCGGTAAGAATTTGGTTGGACTGGTGGATACTCGCTTGAGCTCACAGAAGATTGAGTTGCGTTTACCTAAATTCGGTTTTGAATTTGGTGTCAGTCTAGAGGAACCTTTCCGTAAGGTAAGTTCTTGTATCTCGAAACTTTTATTTCGGATTTTCAGATAGGTATATAAAATACATATAGTAAACGAATAAAATTCTTATCATTTCAGCTCGGTATCACCACTATGTTTACACGTCAAGGGGATTTCGGCCATATGTACCGCATGTTCGTCAGCCATTATATCAATAGCGCTAACCACAAGGCTTATGTGGAAGTTACCGAAGACGGTTCAGTGCCCTCATTGGAATCCGGAGGTAAAAACTTTTTGTGATTTTGTAAAAATTGTTGTACGATTTAAATATATTTTTAGGCATTAAGAGCTTCTTGACCTTCTCTCGCCCAAAATCTTTGGAAGTGGATCATCCTTTCATTTTTGCCATTAAACATGAGGACTCTATTATTTTCATGGGCCATGTTACACATAATGTTTAATAAATTTATGTAGGTGATGGTTGTATGGTGTAATTATCAAACATTTTGGAGATAACGAGAATGCTTTCAACAGCGGTTTCTGCACGATTATATATATACAATATATATTACTCGATTTACTTTTAAATAAATATTGAGATTATATTAATTTTGTTATCATTTTTTATATTTATGTGACAGAGAGAAGAAGATATGTAAAGCTAAATTAAAAGTTTTCTTCTCAATTAAAATATTAATTCAACTGAGAAATTAACTTTAAAGCGCAGCTCAGATAGTGTTAGATTGCCGCTACTAATAACAAAAGTTATTACTTAACGGTTTTGTTTGAAAACGGCTTTGAGGCGGCTTAATAATAGCCAACTAACTTCAGCTAGTTGCACTCAAAGAATTGATAATAGATTCATAAAATAAGATTGCAATAATAATTAAATCCGGAATCATGGGACTTTTTTTACAAATTACTACAGTAATCCTCAAGATACTTTTCATTAAAGCACCTTGCCGAAGGCTTCACCGAAAATGGTGCCGACATAACTACTATCAGTGGCCAGCTCTACATTAAAAGACTGTAAACTTTTTGTTGTCACTCGTCAATCTGAAACTGGGTTATGAAGCTTGATTCACTCACGAAATATTATAAAACTTATTTTCGCGTGTTTTAGTTGAAATAAAAGTTTTATAAATCTAATAAAATACTGCCGATATTATACAAATTAATTTCCCTGATTGAACAAACGCTCCTAAACTAACCAATTGATTGAACACCGCACATTGGTTGGAAATAATTGATTTAAAAAATGTAATTTATGTTATAATTCAATTGTAAATAACGCCTTTTCTTAGACATGTGTGTTATTATCTCTTAATCGTCTCTCATAATTAATGGAAACCAATAAATGAGATGTTGTTATAGAAATTGATAGGAACTATATGTCAATCGTAATTAAAGGGTGATTCAAGTAGAGGTAATTTTTTCAAAAGTATCTTTTTCGATCATGCGTCAGTCGTATCAAGCTGTTATGTTATTTTTGTCCAGTATTGCTTGGCATTTAATCATGGAAAGTCTGAGCAACGTTTAAAAATTGTTCAACTTTATTACGAAAATTCACGTTCTGTAAAGAATGTGTTACATACTATTTGATGCCTGAAATTGAAGCTCGTGATCTCGGCGACATTTGGTTTGAACAAAATGGCGCTACTTCCCACACATCGCATCAATCAATGGATTTATTGAGAAAATACTTCCGTGAGCGTTCCCGCGTCATTCACCAGTTGCCAGTCGAAATGCTCGCACGAATATCGAAAATTGGACTTAACGAATGGATAATCGGAGACGTAACCGCGGCCAACATTTGAGAGAGATATGTGTTAAAGAATGTTCTCTCTAATGATAATAAACATTCTTCATTAAATTAGAATTTCCTATGTTTTTATACTCTCGCAACCTGTTGCACAGAGTATAATAGTTTTGTTCACCTAACGGTTGTTTGTGTCACCAAGAAATATATATGGGGTTATATATACATAAATGATCAGGATGACGAGTAGATTTGAAATCCGGATGTCTCTCCGTCCGTCTGTCCGTCCGTCCGTCTGTCCGTCCGTCCGTCTGTCCGTCTGTCCGTGCAAGCGATAACTTGAGTAAAAATTAAGATATCTTAATGAAACTTGGAACACATGTTCCTTGGCACCCTGAGGAGGCTTCGCTTTCGAAGATGGGCAAAATCGACTGCCACGTCCAAAAAATGGCGAAAACCGAAAACCTATACAGTGTCATAAATAAGCCATAAATAAAGTTATGAAAATAAAATTTGGAACATAGAATCTCATCGGTTCACAACCACGCCTACTTCAAATATACCAGAACTTTGAATTCTTCTGATTCGTTCACTTTATAATATATACATTAGAAACCAATGAAGACATCACTTGTGGAAAAATTGTCAAATTCGAACCATGACTTTTCAAGGCCCCTGTTATCAAACATGAAAAACTCAGTGCCTAAGTGTAATTTTTCACCGAAAATATAGGTAAATCTCTCAGATATTTTAATGTAATTCATTCCCTCAAAATTTTTTTCTTATAACAGTTTGTCTCTGTACCAAAAATGCTTAAAATCGGGTCATAACTTCCCCCAGATCCCATATACGTAATTATAAGTAATACATATTAAATTAAGTGAGCGTATAGTCTTCGATACATTGTGTCTTGGTGGTGAAAACGAGTGAAATCGGTTTAGGAATCACCTCAGTCCCCATATACTATTTATGATGATTTTCGTTATTCTATTGAACTTTATGCCGAATCTATGGGTCGAATTGTGTTATCTTTATAAAATGTCATCAATAAATTACGAGAGTATAAAATGTTCTGTTGCACCCGAACTTAGCCTTTCCTTACTTGTTTTTTAATTTATTTTAAAGTAATCAGTGGAAAATCCAAATAAATAAAGGATCAATTATTGTGAATATCGGGTTCTTTGCATTTCAGACGTTTCTTACATATATGTATGAAACTCTTTCAGGTTATTGTTAAAGGAGCACGATAAATCATATATTATTATAAAGGTAAGAATCAGCGCTATATGACAAATATAATTTTATTTAACAGAAATTTAAAAAATAATAAAAAAAAATATTTAAATTGCGGCACTATTGTGAATATCAAATTAGTTGTAATTTTAGCGCAAATGAAATATAGCGTATAATTTAATTTTGAAAATAATAATTGCTTACCTTTCAAGCTCCGTATTATTCTGCGATCTGTTATCCATATTTCAGTGATGTTACTGCTGTATTATCGGACGTCAATAACTCTGCAGTTAAAGTTATTATTTTAGGTTAATATTTACTTTCACTAAACACTTTACTTTATTATTTATATATTAAATCAATTAATTAAATTATTATTTTTTTTCAATTTTAAAAATCACTTCACACACTTTATTTTAATAACTCCACGTGATTGTGGTAAACGCAAATGTATGTATGAGCGCATGATTAAATACCTTGAAATTATTTACTACACTAAAATTTGATAAATCCACCGATTGGAATTGCGAGATTATGTCACACCACCGACACATTGCTATGCACAAATTTATGAATGTGAATATCGCAACTTAATGACTTCAATGGAATTATGCTTGAACCAACACCGAAGGTAGGTAGCTGAACTCACACGCACATATCTCGTTTTCTGCTCCATAACTTTTATTTTCGACACACACAAAATTTATAACACCAAATGGTTTAAATCACTTTTGTTGTTGTTGTGGCTAAAGATTTTCGCACTGATTAAGATTTTGCAGCTCCAGGTGTCGTTTAGTGGTTGTTGTTGTTTTTTTTAATAATTTAAAAATTCAATTTTTATGATTTTTCCACATTTGCCTCTTAATTTATTTTCAAAAATTATTACTGTTATATATAAGTGTGTATTTTTTGCAGTTATTCGCTGGCTTATTGTCGATTACAATCAACTGACGTAAATCACAAATTATGCGCGACCAATGCGAATGCGCAGCGTATAGACCGCAATAGCCAACGGCGACACCCTCGCCGTCAGCATCCATATACATATTTACATACACACGGATTAGGTCCACAAGGTCTAGCTCCAGCAGTTTGATTGTAGCTGCGCTGGGTCGTCATGGCACACCGACCCACTGTGGCGAATTGTTCACTTTTAACTTTTTTATTTATTATAGCGGTTTCTTTTTATTATCGACACATTTCTTTGCATTTTTCAATATTTTTTTGCCTTAATTTTTCTAATAGGCAGACATATTCGGCGCTGTGTAAATTTGTAGATAAATAATAACGTTTTGCGACACTATTCCATGGCGTTGCCAAGTCAAAAAGCCCAGCTTAGGTTAGATTTTGGGAATATTTATTCAACTGCGCAGAGTGAGTCACTAGATATTTTTGGAAGAAAAAAATTAAATTAAAATTCAATAATTTTGAGGAAAAATAAACAAATTAGTTTTTAGTTCGTAAAATAAATAAATTAACAAATATCCCGATACCTAGCGATGTGAGCAAGTGAATATAAAGTATAAAGTTTTGAAGTTTCACGTAATATGTATGTAATAAACGAACCACGTCTGATGTTTCTATATTCTAATAGCATCCTATTTTCAAAAGTATAACTAGAGTATACAGTTTATAATTTAAAATCAAGAGGTCCAAAAAACAAATTCAAAATTCAAAATGTGGATGCCGAACGTACCCGATAACCCTAACGAAACACTACAAAGCTAAAACCAATCCCGACCATCTATCTAAAGACTACATTTATCCTTTGAGTTAAGTTTGGAATAGATGTGAAAAAAAAACATTTTTGTATTGAATGGTTTAATTCAGTGAGCATAACTTCAGTCCGATTTAAGGATCTACATATCTAAAACACTTTATTCGAAAGACTATGGAGTGTGTAAACTTTTTAGTGAATGGCTTTAGTTGATTTTAGATTGAATAAGAAAATTACTCTAAAATACCACGGAATTTTTGTATTGAATGATTTAATACAGTATATACAGTCAGCCTAAAATCGGTCTGACTTAAGGGGTTGAGTTTCAAAGGCTTAACGCAAAGGTTTTTTACAATCATAGTTTTCATTTAAAGAACTTAGCGTATCAAAGATACATATTTAAACAGTATTTTGTGCAATTTTAAATTATAAATTTTGAAAACTCATCTACCATTACGTGTAAAAAAATGTTATGCGATGAACATCATAACTCATGATCGTCATCTAAAAATAATAAACCAAAAAGGAACGATACTACATGGCTAAATCTAGTTAAAGAACGAGGGAAAAATAAAATAGTAAAATTTGAATATTCGACAGAATTTTAACGAAAAAACTCACTTTTTTGATAAAATTTTCGGCATATATTGGCTCGAAAAAAATAGTTGCAATAAACATAAAAATATCCTAAGTATGCAGATAATGTTATTCCAAAAAAGTGTGCAAAATTTGAACAAAATCGCTTGATATAATAACTTTTATTTTCAGTTTTACATTCATACTGACGTGACCTGAGGGGCGGAACTTCTGAAGAGTATATTTTTTTAAATATTAATCGGATTATTTATTATTTATTTGTTTATTTTACATTGCAACTAGTTCTAAAATATTTACAAAAGAAAGACAAGCAACTTGAGTATGATATAGATTATTACAAAATTACAAAAATACTCTGAGAGTATTGCCTAATTTAAAAGATCGCTGGGTTTACACGTTTGAGTCGTCTTGGTGGTCCATCTCTGGAAGTTAACATGACTACTTCTTCATTACAATGCTTTAGCAACCTGGCTTCATGTGTTGCTACAATTTTTAATATTTCAGAGTTAACTGATTTTACGTTTAGATCACTCTTTATATCAGCTTTGACAATAAGCCTTAGTATTTTGTTTTGGAATTGTTGGATGACTTTCTTATTATTTGCGTTAGAACATCCCCAGTACATCGGTCTGAGTACTTGTTTATAGATAAGTAACTTATTTGCGATGGGTAACACTGATTTGTTACCAATTAGTCAATTAATATAATCGGATTAATTTGATTGATTGAATTTAGGATACTATTTTAAATATATTGCACTATTTAATAAGACAAAAAAATACAAATTTTGAAACCCACCTCACCCCTCAAGAACGTTGAGCCATATTGAAATTTGATGTGGATTGGCTACTGATTCGAGTGTTATTGAAACTTTTTTCGAGTAATCTCAAGAAACTTTACTCTCTCTCAGTTTCAAGGATAAATTTTGTTGATTTAATTGGACATACTCCTTTTATCTTGCTAGCTCAGTGAAGAGGTCTGACAATTTGAGTTTTTTTTTTTAATATTTATGGGTGAAAAAACTGACTACTTTAGAAGTCCTGTGGTCGATATTGCTCGAATTTGGAATTTGAGAAAAAAAATGTTCAAATTTGCCTCAAAATGGAATGGTTTCTTAAGAATCCTTCTAACACTCAAATGATATTGCTTACCAAAATTAGTGAACAACACAACTAACACTAGTAAGGTTTCTAAATGATAGGTTTATTATTAACATTTTAGAAGAGCGTTACATTCGTACAACAACAAATTGCGCAACTTAAGGAGTTAATTCAACAAAACGCTCTAAATTAACTCTTTTTTAATAGAAGAAATTCGAGTAAAACTTTATTTTTTTAATTTAAAGGGTGATTTTTTAAGAGCTTGATAACTTTTTTTAAAAAAAAAACGCATAAAATTTGCAAAATCTCATCGGTTCTTTATTTGAAACGTTAGATTGGTTCATGACATTTACTTTTTGAAGATAATTTCATTTAAATGTTGACCGCGGCTGCGTCTTAGGTGGTCCATTCGGAAAGTCCAATTTTGGGCAACTTTTTCGAGCATTTCGGCCGGAATAGCCCGAATTTCTTCGGAAATGTTGTCTTCCAAAGCTGGAATAGTTGCTGGCTTATTTCTGTAGACTTTAGACTTGACGTAGCCCCACAAAAAATAGTCTAAAGGCGTTAAATCGCATGATCTTGGTGGCCAACTTACGGGTCCATTTCTTGAGATGAATTGTTCTCCGAAGTTTTCCCTCAAAATGGCCATAGAATCGCGAGCTGTGTGGCATGTAGCGCCATCTTGTTGAAACCACATGTCAACCAAGTTCAGTTCTTCCATTTTTGGCAACAAAAAGTTTGTTAGCATCGAACGATAGCGATCGCCATTCACCGTAACGTTGCGTCCAACAGCATCTTTGAAAAAATACGGTCCAATGATTCCACCAGCGTACAAACCACACCAAACAGTGCATTTTTCGGGATGCATGGGCAGTTCTTGAACGGCTTCTGGTTGCTCTTCACCCCAAATGCGGCAATTTTGCTTATTTACGTAGCCATTCAACCAGAAATGAGCCTCATCGCTGAACAAAATTTGTCGATAAAAACACTGAAACACCGAACACTGATTTTGGTAATAAAATTCAATGATTTGCAAGCGTTGCTCGTTAGTAAGTCTATTCATGATGAAATGTCAAAGCATACTGAGCATCTTTCTCTTTGACACCATGTCTGAAATCCCACGTGATCTGTCAAATACTAATGCATGAAAATCCTAACCTCAAAAAAATCACCCGTTATTTCGAATAAATTTTTAATGATAAACGGAGATTTATAACACAAATCAATTTTTTTTAAAAGCTTGTAACACAAGTATTTTTTATCTTTTTAGCACAATTTTTGTTTTTTTTTTTTATTCGCATTTTCTAACTCTCGAGTGTTTATCACATACTTTCACAAATCTGTTTTCACTGCAGGATGCACTTTTTAATTAGATTTTCAATTTCCAACATTAGTTTGTAACGTATTCTTTTTTCACCGTAAGCTGAATGCGCACTACAAAAACACGACCGAAATCAGACAAGGTTGTGCCGCATTAAAAGTTGCAACAAAAAATTAGCTGCATAAATTCTGTTGCTGCTGCATTTTTATCAGCATTTCTACGGAACGCGGCAATTCTTGTGTGCACAATTTTATTTAATTTTTTTATGAACTATTTTTGTTGCTGTTGTAGTTTTTTAGTGCCGCCGAAGTCAATAATGAGGCAGGCTGTTGCTTTTTAAGTAGTTACCGACCGACCAATGGAACTTTTGTTGGCTGTCGGCAATTGTTGCTTGTCGATAAATGCCGAATGGCTGTTGTGTGTTGTTGCGGCAGCAGTTGGGATCGCGCGAAGGTTGCACGGGTCTGTGGAAATGAGGGTTCGCTGCTGTGCAACACGCAAGCGCAAGCTTTTGTGCACAAATATACTAGGTTTATAAGTATATAATAAGGTGTATTAAATAAAATGAAAAAAAAATCACTTATTTTTCGATTTTGCGCGCATATCAGCGACCATCTCTGTTTGGTGCGGTCGGCACACAGTCGCAACGGTAGCGCTTTGAGGCTGCAGCTGTAGTTGTTGCAACTGCGCATGCTACAAACACTTTGGCAATAACAACAAAAAATATTACATTTTTAAAATAAAGACAACAGCGTTGTTTTTGCTTGCGTTGGAGACTTTTATAAGATTATTTTTTTGGAATGAAAATTAAAACGGCACAAAATCATTTTTTTTCGTATTTTTTTTTTGCAATCATCAACCGTTCAACTTTTTCAAGTTACAACAAAAATTTCCTCTATTAAAATCACACATTTAAACTTCAACCTTATGACATCCTTATGCAATTACACTTTTCCACTCAGTTAATTTCTACAAAATTCACCGATCGCTCCAGCAATTTCATATTTTTCACTTCTAATTCATGTTCTTCGTTCGCTTGCTCACAATTAGAAACCGCAACCCTTTTCGCCTTTTCTGCAACTCACTTCACGTCACCGCAGCGTCAACACACGATCGCGTGCATCGCGTTTACCACTTTACATACACTTGTTGTTGTTTCTTTCGTGTGTGCATGTAACTTCCACCTTCGCAATTCGCGACATTCACGTGTTGCACACTTTTTGCATTTCGCTTCGTTTCGTTTTTTGTTCTTTCTCAACTGCACTCTTTGCTATTTGTTACACTTCCGCTCAATTGCACTTCTTACAACGTAAAAATGCGAACACGAACTGAAAATAAATTCAAATTTACTACAAAAATCCGCACAAAATAAACGAGCAACCGAACACGACGCGTCGCTGTTATGCTGTGTGCAGTAATTCACGCGATGGACGCCAAACTGTTGCTGGCTGGCTTGTCGTTGCTCTTGCTCCAACGACTCCGACTGTATGCTGCCACTCGCTAGCTAGCGCATGGGCCGCTGCTGCTGCTGCTATCTGTTGGTAGTTCTTCGGCTACGTTTGCTGCGCTGCTGCTGTAGTCGAAATGAACGCGGTGAATTTGGTGGTGCGATGAACATATCAACAAGCCTACGGCGAGTGATAAACAAATTACAATTTGAATTGTGAGCGGTTGGAGTCAACGCAGCGCCAAATGGGAGTAATTGAGTATGGACTAAGTGTGTGTGAGTGTGTTCGATCGAGCATAAGATTTCATATGCGCTCTCTCGAAAACTTGTTTGTTGTGTCAAAAAAAATTAACATTACCTACGCCAAATATAGTGAGACAATCTACTCTAGACTAGTTTTACACTAACTTCAATAAGAACTAGTTACTAAATGAATTCGAACCGTCAGTACTAGATACTTTTATTTGAGTTTGAGTCCATTAACAGGCATAATTTTAAAAGTACGATAAAAAATTTCTGTTACAAAATGTATTCCATAAAATATATATAGATGTGAATATCTTACACTTAGCTAAATCAAGCACACCAACCCAATTGAACTGAGCGCTCAACTGTACTCCGAGATATGTATATACCAGGCCGCATAGTAAAGCGGTCATAACAGCTCAATACCGATGTACGCAAGACATGGATTCGTTTCCAGGTTCCGAATTAAATCTTTGGACCTTTGGATCTAATACAATTCAACACTCTTTGGGGATCGGCTTAAGGGCTTTAGGACTTATTCATATTGGTGGATGAAAACCATTACTTTTTTGACATTGATTTAAATTCAATCGAAATTTTGGTGATGTTTCTATAAAACCATTAGCTATTATAGTATGTATGTAGGTATCAGAATTATTGACGGACTGAAAAGTAAAAGGTACATATTATCCATAGGTATTAATACCTCCGAAGAGAACTGCAGAATTCATCTTATGAATTTACACACTTATTCTATTAGTCTATATCGAACCCCAACTTCCGTGGTTTTCGTACTGGTTCCTTCTTCGTCCTTCATACTTTACTTATATCTCTATTCACCACTTGGCCACTGGACCAAAACATTGCACCAATGGGGACATGGGATCATAATAAATCTTGTCACTGAACTCTGTTTGGATTGGTCCTGTGACCGGGAAACCGAGAGTGTTGGGGAAATTAAGGCAACGTTCTCCTTCCCCAACAGAGAGGAATGGACCAACGATACAATCATAGATAGTACCAATGGTGAAATCTATATATTCACCGACGGATCAAAAGGTGAAACAGTAACGGGAGCAGGCTTCTTCTGTAAGAACCCATTTATAGAAAGCTGCATAAAACTGAACGACAACAACTCGGTGTTTCAAGCTGAGATTGTCGGACTAAGAGAAGGCGCTCGGTGAGCCTGCGCCCAAACAAACAGGTCCATCCACTTTTTTGTGGAAAGATAAGCCGCAATTAAGGCTATCCGCTGCGCCAACACGAAGTCTCAATGCGTCAGATCATGCAAAGAGGCAATTAATAGACTAGCGGAAGAAAAATCAGTTAAATATATCTGGGTACCCGGCCATATAGTTATAGAAGGAAACGAAAAGGCGGATGAGTTGGCTCGCTCAATTTAAGGGAACTGACCGAGACCTTTCAGTTCTCTCAATCGCTACCTAAAGCAATGGATGCTAGGGGAACATCTCAGGTCATGGAACATGTGCAACGCGGGTCGTACCACAAAACTACTATGGGGTAGTGTTGACACTGGACAGACCAAAAAACTTCTTACTTTAAGCAAAAGAGAACTAAGCTGTATCGCAGGGGTCATCACGGGGCACCTATCTCTAAGAGGCCACCTGCAGAGGCTTGGTATAGTAGAATAGGCAGAATGCAGGGTGTGCGCGTAAGATGACGAGACACTAGGGAATGCCCAGCCTTCTGTCGGTTAAGAAGAGATACATTCTATGGCTCCCATTACTCTAATCTGAGAGAAATTGGGCAGCTGGGATGGAAAAAACTCAGAAGCTTCGTTAAATCGGCCGAGCTGTTCAGGTGATGCTGATCAGGGTACCCTCGGGGAGCACAATGGGCATAATAATGGTTTAAGTGCGGCCGCTTACGGTCAGACTCTCTTCGCCTCCCTTTTCAAGCAAATAACCAACCAATAACTCTATACAGAAGGTTACGCAATTCGCTCTCAGGAAATTCACTTTTTAATTTTGAGAAAATCTGCAAGGGAATAAAACCTTTTATAAAATACTTTCAGTAGAAAATACGGGAATATGTTCCCAATCCTATCGGATTGAATATCCAGATTTAAATCGAGGTAATATGGGTTTATCAGTTTTTCTTCTGAGAAATATACTTTCTTTTCTTTTGCGCCATTATCTCATTTAATTTCGATTTCCTCAATGTCGTGGAGCAAAGAATTTCTTTTCCGTGTCGTCAATGAATCTTTAAATGTGAGACACAAGTTTGGAACATCGGAGTGAAGTTCAAGGAAGTAAGTACAAGGACAATAATAAGGCAATATGTCTCCCACTCAGACATCGGACATTCTGGGAATCGATAATAGCTGTCCGTCACTATTATAGGGGAGCCTAATCAGTGAGCAGCAGTTAGTATCAATATCTTAGGCTAGGTATATATTTTATAAAACTAAAATACAAATCTGATATTTAAGCTTATTGAATAGCTTTCTTTAATTTCTTTATGTTATTGGTATTTCACTATTAAAAAGGCGATATATGTATGTCCTTTGTCTATAGATCGAGGGTGATTTGAAACTACAACATTTCATGAAACTATTTGGGTATGGACCCAGGTCAAGTAGTCCTTTGAGTACAGGAAGCATGGACTGGAGAAAAAGTATTAAAAGGCCATAGCTAAGAAAGAAGAAGATTAGTAACTATTTGAAATAATTTCATTCAAAATAGTTGGCAACCCACACCATTGAAGTGCCCTTACAAGAAACCATTTCAAGCGATGCTATTGAACTACAAAGAAGTTTTCCGAAAAAATACTGGTTTCTTTTACTCAATCTCAACAGAGATACATATGTGCCGTGCCTCTATTGACTTTACCAACCATTCCCAGCCCAGTGGGTATACATGACCGCGCATGGGTACAGCGTGAAATTCTCAAGTTGCTTGAGTTGTTGTTGTGGTGCTGGTGCTGGTGCGGGGCGCATGCTCAGCTGTGGATGCTTGAAGTTTATCTTATCCCCCACTTTTAGCTTGTCTTATGCACATTTTGTTTGTATTTATTTGCTTAATTCTTACTGTAACTTTTCATTTGGAGCCTTCAGCGTGCGTGCGTGCCGCTGCGGTGACAGGTGTGCAGCGTAGTACAAATAAAATATTTTATCGATTTTTATTTGTGGACTTTTAAATGAAACAACAACAATAAGCAAGCAAGCGCTTGAATTAAATTCATACTCGTTGGAGTAGCAAAGGCAAAATGGCATAATTTGTGGGTCAAGTAATAAAGTAAAAATGTTTGTTGTAATTTGTTGTTCAATTTGTTTTTTTTTTTTCTTTTTGTTATTGTAAGAGTTATACTCTTTTGGTGTTTTCTATTTTTGGTTTCAGGCGATAAGGCAAAGATACTTATTTTTGTATATTCACACAAAAACAAAAAAACATATTCACGCACGTACTCAATGCTGTTTCATTTAAATTCCAGCCGCATCAATTATTTACCAACTCTTACAATAATTTGGGCTTGAGTGGAGTGCTACAAAACAAAAAAAATAGCAAAAGAAAACTGGAAAAAATCAAAATTAAAAAACAAAACATTACAAGAGTTCAAAAGCCTTCCTTCATTTTCTATAGCGTTTAAGTACTTTATACATATATATTTAACATATTGAAATTCATACAGTAGGTCAAGTAAGTGTGGGTACACTTTGATTTTGCGGTACATGTTGGCATGTCCTGGTATTAACAAAACTTAAAAAAAGAAATGACTTATGAATTCAGTATTCGGTGTTAGATCAAATAATGAACTGTTGTCAACCATTTCAGGCAGATAAACTGAGATCTTTAATTTCAATCATGGATCCTAGTATGTATGTCGTTAAATTGATTATACAGTTCTCTAAAGTTTCAATACTTCAATATTTCAAATTTCCATATCTCCATAGGACTTTAATGGTCATTTTGACAGTTGGACAACTTTTCGGGGTCTTCGATTAAAAGAATACAGTTCGATGCGATCCATACAAAAGAAATGTCCTCGAATAATTTAGGGATCACTCCAAAAACATTGTATATACGTGATTAGGTCAAAAGAGGAGAACAACCTTCAGTTTGTAGCTTCAGATAACTTTACCACACAAATATTCTTCCATTCTAGCAAATAGACAAAATATAATTAGATTAATCAATAATAGACAAAGAAAATTGTTTTGGGTGCCTCCATGCATTTTTTGGCAAAATCCATATCCAATAAGCTACTCGATCAATTGCAATAAAATTAATATTAAAAATAAAATTATTCTTATTTCTTGAAAAAAAAAACAAAATCAGTAAATCAAGCCCTAGTGAAGATACTACATTTGAGGTAGCACATAGTTCACCTAAAAATCAAAATTACACTATAACTTTTCATACCTCAAGATATCGAAAATGTGGACCTCCTTGGACCTTACAGTATAATTTTTGCTGAAAATATCAAAATTCAAATATTCTATGGTCAGGTCAGGATTATGATTTACTCTCTAATTTAGCTTCACAATTTTCTAGAAAATATTTTTGCGCTACCATTTATGTTGAATTCTTGAAAAAAATGTCATTTCACAGGATCGTTATTTTTCAATTTCTAGTAGTTATCAACATGATTTCTATCATTACAATGGCATAATGGAAAAATTGTATACTGTCGTATTTGATCATCTAGAGAGTATTTAATTTCAGCTGTGCTGAATAGTAATAGAAATGTCAGATGCTGATGCAAGATCAATCCTATGTAAGATTCCAAGATAAATATTATTATCAGTGAAGCTATTTGTTCCAAGTCTTATGTCTCTATGTTTGATTATTCACAGTGACATTTTAATCGCATCAAGAGTATTTAAACATTCGATTAGTTATCAAAATATACTTCATGTTTCAACCTATATTTCTATATAATATTTGTTACTTTTTTCTACCTCTAATAGATTTGGTGAAGAAATTACGTCTGGTATGTGATCTATTGTTTCAACTTTCCTTTAATTTTGTGGCATAATGCTATTATCCCCGACAAATTAGTGTCATTATAAGATTTCCAGGCCCTCATAAACATATAACCGAATTTTTCCAAGATGCTAGTGATGTCGCAAAAGATTTTTCCAATTCGATAAAATATTACATACAAATATTACTGATGAAGAACACTGCTAATTTCATAAATTCATACTTACTAATAATCCAGATATAAAAAAATAAAAAAAAAATGTAAAATATGTAAACTTATGATTTATTAAATATTTAAATGCAAATTCATGATTTTTTCTTAAAAACTAAATACATAAATGCAGTGCTAAAAACTGCTACACAAATTGCCTTAAACTAAAATCTGGCAATGTGGCCAGTAAAGTAGATAGCATGAGGGTCACGAATGATGAATACGAATGGATGGTCGGCAATGAAAGTTTTAGGATCCCATGGCAAAGACATTGGCACGCCCACAGCAACTGAAAATAGTAAGAAATAAAAATTAAATAAACAACTTGAAAATTATAAGAATTTGTGGAATTAAAAAAACTTCAACTTACCGCTAGCCGCAGCGGCTTCGCAACCGATTTCATTCACATCAATAAAGGCTTTATGTTGAACACGTGAGACGCGTGTACTGATGGGTGACTCGTGGAAAATGTTGCTAAAATCGGCTTCATCGGTGAACATTGTGCGGATGCCAAGCTATTTGATAGATACAAATAGAATTAAGAATAAAATCCAAAAATAACGGTATATGCTAAGTACCTTCAACAAGTAGGGCTTCAAGTCGGTATCGAATTCGAAACCGAATTTTGGCAAATTCACAGTAACACTGCTCCATTCCCAACGCTTTTCGAGCTCATCAAAGTCCACACCCTTCAAGTTTTGTTCCAACTCGTAAAGACCGTTACGCTTGTTCGGCAATATGAACCACATACGCAAATCGGTATTCTCAAAGAACAACTCAATCGCCTTAGCATCCAATTCTTCATATTCTGCGTAGTTGTACCAATTGTCGGCGAACATGGTGGGCACCTTGACCGATTCATTGTCGTTAAACCAGAATACACGATCAGATGTGGCATCATCCATGAAGGGACGCGCCCACTTGGCTTTGAAGTAGATGGCATTCACAAGCGCTACATTAATATCGGGTTCGACATTATTCAAAACATTCTGTATTTTGCCATTCGTCTTCTCGGACAACCACTTGTTGATCAAGTCGACAGCTTTTGGTTCATCGGTGAAATCCAATTGCTCGGCATCGGAGTCGAAGTACTTCTGTGCGGCTTCACGGAATTCCGGTTCAATGACCAACTCATCCTTAGCGTAGATCTTATTGGCGATCTCCAATATGGTCTTGGGCTTGACAAAGGAATGCAACAGTTTGTAGTAGCTCTTCGCAATGCCGCTGCGGCTCTGCGAATGCGCATGTAAGCTGCGTTTCAACTCGCTGGCGGTTTTACCATCGGCGCCGTAGTAAGCCAAACCGAGCGCTGTTTGTATGGCCACCGGTGAGATGATCACATTCTCGTTCTGCTTCTCGCTGGCGATTGTTTGAAAGAGTTCGGTGGCGAATAGATTACGATCCTGTATTGCATTGGCGGCGACATCGCGGCTCAGAAAGTAATTTAATAAAAATACAACAACTAAGGGTGATAAGAGAACAATATTTGAAGTTAAATTTTATTGATCACACACCTTTTTATTTCTTTATCAGAATCTACATAAAATTACAAGAACCACTATTTAATTAACCACCCACCTAAGCACCACTTCATGATTACAAAGTAAGCGGGCTTTCTACTTTAAACTCGAGAGATTATTCAACTTGTTACGTTCGAAAACAAATTCACTGCAAGACTAAAACTGGGAATGCCGGGATACCTTCAATTTATACTACGGCGTCGGTTCAGCGCTAGCCAAATGGAAGGTAAAAATAAAAATGAAAGCAAAGAAAAAGCGGCGAAAGAAAGCCGATTAGCATACGATGCAGGCGCAAAACCAGCCAACCATAGTCTCGTACAGTGCCAAGATCATGGCCAAAAGAATAACAAGGCAAAGACAAAAAAGAGAAAAAAAAACAAATCACAAACGAACTATCGAACGCACCGGCGAGAGCCGAGAACAGTTTGGAAACGCAGAGCTAGTAAGTGGGAACATTTGTTGTTGGAAATTATACAACGCTCAACGTTTAAGCGAAATAACCTTCTTCACTGGGCGCATAACTTTGTGAAGTAGAAAGAACTTAAGAACAGCTGAGTTACATGCACTTCCCAACCGCGATTACCTGTTCGAATCCATGGTAAGGGTATGTGGAATGAAGAGAGTGTGTGAATGGGTAGCTTTGTTCCAAGCGGTTGTCTACTGTTCAGCATACTAGTAAGTTGTCGTTCTTACCTCTGTACTAACACAATATATGAGTTATGAAATATGCATATCGGTGTCTTTATTTTGTTATCCCTTTCTGAATATACCCTGCAGAGAAGAGCTGAAAAAGGTATGCTATTTATAATTCAGAACTAGCAAATGACGTTTATGGATTCGTGAGGTGGAGGATAGTAGTTCTTATATCACCACTTCTTCTTATAGTGTTACTTAACATGTTTGGAACTATAATATGATTCCTCGCTCAGTCTAGATTGCCAACTACCGAGGCATAAGCCTCCTTAACATCGCTTATAAGGTTCTATCGAGCGTACTGTGTGAAAGACTTAAGCCCACCGTCAACAAACTGATTGGACCTTATCAGTGTGGCTTTAGACATCAACAACTAACCAGATATTTACCATGCGCCAGTCTTGGAGAAGACACGTGAAAAGAGGATCGACCCACACCATTTCTTTTTCGATTTTAAAGCTGCTTTCGACAGCACGAAAAGGAGCTGCCTTTATGCCGCAATGTCTGAATTTGGTATCCCCGCAAAAGTAATACGGCTGTGTTAGCTGACGTTGAGCAACACAAAAAGCTCCGTCCGAGGTTTCAGACAAGGTGACTCGCAATCGTGCGACTTCTTTAATCTGATGCTGGAAAAAATAGTACGAGCCGCCGAGCTAAACAGAGAAAGTACAATCTTATATAAGAATGTACAGCTACTGGCTTACGCCGATGATATCGATATCATTGGAAACAACACCCGCGCCGTTAGTTCTGCTTTTTCCCGCCTGGATCACTCTTGCCAACAGGTAATACTTTGGACTGAGTAGGCAATTGAAAAGTAAAGTCCTCTCTCGACAAATAAAAACTAAACTCTACAAGTCCCTCATCATTCCCGTCCTATTTTATGGTGCAGAAGCGTGGACGATGTCAACATCCGATGAGATGCAATAATGAGTATGTGTTGTTCGACGACATAGACATAGTCCAGCGAATAAAAAGACAGCGGCTACGCTGGCTGGATCATGTTGTTCGAATTGACGAAAATGCTCCAGCTCTGAAAGTGTTCGATGCAGTACCCGTTGGTGGAAGATGCGGAAGAGGGAGACCTCCACTCCGATGGACGGACCTGGCTTCAGTTGGTGTTACTAATTGGCGCCAAACTGCCAAAAGGAGAGATGCGTGGCGCGCTGTTGTGTACTCGGCTATAACCGCCCCCTCATTTAGGTGCCTTTCCCGTTTATGTGACATTATTTTGCGGCATCGTTGTATTTCCTCTAAATTTACATTTAAACATCTAATATATAAAATTCTCGTGTCACAGTTTTCGTTGCCATACTCCTCCGAAACGGCTTGACCGATATTCGTGAATCTTAGCGTGCATATCGGCTAGGGTGGAGAATCGGACAACATCTATTTTTCATCCTCCTAAATGTTAAGGGTGGTCCACCCCTAAATTTTTTTAACTTTCCGCGAAGAAAATTAAAAATTTTCTAAAATCGCGAAGTTATTGGTTGTTGAAGCTCAAACCGGTCTGGCTAATTTTAGTCTTGAAATATTCGTGGAAGGCCAGAAAAAGATTAGAAAGTGAGTAAATATGGAAAAATTGTGAGGAAGATATCAATAAAAGAATTTTATTCGAGTTGACAAGAAAAATATAAAATAAGAAAACAAAAATATTTTGAAGGTTGTCATTGTTGCTTTGTTAAAATATTTTTGTTATTGTTCAATTGTATAAGGTTGTGTCGATAGCCCAAAACAATTTGTAAAAAATAAGGAAAGGCTAAGTTCGGGTCCAACCGAACATTTTACACTCTCGCAATTTATTGATGTAATTTTATTAAGATAACACACAAGATGACCTATATATTCGGCATAAAGTCCCATAGAAAATCATAATATATAGTATATAAGGTGATAATATGATTCCAGAACCAATTTCACTCATTTTCACCACCAAGGTTAACGGGAATAGGGGTAGCTTGGCACATGTTAGTAGGTAAACAAACGGCACATTCGGCCTTGAAATTACTCCTTAATTGCAAATGAACGAAACACCAGTCGGCAAAATCGCCAAAAATAGCGCTATAACGAAGATTTTCCAAATATTCAAGAAGTCGCTGGAGGTACTGCACAGGACTTTAAAAGATCTTGATTGTCGATAAAAGTTTTTGGTGGAGCCAGGATTCTGTTAGCAGGTGATTTACGCCAGACTCTTCCAATTATTCCTGGATCAACTGTTACTGACGGGCTAATCGCATGCCTAAAATCATTTAATTTGTGGCGACACATAAAGAATCGCCAATTAACAGCTAACATATGATTGTTTTTGCAACAATATCAAATTGCGATTGTAGAAGCAGTTGGAAATGGTAGGGTCGCAGTTGACACCTCGATAGATTAATAGCATTTCCAACAGATTTCTGTCACTTCATTGACTTGAAAGAGAAGTTTTCCTGACATGAAACCTCAACATGATAACCATAAATTACTGATTGAATGACCTATATTGGTGGTAAAAAAAAAGATATCGATGATCTTAATGCGACAATTTAGAATTTCGGTCCAGGAGAGTTGACACAGCTACAAATCAGGATGACGTAATCAATTATCCCAAACTATTTAAAAGTGCCTGTACTATCACCACTCACTTTGCAATTAAAAGTAGTGTGAGTTGTCATCATGCTGCGTAACATAAATCGACCTCGAGTAATCAATATCGTCGCCGAAGCCAAGATTGGATCAACTTAATTACCTTATACCTTAGCCACAACAACGTGTGGCCGGGTCTGCTAGTTTACATATAAAATTCAGTGCTTCCGCTTAAGTGCCTTTCCCGCTTAAATGCCTATAATATTTAAGCCACAAATACAAAATTGTTTGCAATTTTCCTCTTTTAAGTGACTTTTAATATGTTTTACTTTGAATGCGCTATTGTCATCATGTTTTTTGTAATTTTTTTCATATTCATTGTTGTTAATAAGTATTTTTGTTATTAATAAGAAATAAATGTGACTCTCATTCTAAAAGAAAAAATATTGGATCGAAGTATTTGAGAAAAAGTTTGGTAAGTATCTTGAGGCACTTAGCTTAAGTGTCTCAAAAATCTTGAATGTTAAGAAGGGGCACTTAACCGGGGATTACTGTATACGCATTCTTCAAAGCGTGGCTTCATCTAAAAGGCAATATTCCAAGAAGGACTACAATAACAAACAACAAAATAATCAGACTATTAAAAATTATACATAGTAACATCTATGTATGTATTCCTTTATTTCTTAAAATATTTAATAAATGCAATAAGTTGTCACATTTTGTGGCATGAATCTTAAGTTTTATTCAAGATTTATTTCTTTCTACTCCCAGCGCTATTCCTTTTTACTTAATAACCTTAAGCGACTTGCCGACATCAATGAAAGCGGCCACGGCATGATCGATATCGTCCGTAGTATGCGCTGCCGAGATCTGTACACGAATGCGCGCCTTACCTTTGGGAACCACTGGAAAACTGAAGCCAATGACATAAATGCCACGCGCTGTGCGACAGATTATTGTGGATTAATATCTCGATAAAGAGCGTAATAACAATTCTACTTACAAAGCATTTGATCGGCGAAAATGGAGGCGAGACGCGCATCACCCAACATCACCGGACAAATTGGATGATTCTCACCGGCAATGATAAAGCCCGCCTTAGTCATGGCATCGCGAAAACGTTTCGTATTGCTTTGCACGCGCTGTGACAACTGATCGGAATGCATTAGCATGTCCATAACTTTAATGCCGGTCGCTACCACTGGTGGTGGTAGAGAATTCGAGAAGAGATAGGGACGCGACTTTTGACGCAGTAAAGTTATCAGCTCTTTCGGACCAGTTGTATAGCCGCCAGCAGCGCCACCAAGTGCTTTACCCAAGGTGGAATTGATAATATCAACGCGACCCAAGAGATCGTAGTATTCCTCGGTACCACGTCCAGTGGCGCCAAAGAAACCTGTCGCATGACATTCATCCATAAAGACCAAAGCATCATATTTGGCTGCGAGATCAACGATCTTCGGCAAAGGTGCGATATTACCATCCATTGAGAAGACGCCATCGGTAACAATCAGCTTTACACGTGCCGTTGATGATTGCAATTGTTTTTCGAGATCTATTATTGAAGGAGTAGAAGAATATTCGAAAGAAAAGATTTATTACATGTAGATTATACTGGGTAATCAATACTAACCGCTCATATCACGATGCTTATAGCGCTGCTTCTGCGCCTTACATAGACGTATGCCATCAATAATGGATGCGTGATTCAGTTCGTCGGAAAAGACCGCATCGTCTGGTGTGAGGATCGCTTCGAAAATGCCGGCATTTGCATCAAAGCAGGAAGCATACAGAATGGCGTCCTCACGCCCATGAAACTGTGCAATTTTCTTTTCCAGATCCTTGTGTATCGATTGTGTGCCGCAAATGAAACGTACCGAGCTAAGGCCGGCTCCATATTTATCCAGTAGTTCTTTGCTGTAGTTCACCACCTCGGGGTTGTTCTGAAAATGATGTGAAAAAGTAATTGATAGAGTAAAAGAGTAGTTGAAAATCAAGCATTTACATGTTACTAAACTTATAAATAGTTACTCAATTAGAGTGGAAAATGAGTATCCATTTTCCTTCAAAGTGGTCTGCGAGTGATATGAATCCAGGAACCGCTCTTAACCACTTCTAATTGCCTGGTTGCTGTCTTCGAGATTCTTTTACATGATAGAAATACACTATCTTAATATTTGCCTGCATCTTTCATGCTCTTCGTCTACAGTAATTTACTGTAAACTCAATAAAGGACGAACTCAAGAAGTCTGAGTCAGGACCAATGGTATGGATAGTTGCGAATAGAACAACCATGGTCCACATACTACCAAGAATTATTCAAATTTTCACAAATAACAAAATCTGCATCAATTTTACATACCGACAAACCCAGATAATTATTAGCGCAAAAATTCAAGATCCGCTTCTGTGTGCCCTCCACAGTGATCTCGGTGCTCTGTGACGAGGTGATAACACGTTCCATCTTATAGGTGCCGGCATCCTTGATGCCTGTGATTTGTGTGCTCAGTATATCGCGAAACTGAGTTAACGCTGGACGTGCGGCCGAGGCTTGAGCGTTGGACAAGGCGAAGAGTCGTTGACTCTGGCGTAGTACGCTATCAGCGCCTGCAAATTATACGAAATGCATATTATTTGAGAAGGAAAATAATAAAAATGCGGAAAATTGTAGAATATTTTGTGCAGACGCTTTGCAAAATTATTTCTCCCAGACAGTAGTGCTTCTTCGCTTACAGATGTTGTTTATTAAAATTCATTTATTCTTCGTTCTTCATTGCTCGGCAGCCATATAAATAGAATTGGAAGCGGCACGTGTATTTATGAGCGGGAGCGTGTGTATTCTGTCTATTTGTGCTTATGTCAGTATATAATAAACATTTTCATTAGGATGAGTCTAATTGTTGCGGGAAAAAATATATTCACATTCTTTGGATTATATTGAATTAAGAATTGTGTGTGAATTAAATCAGTTTAATAAAATAATTTTAATATTCATGATAGTTTGTATATTTATATTCAAATAGCTCTTGTAAGTGAGGCTCATTTAAACTATTTGAAATGTCAAAAAATATAATTAAATATACGGAGTAAACAATGTTGGTCCAAAACTATATATTGTTCTTTTTCAATTTTTTTTTTAATTTAGTAGTTTTTTATTAAAATCTTCGTTTCTGTCACAAAAATCCGCTATTAGTGATCATAAGTATCGGTATCCGTAACGATCATGCCTATAGATCTCTTTAAACGATCCGATTTATCACCGTCAACGAAAAAACCAACTTTTCGGGATCTTCCCTCTCATTTGAAAATAAAAATTGGTACGATGCGAAATCTTAACTGTATTTTATAATATTTTCGGATCACCCGACTAATGCACCGACATAAAATGCTATTTTTGCAATGTTCTTGACAGTTCATTGATATTTATTTGTTATTCAGACGTTTTTCTTTTGGTTTTATAAAAAAATTTATTTTAAGTAAATTCGCATTTACTATTTTACATATATTTACATATATAAAATATATAACTATTTGCGGATATAGTAGAAAATTAGATCACGATATTTATTTTTTCTTATTTCGCATACTTTTTGCGCAGAATATTCACACTTTTTCCTTTTTAAAAAAACATACATACATATATTACTTTCAAAATCGATCACATAACATATGCAAAACAAACACACACCTCTTAGCAGCGCGTATTTTGAGAAAATCGGCATTTTCTTGCCAAGCCAATAATTTGTATAATATAGTGGAAATTCTTTTCTTTCCAAATTTCGTTCTTTGCTACGCGACACACCCTCGATTGCTTTCGTTTCTGAACTGAATCGTTGTCAAAACGCCAATTCCATAGCGACCGGCGGCGTCGTCAATTATTGCCCATGGTGTGGGCAATAAACAGCAGCTAGATACTAACATATGTACTTATGAAAGTATACAGGAGGAGCAAACACAACAACAGCTGATTGTTTTATTTATACAAAGAATATAATATAATATCGTCTACATATGTATGTATATGAATCTTATTTTTACCCATCAGCAAAATCAAAATGCAAAAAATCATAAGTAAATGAATAATATAACAAGAAAAAAAGTTAACTTCGGCTGTACCGAAGCTATACCGAAGAGTATATACCCTTCACAGGTGCATTTCTTTTACTAACTATGTGTTTAAGCAAATCTAAAAACGTAAGAAAAAGTAAGTAAAAAAAAGAAAACATTTTACTAATTCTTTTTAGCCGGGTTGTTTGCTAAAAACATTAAGGTTATATAGTTAACCGATCTGAACAATTTCTTCGGAGATTATATTATTACCTTAAGCAGTAATCCATGTCAAATTTCGTGAAGATACCACGTCAAATGCGAAAATTTTCCATACAAGCCATTGATTCCGATCGTTCGGTTTGTATGGCAGCTATATGCTATAGTGAACCGATCTGAACAATTTTTTCGGAGATTAAATTATTTCTGGGAGCAATAACTCACACCAAATTTCGTGAAAATATGTAGTAAAATGCGGAAGTTTTCCATACAAGCCCTTGATTCCGATCGTTCAGTTTGTATGGCAGCTCTATGAAATAGTGGTCCGATATCGGCAGTTCCGACAAATGAGCAGCTTCTTGAAGAGAAAATAACATCCGCAAAATTTCAAAACGATATCTTAAAAACTGAAAGACTAGTTCGTATATATACAGACAGACGGACATTTAAATATATACTTTATAGAGCCTCCGACGCTTCCTTCTGGGTGTTACAATCTTCGAGACAAACTTAATATACCCTGTTCAGGGTATAAATATATGTAATTATATACATTAAGGAGGATCATGAAAATTATATTCCCATAATTTTTAGGAGTTAGTACGAATTTAGCAAAAAATTGTCCAAACCTCCTGAAACAATTTTTTATATCGGTTTATTATTTAACTATAAATATAATAAGCTGGTGGAGGTGACTTTTTCGACTTTCGAGGCGGGTAAAAACGTAAAATATTAGGGAGGAGATAGACCTTAGATTGAAACGAAGTTAACAAAACTTCGGTTTGTATAAAATTGGAATTAAGACTTCCACTTTCAGTATTATCAAACTGCATTTGTTTCTTCTAGTTTGCATCTAATTAGTGTGACCTTCTAAGTACCTCTGATATTAGCTTTTCACAAAGTGTTTAACAAGAAAGAAATATCACTTTCAAATCATCATAAGATTACAAAACACAGTTGAAACTTGCATTATTTCAAGAGACCAGGATATTCAATTTGAAAGTTCTGTTTTGACTACGATCTTCTCTATTAAGTATAAGAATATGAAAATAAACTAACATATACTACATATAATAACGCCAATTTATTTGTAATATTCAGTTTGTTTCTTGTATTGTGTCTACCCGGCTCGTGCAAGCGTCTGTATTAATTTACAAACAAAAGTCGCTTCAATTGAATGTCAGTCTTATGTTATGTCTTCGTATGTATTTACGAACATATGCTATGGTTATATGTGCATTCGAAGTTGTTACTTTAATAAATTAGTAAGAAGCCATATGATACTATTGCACATGCGAGTATACTAATTGTTGAGGAAGACTGTGTGATACTCAGGGAATGATATGTACATATATATGTAGGTACATACATACGTACGAATATATACATAAATATTTCCCAACTGGGCAAGACTCCGTCAAAAGAAAAACGATTTGCAAGTGGTCTTCCGATTTTTTTGAAACTTTGGGAAATAATAGTCTTATATAAGTAAATTTTAACCCCAAAAAGAATTTTGAAAAATTTTCAAAATGGCGGCCGCTACGCCATGTTGAAAATAAGTGCAGTGTTTTTTTCATAAATTAATATCTCCGAAAATTCTTAATCGATTTTAATGAAATTTACAGACGATATAATTAATAGTACGTAGTTTAACCCTTTCGGGACGGAGTTTTATTTGAAAACCGGAAATAGTCTCAACAAAAATTTCTGCTCATACTGAAAGATTGGGCTAAAAAATTATGTCCTGCATACTCAGAAATCCTAAAATCGTCCTTTTATCCTGGGACATATAATCCCAATAAACATTTACTGTGGGATATAAAATCCCAATAAGCGTTTTTGACGACTATTGTAAATTTGAGAAATAAATAAAATCTTATAAAAATAGCTATATTGTAATGAAATTTCATATTTATTTGAGTTATTATTAAGATAATTTTAATGTAATGTGATATAACTATTAATTTAATTTGTGGAAGGGTCCAAAACATTTGTAGCACAACGCGTTGTTACAGCCAGAGCAGATCATTTTAGTTCGCTTTTCGATTCCAAGTGAAGTGCAGCGGACGCAGCGGCAACGCTTCTCTTGCTCCACTGGCAAGTGATCTCCAACGTTAAGGCTATCAGTTTTTGAGCGTTTAGGATTTCTTCCTCCCTGTCGACGAGGCATCGTCTCACGCCTTTTATTTCCTTCGAAAATCATTGCTTCAGCAAGGGGCACAGGAAAGTCTTTTAGTGATAACTTTTGCTTCTTATGTTCAGTATAAACAATCCATGAATTTGTGACGCTAACCATTAGTAGCTTGAAAAACACCTTTTTCCACCACTTTTGAGATTTGCGATTGAAATCATAAACGGTTGTCTTTTGGTCGGCCAAGTCGACCCCACCCATAATTTTGATATAGTCACTGATACATTTAGGGCATTTAATTTTCTTCTTCGATCCGTCTTTTTGCTTCCTCTCGTAAGCGTATCCTGTCTTTGAGTCCCATCGCATCCAAATTTTGATTCCGCGGTTTATTGGTTTCATTGGCATATATTGCTTCATAGTTGATCTACCTTTGAATTTTACCATGCACTCGTCAATAGACTGAAATGAACTTTCACTTCGAGCAGCTGCAAATGCTTGTTTCAGACATTGCACAACATCGGAGATATAATAATCTCTGCAACTGTCGGCGGGCTTACTGCAGTCATTGAAATATAACTTCGATGACAATAATAAATAGCGATCTCGTGATAAACACCTTTTTATAACTGAATTTCCCATCGATGGATTTTTGCTCCAATAGTCCTTCAGAGATGGCAACTTATTATAATGCATAATCAATGAAACGCCCAGAAATACCAAAATTTCATTAGCATCGGTTAAATTTCGCTTTGATTGAGCCCGACGATTCATAGCTGTCAGACGCTGATTAGTACATTCAGCAATTCGAATGGTGGGATGTATTATCCCAGTAGTCCCGAAAGGGTTAATGTTATATTATGACCAAAAAAAAATTTCCTAATTTTGACCAAACAAATGTCAAAAAAAATTTTTGAGTTAATTTTTAGTTAATTTGGCCACTTTTTTTAACTTTCTAATAAAAATTATTCGATTCCTTATGATTTCACCTTTATTTAAAAAAAAAGAAAATTTTGGAGACTTGAATAGTTTTCGAGATATTGAGATTTTAGTGGGAGCGCGCACCACGATTTCTATGTACTGTGTTGCCGTACCGTTAAACGTGCACGAACCTGCATTAGCTACCCTGCACATTGAACGCGTATAACATAACGCTGTTTGGCTCGCACCTACATCGATGGAGATTTATAAAAAGTAGGTAAGTTTAAATAGATTTTAAGTTGAACGGCACCTAAAGCAATATTTGGGTTTCCACAATACCACGATATAAATGCTTTAATCCTTTTAAAAAACAGCGACATGCTTTAGTTGATAAAACAAATGTCCGCCCTGTTTCAAAAGAAATAGTTGAAACATTTTCAATTGATAGCAATAATTTTATTTGCAATACGTGCCGTTTACAAGTTACAAAGTTAGAACCATCAACCTTGATATAAGTGCAAGAGTTATTTCACACTGTTGAAAATATAAACAAAGAAGAGTTTTGTCAACCAGATGATTTGTATAATAATGAAATGGAAAATATTAATTTTGTTCACGAAAGTGAAAAAGATATTGAAGAATTAAATAAAATTTTGAAAATATTAAGTATTTCACCAATTGTTAGCAGCAGGAATCTTCGTACGCAGAAGGCCCAAAAAAAAAGGTAAGTGAAATTCGGGAGGTTTTTGAAAATAAATTGAAAAAAGTATTTCAATATGAAGACTCTGAAAGTGCTAAAAATGATTTAGAAGATTTAATTGATGAAATTAAAGCAGAGTTAAGAAAAAATCCTAGCAAATCTCGAAAAATAGAACTGTTAACAATAGTTCCAAAGAGTTGGAGTACTCTCAAAATAGCAACCGAATTAGAAGTGCCATATAAACAAGCTCAAAAAGCTGCAATTCTTCATGATTCTAATGGTATAGGCACAACACCAAATCCTCGAATTGGCAAAAAATTATCAGTGGAAATCGTTACAACAGTTCGAGATTTGACATTAGTCGTCAGTTGCCAAAGCATGTCGCTGCTTTTTAAAAGGATTAAAGCATTTATATCGTGACATTGTGGAAACCCGAATATTGCTTTAGGTGCCGTTCAACTTAAAATCTATTTAAACTTACCTATTTTTTATAAATCTCCATCGATGTAGGTGCGAGCCAAACAGCGTTATGTTATACGCGTTCAATGTGCAGGGTAGCTAATGCAGGTTCGTGCACGTTTAACGGTACGGCAACACAGTACATAGAAATCGTGGTGCGCGCTCCCACTAAAATCTCAATATCTCGAAAACTATTCAAGTCTCCAAAATTTTCTTTTTTTTTAAATAAAGGTGAAATCATAAGGAATCGAATAATTTTTATTAGAAAGTTAAAAAAAGTGGCCAAATTAACTAAAAATTAACTCAAAAATTTTTTTTTGACATTTGTTTGGTCAAAATTAGGAAATTTTTTTTTGGTCATAATATAACATTAAACTACGTACTATTAATTATATCGTCTGTAAATTTCATTAAAATCGATTAAGAAGTTTCGGAGATATTAATTTATGAAAAAAACACTGCACTTATTTTCAACATGGCGTAGCGGCCGCCATTTTGAAAATTTTTCAAAATTCTTTTTGGGGTTAAAATTTACTTATATAAGACTATTATTTCCCAAAGTTTCAAAAAAATCGGAGGACCACTTGCAAATCGTTTTTCTTTTGACGGAGTCTTGCCCAACTGCATATATATCTATCTGCATACATATATGTATAATATGCATTGTATATACTTACAAAAGGATAGATCCTTTAGAGTACTAAGGTTATATTATAAGTTCGAGTTAGGGAAATTTTCTTCGAGCCTCTTGAGTGTAGCTTATCAAAGATTATTCAAACATCCTTCTAAAGTAGCAAATACTTTGCAGAAGAATGCCAGAAACTCATACTAATCAACGGATATAACGGTTCCCAAGTCCAGCACACACGAGGACCCAGTTTTATATTACTGGCATTATTTTTCGAACTGCAGACTTATTTTAGTTGACAGGTTATATCAATATCGACCGATGAAGTCTTTGGAATGTAGTTCTGGAATAATTTCAGTAAATATATCCCTTTTCAGCAGTGATCAAAAACTCCATTCCAATTGGTCAATTGGACCACAAAATATAATGCTGGATTCCTGCAAAGAAAAGTACGTACTCCGAAGTATTTGTCTCAAGGGACTATTGGGGTTTTAGGAAAATAACTGAACGATGGACTGAACATACTCTACAATGATGTTAACATTGTTCAACGAATATATGTATGAATATACTACCTTCGCTGTCCTTGACAGTTACCGTTGGATGCCGAGACCCTAGTTTTGAAAGTGTAACTTTGAACTACCTTGCAGCCGAATTATTCTGAGTTGAAAATATCATCGGTGAAGGAGCTGACTCTACGAGGTAGTTCGATTTAACTGCATTTCGGAATGTGGATACTTGACCGTAATGATTATGTGAACCGAGCAAATTTGTTTAGCGATTCTAGAACTTATCTAGAGTATGGAAATGGTGTTCAGTATACCAATTTATGATCAAAAGTTTAATATTAAACAAAAGCTTCATAGCCATTTTAGAGGTGGATGAGAACTGATAGTACCTTCTCTATTACGTATATTATAAATAATATACACATCATAAGTAGAGGATTTTATCAACAACGGAGAAGAACGTTGACCAACTAATTTGGATACTATATGATGTACCCAATAACAACTCTCTTAATATCAAGTTAAGACTACAAATTATTAAATAATTGCAAATGCAACAACGGTTAATGACGCTGAACCCAACGATGAAAAACTTGATCTCTCAACTTAAGCTTCCATTTAACGCATTATCACCTTCATGCCATTAAACAAAACCAGCAATTTGTCCGCGTAGCCATTAGTAACAGGCTGCATTCTATGCGACTAGTTAGTCAAAAGAGAAATACAAAAATAAAACTCAGAAATAATTTTCCGTTGAGTGAACGATAAGAAATCGTAACGCCATTTAAATAATTACAGTCATCATTAAAGCAAACTGTAACAACCTGTCTGCATTTGCATTTAGTCGAGGCGACAAAGCATTTTACAAGCGAACACTTGTGGCACCGTAGTAAAGTTGTTTGACGCTGTGATGACAGGTTTCTTGCGTCGGCGCAGCGCTATTGAACTGAGAGTGGGCGTGCGGTGGCAGCTGCGGTCGAATGCACTCGCATAAATACGATTTTATTACCGTTACAAAAAGGCGTCAAGCAAATTCTTTAACAATTTTGTGTAATACGCGAGAATACGAAATTATGCTAAAAGTATTTCAAACTTTATTTATGTCTTTTTAAATTGAGGCTTTTAGAAATATTACTTTCTTGAATATTCGTAACATATATAATTTGTGTACGAAATATAAGAAAAGAGTGCATGATTTGGGAGAAACAAATTCTTCTACATACCAGAAATGTATCAAAAATTACTATAATGTATTCAGAGACATTTCAGATTTTATAGTATACATATATTGAGGACCTACCCAAAAATATGTACATATCCTTTCCTTATATCATAATTTTGATTTTTAGTCAGGTGTCCTGATAGTTTCATATATTGATCATCAATAAATCCAAGACAAAAACGTTAACTACCCTTCCAAAAATTATTATTTTATTATTTTTAAATTTTAAACAGATTTTTTCAACCAGCTTGACTCCAAAAATCAGTAGAGGTTCGAAATTTCTATCCATTCTTCCAAGACCTTACATACTACTTCTAGATCTATATCAGTTGTGATACGATATTTGATTTTACAGCCATATGCCTTATTAGAATCATCTCAAAGCCCTAACAAAAAGCCTTAGACGTTAATCCACTGTTTCAAACTGATCAGTTAAGATCGTATTTTGTCAGATCTGCATTTGAAAATAAAATCTCGATTATAATTTCTATGTAGAAAAATGGCTGTTATTTGAGGACCGTGAGGTGTTTCACAATCCCTAAAGATGAAGATTGACAGCTTAAAACAGTCACTGATTTGAATACATGCTTTATCAGAAAGATCTTGAACAACATGAAATTAAAACAAGTCACTCTATTAAAACTACCACTTTTTCAGGAGGTGTTACAACCATGAATTTATGGAGAATCAAATTTTGTGCATTAGATCAAGAAATCGATCACTCAGTTTAAGAAATACTAGAACTATGAACAAACAAGAATCGGATCTCCACAGTAGTGTGAAAAGAATTTACGTACCAATACATTAGATAGGAATCATTATGGTATTCATTGACCACGCAAGGCCAATAGATCAGGAAGTATAACGAAATAAACTTTAATATCTGAATATCCAATTAGAAGTCATTTACGAAAACATAACATGTGTCGCTACACCATTTTTATTGCTTTACACTCTTTTAATTTGCAAATTTTAAATATTAATTGTTGTTCAGGTTGTTTGATTGGCGGTGCGTCGCGCCGCAGGCGTATTTGGTTTGTGGGCGTTGCTGTCGAGCTGGGAACATTTGTACCAGGCATAAATACTATACATATACATACTCATACGAGTATATATACATAACTTATAATATTATTTCAATTAGAGCAACTTTGAATAGCAACCTACCTTGAATTGTGACAAATAGATTTATGGACGTGTAAAACTGTGAAATAATTCGAATTAGAGTTGTAATTGTCAGTGAATTAATTAAATGCTGCGTATTACGAGCATTAATGTCAGCTTAAATGAAGTTCATTGCAAAAATATAAATTGTTGTATTTTACAGTGTTGGTTTAAATAATAAGATCAATGTAGAGGAAATGTATTAATAATATATCGACAGTGTAGATTTCACCGTGGATTACAGAGTAAAGTCAAGGCTATCAGGTCCTCTTTATATAATATTAAGAAAACTCTAAGATCATAGTCTTGACAGGGTATATCAAACTTAAAACGGAATTTTAAGATCGGTAAAGATTCGATCGGTTTTGACTTCGATGATCGGTCTTGAATTCATTATTCATAAAGAAGTATTTTACCGGTTAGTTTGAAATCACAACAATTGTTTTTCGTTTATAATTTTCGAGAGGCGATCCATTTTTCAATGATTTTATACTGGCATTAACTGGCCCTTTGTTCTTCTGGCATATCTATGATTATTTTCTGATTTAGTGCCTACTATGGGAAAAGAGTTTATCGTGCCTTAAAAGAGAGAGAGAGCTTTCAAACACATAGTTCACCGATGGAAAGTGACTCTAAGATAGCGAACGTTTAAAGAGAGTTGGGTAGAACGAAAAGTTGTTTTTGGATATCCATGTTTTGGATTTGGAGAATTTAAATATGTTTGATTCCGAAAGATTGGATTACAATATTGAAAAGATAACCTTAGATTAAGTCTTATTATTTAACCGTATATATTATTATTTTACTAAATCCAATCTCCAAGCGCTTCTTTCTTTTCACTGTCATATTTCTGTTCCAATCCCAATATTGTTAGGGTGGTGCAATCTTCGTAGGATCTACACCTCCTAGATTAAAATATTAAAGGAAGGAAAATGTTTAGTTGCTATTTTGAATATAATATTTTGAAAAGAAAATTTATGTATGTACATTAGGGTGGCCCTTAGTTGTATGGAGGATAAAAAAAGTTTCCGGATTCTCGATCGCACCCCCTAGAAATATGCGAATAGCCCAAAAACTAGTATATACAAAGTTTTGGGTCAATCAAAAAAGGTTTAGAGGTTGCGCAAGGAGCTTGAAATCCTGAAAAAAATAAGAATTTTTGCCATTTTTATGTCTCAGACTTCCATATTTCAAAGTCACATTATCCCTTACTGGTTTTCCATACCGTAATAAGATAATAAGAATAACATTAGAACCGTTATAACGGTATATCACGAGCATGCGACGCTTGAGAATGCACCACATTAAATTTACTTTCATATTTGTATTTCTGTAACTCTATCATCAATCGACCGATTTTTAAGATTGTGGTAATTTTGGAAAGGTAATAAAATGCAGACTTATTACGGTATGGAAACCAGATAGTGTGGCTTTGAAATATGGAGACATAAAAATGGCAAAAATTCTTAATTTTTCAGGATTTCAAGCTCCTTGCGCAACCTCTAAACCTTTTTTGATTGACCCAAAACTTTGTATATACTAGTTTTTGGGCTATTCGCATATTTCTAGGGGGTGCGATCGAGAATCGGAATACTTTGGAAAATAAGGGTCACCCTAATGTACATACATATATATCATAACTTAAAATCAATGATATTTGTATTTTCGCACTATATAATTATTTTCTCTTCATAAAATATGCATGAAAGAAAAGTAAACAAAATTTTCGTGTATTTACTGCAAATTGAAGTGAAATTGATTTATTATTGATAAATGAAAAATAAGAGAAAAAACTCAAAACAAACTCTCTTTATTTTGCGAAATTCCATGCATTCAAAGTAATTCCCGTTCAATCAGTTGCAATTCAACATGAATATCAAAACATAATTGAAGGAGCAAGTCGTCACGCCTCCACCCATAATTCCCCGCCATCCAAACAACCATCGCACTGCAACAATTTCATTGCGAAGCCATGTGCAAATTGATTTTATCTTCTTCAATTTTATCAACTCGCTAGCAATTATTACTTTTTAATTATTTTTATTAAACTCTCCGTTTCTCTTGTTTCTTGTTACGTCTTCAATTTCTTCAATTGCTGCGTCCAAATTCAACGAAATCGAAAGAAATCACGCAATGGCATAATCAACTTGGCTACTTTATGACGCAGTCAAGCTACTTACTCCACTCCTGGTTGACATTTATGGTTGTCATTCTCGCTGTGTTGCTTTTGTTATTGTTAAGGCGTTTGGAGATCTCTCCACTGACAACTACACCAAATTGATGCGGAGAAAAGTGAATAAACTGCGCGCTTTGGAGAAGTTTGATGAGCCGGGTTTGGGTTCGTTGCCTGTATCACTAGCTGTCTTAGACTACAAGTAACTAGTAGCTAGTATTTATATGTATATTTGTCTGAGTGTCTAAGTGACTGACTACTAACTGACGATAATGACAGCGACCGCCAGCACGTTGACTCTGCAGCTCAGTTAGCCCACATGCTGTGCACGCATGCGTACTCCGGCGGGAAAACAGGATCGGCAGACATTGGAGTTGTTGTTGTTGTCCATCATACAAGTGAAGTACAATCGTCCAAATGCCAAGGCGTATTTTTGAGTTAATTAGTGGTAATAGAAAAATGCTTTCGGTGTGAACTATGTACTAGGTAGGTGCTTGATAATTACTTCAATGTGTAAGAAAGTGTAAAAGTATTTGAGGAAGTTAGACAAATGTGAAGGCGAATAACGCAAACAAAAATCAAACAAAATTTACTGAAATACTGTTACAATGCTTCACACTTTTGTTCTCGTTCTGAGAGCATTGACAGCGTCTGAGTGTAAAAGAGAGGTTTAATAGAAAGCGTTGGAGTTAGGAATGATAAATAAGGAGGTTGTGTTAATTAAATCCCTATACTACCGATACTGGAATGCATTTGACAGAAAAATACATGAACTTGTGACGTCACAACGAAAAATGGGTGTGACAGTTCGTTCTATTTAAGACGTTAAATTTCGCAGTCTGGCAAGTCTTGGCTATATTTATGAAATTGGGTTAGTGTCTTTTATTGTCTGTTCATAATTTCTTTTGTACTGTCTAAATTTAATAAATCTTAATAAGATGATGAAGGTATCGGTCATCCTAGAATATACCATTGAAGCAATCGATTACAGTTGGATCTTCTTAGTCATATACCAATTAAAATCGGGTAAAAAGATAATTCTAGCCACATATCTAGAGGTGATTTAAAGTTTGTCTTAGTTAGAATCTAAAATCGAAACACCATTTTGTAATTCAAAAATTAGCAAAGGTTTAATACATATGTACTAGGTTAATGCCGATTACTGTCTTGATTGGAATTTCGAATTGAGCTAAACAATTAATCACTAACTTCGAAAAGGCAGTACTGAATTCCCTGGTATAAAGTCAGACTGGGTTTTAGGTCGGGTAATTAGCCAGGAGATTCACTGCGATCATGTTATTTAGTTTTCTCATTGTTCTGAGAGGTTGACTATAAAGAGCCAAAAAAAGTTTGATCTTCCTTTGTGCTCACGCCTTTCAGTGGCATCACTTTGATAAGTTCAAAGTCCAAATATTTCGCCGTTCTGCTGAAACATTGCTCTAACAATCATTTAATGCATCAGTGATTAAAGATACTCATGGAAACAAAAATTTATTACCTTTTGTACAGACCCTTTACATTCATTTCTTACCTATCTATTATAGTTTTAGTTATTCAGTCATATATAATATATACATATATGGAACCGACGGCGCTTTAACGCCTAAATGAGTACAACTTGTTGCTATTTCGCTTATTTGTATTATTTTTTGCCTCGAATTTCTTATTACAGGGTAATTATTTTGCTATTTCAAGAAATTCTAGATATTCAGTTTGAATTGAGAGACGTTAAATACTAAATGACTGTCACAAGTACTCACACATATTCGTATATATACATATATACTAGTATAATTATATATATGTACGCATCATTCGGCGGCATCGGTGCTTAGTTAACGCCATGTGCGTATTTATTTACGTTCATATATGGCAGACGTAATGTCATGTAACTGTCATTCCAGTAAGAGAAGATGATAAATGGTCAATGCGTATATGCGTTGTGTAAGGTAGTGCTGAAAAGTATTCGATATTTCAGTTATTTAAGAGGCACCGATTTAAGAAAAGCAATATTTATTTTGTTTATTCACATTTGGAATAAGTAATAGTGATCCATATGATGAATAGTTTTTAAATGCCGTTATTAAAAGTTTATGTTTTAAATAAAAACATATTTTTTGTGTAAAATTCGATTTTATTATTCAAAATAGTTCAGAGTCTTGGCTATTACTTTTTGTCAATAAATTTCTTTACAGTAATCATTTCTCATCTTGGTGTCTGAGAACAGGACAAAGCTACTGGATCCAGCGTTCGAGAATAAGGGAAACAGTTTGAAGCTCCATTCGGTCATCGTTTTCATATGTTTGATAATTGAATAGTCGCAACTGTTCTCAAATTAATGCCGTCGTTGATCGAATCGCATCTAATATCTAGATTTGATGATCTTTGAATAATTGAATTTTTGCTTTATCCGAGAACAGACTTCGGATTGAATGATACCAAAACTACTGCGAAAATTTCTTATGAAGAACAACAAATTTGTATTTCTAATACAAAAGATGTCTCTGTATTGGACTTTTTTTCAACTGAATATTCTAGACACGATAATAATAAAGACTGAAAATAACTGACCTACCCACAGCATTGAGGCTCTGGTTTTGCCGCATACTGTACATACATATTGTCTTGTAACCTTTCTTGTCTTGTTATTAACGTTTTTATGAATTGTTCCACAAGTATTCTAATATTATTTATAACACTATGTATTTCAGTAGAATTGTAAATTATTAGCTGTCTCATAAATTATTTTTCTACATTAATTTACACGTACCTAATTTTGTCAAACATCTTATCTAACATTCGCTGAATATCATGAACTTTATATATATATATATTAGACATTTTATTAATATTACAAATTCCTTTATTGAGTATAGTATAGATATAATAAATAAATTGAAGTAATGACAAAATGATTTAAAATTTAAAAAAAATTATATCATATTGCAGAGTGTTCCATATGATAAGGCCCCGGCGAGATTCGAACTCACGATCTCCTGTTTACTAGACAGGCGCTTTAACCAACTAAGCCACGGCGCCACGTTGTTCATTCGCTGCTAAACTAGTTTGTTATAGCTGGCATTGTATACGCTATTCACAGCTAAGTTTAACATTGCGCTGTTAACGACATGTCAAAAACGGTGAGAGTAACAGAGAAATGTGTAAACAGAAATTGCAAATGTGTACAGTTACAGCCTGAAAGTATGCAGTGAATTTGAGAACAGTTGTCGTAATTAAATATATTTGTGTGCTAGCAAAATTTCAAATATTCGTAAGTTGTTCGTTTGATTCATATATATTATTATTTGGTAATTAAAAAAATATTAAATTTCTTGTGAAAACCCTAGAAAGTTACTATTTTTAAAAACCACCGAACCAGAATGTTTTTGTACTCTTTACTATACTAGTCTTGATATTCAATTAAAAGGAGCATTTTGTACATAATTTCTTTCAATACTATTTGTAAAACCCATATTTCGTTTTTATAAAGATATTTAAATTTTTGGAAATAAATATTAATTTATTAATACGTAGATTTTTTTCTCAGGCTTTATCTAAATTTTCAAAATTTGTCTAACTTTGGTATGTTATTTTATTATAAATCATAATTTTTAAGGGAGGAAGGAAACAGAAAACTGTGAAGAAGCCTCTTTTAAAGCAGTCACTTTTTAAGAAGTTTTTCACATTTTCACTCCTACGGAGTGTATTCAAAAAAAACGGGAATCTTCTTTTTCTGAAAAAATATTTACTCATTCGTCTACATTAATGTTGTCGTCTGTAAAATAGCTCCCCAAACGATATCATGCCAGCGCATCTTTCAATCCACGAAACACTTCTCAAATGTCCGATCCGATTTCCGATCTATACTTGAAAGGTTCTCTTTATTTTTGATAATAGGATACAGTACTTGTATTATACGGGTTGGTCCAATGCTGAAAGCTTTGTAGAAAATAGTAATTATAAAGATGATACGAAGTTGCTGGACCAATTTTTGTGCTTCAATTGATCCACTTCGTAATGACTAATTTTGTTATTATGAGATTCTTCAGTCTAAAATGGTTAAAAAAATCTTCGCTTATACATCAACATATAGAATATATTTACATATAAGTTGATTCCGTATTCAGTCAAGCTCATCTGTTTGGTAATATTCTTTATAGTTGAAGTTAGCTTTTGTCGACCAAGAAAAATATTTAATTCAATAGGCATGGAGAAAGCTTATGGGGCCATTTCGAGAGATTATACAAACTTGATTTTCAATAAATCGATTGTGACAATCGTTGTGTGGCGTCTGACGCCGTCCTGTTGGAATCACATATTTGGATATAACATCCAATTCGGGCTAAAAATATTCGGTTATCATCGAGCCGGCTACGTCTGGATTGCTGCCTGACCGATAACGCATATTTTGCTTATTGGCGAAGCCATTCAGCCAAAAATGAGTCTACCATAATTTGGACCTAGAGTTCTAGAGCCCAAGATGAAATGGAAAACCTTACTGAAGAGAAATATCAAAAGAGCGAGGAAAAATGAGGTCGTTTGCTGTCCCTATCGGTCTACTTTTGTACCGTCCCTATTGAAAAACCACATATAAAACTTTAAATATATTTGGATCAAACTTTATATTGTCTCAAAAATACACATTAACTACCTCAACATCCCTGAAGTTGTGAGTAAAAATATTAAATGTGAAATTTAAAAAATTTTTTTTTTGATCTCCAAAGTCTGTCTAATATTTCATCAATTTCGGCTTGAAAGTTTTCGGATTTTCGAACCCGAAATGATACCATTCACTAAGGAATCTCTACCTTTTTTGACAGCCGGTTTCACAAAACAAAATTAGGTGTAGTGCTGTTATTCTTACTAACATCCCTGCCTTTTAATTTTTTGGATGTCAAATGTCAAAAATGGTGAAACGCAGGAAACTTAAGTGCAAAGTTAAATAACAATTAAAATTAAATCGAACTTAATTTTCAATTAAATTTCGTGAAACCGTCTGTAACTGTAAAATGTTGGTTTCTTTATTTTTATATGTGTACTAGCAGACCCAGCCACATGTTTTGTGGCTAAATTATTAACTAATTGATTATCTTCTTCACAGAATTCATGTTACGCAGTATGATGACAACTCACACTACTTTTAATTGCAAGTGAGTAGGGATAGTCCAGCAATTTAAAATAGTCTGTGGGATAATTGAATACGTCATCCTGGTTTGTAGCTGTGTCAACTCTCCTTTAACGAAATTCTAAATTGTCGCATTAAGATCAAAGTGATCCTTGTTTTTTTACCACCAATATATGTATGTCATTCAATCAGCCATTTATGTTTATTATATTATGGTTTCATGTCAGGAAAAACACGATGAATAAGCTCCTCTTTCGAGGCCATGAAGTGACAGAAACCCGTTAAAAATGGTATTAATCCATCGAGGTGTCAACTGCGTCGCTACCATTTTCAACTATTTCTACACTCGCAGTATGATATTGTTGGAAAAATACTCGTATGTTATTTGTTAATTGGCGATTCTTTATGTGTCGCCACAAATTAAATGATTTTAGGCATGTGATTAGTTTGTCAGCAACACTTGATACAGGAATAGTCTGGCGAAAATCACCTGCCAACAGAATCATGGCTTCACCAAAAATATTTTCGTTGTCGCGTAAATCTTTTAAAGTCCTGTGCAGCGCCTCCAGCGACTTAAATATCTGGAAAATCTTCTTTATAGCTCTTTTTTTTGGCGATTCCCTACTTGTTACAAATTGTTTTGGGCTATCGACACAGCCTTATAACTACAATTGAAAAATGATAAAAATATTTTAACAAAGCAACAATGACAACTTTCAAAATATTATTATTTTTTGTTTTGATTTTTTTTTTATAATTTTGTTGTCAATTCAAATAATATCATATTCTTGTTATCTTCCTTACAATTTTTCGATATGTACTTACTTTCTAATCCTTCCCTGACCTTCCATAAATATTTCAAAACTAAAATTAGCCAGATCGGTTTGGCCATTATTGACTTTTTTCGAGACTAACGACACAAATTGTTTGTATGGGTGATTAGAAAATTGTGGATTTAAGACTTTTTCAAGCAATTTTTCTAATTTTTCTCTCCGTAAGAACCATCCGGGTACCTCTAAAAACAATCTAAACAAAGAATTTGCGAAATCGGTTCAGCGGTTCTCGAGTTATGCGCTTAGCAACACATTTTGCGATTCATTTTTATATTATAGATGTGATTGGCGTTGCAACCGTTTAGCCGGTTATAGCCGAATCGACGATAGTGCGCCACCTCTCTCTCTCCTTCGCAGTTCGGCGCCAGTTGGAGATCCCAAGTGTAACCAGGTCGCTCTCCACCTGGTCCCTCCAACGGAGTGGAGGCCTTTCCCATCCTCGGCTTCCTCCGGCGGGTACTGCATCGAACACTTTCAGGGCTGGAGTGTTTTCGTCCATTCGGACAACATGACCTAGCCAGCGTAGCCGCTGTCTTTTTATTCGCTGAACTATGTCAATGTTGTCGTATAACTCGTACAGCTCATCGTTCCATCGTCTGCGGTATTCGCCGTTGCCAATGTTCTGAGGACCATAAATCTTGCGCAAAATTTTCCTCTCGAAAACTCCTAGTGTCGTCTCATCTGATGTTGACATCGTCCAAGCTTCTGCACCGTAAAGCAGGACGGGAATGATAAGCGACTTGTAGAGCTTGATTTTTGTTCGTCGAGAGAACACTTTACTGTTCAATTGCCTACTCAGACCAAAGTAGCACCTGTTGGTAAGAGTTATTCTGCGTTGGATTTCAATGCTGACATTGTTCGTTTTGTTGATGCTGGTTCCCAGGTATACGAAATTATCTACGACCTCGAAGTTATGACTGTCAACAGTGACGTGGGAGCCAAGACGCGAATGCGCCGACTGTTTGCTTGATGACAGGAGATATTTCGTCTTGTCCTCATTCACCTCCAGACTCTGGATCTGGACGTCTGGATTGCTGCCTGACCGATAACGCATATTTTGGTTATTGGCGAAGCCATTCAGCCAGAAATGAGTCTACCATAAATTGGACCTAGAGCTCTTAAAGTTGAGAATTTCGACTTGTTGGATCGTATATTTTTCCAAGATGAAATGGAAAACCTTACTGAAGAGAAATATCAAAAGAGCGGGGGAAAATGAGGTCGTTTGCTGTCCATATCGGTCTTCTTTTGTAGCGTCCCTATTGAAAAACCACCTATAAAACTTTAATTAAATTTGGATCAAACTTTTTATTGTCTCAAAGATACACATTAACTGAAATAATCCCTGAAGTTGTGAGTAAAAATATTAATTGTGAAAATTAAAATAAATACTTTTTTGATCTCCAAAGTCTGTCTAATATTTCTTCAATTTCGGTTTGATAGTTTTCGGATTTTCGAACCCGAAATGGTACCATTCACTAAGGAATCTCTACCTTTTTTAACAGCCGGTTTCACAAAACAAAATTAGGTGAAAAGTAATTAATTTTAGTTCAGCTGATTTCCAATTTGTTTCCCATTTTGACAAAGAAAAATAATTTATTTGTTTACATAAATCAGCTGTTATTCTTAATAACATCCCTGCCTTTTAATTTTTTGGATGTCAAATGTCAAAAATGGTGAAACGCAGGAAACAAAGTTAAATAAAAATTAAAATTAAATAGAACTCAATTTTCAATGAAATTTCGTGAAACCGGCTGTAACTGTAAAAGGTTGGTTTTTTATACTCTCGCAACAAAGTTTCTACGAGAGTATAATAGTTTTGTTCACATAACGGTTGTTTGTAACACCTAAAACTAGACGAGTTAGATATAGAGTCATATATGTATACCAAAGTGATCAGGGTGACGAGTAGATTTGAAATCCGGATGTCTGTCCGTCCGTCCGTCTGTTCTTCTGGAAAACATGTTCCTTGGGGCAGTGAGAGGGTTGCTTTCGAAAATGGGCGAAATCGGACAATTGCCACGCCCACAAAATGGCGAAAACCAAAAACACATAAAGTGTCATAACTAAGCCATAAATAAAGTTATAAAATTTGGAATAAGGGATCGCACTAGGAAGGGACATATTTGGATGTAATTTTTTTGGGGAAGTGGGCGTGGCCCCGCCCACAAATCGGTTATTTATATATAACTCGCAAACCAAAAAATCTATATAAACCAAACTTTATGCAGTCAGTTCTCTTACGTACCCCACCACACACCATGAAAATAGTTAAAATTGGATAATAACCACGCCCACCTCCCATATAAATGTTAGGTTGAATATTAGTAAAAGTGGGTTAATTTACTAACGAAAAACGACAGAAACACTAAATTTCACAGAAATAATACTAGAACGAAGGTGCATTCAGATTTTTTTACAAAATGAAAAATGGGCGTGGCATCTTATGGGTCAAAAACCATATCTCAGGAACTACTCGACAGATTTTAATGAAATTTGGTATATAATATTTTCTTTAAACCCTGATAACACGAATAAAAAATGGGCGAAATCGGTTTACAACCACGACTACTTTCCTTATAACTCACATTTGAACTCCATCTGATTCCTTCACTTTATCATGTATACATAAGGAACCAATAAAGATAGTGGAATAAAACTTTACACAAATAGTACATATCATCTCTGACTTCACTTGTTAAAAAATTGTAGAAAACGGACTATAACTTTTCAAGGCCCCTGTTATCGAACATGTTGAACTCCGCGCCTAAGGGTAAATTTTAACCGAAAAAATGATAAATCTCTCTGATAATTTAATGTAATTCAGAGGAAATTGTATTCTTCTAATAGTGTGTCTCTGTTCCAAAAATTATTAAAATCGGATAGTAACATCTCCTAGCTCCCACATACCTAATTATAGGACAAAAATTCGTTGGTCTTTAATGTGCATATATGTATTGGTTAATATGTGAGATATCTTTACGAAATTAAGTGAGTGTATAGTTTTGGATATAGTGTATATACCTAGCTGGTGAAAATGAATGAAATCGGTTCAGGAATTACCTCAGCCCTCATACACTATATAGGACGATTTTCGTTATTCTATTAAGCTTTATGCCGAATTTATAGGTAAATTTGTTTGTTATTTTAATAAAATTTCTTCAATAAATTGCGAGAGTATAAAATGTTCGGTTGCACCCGAACTTAGCCTTTCCTTACTTGTTATATATGTATATATATATATCGGGTCTTACATTATGGAAATAAGATAAGTGTTCACCAGTCCTATATAGATAGCAGGGGAGAATAGTTTCTGACTCTCTCTTTGACTTTGCCTTTAACATTTAGGTATCTGTGTATTCTTAGAGAATTAAATTGAACATTTCAATATTTCTTTTTGGGAGTATTTGGGTGATATATGTTAAGCCATTATTAGAAATCCGTATTTATATATGTATGTATTTCAATTACTGAATGAAGAATACCATTGACATAGTAAATATAATTAGAAACTAATGTAATAAATTATCTAGACGTTAATGTCAATAAAAAAAACTCGACTAATATAGAGATTAGAACCAATTAAAAAGTGATTTGATCCCACATATAGTATTTGCATCAACAAACATTCAATGGAAATCTCCACTAGTTAGTTGAATAATAAGGAATTCAGTAGCGCTAGTTGAATTGAGCCGCAATTTCAGTTTTGTTTAAGCACTTTGGATTATCTAAGCAGAATTAAGTCAACGCTAGTTACAGCCAAATGTTTGAATTGTGCAGACGCTTAACATTCGTTTTAATCTATTTTGCCAGCGTGCAAGTGCAAATGGTTCGAAATGTTAGTTCACAATTATTTTCCTTATACATTAATTGAAAGTTGGGGAAATTTAATTTTTTTCTATTAAATCATTCAAGGAAAAAATCGTGAAGTTACTCGATATCAATTGTGAGTCTGTGCAACCCACAGCGGTGAATTTTACCGTTTGCACTTTGAAGCAAATGCCACGCGACATGGCTGAAGTTACCGTGCAGGCAGTACTTTATATAAAGCCGGTGAATAATGCGACCGTAAGTCTTACAAAACAAGAAATGCAGTGTCTTCAATTTCATGTTCGTCTTAAAAGCTTCTAGCGCTACTGGTGAAACGCGGCTACGAGGATCGCGCACCCATTGTGGATTACAAAATCGATGCCTGTGCCTTCTTTCGTAATAAACGTCGGAATTTTCTAGCGAATTTCGCCTATAAAGCTATGGGTTTGGATAAGTATAGCAATATGAATCATACCTGCCCGTATGATGTGAGTCTCGGATTATATATATTTAATATCCACAAGTTATAACAGCTAATCTCGATTTTGGTGAAATTTGACAGTTTAAAATTATTTAATTTATTATTGGTCTTATATTTTGAGTCAATTAATTTTATTAGAACAGTAAACAAACAAATCTTTCACTCACTTGCTTTCTTTGAGTGGACTCTTGGACTCCTGCCTACAGTCCCCTATATATCGACATTAGCGGTTATTACTTGTGAATACCTATTATATATACGTTTATTTTGCTAAATTATATTTGTTTTTGCTTCTAGCACGATATGCTACTCGATCGCTATGCCTTCAATGGCCCAGCTCTTGGTAAAGTAATTCCATTTGGCAATGGCGAATTCACTTTCACCACAAAATGGTATGTTTATAATGTACTGAGGGCTGTTATTAAAATACGATTTAATGTTTTTGATAGATAAGTGAGTAAACTGGTGCAATTAACTTGTTGTAATATAAAACTAATAATAAAACAAAATTCTGAAGATAATTATCAAATTGAATTGAGTTGTTGACTTGTACTGTCGTGTCTAAATTACAAATATTATACACAAATGGGTCATATGAGGTCAGATTATGAGAACCCAAAAATAAATACACATAATTACGAAAGCTCTATAATACTCATCCACCTAGGCCCTTCATCAAGCCAAAAATTTTCAGTTTTACAGCTGAAGTTGAAGTAAAAAATGCCACCAAAGATCCTATAGAACGATGGTTTCGGCTTTTAGCTGAAATTTTTGGTTAGAAACACCGCAATTATATTGATTAAATAAATATAAAAGTCAAATTTTTATAATTTGTAGTGCGCTATATACCGATCAATCGATCCACTAGGGATATTAATTTTTATTAATTATTTATTTTTCATACAGTTGAAAGTGTACATCAACTATAATATCTACATCGCTATAGGTAGCCCAGTAGGTGGTTAAGGTGAAATGGCCGAATGGTAAAGGCAAGAATTTACCCATGGCCCAGCCGTCGAAAGGATATTTATGCAATAATAAGTCATGCTGCAAAACAGAATGAAACATTTTTCAATGTGAAACAATACATTCAGCGTTGATTTCATACATACATCATAGGGACATGTGTGATTCATGTTGCTCCATTGCTCCAAGCCCATAAATTGGTATATCAAATTGGCCATGAAATTCCGATGTTTATTACGCTGAAACGCACAGCAGTCAATGGAAAAATCAAACAAAGGTTTGCCGGCTATGACGCCACGTTTGCGCATTATACCACGCACCTTCCGATTTTTTACGACGAGTGTCAAAGTGAGAGGATTTAGTAGCTATATCTTATTTAAATGCATTCGTACATACCGTTGCATTATAGATGGGTTTACGTAGTAGCATAATTTCGACAGTTACTTCGTTGATTCCGCGACGCAAAGCCTTGAATTTACACTGCGATACATTGATATATTTGTGGACAGATTTGCAGCGCAAATTCGTAAGTTTCATCAGCTTTTCCTGCAACGATAATCGTAAGTATTTTCATTTTCACAAAAATTAATTTAACAAACATTAGCAGTCAGTTTCGCTTGCATAATGAGCAAAGCAAATAAAATTAATAAAACATTTAGTGTTATATTTTTACGACCGTAATTTGGAAAATAACACTTTTTGTCTGCGCACATTTTAGCTAGAATTCGACTAAATTTTCGAAACTGTTTAGACAAGCTTCAATAATGCGCTCATACCATATATATATAGACAATGTCGGTAACTATTTTTGAATCAATTATTTTGCACGAAATTTAAGCAATTACCTCTTATATTAATGATAATTATGACTATTACTCCAATTATATATGTACTACACATTGCAACACAAAAAATTAACTCGAATATTTTTGGGTACAACAAAGTCCTGTTATGTTATGCGGTCATAAAGCCGATGGCATTCAACTGTGGGGTACGACCTGTGCTTAATGAAAATATCCATAAAAATCTTGACATTCCTATTTTAAAGAAGAAGAGGGCAGCAAAATTTATTTCTAAACTTTGTGAACATCCAAACCCATTGGCTAATGCCTTGGTACTTTCTGCAATCAAACTAGGGATGCAAACGATGTATCGATGTTTTCGTCAAAAAGCATCGATGTTAGCCATCGATGTCTCCAATCTAAAAACATCGATGCATCGATGTCACTTTCAACGATGTTTTATGTCGACGTTTTATATAAAAATTTGACTTCACACCTTCACACTTTTTCGGGTATTAACTCGAAACCCTCTATTTGGATACGCTTTACCACATTGGAATTCGATTTTTGTAAAATACGGAGAATTCGTTAAGGGAATGTGCGCTTGGACAATACTGCGGTTACTTTTATGATTTATTTATACAATTTAATTCTGGCGTAGGCTACTGCGTTAGATCAGAGATTCAAATTCCTGCATTTTAAAAATGCTATGGCTAAAAGAAATACTTTTTTCTGTTTCATAAAATATTCAAAGAATCGCGCTGATACAACAGAACCTTCGGATGAGTGTGAAAGTGAAAGATAATACTCGTTTGACATTTGGAACCAGAATAAACATTTGGTCCACCAAAATGTGAAATGTAAGCTGTCAAATTTATCTACAATTACAGGGAAGGAAGGTTGTAGAGAAAGTGTATCTCGGCTGTTACCCCTGCCAATCAAAAGCCTATAGAGTTTGGGTTGACATGAATACTGTGTTTCCGGAGTTGTATAAATAGGCTTATTAATATTTACACATTGTGGCCACTTCAGTGCCGAGTAAACGACTGTTTTCTAAACCCAGGGCAACTATCACGCAGAAGTAAAATCGAAAAGAAATGACAGTGAAAAAACTTTCCATGTCGTTGTTTTGAAATTCTGTTATTTATTGAGAAAAAAACTTTAACAGACATATAATGCTTGCTAAGTGAAGTAAAATGTATCAACTTAAGACATACTACTCATTTATTTATGCTTATGCTTCAGTATCCCTTAGCTTTCCACACTAAATTTAGAATAAGTTAAAAAAGTTCAAAAATACATCGATGTTTTAATGGCCGATGTTTTTGATTTCGACGGGTTTTGAAGAAACATCGATATATCCAACCATCGATGTTTCATTTCACGATGTTTGCATACCTAAATCAAACACGTGTAAAAAAAATATATCTACCAGCCTACTACAGCCACATTCTTGAGTTCTTTAGTTTTAAATAGATTAAAGATTTAAATTTTAGACTTCAAACAATCGGATCCAGTAAATAAAGAAATATTTAAGAACTGAGTAAGGAAGGGCTAAGTTCGGGTGTAACCGAACATTTTATACTCTCGCAAATTATTTATTTAACTTTATTTATATTATATAGTTCACAATTTGACCCACATATTCGTCATATATATTGTATAAAGTCCATTGAAAGTTGGAAACCACAATATTAGGTTGGAAGCACCGAGGTCCTCATGTTCGATATATGGGGCCTTGAAAACGTATGGTCCGATTTTGGCGATTTTTAGAATGAGGCTGCCACACTATAAACGTAGTATTTATGCAAAGTTCTGCACCGATATCTTCACTAGTGCTTACTTTATACATATATTGTAAAGTAAACGATTCAGATTCTTCAAAGTTCTATTACATAGGAAGTAGGCGTGGTTGTGAAACGATTTGGCCTATTTTCACAACATATCATTGGGATGTAAGGAAACTATTACAAACCAAGTTTCATTGAAATCGGTCGAGTAGTTCCTGAGATATGGTGTTTGACCCATAAGTAGGCGATGCCGCGCCCATTTTCAATTTTGTAAAAAAAATCTGAGTGCAGCTTCTATCTGCCATTTCTTATGTGAAATCTAATGTTTCTGGGGTTTTTCGTTAGTGAGTTAACCCCCTTTTAGTAATTTTCAACCTAACTTTTGTATGGGAGGCGGGCGTGGTTATTATCCGATTTCAACTATTTCATGGTGTGTGGTGGGGTACGTAAGTGAACAGACTGCAGAATGTTTGGTTTCTATAGCTTCATTGGTTTGCGAGATATATACAAATAACCGATTTAGGGGCGGGGCCACGCCCACTTCCCCAAAAAAATTACATCCAAATATGCCCCTTCATAGTGCGATCCTTTGTACCAAACTTTATTTCCATAGCTTTATTTATGGCTTAGTTATGGCACTTTATGTGTTTTCGGTTTTCGCCATTTTGTGGACGTGGCAGTGGTCTGATTTTGGCCATCTTCGAAAGCCTCTCTATGGTGCCAAGAAATAAGTGTGTCAAGTTTCATCAACATATCTTAATTTTTACTCAAGTTACAGCTTGCACAGACGGACGGACGGAGGGACAGACAGACTTTCGGATTTTGACTCGCCTCGTCGCCCTGATCACTTTGGTATATATAACCCTATATCTAACTCGTTTTGGGTGTTACAAACAACCGTTATATGAACAAAACTATAATACTCTCTTAGCAACTTTGTTGCGAGAGTTTAAAAAAAGTACAATCTCTAAGACGCAATATGAGAAAAGATGTCAGATCCGATTTTGAGTGGTATTGTACCATAACAATGTTTGAACATATCATTCTCAGTTCTTGATGGGAATACTAACTATACTATATAAGATTTGCTTCCTAGTTAGGACTTCGTTTTTACTGCAAACGTGGATCTTAAATCTGATCAACTACAGACCGTAATCTCCAATGCGATCATCTTCTTGAAAACTCTTAATCAGAAAACTAAGATTCTGATTTGATATTAAGGATCGAATATAAGAGAACCATGAAGTACGACAATGAACTGTAATTATACGAGTATTATGTATAATACTGTACCTGTGGAAGAATTATAAAAACCATTCTTTTTCCAATAGTTGGCTTTAGTAATCTGTATCTCGCGTTGTATAAGTAAGATTGGGTTACGTTATATGGTATTACAAAGATCAGATTTCGTACTAAAATACTGCTCAGTCAGAGTTTACAGTTTTTCTTTGATAAGAGCGAAAACGTAATCCAAGCGGCTAAAAAATATAGTATATAGTTTTGATGTCAAAGATGTTCCACGCGTTGAAAGTCCAATTTGTTGTAACCACCGTTTCGACCGCTTAGACTAAGGCTTGATACAAAAAGAAGCTCAATAGAAATGGCAATAATGGCTAAGTCGATCAGGGAAGTTTTGCTATATGTTTGGTGCGATTGGCAGACAATCAGCTACTATAAGCGACTTACGAGAGTTTTTGGGAACTTGTATGGAAAGTTCTTATACTTACACCTTATAGTCCGGACCTGGCACCAAGTGATTACTACTTGTTTCTGTATATAGTTGTGGAAAATTCGCCATGAAAGATTCTTGTGACAATCGAGTGTCCTATTGTTTCTTTTTTTTTTTGTAATTATAGATGTAGGTTTCTCTAAGTGTGCCATTGTTAAATTATTTTGAAAATTTCAACGAATTATCGAACAAAACGATGCATATTTGGATCGGATATCGCATCGTTTCAACTATGCTAAATAAAACCTTCGATTTAATGCAAAAATATAGATTTTTACTAGACCATTTATAATAATAGTCAGGAATTTATTGTTAGGATAGTTTGCTTTAAAGAGCGCAACATTAATATTGGTGATTTTGTTAAAATAAACTAGTTTAATTTTTTTAATAGCTTAAGTGATCATTCCATCGAAGCTGATCCCCGCTTTACATATTTAATAGATATTAAGGACAGAGCCCTTGATCTACGGTTCACTTCTCGAGTCTCTTCTTCGAATCATTTCAAATAAATTGTAATAAAAGTAGAATGAGTAAAAATCGAAAAATCAAAACTTCATTTTTATATGTGTACATATTCAATTCGGTTATATTTTGTAAAATAAATCACTTGTCATAGAGCTGAAAATGTAGGGTAACGGTGGTGCGTAAAGCATTAAACGTGTACCACCATGTAGTAAAGGTGTAATGACCACCTGGAAATGGTATAATTTTGGCCATTTTCCTACCATCGAAACGATAGCCATCCACCAATATGTCATGCTGTCAAAAGCGAGTGATGAAGATAAATTAAATATTTAGATATGTAATACATATATGTACTTACATCAAAAGGACATGTGTGATTCAGATTGCTCCACTTCTCTAAACCCATTAATTGATACATAATTTCGGCCCAAAGGTTTCGACGTTTATTACGTAGAAATGCGCAAAAATCGACGGTGAATTCAACGAGTGGACGGCCTGTTTCTACGCCACGTTTACGTAGTGCGCCTTTTAGCTAATGAATTTTAATATACAATATTTTACAGTTTGCAAATTAATAGTATATAGCTGCATAAAAGCATTACCGTTACATTATCTGCCGCGCCTTGCAACAAACTAATTTCTACAGTCACTGCCGTGACTTCCGGACGAAAAGCCTTCATTTTACACTGCTTCATGGTGATGTATTTGGCGTCAATTGTTTTACAGGCGATATTCGTAATTTTGACCACCTTTTCCTACAAAGAAAAGTATATCCAATATTTTCGCATGAAATTTTTGAAGAAATTGATGTAGAGATACAAACATTTTTCACCACTTTAGCCTGCAAAAGTATTATAAGAAGCGTTATTAATAGTAGTCTCTGTGAAATTCGTAGTTTTCGACGTTCATAATTTATGGTAAAGAACACTTCCACTTCTACACACATTTTCAGTACAATGTATACTGCAGTCAGTTGGATCTTTAATTGAATAGAAATTTGGAATTGGACATGTAATTGATTTCAATATGTTTATAAAATTGCCCAATTAATTCAAGTGATTGATATTTAATGACTTTTGCAGATATTTCAGTTATTACGATATCTAAAAATCGTTTAAATGGCAATTAAAATAAGTAAGGCAGTTTGAAGCTCGGCTCCGGATTAAACGAGCTAGATACATACATATGTAGGTAAAATGATCGGCATTTCGAATTTTCGAAGTTTCATTTCAATAATGGGTATATTCCAAATTGGTCAGTGTGATGAGTAGATTTAAAATCCGGATGTTTGTCTTTCCTATTACAGATGGGCATATTTAGATGAACATTTTTTGGGAAAGTGGGCCCGGGCATGCTCCCTAATAGGTTATTGTGTATATATCTCATAAACGAGTAAAACTATATCAACCAAATTCTATAGTGTCATTTATTTTATCCACTTCCTTATGCAGTCTAAAGTGGAAGAAATCGAGTTATAACCACGCCTACCTCCCATACAAATGTTTTGTTGAATTCAGTAAGGAAAAACTCTATAAACCCTTAAATTAATGGTAAAGATGGCAAAGAAGGTCTGCACTTATATTTGAAATGGGTGGTTTCACCCACTTATGGTTCAAAAATGATATCTCTGGAACTACTCGATCAATTTTAATGAAATTCTGTGTATGGCCTTTTTTTGGTAATAGTATAGTTTTGAAATGGTCAAAATCGGTTAACAACCACTTTGAACAAATACTGCGTTTTTAATATGACATCGCCCGTCAAAACATCGCAAAAATTGAACTATAACTTTTCAGGACCCTATTTATGGAGCATGAGGGCCTATGTACATTCTTGTGGCTAATTTTTTTGCCAAAAATATCGGTAAATCTCTCAGATATTCTAAAGAAATTCAAGGGAGATGTGTTTCTTATAATAGTATGCCAACGTGCCGGAAATTTGGCAAAATGGTTGGTTAATATTTCCTCTAGCCTCCATACATTTCATATACGGATTTCCAACTTCCAGGGGCGAACGCAGGGGGGGGTTTTGGGGTGTTAAACCCCCCCCCCCCCAAAGTAATTGAATTTTTATATAATAGAATTTAATTCTACATAGTCATTTGAAAAATTGTAATGTGTTGTTTTCAAAGCAATCTTTCTGCCGAAGATGTATGAATATGTAAAATAAATGAATACATTAGTCACTAACAGCGTTGCCGCTTTGTTACATTTGTATCTTTCTTGATACTTTTTTTCTAAATTTTGTGATTTGATACTTTTTTGTTCACAAACGGCCTATTTTGATTCTTTTCTGCTGATAAAATTTAATTTTTTGAAACTATGAAAATGTTAAACTAAAAACAAACCTATTGTATCTGGATAGTATTAAAAAGTTGTGGGAATGTGGACCAATTAAAAAGCCCAGAAAAATATAAACTGGACAGATACATTTTTTTAATTTGCTTCAAAGTAATGAGTTTGCCTTATAACTCTGTGGCTGCTGAACTGGATTTTTTTAGATTTAAGTGGAATTGTGAGTCGAAAATGGACTTCTTTTGAAAATTATTTCTGAACTGAAAAGTCACCAATAAGCAGGGCCAACTATTTTAAGCTTGTGCTTAAAATGTGCATGTTAATTGCTTATTTTGCATATTTAGAGTTTCCAAGCTTATTTTTGATGATCATGCTTATTTTGCATATTTGTTAAACTTTAAACACATTCTACGCGATTCAACACATTCATGTTTCTCTCACAGAGGCTTCGAATGTGTTTAAGCCTTTACTTTATTTGACGAAATGTGGCAACTCCACCATAAAGAAATATTAAAAAATAAGAACCTGAAAAATGACCTTATTTTTATCAAATCAAACTTTGCTTGCCTTTGTGCAGGGCTTGAAAAGCTGCAAACAAAAGGCCTATCTTTACAAGAAGGTATTGACGTCATGGAAGTTGTAAATCAATCATTAACACAAATCGAGGATATACGCTTTTTGCAAAAATTAAATTAAGAAACGAAGGCTACACGTCTTTATGCAAAATTAAAAGAATTATTTTCAGTAACTCGAAGGAAAATGATAACTTTATCGATTCTTTGCTAATTTAATTGGAAGTTGCTAATTTTAAATACTGTCCAGTGACTTCAGTGGACGTTGAAAGATCTTTTTTCCGTTTACACCACATTGTTAAATGAAAAACGACGATCGCTTTTATTTGAAAATTTGAAGCAACATTTAATTGCATTGCAATTTTTCTCTTTTTAACAACAATGAAAATTAAAACAAATAAGACAAAATTTTATTATTAATTGAATATTTTTTTTATTGTGCATATTTGCGAGCATATTTCAGCCTTTTTTAATGCATATCTAAGCGCTTAAAACTGCATTTTTCGTGCATATTTTGGTTGGCCCTGCCAATAAGGTTTCTATTATTTTTTTAGAGTTTATTGTTAATCATAACACAGTTTTCGTTCCATGAGCAAACTGTTGTGAAATAAATTTAAATTAAAACAAGTAAGGAAGGGCTAAGTTCGGGTGTAACCGAACATTTTATACTCTCGCAATTTATTTATTTAACATTATTTAAATTATATAATACACAATTTTACCCACATAATCGTCATATATATTGTATAAAGTCCATTGATAGTTGGAAACCATAATATTAGGTTAGAAGCACCGAGGTCCTCATGTTCGATATATGGGGCCTTAAAAACCTTTGGTCCGATTTTGGCTATTTTTAGAATGGGGCTGCCACACTATTAACATAGTATTTGTGCAAAGTTCTGCACCGATATCTTCACTAGTACTTACTTTATATATTGTAAAGTAAACGATTCAGATTGTCTTCAAAGTTCTGGTATATAGGAAGTAGGCGTGGTTGTGAAGCGATTTGGCCTATTTTCACAACATATCATTGGGATGTAAGGAAACTATTACAAACCAAGTTTCATTGAAATCGGTCGAGTAGTTCCTGAGATATGGTTTTTGACCCATAAGTGGGCGACGCCATTTCGTAAAAAAATCTGAGTGCAGCTTTCATCTGCCATTTCTTATGTGAAATTTAGTGTTTCTGACGTTTTTCGTTAGTGAGTTAACCCACTTTTAGTAATTTTCAACCTAATTTTTGTATGGGAGGTAGGCGTGGTTATGATCCGATTTATTTCATTTTGGACTGTATTAGGAAGGGACCAAAAAAACGACTGCAGAAAGTTTGGTTTATATAGCTCTATTGGTTTGCGAGATATGTACAAAAAACTTAATAGGGGGCGGGGCCACGCCCACTTCCCCAAAAAAATTACATCCAAATATGCCCCTTCATAGTACGATCCTTCATACCAAATTTTATTTCCATAGCTTTATTTATGGCTTAGTTATGGCACTTTATGTGTTTTCGGTTTTCGCCATTTTGTGGGCGTGGCAGTGGTCCAATTTTGCTCATTTTCGAAAGCAATTCCTATGGTGCCAAGAAATAAGTGTGCCAAGTTTCATCAAGATATCTTAATTTTTACTCAAGTTACAGCTTGCACAGACGGACGGACGGACAGACAAACATTCGGATTTGAACTCCACTCTTCACCCTGATCACTTTGGTATATATAACCCTATATCTAACTCGTTTAGTTTTGGGTGTTACAAACAACCGTTATGTGAACAAAACTATAATACTCTCTTTAGCAACATTTGTTGCGAGAGTATAAAAAATTATGCTATGTGCAAAAAAATACTTTAGTGCCTTAACTAAAATGTCTATATTTTTAATAAAAAAAACCAGAAAAAACTGGTCTGAATTAGATACACAACTTTACTTAGTATTTGTTTTTAAAATGAAAATTTTCAAAACAGTGCATCGTTTTTTAAAGATTGGAGCAACAATCCCTATATCTGTCGCTTCAAGTGAACGCTCGTTTTCCTCACTTCGCAGGCTTAAAACATATTTAAGAAATAAAACTGGAGAAACACGCCTGAACGGAATGGCTCTCTTGATTATTCATAGAGATATAGACGTGACGGAGGAGGAGATTTAAAATGTTATGGCCCAAAATAAAAGAAGATTAGACTTCAATTTGTAAATAAAATAATGAAATATTGTTTTTTACCTAAAACCCCCCCCAAATTGTTTTCCTGCGTTCGCCACTGCCAACTTCCGGTGGACTTTATACTGTAGATATCGGTTAATATGTGCGATATCCTGGCAGAACTATGTGAGCGTATAGCCTTGGATATAATGAAGCTTGGTGGCAAAAATAGTTGAAATCGGTCCAGGAATTATTCCTCCATATAGTACGGTTTTCGTTGTTCTAGTGGACTTTATACGGAATATACGTGACGAATTGTGTGTTATCGTAATAAAATTACAGCACTAAATTTCGAGTGTATACAATGTTCGGTTACGCCTGAACTTAGCCCTTCCTTACTTGTTATTCATCAAAATGTATGGTATTATTCATACCAACTGCAAGTGTATCTGAAGTTCAACTGCATCGCAAATTTTGCCATTTCTAACCTAACGGTTGTTTGTAACCCTAATATAATTGAGACAAATCTAATTATATGTATACTAACACATAAAAGATTATTATACGGACCAGACAAATTAATTTTGCGATGGATAATGATATATTGATGAGGCTTGAGTCACATTTAAAATAAGTAAAAAGTAACAATTTAGTTCCTAAATGCCATCATGTGTTGTTTGTCAACCAGACGAATGCACGGCTTGCTAATGATACTCCGGGTCTATGCATAAAATTCCGTTTAGACGCGGGGATTCGTCACTTAATAGGAATTGTTAATGGTCTACCATGACCAAAACAAATGATTTCTAAGTGGTAAAGAATTGTATAATTCATATAAGTAAATTCATTATGACAGAAAGCAAAAAATTGGTGTCTGACATGAGACTACAGATTCCCTAAACGTTGAAAGACATTTTTGGAAATTTTTTGTGAGCTAACGTCCTTAAACTTCCGCTTTTTATAAGTCGAATCCTAAGAATCGATTCCTACACATATCTCCTTACTTACCTTAACCATAAAAATATTAGTCACTGACGAAAGTGACTTAGTGGTATTACAATATTCAAGGAAAGTATTTAAAAAAAAAAAAATTTAAAAAAAAAAAGAAATTTAGAATTCATATCAAAATACTCAATGAGGCTTCTTATGATTCTCTTGTTAAAACAGCTATTTTCAAAAGCTTATGTAAGCAGTAAGAATCTGCAATAACAAGAACACATACATTTACAATACATTTACTAAAACTGCGATGTTGTCAATAGTACTGAGTTCGAAATCTTCATTCATTGAAAAAATAGAAAAAGTGCGGTTCTAACTAATTATATTGAGGCACTAAAATAAAAATAAAAAAATCAATAAAACAGGCTTATAAAATCTAATCGAAAGAACAATTAATATTTTACGATTTTTTGGCTCACATTCGAAGGTTACGCTTGAAAAAAAAATCACTCAATTTTCGTACAGTTGGAAATGTACATCCACTAAGACACGCGGCACATTAAAAGCGCTCCAAATGGTGTTCAATGTATAGTGACCGACAGGTAACGGCAACAATTTACCCAGTTTCATGCCATCTACAGGATACTGCTTCAACAATAGATCGTGCTAGGAAATTTTCAAAATAAACATAGTTTTAGCGAGTAATCAAAAGTTTCGTGTCAATACATACATCAAAAGGACATGTGTGATTCATATTGCTCCATTTTTCGAAACCTATTAATTCGTATAACATTTGGGCGAAAAGATTTCGACGTTTATTACGCAGAAATGCGCAACAATCGACGGAAGCTTCTAACAAAGCGTTGCCGATTTTTACGCCACGTTTCCGAACTGTAGCTTGTACCTGGCGATTTGAAACCATTTTTTTTGCAATATTAGTAAAACGTATTTAACATTTAATAAAATATACGTATTTATACCGTGGCGTTGGTTATCGGCTTACGCAGCACCACAGCCTCTACCGTTCCTTCAGTGATGCCCGGACGAATAGCCTTCAATTTACATTGTATGATTTTGATAAAGCTCTCATCTAGAGATTTGCACTCCATATTACTGAGTTTTAAGATTTTTTCCTGCGAATATATCGTAATTGTTGATATAGATTACTTGAATGTTTTCTAAAGATTACTCAAATTAAATTCACAAACATTCAAGGCCACTTTAAATTGTAGACTTAGTATAGAAAACAAAATTATTAGATATCTCCCAGTTTTCATTTTGCGACCAGAAATGGAAAATAGTATTTTTTGACTACCGCACACATTTCCGACTTAGCTCAAACTAAAAATTTTAACACTTTAGTAGAGTCATTGTCGTTATCGTATAGCTTTTAACTTAATGACTTTTAAGCTTAATTTGAAACCAATATACATAATTGGCGGGGTATTAATTTTACAACAACAAGATTTTCATGTTTTAATATAAACCCCGAATACTCCACCACAGAGACCTATTTTGTAACACTTTTTTTGGTCTTCAGAGAATGTATTTTCCAGAGGGGTTAAATAGTTCGATCATTGTTGAATGGTGAATATCGAGCTTGAAAGGAGCCATGTTGTGAATAAACCATCGTTTACTAAGTATTTATCCGCCCGCCCTCGTACAAAATTGTAATTGCAGTCGCGAATGTTCTTACTTTTAATGATAGAATAAAGCCGCGATACCTAATAACTGATATGAACAATTAAGTAATTTGGGCAGTGGCATTTAAATCTAAGTATTTAATGATTTACTATCAAATAATAGATCATATTTCGGTTCGGTTAGCAATCTGCGAACATCTCTATTAAAGGGGAACTTAACATTGACCGGTTCTGGCGAAGTCGATGAGCCTCGATCCATTACCGAAGGTTCGTTAGAAAGGTTGAATTTTCAGGACTCAGAAATCAAGTGTTCATAGCGATATGAACTATTTAAGAAGACAAAACTTTAAAGGTGCATAACCTAGTCTAAGTCATTGAAACGTTGACCGTAGATCGTCAGTTCGTGTAATTCTTGCACGAGTCTTATAGGATCTTCTGATTGAAATTTAACTGCTATGTGGTGGACTTCGTGGCTAATGGCCAGTCAAACATAGAAAACAGTACCTTCAGGGGCTATGCTCATTACACCTAGACTTCATTAGACTATTTAATTAAATATGTTGGAGAGTTTTCATTAAAGATTTCTACTATTCGGTCGCGGCCGAAATCTTGGCTCGGGATTGAAAACTGTGTACCCAACAAAAGACGTACCGATGAACCCCATTGCACTTTTACATTTATTATAACAAGTTATTGTGTTTCTACTCCTTTCACAAACCTTTGCTTAAAGAGCTTACAAACAGTGCTTTGCAAAAGTGTTAGCCAATTTACGCCGATAAAATTGCCATACTCCTTTCGAACTTTCGCTAAAAACAGGTGTTTAACTGCCTAAAGAACTATGTTTTAAAATAATATGCATTCTGAGTACTATTGCCTAAAGAAAAGTGTCTGAGTACGTACTCGATACTGTTTCGCCAACATTTGTGAAGTCGCACACAATACAAACTCAATACGAACTGAGCTTTATACTCCAGAGTGCGGGGTGGATTCCTTTTATAGCGCCTCTTAAGCACCTAAATGAGCAAAGTTTTCCAAAGAAATTTATCGTAGTTTATGTAGCCACCTTTTTTGTGAAAGCAAGAATAAGTATTATGTTTGAATGAGCCACTCGAATAGGCGTATATAGATTATTCCGTAAGTGCAGCAAAAGAAAAACAAAAAGGAACAATGTAGAATTGTAATATAAAACAACAGCAATAAAAACAAAAGCTGAAAAGTAACATTGCCGCAATAAAAGTTGTTTTTGTATTGTGTTGAAGAAAAAAGAAAAACAAAATACTAAGAACATCAGGAGTATTTTTTTGTATTTTCCAACGTTTACTTACGACTTACTTTTCTCCCACATTTATGCCCACCTCCCTGAGGTTTAAGACGCACACGACTTCGATTTCCAGCAAACAACATTTTATTTTTACCTTTTTTACTACAATTTATTTTCATTTCTTATTCCAACATACATTTTGTGTTTGCCTCACCCCTCACTCCATCACTTGCACGTCTAAATCACAGCTAAATCTCTGGCCTTTTTATTTTTTAAATGTAAGCCGATAAAAACAATCGAACTCAAGCAGCCAAATTGGTTGGCAGCAGGATTACACACTCCTGTAAAAAATATGTATGTGTATTGAGGGTAGTCGGCACTTTGTGAGAGGATTTACACGTTGTCTATGTGGGTGTACATGTTTGTGAATAAATCCTGCAGATGGGATGTGGAGGGTTATCAGGGTTGTAGGAGTACATGCCGCCGAAATAAAATAAAGCCATTAATGCGAAAAAGTATTTTAAATGATTTGGCGTTTCTTAGAAATGAAGTCGTTAACGGTGTGCGTGTGGTTTTCTCATTTCGCATTGGATTTATAGAGTTTTTTGAATATTAGAAAAGGCAGAGGAAAGTTGGACTAAAAGACCTTCTCATTGGAATTCATCATATGTTATATTAACCGATGTATTCGACATAAAAGCAAACAGAAGGTCGAAAGACGTTATATGCATAGTTTATATTGGAACTATAAAAAGGTCTTAACCGATTTCTTCTACTTCAGGCCCTATTCTAAAGTATGCTAAGAAAATATTTCTACAAAAAATTCTATAATATAACCAATATATACGGTATAATAACAATTGGAGGTCCGCAAATCATTATACTGGGTAAATGTGGACTAGGAAAAGTACCGATTTGATTTTGAACCTTTTTACACGCCAAATCACATTTTTGTTAAAAAAGATTACTAGATTAATTTCATTAAGATATCGCATAAATTTATCATTGTTTGTGGATAAAGTCTTAACAGGTAGGCAGGTCCTCATATTGGGTATCTGGGGGTTCGAAAAGATATAGTTCGGTTTCTCCACTGCGATAACACTATTTTTGCAAAGATTTATTACGATATCTTCACTGATGGTTGAATGAAAAGTGATATAATATACTTGACTTCCAAATTTGTGTGGTTGTAAACCGACTTAGCATTGTAATGTAAGGAAATCAGGGAATATTATTTACCAAGGCGGTGCTACGCCCATCGCCTAATCATCAATGAGTGTGCCATAGTCCAACAATCTATAATCGCTGTGGTCTCTGAACATAGCTAGTTAATAGATGCACATATAATATCAAAAGAGATACACTTTTACTCAATATTGTTTGTAAAAGATATATAGATTTTAATAGAGCTTCACTCGTTTCCGTTCTGAGACCTCTCATTTTTGTTCGAAGTGAGAAAAACTTGGAGGAAACTACTGATGCAGTACAATTAAATTGAATAATTTTTGATTATTGTGGTGTTTCTCATTAAGTGTAGGTCCCCCTCCCTCCTCTCCTCTCCCGCTTTCACCAGCGGGTTCTGCATCGAACACTTTCAGACCTGGAGCACTTTTGTCCATTCGAACAACATGACGTAGACTTAGACTGCGTAGCCGCTGTATTTTTATTCGCTGAACTATGGCAATGTCGTCGTATAAATCGTACAACTTATTGTTCCATCGTCTGCGGTATTTTCCGTTGCCAATGTTCAGAGGACCTTAAATCTTGCGCAAAACCTTTCTCTCGAAAATCCCAAGAGTCCTCTCATCGGATGTTGTCATAGATCACGACGGGAATAATGAGTAGAGTTTGATTTTGGTTCGTCCAAAGTAGCACTTGTTGGCAAGAGTTATTCTTCGTTGGATTTCGAGGCTGACATTGTTGGTGCTGTTAATGATGGTGTAGCAAATGAATTTCTCTAACATTCTCTAATGTGAAAATAAACTTGGAAGAAAATTCTGAAGCAGAACAATTTAATTATAGAGTCTGAAACTGTTGTCTTCCTTAAAACTTTTATTATTGTAGTGTTTCTAAAAGTGACTGAAAGAGGTTTCGGTAAACGGATCTTCTTAAAAGTTTTCATAAAACGTACATTCCAGATTATGTTCCTTAAATTGTATAGAAAGGTTTAGGATATTTTTCAGTTGGTTTCTATTAATCGTTCCAAAAGACAATCCACTTTTTTATTTATTATATTTGAATCTATACTTCTATATAAAAAAGTTTCATGATCAGGGTTTTATGTTCAAATGTTAAGTAAATTTATTTTTATGATTATTATATAATTTCAACAAAGATTTCAATTTCAACTATAACAAAAAGATTATTTATATAAAAACAACAAGTATCCGTTATAATTGTGAGCAGCTAAACCATCTAATGACCATGTTCACCATGATGATGGAAGGCATGACCATGTTCTTGTTTAATCGAGAAGCCACTGGAATGACTGCCGTGACCGTGACCATGTTCATGACCATAACCGTGTCCGTAATCATGACCATGATCATGTCCACCATCGTGCGATTCGACCTCAGCATGTCCACCATGGTAGCTAGTGTGTCCATGATCAGCGACATGATGGTGAGTGGGCTCACGGTATACTACGGCATGGAAACCGCTGTGTTTATCAGCCGTATAGTGTACAGTTCTCTTGTGGCCATCCGCATCGATCAGTTCATAATGTCCGGATACCTTATCGCCATGACGGTGTTCGCTTTGCTCTTTGATATCGCCCGTTTTCTTATCCTTAACGCCATATGTGAAGTGATACTCAGCATGTGAGTCATGACCATCATCGTGTCCATGATGTTCGTGATGATCGTAATGACCGTGGTCATCATGGTGATCGTGATGATCGTCGTGTGAGACTAAATGCACCGAAGCGTGACTGGTAGCACTGTGATCCTCATGTTCATGTTCATGATGACCATACGGCAAGGCATTGACCACCACTAGTGCGAAGCAACATAAGAGTGCGGCGAAAATCTATAGAAAAGATAAAGCAGTTAAACAGTTAAGAAAAATTTATTTTCATATTTGATAAATGCTTGAATCGAACTCACTTTAGAGCCCATTGTTTCAAACTAAATTAGCTGCTGTGTTAGATCTGGGTGAACTGTGCTTATTCCACTGTTGACCTACGCTTTTATACTAAAACTGTTTGCCAAACATTTTCTTTCATTTTATCTTTAACTCATTTCTGCTCAATTTTCTAATTGCTTTACGAATGCACTTCAGTTTTGCTGACCTTGAAATTATTTGGTAATTGCAAGTGAGGTAACGCCTCCCAAGCTTCGTACCGTTGAACTAAATTAACCAATTAGAGTTATAATTTATTACCAATATCTTACGCGTTTACCATTCTTTTTCACACGATTTGCTTTTTATACTTTAGTGTTTGTACTGATTATTTAATATATTACTCTTTGAAACTTTTATCAGTTTTAAGGTCGAGAATTATAAATTGTAAGAAATAATAATAATACTAAAAGGGGTATCTGTTAAGTCGTGTAAAGTATACAGATCCCAAAATTTGTTGTAATTTTGAAATATAAATTTAAGATATCTCTTCTTAAGCACTGACTAACTAATAACATAGCTCCAAAAATAATTGGTTCTTCACCTTTGGTTTACCTTAGGGATCCAAGGTCCATTTAACCCCATCAGTTCAGGGTTTTGACAGAACCCCAAAAATCAATATGGCGGATAGCGTTTTTAAAAATGCATGATATTCGCTTGAAACTCGTCACTCGGGGGTTTTCGGGGTTACTGAATACGAATTCGACGTCGATTTTTCAAAATTAAAAATGGCGGATCCAATATGGCGGACGTTTTTTTGAAAAAAACATCTGATTCGGTTGAAACAACCGGGTTTACGGGGTCGCTGATTAATAATATGATAACCTACTAACTCCTTTTCATTATGAAGGGTGTGTGTTTTAGAGAGTTTTTTTGTTTAAATTTAAATAAAGTATAAAAATTAATGAAATGACGGTGGATGCCGTAGAGATTCTTCTTTTTTTATTTTGGTAAATCAAAATTATTCACCCTATTTAACTTGCTTTGGGATTCTTCCCAGTAAAATCGTTTTCCGGAGATCTTTTCAAATACATTTAAAGTCGATAAAGCTTTATTTGAAGAAGACATTTTTGTTTTTAATTTATAAACACATTTTTAGAAAAAAAGTAAAAAAAAAATCATTCATATATTAAAGATTACTTTTGTCATTAGTACTGCTTTTTCTTAATTAAAGTGTAGTTCTGAGAAAAACCAACTGACAACTTAACATAATTATTTTCACATGCATTATTGGAAAATAAAATATGAAATAATTTTATATAATAGATTTCCTTCTAAAAGTTGAGCAAATAAATGTAAGCCGATTCTACCATGTCCTCCATCAACCCAAATGCTGCTTTCTCCACCCTAACATAACACATACTAACAGTCCTTCAGCCACTAGCGCCCCCACTGTTGTTATTGCGTGTGTAACGCTCATTATGTTTTAATTAATTTTCGCTCCACTAACTAACTGTGGGTCATTCATAATTTTTGGTCATTTGCGCGCTACATGCAAGTCTCTATTACATACATATTATATATATACTTTCTTATAAAGGTATGTCCGTAAAAGCATTTGTTTATGGAATTAAATCTGTTGGTTTTGCGTTTATTTATTCAAACTGGTAAGTGTTTTTTTTTTTCTTTTTATTTCTATTTGTGTGACCGCATAACAAGCGCTACCTTTTCAAGCGAAAGCAAATGCCACCCAGCAGGTGGTTAAATGCTACCACACATGCATGTAATCGAATATGTATATATACATATATATTTGTAGTGCATTTACCACAGCTACTGTTATTTCCATGGAAGCCTCATCGTCTGCATAATTTTTCCATTACTTCTTATCTTAAGACGTATTTAATTCCTCATAAATTTATATAATTAATATTTGGTAGTTAAATTTAAGTGATATGTTTCACCTGTTTGCATATCTAGCAACTTATCTGTAAATATATTCTATAATTTGCTTTAAAGTTGTAAAAAAGTAGCCTTAAATGGTGGAATTTTTGTCCTGCCTATTTACATTTGTGTATATCTTGTTCATTAAAAAAATAATAAAGAATCAAATACAGTAAGGGCTTTTGAGCAGTGATATTATTATATATACATATATTATTTTTTAAAATAATTATCAAGCATTTGGCCTCAAAGCGACTCTACATCTGAAAATCTGCTAATTGAGGTTTTGATCCATGTTTTGATAAGATCTGCTACCATTGATGCAAAATTGTATTCAATGTGAAATATTGGATTACTGAATTTCGTCGTAACCATGCCAGCATAAATGATACATACTATTCAAGGAGGTCCCGCGAGGCAGCAACGCCACTGAATAGTTGTTGCCGGCTGAAAATCGTCCAAACAGTCGACGACGTGGTTTTACCCAGTAATTTTGGGATTAACTCGAAAGTGGGAGAAAATTTAGTATCTTAAAATATGAGTGTAGACTAAATATAGGCAATAGAAGAAGTTATAAATCAATTGTGTAAGGTTTATAATTCAAGAGTAAGCCTAAGAACAAATATTTTGGACCGATGAACTTGACTTCTTTAATGGTTGTCAAAATACATCACAATATTTATATCCATCAGTTTGTGTCATCTGTCTATAAAGCATATTCATATCTCTTTTGATAGATTTGATGCTCTGACCTTGGTTTGCTCGCCAACCTTCTAGTTATAATAATGTGACCAGCAATCCAGATTAAAAAGATTTCATCTTGCTTTGCAATAAAACTTAGTAGTTCTTCCTTGAGTAAAAACGGCTTAAATATTTTGTAGGTTTTACTATTTTTCCGTTGCTCATAATTTTTGAAAGCCCGCAGTTTCTACAAGTTAAGTAAAGAAAGTATATGAACCTATCTACGCAAATTTAGTTGGAGACCATCCTACTTTACTCTCCTCCAGACACTTTTATGTCAAAGTGTTATTACAAAGCTGTATGAAGCTATATGAAGACCAATTTCTTTTCGGTTACTTTGTTTTCAGCTCATTCATCAACAAACAATCCAACGAAAAGAAATCTGTAAAAGTTAAACCTGGATATCTGGGTAGCAAGTCAATTTCACTTATTTTTATACTGACGTCCAGTACAGTTTGGTTGACTTAAAGTCAATAGTTTCATTCGTAATTTGATATGGCATAATGCCTTTTGGAATCCAATAACCCTCAAGCCAACAACATCTAGTGTTATGACAATCGCTGACCCAAGCAGCAACTTTTTGGTCAGTGACTGTTCCGAATCTTAAATGGATTTTTTGCTTCCCAAATTCGGGAAATTACTAACTCTGTCAAATAGTGTGAAATATGGTTCGTCAAGGTTTATTCTCAGAAATCATGTACAGTGTTAGCGATGGGAGGGTCTTTTTGAAACCATTATAATTCATTGTGCAAATCGAACTTTATATAGAATTCAAATCGCTTTTCAAAGATATATCAACATGGGGAGAGCGACGAATGTTGTTCATTATCGGCCACACTCTCTTTGACATCATCAATCAGATCATAGAATTGTCGCTGGTCGTCTTTCTATCGGCGCATTGCTTCGTTTTCCAACATGGAATGGAATTTTACTGAGTTGAGGTTAAAAAAAAAAAAGCCTAAGTCTTTCAATCGGTTATATAATATATTAAAGCTGACGCAGCCTATACATATATAGGCTAATAGATATGAGGTCAAGCTTGTTCTAGCCTCTATCTAGATCACGAAGAGAAGTATACTATAATTCGGATTAATTCACATAAACGGGGTGCACTTAAAAACACAATCAGATAATATATTAATTATACTTAAATATGCTACTTATGCTGCAATTATATAAATTATTGTGTTAATAATTAAGCACGCAATACTAATCACTTAATAACTCTTTAAATAAATATAATTGTACCGCTATTTGGTAAATAAAACTGAGTAAACAATTTTAAGTGAGAATTCTTTGTAAACACATTTAAAAAAATATTTAGCGAATTTCGTAAATGTAAAGCGATCTAAAGTGAAAATGCGTTATCTTGTAATTGTTGCCTTAATCTGTTTGTGGCCAGCCAATGTGAGTAGACAAATAATAATTTCCCAAACAAATAATTTCACTCTACTTTCACGCAGGTGCACCTACTCATACGTTTCACGAAACTGTTATGTAACAGTACACATCCCATGACGGTATATGAGAAGTGTCGTATTGAACGTGTGAATAAAACTACAACAACAATAGCAATACGACAAAAACTATTGCAACCCGTCTACAGTGTACAGGTAAGTTTATGAAGGGTTTTGAGTTCGAAAAGTGAAATCGCAATCAAACGGTCTTAATCATATATTTCCTTGTCTCAGGCAAATGTCTCTTTAATACAGCTCTCGAAAAGTCTGAATCGTGTTCTGTACACCTTCAAAAATGTGGATGCCTGCGCTTTCATGATAAAGCGTCGAAATCCGGTGCTGAGATTACTCTTTACGCATTTTCAAAAGTTCAGCAACGTCAATCATAGTTGCCCATTTAAAGTAAGGTCTACTGTAGATTTACATATATACAAAAATATATTTTTTATATTTCGATTTTTTAATTTTTCATAAGGATCTACTTATTGTTGATAATTTGGCTATAAGTGACATTCAGGTGGCGCGCTTACCGATTCTAACCGGAGAATATGGACTGCTGACGGATTGGAAATTTAACGGTGTTGCTGTAGCTCACACCAATGTATTTGTGATGTACACCTAAAATTTTTCCAATAAATCAATAAATCGAGATTATGCTTAACTTATGTGAATATGAAAGATTCGAATAGAATTTGAAATAAAAAGTGAAGGAAAATAAAACGAAAGTTATATGAAATGGTATTAAAATAGCCTCCTCTTCCACTATATCGTCTCAACATATTATACTCGTATATTATAATCAACCCTCCAAGACACCTATCTTGAATATTAAAAAATAGTTATGCCAATATTTTTTTCTTCTTGACGAAATAAATTTTTCAATTTGTCCGTATTCTTTTCTCTCCCTTTCTTATTTGTTTTTGAGTAAAATTGGTGCGTTTTATTAAAAACTCTATATGTTACATAAAGCGCACATTTCATAGAACCACACGACGACGCTTCTATCATTGAAATATTCAAAATTGTTGTTTCAAAAAACTCTTTTCTATTCGCTGTGAGTAGATTTTATCTTCTACTTCTTGACTGGCGTAGACAGCGCTTACGTGGTTACAGCCGAGTCCACAACAGCGCGCCACGCATATCTCCTTTTGGCAGTTTGGCGCCAATTGGTAATACCAAGTGAAGACAGGTCCTTCTCCACCTGGTCCTTTCATCGGAGTGGAGGCCTCCCTCTTCCTCGGCTTCCACTATGTCTATGTCGTCGAATGACACATTCAGCTCATCATTCCATCTTCTGCGATATTCGCCGTTGCCAATGTTTAAGGGACCATAAATCTTCCGCAAAACCTTTCTCTCGAAAACTCCTAGTGCCGTCTCATCGGATGTTGATGAATGATTTCAGCATAAACTATACTTAACGGTATGGAGTTAACTAATCAGACGGATATCTCTTCATTCGTTTTAATGTGGTGTAGTAGAACGAGTGAACTCATTGCAAACATTTTTGGTATTAACTCAGACTACATATAATATTTACAACCACCTAAGAGAGAGTTCCAGTGAATTTCTAATCTTTAGTAAACATTACTCATCCGTCTTTCCTTAGTTCCAGCCGGTCATTTTCCAATGGATTTCCCTTCGGCGAGCTTATAAATTCCAAATTTTATCGAATGTCAAAGGCCGAGATGGTTTGGAATAAGGAGAGGTGCAAGAATTTCCTATTTTAACCATATGTTGCAAGTTTTAAGTCCCTCTCCAAAGAGAACGATGTTAAATTGGAATTTTATGATTTAAGTAGCCTCAAATTTATAGTATTTTTTTTTTGCTGACGGAGACCGTTTCGTAGTCGTGGCCTTTTGAATTTGAATGCGAACTGGGGAAAACTAATGTACCAACTCAATTAGCATTATGTTTTAAAAACAAACCCGAAATTATTCGAACTAAACTATTTTACACAAAAAATACAAAATCAGTGTACCTTCCGAAAAGTATAACAGCTGATGAAATAATAATAATTTTTTCGTGAACAGCGAATGTTACGTTTTCAGCTATTTTTAGTATTCTTACAAACCTAGAAAAACCAAAAATACATTTACTAATGAGTTTATTTTTGTTATCTGATAGTTTGAGATATGATGTCAAATTCGATTACATTAATTGAATTGTTATTTTATTATATGCACGAAATGCTATTAACAATATGCTCAATTTAGATGTACAACAAATAATTTAGTTTAAACTGACGGCATTTGTCAACGAATATGGGTTATTTAATACGGATCCTATTCTTTGTCGCCTTTCTTTTAAAAGTGAGTAAACACTTTCTGAACTTGCTGATGTGTTCACCTCTATTCAATATTTACAGGTTTCTCCACAAGTTTATTACAAGAAAATTATATGCAACAGCAAAGATCCAATCACTGCCTTTGAAAAGTGTCACATTGGCATGTGGAATAAGTCGCTAACAACAGTAACAGTACATCAAAAATTATTGCAGCCCATCTACAGTATATTTGTAAGTACACATATATAATAGTATATATGAATATCGGTTCTGAAATATAAATGTACTACAATATAGGCCAATATCTCGGTGATACAACTCTCAAATCGTATGAATCGTGTGCTGTATAGATTCAACAATGTGGATGCCTGCAGTTTCTTGACAAAACGCCGCAATCCAGTGCTGAGACTTCTCTATTTAAATTTCCGACAATTCAGCAATGTCAACCACAGCTGTCCTTATAGAGTAAGTTTTCTAATTGACGAAATATTTTTTATTATTTCTAGATTATTTTTCTTCAAAACAATTATAGGATTACTTAATTGTCAATGAGTTGGCTATCAGTGATCCGAAGCTGTCAATGGTGCCTGTTTTATCCGGAGAATATGAAATAAAAACGTCTTGGCAATTGAACGGGAAAAAGGCGTCGGAAGTCAATGTAATTCTTCGTTATACTCGTAAATAAAGCATTGTTCAAAAGAATGCTATTAATTTGAATAATGATGCGTATTAATTTAACGGAATCATTTCGTATATTCTGTATACTATTTATTCATCATTAGTCGAACAATTCTACCTTGAAAAGAAGGTTAAAATTCGTTAAACAAATTTCAAGGCATTCTCATTACTAAGTAATGTTAGGATATACATACATATGTATATTTTAGACATGTTTGTTTTATTTTTTGTATGATCCTCTCTCTGTTAAGTAGATACTTCTTCCATAAAATAATGATTTCACTGTCGTCTGCATCTACATTTCATATTTACATTTTCATGAAAGTTTTTCGGTCACATATTTAAGGATAATGAATTGACTTGTCTTTTTCAAAACCTTAAAATAACAATTTCTAAGTGCTATCCATTTCACGACAAAACTTTATTGAATAAGCGTTGATTTACAGATCCGCTATTTTCTCAAAGAGACGACTGATCTTATCTTCAAGTTTATTGAGCTACTTCCTGAAAATTCTAAGGACCTACCATAACGGAGTCGTAGGAAATGAATGAGTTAATATAAAGAAGTCCCTGGTATCATTATCGTACGATTGGGAATGAGTAAGAGTTGGCACGTCTTCTTGTAATTTAAGGGGGGGGTAAGGTATGACAAATTTTGTTTTTCATATTTTTTTTTTAATTTTTTTTCTGAACCATCAACATCTCAAGAATATTGTGTTAAAATTTTGGGTCATTCGGAGAAAAACTAACGAAGTTACAGCAGGTTGAATAACGGTGCCTCCAGCTATCTGCGCTGAGTGTACAAAACTTTGAATCGATTTTCCCAAATATGTCATTTTTAAAGTCGGTGACCAGCCTACAGAAAAAACTACTGCATCGATCGTTTTGAAATTTTGAACAAATATTCTACATATATATAGCTCTCGAATGACGTCGAGTTTTTCCAAAAATTTTAATTACTAACAATTTTACAATAACAAATTTTTCGATTTTTTCGTCTAAAATCGTCATTTTGGCTAGAAAATGGTACCAAAAATTGAAAAATTTAAAAATTAAAAAAAACTCGACGTCAATTGAAAGATAAACTAATAAACTAAAGAAAGCATTTTGATTTTTTGGTTTCGGATGATCCAGTAATGCTGTAGGCTGGTCACCGCACAACAACTTTTTTTCGAGGTGCCTGTAGAGATCGACGATAAATCCGTTATTCCTCGCTTTTTTTCGATAAAACTTTTTTTTAAGTATCCTTCAAATGTTGCACTTTCATATAATAATAAGTAAAATAAACCTACAGCAATAATTTTTTCTAAAAAAATTCATGAAAAAAGGTCTTTTTTCGACGAAACAAACCTTACCCCCCCCTTAAGCGGTGGTGTTAGTTGGTGATAACTGATCATGGCCGCAAAGTCAATCTTGCTCGAGGTAAATCGCAAGAGGTCCAGTAAATCACTAGCTGGAGTCGAAAGCAATCTCCTGTCAAAGTCAAATATACATATGGAATTATGTTCCATTGGAACAATGCCATGACACGAACATGGTGTTTGGTTAGGATCTGACATCAAGTAGCTACAACTTGTTTTTGTCTTGTTATATATTTATATTGCGAATGAATGTTGGCAACAATTTATCGAACAAAACGGCGTATATTTGATCAATTTTGCTTAATAAAATCTAAGAATTCATACAATTTCTTTCTACAAAAACTAACATAATCGTTCTGTTCTTTTCTTCAACATATTATTAACTTTTCAATCTGTCTGTATTCTTTGTTTTAGTCTGAGCTTAATTATATGTTTTACCTAATCTAAGTTTGATATAAACCCTATTAATAATTGAGAATATTTGGATTTATCAATTTTTATTGGATCTAAATATTGTCTTGGAAATGTAAGATAAACTCCCCAAGATTGTATGTCCGATCGTTACAAACAGGGTGTATTTTCCGATTTCTTCAAAATAATAACAATCCATTACAGAAGACTTTATTTTCGAGTATAACGAAAAGTTATACTGACTTGCGATGCATTTTTTCCATTCAATTGCCAGGCTGATTGTAGTTCATATTCTCCGGATATAACAGGCATGCGGGCTAGCTTGGGGTCGCTCATAGTAAATTCATTGACCAACAGATAATCCTATAATTAATTTGAATGAATATAATCTGTAAAAAGAGTTCGCAAAGTTGACAGAACACTTACTCTATAAGGACAACTGTGATTGACATTGCTGAATTTTTGAAAATTTAAGAAAAGATGTTTCAGCACTGGATTGCGGCGTTTTATCAAGAAATTGCAAACATCCACATTGTTGAAACTGTATAGCACACGATTCATACTGTTCGAGAGTTGTATTATGGAGATATTGGCCTGATGTGATTTGAAAGTATTTTTTTGCTAATATATCCCGTAAGTAAACTGTATACATATACTTACAAAAACACTGTAGATTGGTTGCAAGATTTTTTGATGCAGTGTTACTGTTGTTATCGACTTATTCACTATTCCAATGTGACACTTTTCAAAGATAGTGATTGGATTTGTGCTATTGCATATAACTTTCTTGAATTGCACTTGTGGCGCGACCTTTATGTGTAAATATTGAGAGAGTATTGTAGTATTTACATATATATCGTTTTTTTTACTCACGTTCACAAGAAAGGCTCCAAAAATCAAAATCCGTATTAAATAACGCATGTTCGCTTAGAAAAGGCGTCCGTCTAAACTAAAATAGTTTGTATAAACTTTTAACTCCTGTACCGTCTGGTGATTGGTAGTATTGCGTGTACCTAATAAAAGCATATTATCTAACATTTTAGTAAATAGTTAAATACAGTAGAAAATTATTTGGTGGCTTATCGTATACAATCAATAAACTAAAAAAAATATATATTTTTTATTCAACTATTTTTAGTTTTTTATAGACTTGAATGGCTCAAAATGTAATATTCGGTATTCACGAAAAAATAGTATATCAACATTACTAATTTTCAACAATTATTTGCAATTTATACGTACAAAAATATATTAATTCCCAACTGCAGAGCTATATTTATACTCTCGCAACCTGTTGCACAGAGTATAATAGTTTTGTTCACCTAACGGTTGTTTGTGTCACCAAGAAATATAAGAGTTAGATATGGGGTTATATATACATAAATGATCAGGATGACGAGTAGATTTGAAATCCGGATGTCTGTCCGTCCGTCCGTCTGTCCGTCTGTCCGTCTGTCCGTGCAAGCGATAATTTGAGTAAAAATTAAGATATCTTAATGAAACTTGGAACACATGTTCCTTGGCACCCTGAGGAGGTTGCTTTCGAAAATGGGCAAAATCGGTCCACTGCTACGCCCACAAAATGGCGATAACCAAAAACACATAAAGAGCTATAACTAAGCCATAAATAAAGTTATGAAAATGAAATTTGGAACATAGGATCCCATTAGGGAGGGGCACATTTGGATGTAATTTTTTTGGAAAAGTGGGCGTGACCCCGCCCCCAAATAGGTTTTTTGTATATAATTCGCAAACCAATAAAGCTATATAAGCCAAACTTTCTGCAGTCGTTTCTTTTAGCCATTTCTTTATACAGTCCAAAAATAAAATTGAAAAAAAGTTGAAAATTACTAAAAGTGGGTTAACTCCCTAACGAAAAACGTCAGAAACACCAAATTTTACATAAGAAATGGCAGATGGAAGCTGCACTAAGATTTTTTTACAAAATGGAAAATGGGCGTGGCGTCGCCCACTTATGGGTCAAAAACCATATCTCAAGAACTATTTGACCGATTTCAATGAAATTCGGTATATAATACTTTCTTGACACCCTGATGACACGGGTGGAATATGGGCGAAATCGGTTCACAACTACGTCTACTTCCCATATAACTCAATTTTGAATTCCATCTGATTCGTTCACTTTATAATCTATTCATAAGGAACCAATGAAGCTAGCGGAATAAAACTTTACACAAATACTGTATTTGAGCTGTGACATCACATGTGGAAAAATTGTCAAAATAGGACCATGACTTTTCAAGGCCCCTGATATCGAACATAGAGAACTCAGTGCTTAAGGTTAATTTTTCACCGAAAATATAGGTAAATCCCTCAGATATTTTAATGTAATTCATTCCCTCTAAATTTTTTTCTTATAACAGTTTCTCTCTGTACCTGAAATGGTAAAAATCGGGTCATAACTTCCCCCAGATCCCATATATCTAATTACAATTAATATTAAATTAAGTGAGCGTATAGTCTTCGATATATCGTATCTTGGTGGTGAAAACGAGTGAAATCGGTTTAGGAATTACCTCAGTCCCCATATACTATTTATGATGATTTTCGTTATTCTATTGAACTTTATACCAAATATATGGGTCGACTTGTGTTATCTTTATAAAATGACATCAATAAATTACGAGAGTATAAAATGTTCGGTTACACCCGAACTTAACCCTTCCTTACTTGTTTCATTTTAAAATCTTCGCAACATGTTGCACAGTGTATCATGGTTCGTACACATAATGATTATTTGTAACACTGAAAACTAATAGAGTTATACTATATATTCCTTAAGGACCGGAGTGATGAGTCTAATTATTTCTGGATCTCTGCCTTTTTCTCTCTCTCTCTCTCTTTGTGCGTCAGCCGTCCATGTTTGAAAACAATAACTCGTGTTCTCCATAAATATGCTGTAAACCATTGGTATTCTGGCAACCCCACCAAAAACTAAAAATACTTAAATTAATTAGTTTGTTTTTTTCTGATCGTTTGTGATATGCTAAAAATGATTTTCGATTAAATGTAAATATTGACTCATATATTATGAAAAGTTATATATAGCCGGTATCTGAATAAAAAGTATATATAAAACATTTTCGTTTAAACTGACGCCATTTCTAAGCGAACATGCGTTATTTAACACGGATTTTAATTTTTGTGGTCTTTCTTTGGAAAGTGAGTGGAAAAACCATATTCTAATAATTTTTGATCTCTTTACTGCTGTATTATATTCACAGGTCTCTCCACAATTTCATTTCAAGAAAATTATATGCAATAGCACAGATCCAATTACGGTCTTTGAAAAGTGTCATATTGGAATAGTGAATAAGTCGATAACAACAGTAACACTGCATCAAAAAATATTGCAGCCCGTCTACAGTATATTTGTGAGTACACATATAGTATACATATCGGTTCTGAAATATAAATATACAACAATATAGGCCAACATTACGGTGATACAACTCTCGAAACGGATGAATCGTGTGCTATACAGATTCACCAATATTGATGCGTGTAATTTCTTGATAAAACGCCGTAATCCAGTGCTACGGCTTATGTATTTAAGTTTTCAGAAATTCAGCAATGTCAATCACAGCTGTCCTTATAAAGTAAGTGTCCTGATTCGCGAAATATGTTCTAATTTATTTGTATCAAATTGATTATAGGATTATCTGATAATTAATGAATTGGCGGTTAAGGATTCAAAGCTTTCTCTCATACCTGTTATATCTGGAGAATTTGAGACACTATTGACTTGGCAATTGAACGGAAAAATGGCAGCGAATGTCAGTGTGTTTTTTCGTTATACTCGGAAATAAAGTATACCTTAAAGTATACTATACAATGCTACTAATTTGAAGTAAACAAAGGTATTATTTTAATCGAATAAATTTGTATATTCTATGTACTACCACAGGGTTCTCTCAGTTTTAAAATTTTGTGTAATGTATTCCTCATTAATCGACCAATTCCACTGTGAAACAAAAGGTCTTAACTTGGCCGCGGACCTTTTCCCAGACAATAATGAACGGTGTATATTTATAGTGAGATAAGAACTTATATAGTTATCAACCTCAACGATGCATTCGATAGCAATTTTCATTTTAAAGTATTATATATTGTTTCGGAATGCTTTGTACTTTAAGACCTTTTGTGGCTTTTTCTCTGTTCTCCTTTCACTGCTGTTAATGTTTCTCCTTTCACCGTTGATTGCATGTATATTCTTCTTCATATTTTCATGAGAATCCATTCAGTGTTTCGGTGACATCTACAAGGGTACTGATGGATCTTGAAATATTTATCTTATTTAAAAGGCTATGTATTTAAGAAATTCTATATGGCTAATAACTCGTTCGCGAGTTGGCAAGTGCTAGTAACGGTTCTTGTTCGGGGTTGATCGCTAGAGATGCAGTGAGTTTCTCAAGCTTAGTAAAGTCCGTCTTTCTTTTATTTTAACCGGCCATTGCCCAATGGTTCTCGATTTGGTGATGTTAAAGATCGTGTTAGAGGCCACTCGTCGAAGTTGCTGGACCTTCTTCTCAACTATTCCGTTTATTCGATACTCGGAACCTTGGAATTCATAATTTTAAACAATCAACTAATAAGCTGGCGTCGAATTCAGCCACATTAGTAGACTTGTGAATATTTTCAGAAAATATTTTAACTACAAGTGAGCTATATTTTTCAATATACATACATATATGATTTTTTTTGTAAATAGGTATATGTTCAAGCAATTAAAGGCAAACGAGATAATTGCGATACATGGTAAAATCAATAATTGCTACGGCAATTGAACTCCACATTTACCATATAATGAGGCACATATTTAAATTTAAAATTATAAAAATTCAGTAAATTGAAATTTATTTTGAGCTGAAATGCGCTTTTGTTCAAATACTCTTCAACCTTCACTGTAAAATGCATTATCTGGAATTGATACTGCTTTTCAGTGTTATCCCGCTGGAGGTATGTATAATTTATAAAAATATACTTCTGATAGAATATTATTACCGAAATTTTACTTCCCATAGGTGCACTCGAAAGTGACTTTCACCAAATTAGTTTGCATAAGTAAATATCCAATGGCGATTTACGAAAAATGTGTCGTCGAGAGTGTCAATAAATCGCTGACTACCCTAACGTTAGAACAGAAATTATATCAGCCAATTAAGAGTGCATATGTAAGTGATATTTGAATAAAAATATTTGTCCGTATATCTACATTTATAAATCTCTTTTCTTGCTTCGAACCTGCAGCTTAACATATCCATAGTGCAATTCTCGAAGAGTCTCAATCGTGTGCTGTACTCCTTCAATAATGTAGACGCTTGCAGGTTCTTGGTTACACGCCGAAATCCCGTTATAAGATTACTGTTCGCATATATGCGAAAATTTACGAATGTGAATCACAGTTGCCCATTTTATGTGAGTATATATAATAGTATATTTCAAAAGTCATTGCAAATCTCTATTTCCATCCAAAGTTTTGTTCTAAGACCATTTGGTCTAAAAACATGTTTTTAATAATCATTACTGTTTACCCTACCCTAGGACTCTATTTTGTTGCGAAATTTTGAAATCCGCAATGCTGACCTATCACGTGTCCCAATACCGAAAGGCGAGTACGGCGTAATGACATCTTGGAAAGTAAATGGCGTAGGTTTTTTAGAAGTAAATGGTTTTGCGGTTTACGATTAAAAAGATATTGAAGCGAGTTGTTGTTATATCGTTATTGTTCCTAATTATTATCGAGAATTTTTGATCTAATTACTAGACTTAAGTACAGATTTAACAGGTCATTGAATTATTATGAGTAAATTGGGCAATGAATCATACGATTTCGATTATATATTTAATTGTGCTGTTGTTTTTTTTTTTTAAATATCTAATTGCAAAAATGAATGAAAAACATTATTTACGGCCATAAGAACATTGAATTTGTCATATGTACATACATATGAATATTATACCACATACCCCAAAATATAATGCAATTGTTTTAGTATTCACTACTTATACTTGGACAGCTGTCGATCGATGCTCCTTAAGATGGTCGAAACCTTCGAAACTCTTAAGACCGTCCAAAATCTCTTGAGGACAGAAGGATCTTGACTTCAGGGAATTATTAGAGTTCACTAAGCTCATTCGAGATCCAGGCTGCCAATGAAGCGTTAGAAGTCAGCGGTTCTCTGACCTATCGCCAATTTAAAGCGACATCCCTTTCTGGCAAGCTTATTAGCATTAAAGTTTCCAAAGATTCCGATATGATCAGGTACCCATACTAGTATTGTAGCTCGATGCCTTCAATTACGAATTAAAGTACTCCTTGAATAGTCTGCAGTCTACACGATGTAAGTTCAAGATCAGTATTTCTTCTGTTCTAATAGATGCAGTATATCTAATTTTTTTTTTAGATGACAACGAATTTTCTTTGAAAGTTGCTACAAATGTTATGGAAGTGTGAAACTGATGTTAAAGGAGAGCTTCCGTAAATTACTGCATTAATCTGCTCCATGAGAGCTCCCAAGACCACACTGAGCAAAACTGCCTTGATGGTTCAGTGGGTTTATCAGAAATGAAGTCGAAGCTTCGAAAGTTTTTAGTGTTCATATCTTTAGCCGTTCATTGACTTAGACATAGAGCAGAGACTGCGACTATATCTACGGATGCTGTATATAGAATGAGATTATGTGACATGGTTGATGTTGTCAGCAGTGCCCCGATGCGAGCCTCTCGTTGACTGTTTATTGGCTTTTTACCCTATAAAATATTATTGTCATTATTGTATTATTATTGTATTGTATTATGTTCACTATTGTTTCAGAGAGTCCATTGATCTCTTTGACTTCTCTACAACAGAATTATGCTTCATGAAAGCTCTCAGTTAGAATTAGCTTGAGTTACTGTACTCTATAAGCAGACTGAATATAATTGTCGCGCAAAGAGCGGCGGAGAACTTCCGCGACTACAAGTTATATGAGTACTTACAACATTCAAATTATAAATTGTAGCTGTAAATGATATTTGCTGTCATCACGCATATTCTTATAATGTAACAAGATTCGCTGTTTCAACATCAGTAAACTAATGAAATATCGTGATATTTAATACGTCTTACGTTCTACCAAGACACACCATTTATTTCGTTGTATGTACATATGTAAGTTTCTTTATAGATATATGTAATACCTGAATCTCTTATACGAAAACTTCTCCTCCTCTTTCACCGCCAAACATTCACAAATCGCTTACGTGGGTGGTGCAAATCATCGCGGTTCTCCTTTGTTTTACATTACAATTAGAATTTTTGAAGCATGAAGCACACACGCGTCACGAATCATCACTCTTATTTAACTGTCTTCAACATTATTCATTTGTTTTTATTGTGCTGTTACGCGCAGATGTTGTAAGAATGAAAATACTTCAAAAGAAGTATAAATCATACATCACATATGTGGGGACTCTTATGTACTTATGTAAGTACTTTGCTGCTGCGTAAGTAGCATGTGTGGTACTTGGTACTTAAGAAATTGAAGTGAATTTGTTATACCGAAAGAATGCAAAATATATATGTACATAGGTGTATAAGAGTACAAGTGAAGATTCATTAAAAATTTCGGTAGTATATTTTAGACAATTCTACTTTATTTCGTAATTAATTACTTTGTCATGCGGTATTTATTTTAGTTGTGAAAGAGTGGAACTTTAGCCGGTGGAAGCACCTTCTTAATCTTCTTCTTAGTATATATTATTAGTACTTAATTTTGTCATAAATGAAACTTGTGGAGAAGACATGCTTAAATAGTACTTCATAATGAAATGGAAATAAAAACTTATTGAAGTACTTCAGTATATGTACGCTTTATTTCAAATTGTCGATTTCTTTCTTTATGGTTCAAAACAAGAAATTCAGAATATTTTCGTGTTTAGAAAGGGTTTCAAAACCAATTAGCGCTTACTAGTATTCACTAAAGCATTTTAGAATAGATAAAAAAGAGCGCAATTTTTATTATAATTCAAAACGAAAGCAAGTAAGGAAGATCTAAGTTTGGGCAATTTATTTATTTCATTTTATTAATTTAACAAACAATTAGACTCACATATTCATCATATACTATATGGTATAAAGTCCACTGAAAGTTTGAATACTGAATTAAAGCATTTTTAGTAGTTTTCAACATAACCTTTATATGGGAGGTGGGCGTGGTTATAATTCGAATTTTTAGACTGTTTAAGTAATTGCCTGAAGGAAACGACCTTAGAAAGTTTGGTTGATTAAGCTTTAACCGTTTACGAGATGTGTACATAAAACTTAGTGGATGCGGGACCACGTCCAGTTTCCCACAAAATTTTCACCAAATATGCGCCTTCCTGGTACGATATTATGTACAAAATTTTACTTTCATAACTTTATATATATTATATACAATACGAACCTTCTTATGGTCCCAAGGAACAGTTGTTTCATCAAGATATCACAATTTTACCTCAAATTATCGCTTGCACGGACCCGGAAATAACCCTATATCGCACTCGTTTAGTTTTAGGACTTACAACTAACCGTTAGGTCAACAAAACTGTTATACTCTCTTAGTAACTTTTGTTGCGAGAGTATACAAATATTCAAACATTTCATTCAGAAACACTGTTATGGAACAATGTGTTATTAAACTAAATTGAGCCAATAGTCCTAGGTTCTTGCTGCTCTTAGATGGATAAGGGTAATTCCACTTTATCAATATGAAAAGATTTGTTGAGAATTCCCGAATATTGATATTCAGAGTTACTTTTTAAATTGAAATGAATTGCCGTTATGCTGAATCTTGTATTAAGTTTAGCCTCTGAAGAATTATTACTATATGGGTATATCGGAATAAGGTATCTTATTACAGCTCCTGAAATGAAGTTTATCAATATTTTATGTAAGTACAACAGCAGTACACAAGTAAAGCGAATAATATTTATTCGAGTGTATCCCTCTCTATAAAGAACTAACATGTCCACGCAAGCATAGCGGTTGGTTATATATGTATATTTATCATTGACATACTGTCCTCAAGCCGTTCATTCTTAAATATCGCAAACTCTGGCAAGTTCAATGAGCACTGAACAATTGACATTACTTGAGCAATTTGCCTAGGGTCAAATCATGAGAGCTATGACTTCACGTTTAGGACCATTCCCACGACAGCTGAGTATACGTAGACGGAATTTATATACGGATAATGACTGTGAGCTCTACTGTATTTTTCAAAATTATTTGGGGAATATTTTCTGCCTCACAACAACGACAACAACTTACAACATTATTTCATTAAGTAAAGTATTTTTATACTCTCGCAACCTGTTGCACAGAGTATAATAGTTTTATTCACATAACGGTTGTTTGTGTCACCAAGAAATATAAGAGTTAGATATGGGGTTATATATACATAAATGATCAGGATGACGAGTGGATTTGAAATCCGGATGTCTGTCCGTCCGTCTGTCCGTCCGTCCGTCTGTCCGTCTGTCCGTGCAAGCGATAACTTGAGTAAAAATTAAGATATCTTAATGAAACTTGGAACTTGGCAAAATCGGTCCACTGCCACGCCCACAAAATGGCGAAACCCGAAAACCTATACAGTGTCATAACTAAGCCATAAATAAAGTTATGATAATAAAATTTGGAACATAGGATCGCATTAGGAAAGGCCACATTTGGATGTAATTCTTTTGGAAAAGTGGGCGTGACCCCGCCCCCAAATAGGTTTTTTGTATATATCTTGCAAACCAATAAAGCTATATAAGCCAAACTTTCTGCAGTATTTTCTTTTAGCCATTTCCTCATACAGTCCAAAAATGAAAGAAATCGGATAATAACCACGCCCACCTCCCATACAAAGGTTAGGTTGAAAATTACTAAAAGTGGGTTAACTCACTAACGAAAAACGTCAGAAACACCAAATTTTACATAAGAAATGGCAGAAGGAAGCTGCACTGAGATTTTTTTACAAAATGGAAAATGGGCGTGGCGTCGCCCACTTATGGTATCTCAAGAACTATTCTACCGATTTCAATGAAATTCGGTATATAACACTTTCTTGACACCCTGATGACACGGGTGAAATATGGGCGAAATCGGTTCACAACTACGTCTACTTCCCATATAACTCAATTTTTAATGCTATCTGATTCTTTCACTTTATAATGTATTCATAAAGAACCAATGAAGCTAGCGGAATAAAACTTTACACAAATACTGTATTTGAGCTGTGACATCACTTGTGGAAAAATTGTCAAAGTCGGACCATGACTTTTCAAGACCCCTGATATCGAACATGAAGAACTCAGTGCCTAAGGTTAATTTTTCACCGAAAATATAGGTAAATCCCTCAGATATTTTAATGTAATTCATTCCCTCTGAATTTTTTTCTTATAACAGTTTCTCTCTGTACTTGAAATGGTAAAAATCGGGTCATAACTTCCCCCAGATCTCATATACCTAATTATATGTAATATTAAATTAAGTGAGCGTATAGTCTTCGATACATTGTATCTTGGTGGTGAAAACGAGTGAAATCGGTTTAGGAATTACCTCAGTCTCCATATACTATTTATGATGATTTTCGTTATTCTATTGAACATTATACCCAATATATGGGTCGACTTGTGTTATCTTTATAAAATTACATCAATCAATTGCGAGAGTATAAAATGTTCGGTTACACCCGAACTTAGCCCTTCCTTACTTGTTCTTTATAGATTTGATCCTATGACTGGTGACTGTGCATTTGATACCTATTAGACAAGTCAAATAATGAACTCTTCGTAACTATTGGGGTTATTTAGAAGTTGATGAGGTGAGATCAACTTAAGATTTCTTTTTTGTCTATTGTGCTTTTGCCTCATTAACACTTTAAATGTATAGCCTCTTACATATATGTATACAGGATCTATCTGCTATCGAAACATGGTTGATTTAGCAAATTTGTGACTATTCGTTTCTATAATTTTATTCGCCTTAAGAGATTTTCGAATCAAAAAGGACTTGAACGACACTATCTAAATGCGCCTTTCAATTAGGAATAAAACAAGAAACCGAACCTAACCTAAATTATTGCTTCCAGCCTCTTTCAATTTTACTATGACCTAGAGGCTCAATTAGCTTTCCAAAGTAGTAATAAAAATTTTAAATTGTTTCAGAAAAAAAAATATTCTTCTGTAAAAGAAATTAAACTTCTTGAATACTTACGCATTTGGCAATATTTATATATCAACTGTCTATGTATGTGCCTATCCGCTTTAACATTATAATGAAGTGAAGAGCACGTACGCGCTCCTGCAGAGTCTAGGCAAAACTTTGCATAACTCAACAAGAAGAATATTATAAAAAATCTGCAAAACATACACAGCGGCTAACAAGAGCGATGCATATTTTATATTACAACGGAAATCCGTCAAATAATGCCAAGGGAATTGCGCAAATGAATACTGTAGATCAACGAGCGTAAAGAATACTGATGAAAGAGGGACCAAAATGTACTTTTCCGAGCAAATATTATTTGCAATGGTGGCAACAAATGATGTGCTTTCGGGTGTATGTGTGTGTGAACGCGATACGTGCTAGGATTACGGTTGTAGGAGAAAATGAGTGAGAGTAGGTGCGACCACATTTGCATAACAAACAGTTGGGAAATTCAAAATAATATATGTATGCATAGATATGCTTGTCTATATTCATGTATGTGTGTGATTTTCACTTAAATATATAAATTCATATGTTAGTCCTGCAGGAAGCAACTTAGAAGACTCAAACAATATATATATATGTATTATATATATATACTCGTTCTTATTCTTGTTTACCAGCGACCTCCTCGTCTGTGTTGCGGTTAAGTTGTGTAGGAATCTGTCAACAGTCTGTCATTGAGAATATTTACGAGCGTTTTTCGTACAAAACAAGCAGCTGTGCCATTGTGTCTTGTCGCTAACGAAAGTGGCTTTCAATCAAGCGAAAGTTCCAACGTCACGCGCAGACAGTTAAAAATATAGCATATAATTAGGCGCTGTCATTAGGTACATACACACACATAGAGACATGCTTGGTTTGTAAATGAACTTGTCTAACGGAGAATCTTCTGAGCCATAGGGATATACATATATATATATAATGTAATGTATATATAAAGAAATGTACTCAGCTAGCAAAAATGTATTTCGCTAAAAACATATGCACGTTTATATTTCAGCCAGTCTCTATAAATAGCACTTTGACATTCACAACGGTTTTGTTCTGATTTATCCTTATGAATATTGCTTTCCAAATTTTGATTGAAATTATAATGCTCAGCTGTTGTTAAATTTACCTTCAACCGAGATATGACAAACTTAAATGATTGATGCGCCTGCATGTAGGCAACGAGTACCTTGTCTTATGTATCTTTCAAGAAATACCATTAACACCGTGGAATGCAATGTGGTATCATGGAATGGAATTGTTGAAAATAGAAGCATACAAATAAGTTGGTAGAAAATGTTACAAATTATAATATTTGCATTTTCTCAAAGCTTTAAAAAATTGTCAGTGTTGTTTGAAATATATTCTGCTCTCTATATGTATTTAATCATTTAATGATTATAATTACGCTGATTAAATGTTAAAGATAACTATTATATTTATAATCGTTGACAACTTGGATAAGGTTTTGATTATATTATACGAGGGCTGCTGTATATATTTCTGGCCTAATAATGAAAATAGGAATATTTATCAAAGAAAATGGTTTTATTGTTTTTCAAAATATTCTCCATCAAGATTTATACACTTTTGCATGCGCTCAAACCAATTTTCGAAGCACTTTTTGTGAGCCTTTTTTTGAGCGATTGTCAAATTGTGCAGGATCCAACAAGAACAAACCTTTTTTACGGCCAGGTGTTCAAGCAATATCGAATGTATGCTGGTGGGAGAAATGCATAGGCATGCCTCTATCTGAAGGTATGTTACATGACGGTCTTGCATTATCAGTTCACGTACGGCATCGATGTTTTCTGGCACAACGGCTGTTTTTGGACGACCTTCACGGAATTCGTCTTTGAGCGAGCGTCGGCCACGATTGAATTCGTTGCACCAGATTTTCACAGTGCTATAGGATGGTGCTTCATAGACATACAAAGATTTTAGTTCATCGATGCACTCTTGTCGCAGTAATCCACGTCGAAAGTTGTGAAAAATGATCGCACGAAAATGTCCACGAGTTAATTCCATTTTTTGGCCGAGATGAATTTTTTAATTCCCTGTAAATAAAACAATTCACGATTAAATGACAAAACGTTCTGAGTGATGTTATGCTAAAAAATGTCAAACTTTCCAATGGAAATGTCAGATTGCACCTGGCAACACTTAGTGTTGCCTAGGCCAGTAATATATATAGCAGCCCTCGTATAAGGCTGTCCGACATCCATCATGAAGTAATAATCTGTATTTATGGATTTCAAGAAGTATTTTTGTACTAAAAAGATCTTCCTCTGACCTCTGAGTGTGTCTATTTTTTCTTGCCTTAACGTAATTACTAGTTTGAATCACTTGGATGACTGAGAAACGTCGAATCGACTGCGCAAATGATAGATTGTTTGAATGCATATCAAATGGTCATCACGCCTAATATCACTCTCGGTAGAGGCCACCATTGACCAAAATGCGATTTCTTCTTCCATGAAAAGAGTTAAAAATGTGAAACGTAACATGCTGTAACTCCTAGATGATTCTCTGCTTTGCTATCAATAAATCATATTATTCAACGTTAACTATAAAATTTTATCAATTCACTAGGAATATCTTACAAAAATTGTCTGTTGTTGTTGCTATGAATCACCCTATACCTTATATAATCCCAAGTATATCACAAATTTGTTCACCAAATTGTGATGCCTCAATAAATTGCAGTTTCTTTTTAGTCGGGAAATATACAGACCATCGAATTCGAGTGACGATCTCACTTAGAAAACTTATTCTGAACACTTTTTCTACAATAAAAATTCCGAGTAGGAAGTTTCCTGATGGTATTGAGTAAACGACGAGATATATTCCATAAAAAACTTCATCTTGAGGTCTGCCTCTGATTTGATTACAGTTCTCAAGTTTTTTTTAAGTTGCCCATAAGGGCTAATTCCTTGCACCAAGTTTAGATGTTGACATTGACTGATGACATTAGCTTTCAATGATTTATGTATACAGTAATACCCCGGACTTACGCGATAGGTGGGTCCGAGCGGTTGCCGTGTAAGTCGAATTCGCGTAAGTCGGGGTTCAACGTTGCATATAAATACATATAAAGTTTGTTTAATCGGGACCAGAGTTTAAAGAAAACAATAATTTAGAAGAAAAATGTTTAATAAAGTGCAGGATAATAAAAATATATTACATTGTTATGAATAAAGTAAGCTAAACCGAAGTTATTTTGATGTCGAAGGCTTCATATATTCTAACAGTGTTGCCTGACGAGTTAAATTTGTCTTCTTTTCACGTAAAATTTCCTCGTAGCATACCAGTAATTTTTTTATCCCTCGTTTTGTAGTAGAAATGCGTTCTTCATTAGAATCAATTTTTTCTAAAATTTGTAACCCCTTTTCAATTGAATTGAGCCCTTCTGTTAAGTTTGCAATTGTCATTTGATTTACCGATTCAACTGGGTCTAGCGAATCAGTTTGGTCAATATCTTGCTCATACTTACGCATTTCTATAACCTCGTCAATTGTTAGCTCTTGATTGTGTGAATCTAGCAATTCTTGAACGTCATCATTATCGACCTCTAAATTTAATTGCTTGGCTATATCGACCACTTCTTCTATTATGCTATCGATTTGTTCAGGATCTGAAATGGTTTCTCCTTGGGTTTCAGAGGTGAAAAAAATGGACACAGACTTATATTTTAGAATTGCCTAAATAGCATTCTTAATTCGCGCGGCAATCAAAATGAAAAACCGCGTATCTTCGAATTCGCGTAAAACGGGGTAGCGTAGGTCGGGGTATTACTGTATATCAAGAATGTATCTCAAGTAATGCTGCAAAAAAGACAGGTGTAAAGGGAATAAAATAAAAATAGCCACAAAACAATGTAAAAGAAAGTGATTCATATTTATTAGCGCATACCTTTAAAGGTTAAAGTCACTTTGGTGTTTAATCTTACACACTTTCACATTAAATATCGATTTTCGCCGCTGGTAATTCAATCAAGCCACCGATGTCTTCTTCAATTATATTGGCACAGCAAACTAAATTGAAAACATATGTTTTACTAGAATATAATAAAATCAAAGTGTAGAGACACCGGGCCATAGCGGCCAGAGGGAAGTGCAAAAAAAATTCTAGCAAACAAGTCAGCCAATTTCTTGTGAATGACTTCGCTATCTCAACAACAGACAGGCACGTACAAGTGGCGAATGAAGCTCAGAAGGAAGACAGCCGCCTTGTTGCCTACGTCAATTGCCATAGCGAAGAGTGAATGAAGCAAAATCTTGCGAAAAACTCTTAGCAGAAGCGCTACTAAGCAAACATTGCGGAAGATGAGGCGGATGTGCGCTGGGCTACTTCATCAATCGGAGTCTGTCGTTCATCTTCTTGCCGTTTAAATTACTAACACACTGCCTTCAGTCACAGAATTTACTCTTAAATATAAGACACTTCTTTACTTTCTCAACACACACACTCCTAACTTCCTCTTTCAGCTTGTTTCTTACACTTAGCCACGCATAAGACCGCATCAATCTTTGCCGCACACCCTAAATCCCTAAGGGTCTCATCATTCTTATTGTTATGACCGACATCATTGGCCACATATATTAAACCCATGACTGTGGTAACAACAACCACACACACACACGGTATTTATGCTGCTTCCTGTTTAACTTGCACTGCACTGTTGCTTTGGCCTCCCTATTTTTTCACTTTTAGCCTCTTCCGGGTAAAGTTTAGCACAATCTCGGCCGCAGTGCAGAACTTTCGTGCCATATTTTTTTGCTTTCAGCTTTTTACTTGTGTGCTTGTTGTTTTTGTTGTTGCTTCGTGTTGGCTAATAAAATATTTAGCGTAGCTCATTGACATGTCCAGCCGGTGCTGTTGGCCTCAATTGTGTGAATTTATCGAGAATTTAGTGTGCTTTTAGGCGTGCGTTTATGCGCATCTTTATGGCTGCTTACAGAACAACCACACGCACTAATGTGGATATGTGGACTCTTGTGTGCCTTTGTTAGTTTATTAGCACATTGGCTTGTACATCGTTTGGTGGCGCTGAGTAAATTTATGAGCATGTGGACAATTTCTTTCAATAAATTCACGGAACATGTCCACACTCGCTCCTAACATGCGCTAACATGTCTGTGTACAGGACTTTGAGTGTATGTGTGTGTATGTATGTATGTGTTATAAATAGTTACATCCCTATGCTGTACACTTCTTTAATGTTATTGCTGGCTGGAAAAGCGTAAGCACCTACAGGTATTCAGTGGCACGTGTGGCTAGCGAGGTGTTAACTTGCATGACGTTAGCCACATACACACATATATACTAATTTATAGCAATTGCTGAAGAGTGCGTGCTTAGAATTTTTGTTCATCAAATCTCTGAAACAAACTGAATTTTGGAATATTAGCTATTGAAGGTAGTTCTGATTTCCGCTTAAAAATTTGAAATAAAAGGTACAAACTTCATTATAACTAATTATTACTGAGGTAGCTATTTGATATATCCTGTCGGAAGATCTCAATTAAGTCCAGCTTTCGGTTTCCAGACCATTGCAGCGTCATTCAGGCAGAGGTGGATGCCATTAAGGTAGCAGTGAACATATTGCTTCGAAGTGCGGCATCCTTCAGAGAGGTGTGTGTTCACTCCGATAGCAGAACGGAAATACTGGCTATCGTGAGTGTCTAACATCGTTATCAGTAGCTTTGAACTACTTTGTAATCCGACTTGTGTGGGTATCGGAATCGCGAAAACTGCAAAGCGGATGAGCTTAGAAGAGAGGGTACCCTAGCAACATTAACGTCAGCGGGGAAGCGTGTGGGTAGTCCGTGGTCCACTTGCGCCAGATCGCTGGACACACTGACTTCGAGTGAGCTCTCCAAACGTTGGAGAACAACCATCACCTCTTCAGTAGCGAGGTCTTTTGGATAGCAGTGGATTGAAAACCATTCTTCCAGCTTCTGTCGGTTAGTAAGGCTCATATCTCCGCAAACATTAGTGTGCTTACTGGTCATTGTCAAATAGGCACACACGCGGTGAGGTTAGGGATCAATTCAGACGCTAGTTGCCAAAACTGTTTAAAGGAAGGCGAAGAGGAATGATTCAAGCACTTCCTCCTCCAGCATTCGCCAGACATAGGTTAAAGCACCTCGGTAGGCTCATCTTCGGCGAACCCAATGATATGACTGAAATCGACATTAACCGACTTAAGAACTTTATAATAGAGTCCAAGCGCTTTGTCGTATCATAAGGGTCTTAGAGAACCCTCTGGAGTATCCGTGAGTCACAAAGAATTTCAGCCGAATTTGTTTAAGTGAGATTCTCTGCAGTTGCGGTGATCTCCCCTTTGACCTAACCTAATCTAGCCTAGGGTTTTATACCGTATATATCGATTCTCATAGATCATATATATCCCTCTGTCTATAGTTTTTAACATCTGCAACATTATTTTTTAATATTTTAGTTTCGAGTAATGACTTCGATCAATATCACTTTCAAATTCAAAGTATTGGAAGATTAGCGTAGCTGACTTACCACAATGCTACTGTGACTAATATTATTATTATTATTCATTAGATCGATTTTTTAGAAGAGCATTGGTCCAGAGATCGCAATCGTCATTATTGCCTAGAACTTGATTACCATAGGATTCATTTTCGGCTGAAATATATTTTTAAATCCATTGAATATCCCTGAATTATAATAGGATTTTTATTCAAAGCAAATACTGGAGTGTTTGTATTCTAAAATTATGAAATATTGCCTGCAAACCGCCAGATTCTTTATTGGATTCCAATGCTATGATTTTCATTAATTAATTTTCATTAAAGTTCTGCTAGATATAACAGTTGGAGAAAGCAGGGAAATTGGAACTTGGCATTAAAGCGCACTTCTCTTAGCCAATCTCTCGAATATACAACACTAAGCTCAGTGTAAGTGCTGATGCATATACACACATTATTTTTATTACTGACCATTATCGTAACTCCAATATTTACAGCCCTAATCATTATCGCCTCTTGCACATTATTAACATAAACGTAGAATTTTCATGTTTGGACCTTTCGTCGCTTTGACTTGGATGCCTTGAATATAAAAAAATCGAGTTTATCGACCTTTCCACACCACGCACTCGCTAATAGCTGCAAAAATATTTATTAGCCTCCACAAAGGTGTACCGTATCAATGCGGATTTCAGCGAAAGCCATTTCACTTTTATCATTCGTCAACTTGACTTGACTCGAATGTCTGGCACTCGCACCGCCAAATCCACCACATCGTCCGCAACCGCCATAAATCACATACAAATGTACGAATTTAGTGCATACAACATTAATGTAAACGTCGTTTAATATCGCATCAAGTGTTACGTTTTACGACTACTTAAAAACTCGTAAAAATGCAAGTGAAGAAGAAGAAGACGAAGCAGCAGTAGCGATCAACACAAAAGTCAATGCGTCAGTGCGGCAGAACAGCTGGTGGGGGTGGAAAAGGAAGTGAAAGCATAAAAGTGCCGCGGATATAAAACGCGAGGAAGAATCAGGCAGGTGGATAAGTGTTTGTATGTGTGTTTGTGCGCTTTGAAATTCTTGAGATTAATGTGCGTGGGTGTGAGAGAGAGTGGCAAAAGTGATTTAATGGCGCTGCATGAGTTCGCTATAAAAATCGAAAACCGCACTAGCACAACGAGTGAAAGTTAAATATCAGGAAAAGTGCTTAGATATATATTATACTTCTAATGCATCGTTTGTACTACGCCTACTTTAAGAATTCTCTACTAATAAATATAAATACATAAAATCCAAAAATACAATCAAAGCTTTGGTTGCCGAAAAAAAATCAAGGAATGTTGAAGGTTTCGATTTTCGATAGAGATTTTCGACTATTCAAAAGGTCTCATATCTAGAAAAAATTTATATTGTTGCACTCTAAAAAGAAATACTTTATATCAGTCCATTAATCATGAAAAATGTATACCACTTAAAAAATGTATTATATTGATGCGGAGTTCACGACAGTAAACTCTCCCACCTATCTTTCCCGCCGACTTTAACCCATCCGTAAAGAAGATCGCCGCGCCTCTCATCTAGCGACTTCTACTCTCCCAAACGTCCCTTGAAAGAATAAGAGCAGAGAAGTTGTTGCCAGGGCTAGGCTCGGCGGAATAGAGATGTAGAGAGTGTCCAGTCACGCACTCGTCTATAAACCCGGATCCCCTAAGTCTAATGCAGCTTTCGCGGCTAAGCACTGAGCATAGATATGTCCACGAGTGCTATACGCATTAAGGCGTTAAGTGCTAAGGTTCGTGTCGTCCGGAGCGCGCCACTCATACTTACGAGAGCCGCTCGTTGAACGTTTACTAGCTTTTTAGCTATTGAGGCCTTTTCAAGCGACTTCCACCACACGAGTATCCAATAGAACATAATAGGCTTGACTATAGTTTCATATGGCCAGAGAACCACTTTAGGTGAGAGGCCCCATTTTTTTCCGATCCATCTTCTTTACTTAACTCTCTCCTCTATGTTGGATTTCCATGAGAGCGTTTTGTCTCGGATGAGCCCTAGGTAATTGACTCTATTCGCTGGACGGATACAAGCTTCCAGTATTTTGTACCGTCTTATGAAAAGATTTCAGTTTTGCTCTGATTTACGGAAAGGCCACATTCTGCAACCCACTTCATTACGACACAGAGATAACTATGAGTAAGTTCGTTCACAGTACCTTTAGGGCTCTAACATTCTTTGATTTCTTTTACAAGAGTGTGTTTTGTATAAATGTAAGGTTTACAACAGTAAGCCCTAGTCTCTTGAATAATCTAAGGAGCATACATAAACGTACATTCATATATACTAGTATATGATAAAAACCAAAATAACTCACAGCTTAGCTGTCAAGGTTATCGAGTCAATTCTCTCTCAAACTAAAAATTTTATTAAAAAAAATGTTTAAACTCAATTTTCTAAAATTGTATACCAAATAAATAATTATATAAATAATATTTAACTAGAATAGAAAATTTAAAAAGAACAGTTCAATGATAAAATGATTCGGAACTACATGTTTCACTATTTTGTAACTATGTACATATGTCGCATAGTCACAGTTAAATGAGGAACATCGTTTTAGGTAAATATATTTTAGATCTTGCAGTTTTTGAGTAAAATATTCGGCGTAAACGTTCAAGCATGCCCAAATAATTTACTCGATGGATTTGAATTTTGATGTTTAGCTCTCTCGCGATAAAAGTGTGTTATGGAACCTGTTACAGGAACCTCAATTAATTCATAGTTCACCAACCATATCCAACTTTTTTACTTGTCTCTGATAATTCTTATTTCTTTTCCCAAAATATTATTATTACTTTTCGTCAAATAATTATTAAACTCTGTTTGTTATGCGTTTTTCTTTCTTTCTTCACTACATCCGCTCGTTCGCTAGAAAATCTTGTCGCCTGCTGTCTGGCTGTTGTCTACGCTCGACCACACAATTATGATGTAAATGTTAATTTCTACTGTGTATCACTACAAATTATTGTTATTATTGTTGCTTTCGCGTTTATATTCTCATTGTTTCTGCTTTCCTCATTGATTTCGTGTATTTTAGTTAATTAATGTTATGTGTAAGTTTCAAGTATAATATTTGTCTTCGACTTGTATCAATTAGTTTGATTAATGACGACAAATGATTTCGAATTTGTGTCTGCTTTTCAATTTACATGAAAGGAGATGGTTTTACAAAATATTTACAACTGTGTTTATTTACATGTGTGATTGAATTTAAATACAATAAAAACTTTTTAGTTCCATATTTGATGTGAATTTTACATTGGTCACGGAAGGGAGAACTTCATAGCATTAATAAATTGCATGTTAGGAAGCATGTACAAGTTTTATACATTTCCATTAATGTTCAATTGATTTTTATTACATATTTTATTACAGTCTGAATCCGGACTCAAAGTTCACTGCATGCTTGTAATTACTGTAACAAGTAGAAAGCGTTTTTAAAAAAGAAACAATTAACTGAATGAAGATAATAAGTTGAAATATAGAAAAATTATTCCCACGTGACCTAGCCGACCTATTGATTACTTGACAATCAATAGAATAATAGAAGACAACTTTTCAAAACTGAATTTCTAGCTTTATTTACTCCTAGTAAATGGAAATTCCAAATATGGATTTAGTAATCTGTATCTGGCCTTGTATTATAATATATCTAACGCATAATATCGATATGATCTAGATTTAGATTCTTTTTTCCAAAGCCTATTATTGATTTGATTTGAAGTATTTAGATCTCATAGAAAACACAAACAGTAATATATTTTTCCAAAGCATTTCATTAATAACAAAAACGGTCATATTTATATGGATATCCGATGTTATTACCATTATTGTTGCTATCGTGGAATTAAAACGGTCTTTCCTGTACATTTCATGTAGAAAGATTGACCTTTTCTTAAAATATGTCTCTGTCTCTGAAATTATTTTTTCATTGTCACTAAATTTCTGTACAGCAAGCATTTTGATCAAGCTTGAAGCAAGAATAATTAGTCCAATATTGCCATCGCTTTCATTCATTTGGGACATTGTGTCAGGCGCTAAAATGTTTCTTGGATATCTGTTGAGTGTCAGTTCTCTTCAGTTTTTCGATGACCTGTTAGAAGTTTTTATAAAATCTGCGACTCAATGGTTCCAATTGAAATTGGAAATAAGGGAAAATACAGGTTTTTTCAATTCTGTTAAATGTAATATTTTATTTCTGTTTCAATCGCTTTACACAGCGTTCAATAATGATATACTTAATGCTAGTATATATGTATGTATATATAAACGCCTAAGATATATTTTATGTTCTTAAATTCAATTCATTTCACACATTTACCGTATAGAATATTTTTTACATAAGTACCTCGTTATATATTTATATATTTATAACATTAAAATCAATGTACAGTTCATATTTCTACTGTCGATAATCACTAGCACATATACTAATGTTAATTTAACATAATGTTACTATTTATTAACATACGCTATTAATTTCTATGAATCACTGCTAAGTTCACTTTCTTTATAGAACTTCATTGTTTTTAAGAAGAGAAATCGAAAGTGTTTTAAGAAATAAAAAGTGAACAAAAACAATAAAGAATAAATTAAAATAAAAACAACAACATGAAAGTTAAAAATTAAGATATACAGAGAATGTGAAATCATTAGTTTGCTTCTTTCAAATAATTTATTTACAATAAAAACAGTTATGAAAGAATTGTTTCGAAATAATTTTGATTTAAAAGTTTCACTTTCTTTAAAAGCTTGGAAAGTGTGAAGTATTAGAAATTACATAAAAGCTTTTGTTTGATATTTTGTGACTGGCTTTTTCAATTCTTCTCGATATTATTGGTTTTTGTTTTGCTTTGCTTTACATATCAATATGCTTTTGTATTTGGTATGAGCGTTAAAAATTTTGCAAGTATTTAGCATGAAAACAATAAACTTTTGTTAGTCTATAAACACTTTATTAAATAAGATGGTATTTTGGCAACGGTATACTATTTTGATATTGTTTATTGTTAACAAATAATATATTTGAATTTAAATTCAAGCGAAAGTGAGTGCGAAATGTAATCAAAAACACATGAAATCGATTTCGAATGTAAGCGAATGAATAATTTCCTTTCACATTATCTTTCATGTAAAGAAATTAATTATTTACACTATTAAGTAAAATATACTGAAGTGAAATAAACTGAAATAAAATAAAATAAAAAAAAAATAAAATAATATAAAATAAAATAAAATAAAATGAAATAAAATAAGATAAAATAAAAAAAAAAATAAAATAAAATAAAATAAAATAAAATATAATATAATAAAATAAAATAAAATAAAATAAAATAAAATAAAATAAAATAAAATAAAATAAAATAAAATAATAAAGAATAAAATATAATAAAATATAATATAATATAATATAATATAATATAATATAATATAATATAATATAATATAATAAAATAAAAAAAAAAAAAAAAAAAAAAAAAAATAAGATAAGATAAAATAAAATAAAATAAACACATCACTTTGCCAATTCGCCCTTGAGCCAAATGTTCACATGTAATTTATAATGTGTCTATGGGTGCGTATTCGCAACCAATCAAAACAATAAATAAATAATTACATACATACTTTTGTATACACTCATAAACCATTCAAATATTTACATATATTTATATGTGGGTTTAATTATGTGTGTGGATTTATTTCTTTCCTTCTCTATGTAACATATTTCATTTATTGTTCTATTTTGGAAGTGTATTTTGTGCGTTGTGTGGTCGCTTTTTCACTTTCTGTGCTTCATTGTTAACAGCTCTATTATTTCCAATCAATTTGTTTTTTCGCTATACTTTTGCTTTTTTGTTTTTGTGAAACCTTACACGAGTCATTTTCTATTGCAAAAATCGACAATTGAACACTTGAATGATGGAAGGCTTTTATTTGTTTGTCATAGACCTGCTTTTATAGTGTTTCCATGGAAGAATTTCGCCATTCGTTGTTGCTATTCATTATTGTTGTGCTTTTAGGAGATTTTTATAGCTTTTATATTCATAATTCAAATGTGAATATTGTATTTTGCACTGCCTGTTTGAAATCAAACAAATATTTATTTCTTTATTCATTTCATATATTTATTTTTTTTTTATGTTTTGAAATCAGAGGTCTCATATTTATGCTCATGACGAAATGTTAAAAAATGTAATGCTTGGTTCGGTGACTAAACGTGATGAGCCTATTCGACATAGATACATACATATGCATGTTGTTTCGATATACTAGTTGAATTATTCGTTAGTAGTCATTGGTCCCAACATCAATGATGATCTCGAGAAACGAAAATAAAACGAGCGATGTGTACGTCTGTTTAGAATACCTTGAAAATTAAACCGACCCCAACGAGATAATAGATTTTATAACGGGTTATTTTTCGCGAAAATGTATTCGGATGCTTGGCATTTCTAGCTGACAAGCAATCGCGATCAAAGAAACTTGTTGACATTAATCGGTTATGAAATCGGATCTAGATTCTTCGTAACGGCTCTACACTCCTATTTCTTTTTAGTAGGACTTGTCGGTGTTTATCCCTTGACAGTATTCGAAGTTAATGCAATTCGTTTGATTTCAAACGGCTGGCAATATTTTGATTCTCAACTATTTCCACCTTCTTCCGTCTCTACTTCGTTTCATGCGATCTTTAAATAAAACATTCGATATATATTTTTTAGTATATGTATATTTATATATTTACATAGTTATTATATACATTTTGTGCAAGTTTTTAATAGTTGTTGTAAGTAATACATAAAATACAGACACTTAATTGCTACAAGCTTATACATAAAACTGTGTAAATCGATATTCATATGTGTATTTCTTTTGTACAAAGTTTCGTTAAATATGTGTTTCTTTTTGTTCATTTTCGTTTTTGATATTTATTTATTTTTTTTGATTTTTATAATATTTTATTTTCAAGTTTTTTGCTTTACAGCTACAACTACGATATGGAAGTTCTTCAGTGCTTCTTATATACAGAACAAATGCTCTTTCAATATAATTTTGTACAACCTTTATGATTGTGTTAGTCAAGACTACAAATTACTCTTATAGGACATATTCGAAAAACATCGTGAGATGAGGACAGACCGACAAAATCGAAAACAACAACATATACTTGAGTGAAGAGAGCTTTCGGTCATCTATAAGTGATTGTAAGATTACTTTTACATATTTTGTTTTCAGTTCTCTTTAGAATATCTTTCTGTACAACCTTTTAATTTTAAAACTATTTAAGCTTTTTTTCCTTTTCTTCTACAATTTCTAATTAATAACTAATTTCAATATATAATTTTCCATTCATGTTCTCTTAATAAATATAATTTCTCAAATATCCCTTTCAAACACACTGCATATCTGCTGTCGTTTTCTTAATCTTACCACCGGTGGTTAACATGTGCCAAACGCGTCTCAAACAACCCGGTGGCTTCTCTTCAACGACTAAACGTTGCTCCTCCAAGATCGTATCTAATACATAGTAGCTGCCAAGACTGAGCGGTGGCGGCGGCAATATTGGAGGCTGTCATGAAATTATGCAATTCTTCGTATCGCCACCACTCGTTGCGCCACTTGTAGATGCGGTCATCGAAGCTGTTGGACCGCCAATCAAGGATCCGCCGCTACCCAGCTGCTGTTCACTGGCGGCCTGTTTGCGTTTACGTTCGTAGGCGATCGCATCATTCGGCACGTAGGAGACACGCACGCCGCCATAATGTCTACGCGCCGGTATACGATACAAGTAGTCGTCCATATCGCTGGAGGAGCTGGACGAACAAGTGGAACAGACGCTTGCCGCGTCGCAGTTGTCGAGATTGTTGTGCACGCCGGTCGAATTCGTTTGCGCATTGTGCAGTCTTAGATTGGCTTGATTGATTTGCATTTCCGAGGAGCTGCGCGATTGGTTGCGTTTCTTGCGTCGGCGTCGTGCATTCGTGCTATCGGTGTAGCTCTTCGAACGTGACATAGTATCGTGTACGCTGTGAAAGCGAACCTCCTTCAAGTGTGGACGTCCGTTGCCATCATCATCGCCAGCATCGCTGTGGTCCTCTTCATCATCATCGTTGTCGTGGTCGTCTTCATCATCAATATCAGATTTATTGCGCGACCGCTTCGTATTCAACAATCTCTCGTAGTTGTCGTGCCGTAGTACACAGTTCTCGTCATCATTTTCCAGCTCCAGTTCGTTGGTGATCTCCTGTGTGCTTTGTGTGAGCTCGGATGCGCTCGGTGAGTTTATATTGATCTTGTCAATGCTCTGATAACTGTGTGAGTCCTCACCCTTCGACATCAGCATGTCGGGCAGCGAGGAAGTGAGATTGCTGGGATCGCCAAATATCGATTTATCGCCGGCGCAGATATTATCCAAACTTATGCCGAGCTCAGTGAGGTCTATAGGTGGTGGATGCGCGGGGCGTGGTACACCAGGTAGCGGCGGCATAATACCCTCACAACCCGCTGCCAACTTTCCCACAATCATCAAACGATCAATGCCCACATCCATTCGTTGACGCGCCTGCCGTTCCAGCAAATCTCCTGCACTACCGGCACTCTTGCCATTACTACCAACCGCGCTACCACCACCGCCGCTGACCTTATGTCGCGCACCCGGTCGCGGTGAACGCGCTATTTGACTTGTTGTGCTAGCGCGATGTGTCGGACGCAGTTGAGGTCCCGAGCTGGTGTCAGACGGTGTGGGCGGTTCACCTTTACTGCAAGCAATCGAACAGTAAATTGTGCCACGCCGCGGCAGAAATGGTCGACCCAACAGCGAACAGCGACAAGTGCAGCACGAAAAGCACTGATCCGTGGCATGCCAATGCTGACCGTCATGACTCATCTGCCCCTGATCGACGCCGATCACTTCGCCACAATAGTCACAATACTCAGCGAACATTGTGTCAAAACAGTTGAGGCAATAAGGTTTGCCGTCACGCATGATGTAACGTTGACCGCCGAGCTGATGCTCGCACTCAAAGCAGGCGAAGTGCTTCATATGCCAAGTGCGACCTTCCGCTTCGGTGCATTCATCCGAAAAGATTATCTGAAATAGGGGGAAAGTATGAGGGACGAATAAGTATGGCTATTAAAAATAAAATATATAAATTGTAAAACCATTTGTATTCTATTTATAATATCTATTTTCGGAAATTGTTACTACATTTTATTTTAGTTTTGATATCAGCTACCTCATCTTAGTAGATGTTGGTTATTATATTTCTTCATTTTAGACATAGCTGGAACACCCTGATATCTTTATAGGAAGTTATTTCTTTCAAGTATCTTCCGTGTTTCACGAAGACTTAGCACTATTCGCAGCGACATCTTTACTTAATTAAAGTTACGTGTTTTGTAGTAGATGATCTTAATGGATTTGGTCAAGAATAATTGCATACAAGAAATGGTATCTCACCCTCTACTCCTCATCCATGGAATGACTTTAAAGTTGAATTTAGAATTTTTTTTCCTGAGAGTTTGTAATACCATTAATAAGCACAAGTACTTGTTCTCTCTCTACGAACTACTTATAAATATCTTCTAGCTAGGTCAAAGTTGATATCAATGCCTATCAGATTACGAATCCCACAATTTATTGGAGTGATGATCGATTGAAGCGAAGCGAACTAGAGTTTTTAGGAATGATATATTGGAAACTGTAAGGTCTTCAGTTGTTTTTAATCATGATTAAACCATGTGACGATAAGGCTTTTAAGAAAACACGGCACAAAAAAGAGCAAGATCTTTAAGCAGGAGATGGATTTTCCTTCAACGATATTGAAAGTTCTTTCTGATGTATGGAGTTTGATCTAAAGTACTGAATAAGTGGTACGTTTCAGAATGGTTAATATTTGAAGGTTTCTTTAAGGCCTTTTCCAAAGCTTTTGTTAATAAGCTCAAGCTTTATCACAATCTCAGATAATAATTTTTCCAAACGGACCAGTGATAACCTAGAAAAATATGTTTTTGGTCCTCCATGTCTAATATCTAAGAGGACGCCCACAGAAAGTAAACAATCAAATGTCAATACAACTTGTTACTGATGAACCGAAACCGAGCAAAACAGACTTACTCTAATAAGCTTAAATTGTAAACCAGTAGAAAATACAACTTAAATAAACAAAATCCAAGAAATCCACATACAATATGCTGAGGAGGTCGGGCGCCCAGGGCAAAGGAATGCAATCGGCGCAGACAAAAGTAAACAAAGCGCTACTTTTTGTACATATGTATGGTATCTACAGTCTACCGGCATATAATTGTGTACATACCTCATCACAGGCGGAGCAGCGCGGCTTCTGCGTTTCGGCGTGATGTCTGCCACAATAGAGATTGCCATCACGATGAAAATAAATCAAATCCACAAGTAATTCCTTGCAAACACAACAAACGAAGCAACCAGGATGCCAGCAAATCTGCGAGCCGACACGTTGGGCGAAGACCACAATGTCACCGGCGGATAATGGTTCATCGCACTGCAAAGGAAATGAGAGGAGAGAAAAAAATGTGAAGGTTATAAATTTGGACTATGTATATGTAGAGGTTAGTCGTATATGTATGAGGTAAGAATATATATAAAACATTTTCGTAAACAAATTACATTATTCAGCAGCGATTTTATTTTTACGGCGGCAAGCAAATAAAACTCAGCAAACAGCTATTAATAATAAGCGTTGGTGGGAGGATAAAGACACACACACATGCACATTTACATAGAAGAGTGGAGATGTGAGTGGAGAACCCTCCTAATGGAAAAGTGATATAAAAGTAGTTAAAAGGAATTTTACTTGTTGTTGTTCTCGGTATATATTTGTTGTTGCTTTTCTGGGTACACCACGCTGAGGACACGCTTGGCGTAGGTGTGGAAAACATTAACTGATGGAAATCTTAAATATTTTTATATTTAAATAACAATAAATGTTAAATAGCCATCGCATAAAACGTTTATGCCTAGCGGTAGGCAATAAAATGAAAACGAAACAAAAAGTTGTAAACGAAATGCCCAAAGAAGTTGTAAAGCACAGCAGACAAAGCAACAAACAAAAAAACAACAAAAACAAAATCAACATACAACAACAAGAAGCAACCAAAAACAACAACAAGCAACAGCAAACAATTGCAGTTATATTTAAGAACACAAGTCTTCACAACAACAACAATAACCAGTAGGTTGTGGTAAGGCCAGTCTTTGGGCCAGGCCATTGAACTACATAGTTGAATGGCGAAATTGTGGGTTCCGCTGAGGGATGGAAATGCTGTTAAATTGCTTAGGGGCAATGAGCGAAAGTGTTCCTTTGGGAATTTTTACGACCACAACATAAGGAGAAGTAGCGAATGTTTTCCATAATACATATTTACAAGCTTGAATGAAATGTGGAAAATGCAATGAAAGAAAACTGATGCGATTCTGTTTGTTTTGGTTTTGGAATACCCTTCTGGAGTTGAGTTGCTATAGATTTTTAAAAGAAGTTCGATTTAATCGGCTCTGGAGAGTTAGGGCTGGTATTAACTTATATATTACTATATGTTTAAAAGAAACCAATATAATCTCAGTTAATTAAAAGATAATTTATTTTTAGCATATTAAAAACCGGTCTAAATTTAAATCCATTGAACTTAAGTACACATAAACATATAATAACTCTTTAAGCGTTAAAGCATAGTTAATCGAACACATTATACAAGCTGTTCAGCTGACAGGCCCGAAAAAGAACATTCGAATATTACAATTATAATTTACAAATGACACTGAGTCTTTATATACTGGAAATATATCACTTGAGAAGTTTTCAATTGTAAAACTATTCTAACATCTCTGAAATAAAACTTGGTAAAATTGAAAATGACGGTTATGAAAATTCTTTGCTCCACAGACGATTCTAACGAGTAGAGTAATGCCGAAACGATGACGTCTTCGTATCAAACAGTTATATCACATTTAAGTATATAAGAGTAGCTATATTTTCTCTCGCATTGTATTCAACTGAAAAACTTTCACAATTCTATAACAATGCAGTGGTCCAATAAAGAGAGCATCGACTATATAATGCGCTTTTCAAATACGGTTCTGTAAATTTCTTTTTAATCGCTGGGTGTGTTCTAAGAGTATGATTTCTGGGCTTTTAATATTATTTAAGGCGAGTATTATTCTCTTCGGCTTTATTCTAGGCTATTGAAATCCCAAAAATATAGTAATGATTTCAACTATTTTTAAGTAGACTGACCTTCGATGGAATATACTCAGTGACCAACTCTCATGATTTCTAATATGGCATTAGACTGTGTACGAAACCTTGATTATGTTTTTGATGGATAAGAAAAAGTTAGCTAAGAATATCACACAATCTTATGGGACTTTAAAATGTAATGTACGGAAAATTTCTGATTTTTTTTGAATATTTTGTCAACTAAATAGTAACTTAGTTAATCATACATATATGCTCTCAATGACCTGGAAATTCAGACTCTGAGTTTTATACAAAGCCAAGTCTGCATTTTTTAGATGGTCCAACCAACTGAGGTTCATTTCGCTGCTGCTCTCTGATGAAAAAAATCTATTACTTTCATCCAACTGTTGGGAGCCTTGGGGGTCTTAGCACCATTATTTTTATATTAGAATATTGATGTTTTGATCAACTATTTAAGAATCTGATTATTATATATCCTCTCTGGAATTTGGCAAATAAAAATTAGATTATTTCCATTTTTCCTTTGGGAAAATAACTGTTATAATTTGATGTTTTAAAATTAATTTATTATAAATTATCAAGATCTCAATCTTATCAAGCTAAAGCTAATAATTAATTTACTCTTTACGATATGCATATATCACATAGACCAGAGAAGATTTCCACGCCAGTTCACAATATTGGTGTAGGCCCATTTGTAGGCATTTGAGCTAAGGGTCCTTCCTTCCTTATAATAGACAATGGAGTAAAAATTATTAAAAAGCAAAAACGAATTTAAATTTTCAAAAAATAAATTTATGTAATTTAAATTAGAAAGCCTTTTTCTTCACAGCACTCTGCGAAACGCTATTAAGATGTTGTATTACATTCAAAGCTGTAAAATTTTACAGTTATACGACCTAAAGAGTGAACACAAACGGAGGCTCTCCTAACGAAACCCGCAACATTTAATTGCTCAACTCATTTAAGTTTAAACACACAAAGTAATTAAATCGAGAGCCTTTTCGTCCTAACGCTAGAGCAAACAAGGCAATAAAATCAACCCGACAGCTGTGCAGCAGTATTATACAAAGTGACGCCACGCTGCTAATAGCAGCGAGTAGAGTTACATATATATATACAACACAGAGGAAAGCAGTTGAACAACCGCAAATCACAACAAACTTTTATGGAAGTGCTTTTCGCGACACTATCACTTGCGGCGACACTATATAAATTAAATACACACCGCTTACGAGAAACTTAAATTGGAAATATATATCTATGTGTGTGCGTCTGTCCGAAGTCCTTTTAGGTGCTGCCTTCATTTTATGTGCATCCATCTCTTCACCCTCAAATGCCAAGCTAATTGTCGCCTCTTCTTAATTCGTGTAGTTTTTACTCCACTCACTGTTGTTCACCATGTAGCGATGTTGCATGCCACAAATTAATCCAAGCACTCAACACTGCAATTTCCTGCCAAGTTTGCCTTCTAAATTGCTTCATTAGCTTCTTTGTGGCTGTGGCGGCGCGGCTGCGGCAATGCAATCACCGTGAATAGTACCGTTAGTACCGCAAAGTATTGTTCAAGCGCAAATTACCTCTTCTTTGGCAATTGCATTGCATACTTCAAGGCGTGTAGCCGCAAGCAGCCATTTTCTTGCTGCTGCCGCTTAACTTTCCAGGCTATTAAGCGCGCGTGTTTTTACAAAATATCCAACATTCACTTTTGCAAGCCATTAAGCACGCCTCCATTGACCCTTCCAGCACCCATTCGGCGGCGCCAATAAGTGGTTGGGTGGCACAAAACAATTGCGTTGTTGGTTTTCATCAGCGGATATTCCTAGCCATGAGTTCACTGAGTTGCTGTTGCAGCTGCAGATAAGCTCAGTTACTTCCTGTGTATACTTTTTCTCGTTTTTGGCTGATTTTCTTTACTTTTTTTGAGAAAGGATTCTGTAAGTGTTTCGAGCGAGTGACTTGTAGCTAAGTTAAGCTGTTAAAATAGTTCTTTTGTTGCTTTGGCTCTTATATTTGTAATTAGTGTAGTTACACCTTAATCATTGGCATGCCCAGATATTCTATTTAAGTACAGTTTTTTTTATTTATATTGTATGTATGTATATTCAACCTTTTTTCATTAGCGCTTTGGGTTTCCTGACAAAAGTTAATGTAATACTAGAACTAGAACATCTTTCACTTATTCAGTTTTTACTAAGTCCGGCAAGGGAAAACTACCTAAACACATTCGCTTTAATTATACAGCTGAAGTTTACTAGGGTTACTATCAAAAAGTTTATTTTCCTACATTTGTTATCTTGTTATATGACTGCTATAGATTTTGAGAATCAGAGGAAATACTTTTTATTTTTATAAATGGGACCATAAATTCACAAATGAAAGTTAGATATAACTATATGCAAACTTGACTATATATTTCCAAATTTCCGAAACGTGTTCCGGGACCATCGACAACTTAGTAGCGACATTAGACTAATACATCAAGATCGCTTATAAATTTAGAATCTTAGGTTCCAGATTAACTCTTCTTTCTGAAGCTGTAGAAATACTCGTATAGCTGGGATACCTTTACTCTTTCCGTACAGAATAATGTAGGAAACCAATCCTACAATTGATCATTAACCTTTATATTCCTGCATATATTGGCGCATATTCCATAGTGAAATATTTGGCTGAACTTCATACCAGTTTGAAACATGTACATTATTTTAATAGTGAAACAGTGTCTTATACTTTCACTAGGGGGGATTACGGTTATATTACTACTTAGTCATAAAATATGTTCGGTTACCCTCGTACTACCTGTAAAATTCCATATATGTATGTATGTATATATAATTCCGTATATGCTATGTCGTAAATATTGCTTTATACAATGTATGAAGGTATATGCGTGTAAAAGTACAATTGTCCGAACTAACCGGAAACCGGAAGTTTTTTGGCTTTCCGGCTATTTTACTTTTATGTCAACTGTTGGTATTTTCTGCCATTTCAGCCACAGAAAAATTCATAATTGTTTACATAGTAGTACTGGCGTATGATTCTAAGTATGTAATTTCACGCAAGTAGCGAATATCTGAGGCTACCGATTTTATAGGTTTATGGAGAGTAAGAATTATTTTCTTTATAAAAGCCTTTAATATGCCAACTCAACCTACAGGCCTTTGTTCTATAAGCTTACCCCTATTTTAAATATGCCCACCTAAGGCAAGTGCGGTGACAAAATTAATATTTAATTTGCTGTTGATTTGAACATCTAAATATTTGAAAAAGAATAATCAAGGTAAATTCCAGAATCGGAAATTGATTATACACCATAACATAGCACTTTGTTTATTCGATGCGTGCTTTTTCATGAAATATGTTCTTTCATCACATAGGAGAGGTCAGTAAAAATTATTAAGGAGTCAAAGTTTAAATGAAATAGTCATTAAATTAAGAAATAGTCATCAAATTAAAAAATAAGCATAGCAGGAATAGATCATACAAATTAGAGAACAATATTACAGAGCTATGTATATAATTGGTGGTCCGAAGCTATAGGATTACTTATCGAATCAAATATCGAAAGTCAGTATTTATCTCACGGAACGTACACGATTTGAGCTTCGGTCGGTAAACGAAGAGACTCATTTAACATTACACAAAATAAAACAAAAATAATTCATTAGAAAAATTTACCCAAACGAATTTTATTTTTTAAGTTCCTTTCTGCTTTAACTTTCTCTATCATCTTTCAGTTAGAAGTGCTTAATTTACTAAATCTCGACTCCATTCAAAAATGAATAGTCTTCTTAGTTCGTCGAAGCAGTGTAATTAACTCAAAAATATTGCACTCTGCATAAAGTTGAAATATTCTGCGCAAACTTAAAGCATCATTTATCACAACTCTCTCTGAAAAACTTCTTTACTCCATACACACAAGCTCACAAGCATATCCCTTTCACTCTCAAATATGCACTTAGCTACATTTGCACCAAGTATTGTCCACACAAATATGCTCAGTTACTTAATCTCCGGCATTTAGTCATTACTTTTATCAATCCAATTAATCTGACTTGCCTTATTTCGCCGCCCATTTCATTGTCGCTGTCAGCAATCTGCATTTAATTTGCTACAGCTCACAGCTATGCACCTATACAATTATATATATCTGTGTTTGTAAGTGCGTGAGTACACGAGTAAGGTCACGTTGGGTTCATGACACTGCTTACAAGCATAACAATAGCCGTATAAATAGCACAACCTTTGCTTGGTCGCCTAAAAGTATGCTGCGTATAGCTGTTAGCTGCTGCTTCAATTAGAGTATTGACAAATTGTCGCCTTGGCCATTATGTGTGTCTGCGTCTGCACCTAATGTCTGACACAAAGGCGGTGCCGAAAATAATTTGAGTCACACACCCACTCACACATTTACGCTCACATATATGGATATATGTTATTTAGTGTATGTGTGTAATTTACGCCTCGAAGTTAACTAACATTTCATTTTCTGTCGAGCGCATTTTAGCCTCAGCTGAACTTTGTGACTTTCCGAATTACTTTTTTTCCTTCATATATGAGTATATGTGAATGTGTGTGTCTGTCGTCCATCATCCCAACACCGGAAGCTTTGGCATTATTAATGGCGCTCGTTATCGTGCCCTTTTCGGTACATAAACTTTTTGGCATTACCTCAAATCGAGTTGGCAACAAACTAAGCGTTTTGTTTTTAATTTTTCTGCCATTTCCATTTTCTTCGCAGTTCCATTTATGTAGCTTAGTTATCCCTTCAGCTTGAGCTGGTATATGTTAACGAGTGTCTGCACACTCAGCCATTGTCAGCCATTACTCTCCGCCTGCCAACATTTGTCGTCACTTCCGTCTCACTGCTTCGCTGTATTCATTTTCTTCTGTCATGCTTTTAATTTACCTTTTTCTCGCTTACACACTTGAGCGCACTTTCGCTCGACTTAAACTCCTCGGCACCAGCTTGTCGCATAAATACGTTTCCTTTCACGCATCATTCATTCGCCCAGTCTTCGACCACTTTTCGCCTGTCATATTCCTGTCACATCCTTTGCCCGTTGCTACTTTATTATCATCTTCATTGTTGGCTCGTCTGCTAAGTGGTATGAAGCCGTTTGTGCTTGGTATGAGTCAGCCCATTGTCACCGTGCTGTGCTCTCTGCAGCTTTTCTTTTCATCACACTTCGTTGCGCTTCGTCTCACTTGTTGTGCGTGTGCTTCATTGATTATTTTCATAAATTTACTTTATGGATTTTATATTTATGGAATAATGCTCCGAAATATTTGCCATTTTTTCCTTTTAAGCGTCGCTGATTTATTATTGTAAATGCGTTTGAGGTTAGCAAGAGTTGGGCGTAAAGTAATTTACAATGTACCGCTTTATTATTTTTAGTGAGATTGGTCAATGTTCCATGAAATAAGCGAAATTTGAAATTCTTAGATTTAATGGAGCTAGAATTCGTACAGAATAGGTAGTTTTAATTGTTATCGGATATATTACTCCATATTTAAATTTTAAAAATCAAAATATTTAAAAGTATCTCTTTCTCAGAGTAATAGCAGTAATACTAGTGAAATTCAGTTATAGAAAAAATAGTCAGTATGCCAAAATTCTTAAAACTAACCTAAAATAGCTTAAAAAAAATATATTTAAAAGAAGCATTAAGATGAGATGAGAAATGTCAAAAGAGCGGAAAAAATTTAGCGTGGTTTGTTGTCCCTATCGGTCTATTTTTGTAGCGCCCGTTTTGAAAAGCCCTTTAGGATAGGTATTCTGAAAATAGTCTTCAAATATAAGCTAAATGGAGACTCCCTCCTATATTACGAGTGTCGACTTGCAGTAGATAATCCATTACTAGTGTTATTGTAAGTCACGGTCCCTCGATCAACCATCGACTGTAAATGATTTTCAATCGCTTATTTGTCGACATATATTTTTTTCAGCCGTTAGAAATTCTGACGATCAAGTAACATAATAAATTAAAATATAATCGACTCACTCGACTGGAGTCTATTCTACTGCCAGTCGACACACGCAATAGGAGTGTATGGTAGAGCTAATCGGATATCCATGGTGAGTTAGGTTTAATATAATACAAACTGTCTCTCAAATTCGTAAAAATGTAGATACACGAATTTCAAATGAAACCAAAACAACTTTTGATTCCAAAAAGTTGTGGAAATTTATTTCATTTACAAAGCTCAGCTCAATGTTTAATAAAAAGGCTACATAACACACTGTTTCTACTGGAATTTACTACAAGATATACCTTATAGAGTTAGGGAGGAGCATTGGCGCCATACAGCTGGTCAGCTTGCGTCAGTCAAAAGGCCTATTGGGAGGTTATAACACCAAAAGATTCAAGTGCTTAATAAACCTCCCAAGCTGCAAACTAAGGGTATTGGTGGGTATATACGCGGGCCACTGTAAGCTCTGGACACATCTTAATAATCTGGGCTTGCTCTCGTCGCGGACGTGTCGCTTCTGTGACATGGAGGACGAAACTCCAATGCACTTACTGCTGGAATGTGCAGCGCTTCATAGAAGCAGGAGCAAAGTTTTAGGATATACCATCCCAACAGAGGGGCGCATCGTCTCCCTTAGTCCTAATACTATCATGAAATTTTTCAGGGTACTGGGTCTTATGGAGTCGCTGTAGACTTGGAGAGGGCACAATAGACCACTGGTCGTGGTGCTTTCCTCAAAATCAATATATATCTATCTATCTACCTTATAGGATCAGTAAATGGCGACTATATACATATGTAAGTACATATATCTTTTTGGCTATGCTCAATTTTAAATGTGAGTTAATTAGGTTGATTCATGCTATATAGAAAACACCTCCCGAGTCGATTTATTTAAATGCCAGCCAATTTGCCTAGTTTAATAAAGGTGTTAACATCCTATCCGATTGCTTTCGAGATATGAGTGCAGATGAACGCCCCCAGGAGAACGCTCAGTGACGAAGAGACAAGTTTCGAAAAAGAATTTTATAGATGTTGTGTCAAAGGATAGGGTAACTTATTGAAGATATTATGATGCTTGTCGTTATTACTTTGAGTATTGGTTGAGTATCCCTGTTCTAAAAAATTACTCGGTAGTAAATTTCAAAATCATTTTGAAACTATTAAGATGAAAACCGTGAAATCACTTTGAGACTTTTGACAATTAGAAGTATTAAGTAGTGGAAGGTTGATTTTATGGAAATGAATGGCAGGCATGTGTTCAATAATTATTCAACAGTGGTCTTTCATATGAACGTTAACTACTTTTCACGCTGAAGAAAGTATTTATAACCATTATTATTGTCACACAAATTATTTCAACCTGCGAAAATTTTGTAGAAGTATGCGAATAGTTAAAATAACTTTATTTTATTTATTATGTAAAGTCTAACAAATTATAAAAATTTAAAAATTAAAGTTTATTTTTATTGCATAACCGAAAATGAAAGCAAGTCATAAAATCAATCAGTGGGCATAATTTTCACACTGTGAGCAAATTCAGTAATCTAATATGAATGTAAAAATAAAACCTACTTAAATGTATGCACACTCGTAATCTGCAATTCACTTTAGATTTTTATAGTTGCATCACTCGGCAGTTGCCAGATTTCACTAGCAAATTGCAAGCAATATACTTTATAACGAACATAAAATGCAGCAACGGATGTGGGTTGTCATGGCAAGCGAATTGCTGAATGCACGGGGCAAAAGTTGCGCTTTTGTTTACATTTTTCTATTTTTTTTTATTTTCATATAGAATTTTTTTTGTTTCTTTACAAAAAACTTCAAACTGTGAAAACTTTATAAGAGGCACACTTATGCCACACCCACTCCACACATATTCGCACGCTTTGACAACACCGTAGACACTATGCGCTACCATTTAAACGGTGAGGTACGAACGGGGTGGCCTACAAATAATCGGCAACTAAAAGTTGGTCCATGCAACGGCTCTTGAGCGTGCGCACGCTCCAACGTCTAGTCGCGGCGTGTCCAAGTGTCGAAGTGGCTGTCTGCCTGTCCCGTCTACGCTTGTTTTGTCTACTTTGCGCCGGCCCCTGCCGACTGTCTGCAGCCAATGATGATGCAAATTTTCGCAAGAAATCGCATAAAGTGCAAACAAAAGATTGAAATAAAAGCAGGAAATTACAGAAGAAAAAAAATCAAACCAAAAAGAAGATTGGAAAACTTAGTATCTGCCACTTGACACTACTTCGTTAGTTGCGCCTTCACTTGGCGACTGGCGGCTGGCGACTCCGTGTTTACTGCCCCTTTCACTTTTGTTGCCTAGTCAGACGTGTTGCATACTCAGAGCCTAAGCCAGTCTACGCTAACTATATAACAGTTTGGCAAAGTTTTGTTGCTCGTTTTTGTTGTCGTAAAATAATAACAAATTTTATTTTAATTTCACTTAATTTTTTTGTTTTTGGCTTGAAAGTACTTTTAGTGCTTTATTTACTGCTTCGCTTATTGTTGCTTCACTTGTTGCCTTTTTGTTGTTATTTTTTGCATTATTTTTTTGTAAATTTTCCAGTCACATTTAGTGACATTCTCTGTTCGCTTTTTGCCAGTACAGTCGTTCACCAAAGTAGCTCGCCTGTCAGCAACTTCTGCAACTTACTTCCGCTGCATCTTTATTAGCGCTTATCTTGCCATTTTTATGTTCGAAATTTTTGCGTTACTTCAATCTACTTATTGTCTTACGATCATTTCTTGTCAGTTTCGTAAACATTTCCGTTACGATTTACTTTTTACAGTTTGTATGTGTGTGTGTGAATTTTCACTAAAAACTACTTGTTTTCATCGTTAATTTGTAAATATGTTTATGAAAATGCCATTTCAAGTTTCAAAGTGGACTAACAAGGAATATAATGAGTGCTGAGAAGTTTTTCTTTATCTCCTGATTTGAATGGAGAAAAGTTTTTATGAATCCAGCTAAAGCAGATCTTTATTCAGTTAGTATATGGGAAAAATGCAACGAGACTCAAAATAATATTTTCAATACAGAGAATTCAAAGCTAACCCACCCTAAGGTTAAAAGATTGGCCTAGCGTTTTAAAGAGGTAAACGAAGGCTGTTAAAGTCATTTAAGTCTAGATTAAATTATTGGTCTTGAAAGGAAAGTACCATATTCTTCTTAAAGTTGAACTTATCTATAAGATTATTTTAATTTAAAATGTTTGATATTTTTGAAGAGCTCAGAAATCTCTTGATTCTAAAGTTCAACCTAAAAAACTATGAAAATTCTAATATCAATGTTTGATATGGTATAACCAGTCACCAGTTCTGGTCATCCACATCTGGGATATCATATATCACCGCACAATAATAATATATATAAGACAACACTTGCTTTATACGAGAATAAATTCCCATCTTTTATGGTCAATTATGGTCAAGCCAAAGCAAAGATTCTTCTTATTAAAGTCGTCTTTAGAACATTCTCAGACGACTATGGAGTTGGAGGTATGCTTATTAAAGAGAGAGCCATCTTCCGAATCGACTGTTTTAGTCGACATTATGGACTACATATGTTTCAGATTTTTTGGCGTTGAGTTTTTGGTTAATATAATCCAATCTCCGATGTTAAAGATCCCTCAAACTGAATGTGTATGGTAAGATATTTGAATACCCTCCATTAAAAATATTCAATATTCCAAATTAAAGGGAGTCAAAGAGATACACAACGTCGTGTTGGATTATAATATAAGAGATTCCGTTCCGAATCGTTGAATCAGCCGCTATGATTAATCTTGGAAGACATTTTCTCAGAGTGCCCAATGGAGGGGTCAGTAACTAACGTGTGGTAATGTAGAGCACAATGGGCCTAATAATGGCCTAAGTACGGCCGCTTGCGGTCAGGCTCTCTTCGCCTCCCTTTTCAACCAACTATAATGTGGACATCACTGATACGGCGACTTTATTATTCTTCTATAAAGGAAATGAAATTATTGTTTGTTTCTTTGATTGAACTGAGTAGTACATTAATTCGTAGACAAAAAAAATCTGGAATAAGACAAGATCTTACCAAAAATTTAGTTGAAAAAGACCTAGTGCTTATTCTAGTAAATTTTGGCCTGTTTGACTCAATTAAAGACTTGCTGGTGTATTCTAAAGAACTAAGTCCTTAAAAACAATAACAATTAGTATGCAATACAACTTAAAACTTCAACAAATTTTCTTCAGCGCTCATTAAATTCAACTAAAAATAGTTTCGACATACTATTTTATAAATATATATGTGTATTACAAAAGCAACTCACCGCCTTGCATGGTCGCTCGTCGGAAAGTAAACGCACAGCGCCACGTCCCAATGCTTCACGTTTCCTTTGTGCCGAAAATATGCGCAGCTCCTTGCGCTCCTCATCGCTCAGTGAGTGACAGTAGCGCACCTACAAAAAAGTGAAAGAGAAACCAATGAGAGTGGCGGGTATGAGCGTTAGGAAATTGTAGTAAATTTTAATTAAAAATACACTTGCACGTCCTCAACTGACGCGACAATGACGCTGAATTTGAAGTCACAAGTCGCCGCTGAAGTAAGAAGTACAATGTCAAAGTTTTTTAATCTTACAAGTGAGTACAAGTGAAAAGGAAAAACTTTTGAAAGGTTTCATTTTCACATTTGCACAATGCGTTTTAACTACCGATGTGTTTTTTAAATAGTTTTTTTTCGTCCTCCTCTCATGTTCATTTTCATTTTATTGTCTGCGATTTCAGTCAGCTATTGTTGAAGCCAATTTGTTCCTTTTCTTCATTTTAAATGTCTTTTCAGTCGTCGAATTGTCTTTTCCCCGTTAGTGTGTGGGAGCTACTTGTACATGGTGGCGCACTTACCTCATTATCTTGCGGCGGCAATTGATGCAGTAACTGCTTGACGCGATACTTTTCGCCGGCACTGTTCACATAGGGCACCTTATCGTCGGGTAGTTGGGAGAAGTAAAAACGTACCTGGAATACAATATGAATTATATTAGGATTATTTATGAAAAAAAGCTTATCCACCAAATTTTTTATTAAAGGATACAAAAATTAAAATCTTCTGCACCGTTGTCTCTTAATCCTTGCCTTGAGTATTGAATATTATACGTATATCTTATTTCCCCTGATCCCTGTTCAGAGATCCCTAACCCTGGATTCGGTAATCAATAAAGGATAAACTCAACAATAATTGGTAGCTGGAAGAACAACGCGTTTGATAATGACTTAATGGCGGCCGCTTGCGATCTGATATTCTTACAACATGCCCTTTCTACCGGACAACAATTTGGTCGTAGAATATGCTTTATTCAAATTAGGTCTGAAGCTCTCTGTTGGGAATAATTAAAAGATATTTTGTCTACAAATTAAACCTTCTAAGGCTAATGATTGTACTTAGAAGAGTTGCTAGAGCAAGACTCGGGGTCTCCGTCTCGGGGTCAGTTCAAAACTGCTCAGCTCAACGACTCTACATGCCGGATCTGACGGTGCATGGTCGATAGGTATGAACTTAGTTCGGTAAAGATATTGAGGTTGACCTCCAAAGACAACGAGAAAGAACGACGAGGCAAAAGACCAATTCCACGAATGCTTAGAGGTGGTGTATGATAGATGCCCCCGCCACGATGTAAAGATCGTGATCGGCGACTTCAACGCCACAGTGGGCAAGGGGGCATATTTCGGTCGACAGTCATAAAATTAAGCCTCCACAACCTCGGACAACGGAGAGAGCTTGTAGATTTCGACGCGTCACGTAACATGATAGTTTGTAGCACCAGCTTTCAGCATTTGAACGTCCATAAAGCTGCTTTTTGTAAAAAAAACATCGAAGAAAGGTTAGACATAGCACTAATTTAAATAAAATACAGAGAAAATCCATATTAGCATCGTCCTAACCACCTTATTCGGAACATTTGGAACTCTCTAAGTATCTAGTTTTCTCAAAACTTCATTTCGACTTCAGCAAATAATTAGATTTATGTCAACAAAAATTGGTATTAAAGATCCATATCGACAAGGGGTGAATGTTTGAACAATTAACCTAATCTTTGGCTTTGATGACGTTTATTTAGTTATAAAAATTTTACCTCTCTTAATTCAGTTTCAAATAAATTGCATAAACGTTTAACTTTTATCCATCACAATTTCCTCCATTTCTCTTATATCCACCTTAACACTTTTAACGTTTTTGCATGGTATCAAGCTTTGCTTTCTCCCGCCGGAAACAAGGTATTACAAATCAAAATATCGTTTTAGCTCTTTATAAATTCGCTACAATTAATCTAATCAAATACCAAGCATGGCAATATTTATAGCATGACATTTCTCACTTAACCCGAACGCCATAAAATGAAAACTTCCTCAATTTGTAACGAATCGCTTCCTACACGTTCGCACATAATCGCTACGCGCTGAAATGTTGGAGCAGCAGCCGTAACAGTGGCTGAACAACAGCGAAATTAATCAAATTGTACTAGCAGCAGTCACAACACTTTCACTCGGCCAACTAAGCCAATTCACCGCAACCACCAAAGTGCGTTTGAGCTGCAATTAACTCTGGTTTTGGTCATCTGCGACCGAAAACCGTATAGGCCAACAACACCAATATATTTTACAGTTATCTATTTGGTTCAAAGTGTCAGCGCACCATAACAAGCACAGCAGCATAACAACAACAACAATAATAACCAAGTCCACCGCTGCACGTCGCAGCTGCGTGTTGCACCCCAGGCGCCCGTTAGCTTTTCGTGCGTCATCTATCTTTCTCCACCCAGACCATTGACGCCATACAACATGCGCGACCAAGCCGCTTATCTGTCCAACCAGTCAGTGTTGCCACAAAGCATTTTCGCTAGTCTGGCAAATTTTTTAGTTTTGCAACCTCAGTCGCCCCACCGCAACTTATGCGAGTCGGACCATAAATACATGGGAGATATTTGCCACAAAAAATAGTTGCACACAAGCTAAAAGTCAAATGGCACAACAACAGCATAAAAATAAAAAAAAGCAACAACAACATGCCAAAAATGTTATTAATTGCTTGGTTGTCCGCAGTCGGAAAATGTCGTTCGAATCACGCTGCAAACGAAATTAAATGGAGTGGACAACGTCAATCGCGCGGTTGCTCCGCTCAACTGCATTTAGCTGAACTAACGGTATAATAAATAGTTGCGTATGTGTGTGTGTTTGTTGTGAGACAGCGCTGAGTGTTGTGTGCGCGTTGTTTCCGTCATTGCGGCGAAAACAGGTGCGGAATAACGCGTAAGCGCGTTAAAATCGTAAATGTCATGCTGAGTAATGGATTTACTAGTTGGAAACTGAATGCAGTGATTTTGTTTTACTTTTCTTTTTTAAGCTAATGTAATTGAAAATAACACTCTTTAATAAATAATTATAATGAGACCGTTCATATAAATATACCATAGAAACTAAATTAATTTTTAATCGAATACAAATCCAGCTGTAAATTTGGCAATGTTGTTTGATAAAATTGCAGTAATGCAACTCTACAGTTAACTGACCAAGCTGGAAATTTGGTTGTTGTTATTGATAAAATAACCATCATCTAATGAAATTTACCAACTTCTTATAAACAGCAAACAAAAGAAATGTTTAACAGTTGAGTGAAAGGCAAAAACTGGTTTCTCAATTATAACCTTAATGTACTAAAATAATTTGGCAGTGCGAAAGGCTATTATTCTTCAGGCGAATTTGCTGGAATTGATGTTATCCGCCACAATGTGACAAGTTCGAGGCGGTTTGTCGATATATGAGGATCTCACTGTCAGTACTTGGGGCTCCTTGGCATCACAAAGAACTGGAGTTCTTAGCTCGTGACACTTGTCGTGCGGAAAAGCCTGATACAAAGCTTTATGTAGGAAGCTGAATTGAAATCATTTCGGCACTTTCTCCTCCAATCTGCAGCTTTCATCAGACCGAGGTTGAAACACATCTGTAGGCACACCTTCGACGAACCCAGTGAACTGACTCACATTGATATTAGCCGACTTAATATATTTGTGAAAAACGCTAAGCGCTTTGCCGATACCTGACGGTCGTACTGATGCAGAGTTGGGAGTATTTTCGTTGGCATCACAAACGACCATTTTTAACTGTCCATGTGAGATCCGACCCGAAGCTATACTTTTCACTATATACCCTCACTCAACCCAAATTATATTGAAAAAATCTATCTATAGAAGAAATATTGCGCCCCATTGATGAATTTTCGAACGGAACTCTAATTGATCGGTTTCGAAGAACATTATTGGAAACTGAATCAAAAACTTATGAAAGAAGTTGAGATGTAGTTTGTTTTACAAAGCAAAATTAGAGTAATACATACTTAACTTTGTATTCTTGGAATTTTGCTTGGAAGTCGAAGTGAAAGCTTTCAAAATTTAATTAACTTAATGCAGTGGTGAACTGGGAACAGGTTTGGGCATACCATACAATTAATTTAATTGAGCATGCCGATTTAATACAAATTTAATCACAATAAAGTAATTAATTATTACATTTAGCCAAATTATTAATGTATTTATAAAATGTATCACTAAAGATCATTAAATTTCTTAGATAATTTATAAGAGAAATTATTTTATAAACACTTTGAATAGCCCAGCAATTATTTACTAAATCAAGAAATTGAATTAAGTAATCAAACTGAGATATGAATAAAACATTTTTCCACACACCATTTGATTTTCAAATCATTTAACCGAAAGAAGTAAGTAATTAACGCCAAAATGGCCAAATGCCAGCAATAAACTTATTTGGCGATTAACCAATATCTGCAAGCACTTGTATGGCAAGAGATACGATTCAATACTAATTACATTAATCAACTCCAAATATCTTTAATTTCAAATGAAAAGCAATTATTTAGCGAGCGGTTTGGCTGTGCGAAAATAAAAAATCAATGAAAAAAGTTGAAGCGATGTTATGCCAGCAATGCTAGGCAATAATTGGAGATTACGAAAACGCCGCCGCCAATAGCAAACATGAGATTAACAAAAGTGCACAATTAATTACCGACAATTTCGATCAGAAATCGAAAATGATTGCAATCTTCGAAATGCTGAGCGCAATTACGAAGCGCAAAACATACGAAAAATCTCCTTAAAAGCGCGCAAAGCTTGTAAATATGTGAGCTATGCTGACATAAACGTATAGAAATTGTATTTATGGATTATGTCTACTGTATATATGTATATGTGTGTATATGTATTGGTGGTATGGGAGGTTTTCCAACGAATACCATTTTACGGCCACTTTTGTTGTTGTGGCGTCTAATGAACATGAATTGTTACACGTTGCCCAAAAACATTTAAGCTTGCAACACCCGACGATAATGTTGCATGTGTGCCAGCAACAACAACACCAGGCATACAGCTGGCAGTTGCAACTTGCAACTTTTTAATGGATTTAATGGCTAAAGTAAGAGTAAAGTGCATGTGCAGTTAAAAAGAGAAGATAAAACTCGGCAGCGTGTGTTTATTTTGTTGCTGCAGAAAAAATTCATGAAAATCAGCGAAACGAAAGCAAAAGTGATAAAAAAATTTTATTATCATTTTTTATGTTCAAAAAATGCCAGAAAAAACTGAAAACATGCTGTTATGCCAGCATTCAGCGACTTTGTGGCATGCCGCATAGCGCACTCGTGGCATGTGTGCCATTTTGTTGCATTTGCTGCAATCCAAGCGGGACAATAAAAAAGTGAAAACGCGCCACTTTCGATTTGAGGCTGTCCACACAACAAAAACAATAACAGAAAACTGAAAATTTTGAAAAGTTGCGACGGAAAGAGTTCATAAAAGTCAATTGCAGTTGTTGTACGCCTCATAGCTTTATCAAGATTTTATGTCCTTATCGGTATTCGCCTCGCCGTTTGACCATATGATTGGTATTACCTGACGCGCATGCGGAATATTGGTTAGTAGACTTGCAGAAGTCATTGAAGCTTGTGTTTGAGGTTCAATATTTGTCAGTACTAGAAAAACGTTTAGGTTTTCAAAGTTTTGACGGACAGTTTACCAACTGAGCAACTTGTTTTATTAAGAACCTTCGCATTAATGATGATCGTTTCTTTCTAATGTTAGTCCAGAGTCCATATCTTGCCCGAAATTACATCTCGAAGATTATTTTTGCTAAAGCGCCGTGTGATCGCAATTGATCTCTGATATGAACCAAGTACATTTAGACTAACTAAGATATGAGATTCTAGTGTCCTAGATGTTCAAGTAACCTTTGACTAATATTCCGATAGAATTCATCACTACGAACTTTACAGCAGTTCGTAGTGATGAGAATGAAATATGGTCTCCAAAGAGTCTGTAGTTCGGGTCCATTCTGGTTACGCAGATCCTTCTGTCGTGGAAGAACTGCATATTCCTTCTATCTCCTTAATTTTATATTGATCAAATATGCTTAATTATATTACAGTTTAATAAGCCGATTCCTCTATAATGAGTGAAATTTAGATTTAGCCAAGTCAAACATGTACATATGTCCCAATTGCTGTGAATATAGGTAAGGGATCTATTTAAATACTTCTTCCAGGGATATGATAAGGAGTTTAGAACAGTACTTGGACTTTTTAGGAAGACTCTGTTATTATTACTTGGAGAATGTAAGTAATATATGTCATTCAGACTGTCTAGTAGTTTCAGTAAAAGGATTTATGGTATGCCCTTTGATGCTGCACAGAATATTATTAATCACAAAGAGTACGGGTGATTAATGAAAATATCAATTTCTTTTCAACCAGTCTGGTTCCGATAGTGGTTTTTAATTCTATTTTTGACCGTATTCATTACTTCTGGTATCACTCCAAGCTGTGGCTTTCGCCAAATATTTACTAAACACATAGAAAAACGCATTCACTCACCTGATCCGGTCGCAGGCCCGGCGGCACCCACGTATACTCTTCTAGCGCACAACCGCTATCATCGTCCGACTGCGAGTTGCGCTGAAATTCCAGCTGTTGCTGATGATGCTGGTGCTGATGGTACGCGGCCGTCTTGTAGTTGGCGGCGCGCAGCGGTGATGAAATCGAGCTGAGTGGCAATGATGGTGGCGGCGGTTGGCAGCGACGTTGTAGTGGTGCTACAAAATGTTGCGGCGTTGTGCTGTTGCTGCTGCCACCGCCATTGCTGGTGCTGCTCGAGGATGCCTCCAAATTGCTGACAGTGGTCGGTGTGGGTGTGGCGGCTGTGGAAGAGTTGGGCGTGGCACGGTCCAAATTGTTGAGTGCCGTTATTTGTAGTACAGCTGGCGGTTGTTGTAGCGGTTCCGTTGGAGATGGGACAAGATTTTGCGTTTGTGCAATTGCTATTTCTGGCTGCAATTGCTCATATTCGGGTAGATGTCCACCGGTCGCTTCCAGCTGCAGCAATTCACTTTCGGTTTGTGTGTAATAATTGGTCGGCTGTTGCATGGTGACTTCGAGTAGCAATTGCTGATGGGCTAACGAGGTGTAGCTGGCTTGCTGGAGGGATTGTGTTTCCCACGTGTTGGGTGTGCTGCAAATGAAAACGAGTGAAAAAGTTGGTGTGAGATAAATTAAGACAACTTGGTGTATTTCTTATCAGTTGAAGTATATATCAGATCATTTCTTTTGAAACTCTTTTTATTTTCGAGAAAAGTATTACATAGATACCCGGGACTACATATAATGACTGAGACTTTATATGTTATTTCAGATACCAGAGTCTCATCACACATATGTTTATATTTTATTGTTTAATTAGATTTCTTTATCTGCTAAATAAATCCACAGAGCACAGTAATAAACTTGTAAAATTTTAAAGTTCAAATCCGGATGTCTGTCTGTCCGTCCGTCCGTCCGTCCGTGCAAGCTGTAACTTGAGTAAAACTTGAGATATCTTAATGAAACTTGGAACACGTATTCCTTGGCACCATAAGAAGGTTAAGTTCGAAAATGGGCGGAATCGGACCACTGCCACGCCCACAAAATGCGATAACCAAAAACACATAAAGAGCTATAACTAAGCCATAAATAAAGTTATGAAAATAAAATTTGGAACATAGGATCGCATTAGGAAAGGGCACATTTGAATGTAATTTTTTTGGAAAAGTGGGTGTGACCCCGCCCCCAAATAGGTTTTTTTATATATCTTGCAAACCAATAAAGCTATATAAACCAAACATTCTGCAGTCGTTTCTTTTAGCCGTTTCCTTATACAGTCCAAAAACGAAAGAAATCGGATAAAAAATACGCCCACCTCCCATACAAAGGTTAGGTTGAAAATGACTAAAAATGCGTTAACTGACTAACGAGAAACGTCAGAAACACCAAATTTCACATAAGAAATGGCAGAAGGAAGCTGCGCTGAGATTTTTTTACAAAATGGAAAATGGGCGTGGCGTCGCTTATGGGTCAAAAACCATATCTCAGGAATTACTCGACAGATTCGAATGAAATTCGGTATATAATATTTTCTTGGCACCCTGATGACACGTGTGCAAAATGGATGAAATCGGTTCACAACTACGCCCACTTCCCATATAACTCAATTTTAAATCCTTTTGATTCTTTCACTTTATAATGTATACATAAGGAACCGATAAAGATAGCGAAATAAAACTTTACACAAATACTGTATTTGAGCTGTGACATCACTTGTGGAAAAATTGTCAAAATCGGACCATGACTTTTCAAGGCCCCTGATATCAAACATGAAGAACTCAGTGCCCAAGGGTAATTTTTCACCGAAAATATAGGTAAATCTCTAAATAAATTGCGAGAGTATAAAATGTTCGGTTGCACCCGAACTAAGCCTTTCCTTACTTGTTTACTTATGACTACATCTCCCGTAAAAAATTGGTTTGGTCCAATAGCCAGCAAAAAAGTCGACTTTGCCGTATAGTGTAATGATCAATTAAGCTAATTCTTCAAAAGTTCAAAAGTAATACTAATACTCTAAACGACCATCACTATTGTCAGTGGATTCTAAACGAGCTTTTTTCAATTAATCATAGTCGTTATCGATTCGCCACTTCTCTACTCGTTCGTTTTGAATGCTGGTCTCTTATCAAAAAATTTTCTTGTAAACCCAACAACAAAGAATGAAAGATTATTCGGATATCCCATAAAAGTAGAACAAGGATATTCTTAATGCTACCAAGTATTGTTTTACTGATTTACACCAGTTTTATTATTGTATATAACCCAGGGGTGATATTGAAATTGAAATGAAATGGAAATACAAATATAAATAAATAAAGAATATTTTTCCGAAAATACAAAACAGGCGCTGTCCATCAGCGCTGTCGGTCTGTTTGAACAGCTGGTATAACGTGTTCCTTTCCCTACCCTCTAAAGTGAGCAGAAGTGTAGATAGCTTATTTAACTTTAGTGATGCGATTTTGATGCGATTTAGTTGAAGCAAGAAAACAACAACAATAGTATACGCATAGTATATACTTAAATGTAAGCAACATTATTATAAATCTTTCTGTTAATTGTTTTCCTACTTCGGGTAAAGTTCCAACCATATGTGGCAAAGCTTTTTAGATAATCTACTACAACAACAATAAGTGGCATTAATATTTCTTTTAAATTATAATTTGTTGTGGAATTCCATTGGCATCCACCACATGTGATTTGCCAATTTTTCTCAACAGCCAAACTCATTTGCTACGCTCATATAGAAATGCCTGCGAAATGCAATTTGTGCAAATGCACGACGCGCATACTTTCGACTTTCAATCGAAGCGAAATTAGAATTTTTCACATTTGCCAGGATAGTAATGTAAGGCATTTATATTTTTATGATTCTGTTGCCTTTTTTTGCATATTAGTTATTTGAGTCAGCAGCAGAAACTGGTAAACGCATTAAGTGGCACGAACTGCTGTTGAAATGTTGCATGCAAGAAGCCACATGTACATATGTGATCATACAATGCTTCGTATATTCAACTTGTTAAGAATGTTGTTTTCTTATTTATTTGATAGCGTTTTGATTATGAGGCTGCAAAGCATGCAGTTACACACATATATTCATACATACATATGTATAGATACATGCAAATGTGTATCTAAGCATAAAACGCAGCTGGTGCATATCCAAGCAACACCTTTGCAAACACTTGCTACTTTTGGATTTGGCTTTAAATGCTGCGCTTGCGTGCCTTTGGTTAATTTGTATTTGGTCAGCGACGCGCCACAAAACATGCGCAATTGCGCAGTGAAGCAAGTGGCAATGTTGCGCGGATACATAAATGTTGCAGCAACAACTGGAAGTGGTCAAGTCGTCTTGAGTTGCGCTGTGAAGACCAGCAGTTGTTGTTGTTATTGTTATGGCTACTGCTGATGTTCAACTATGATTTTGTTGCTCTTACTGTTGTTGTTGTTGTTTTACACAAACCAATTTCGCTGCGCACATATGGTACACTAAACATGCGACTTGGGAACTTTCTCTCTGCGGTATGTTGCAGATTCTTTATTTATAGTTTTTTGTTATTATTGTTAGTGTTTTCGGTTTTATTTATGCGCCATTTTTCTTCTTCGTTCTGCCAGTTAGCTCATTTGAAATAAATTTGTAATTATTATCTCGTTGTTTTATGATTATTTACACACGTTTCGCTGACTTGGCACAAGAGTCTGACGCGTTGATTTGATGAATGGGCGTTGAGAAAGGCAAATGGTATATACATACATGGATTTCGAATTCTTCATTTCATATCTTAACAAATTACCAGTGAAAACAAATACGCCGCAATTAAAAGGTTTCTGCTCAACGCCTTTTTAGGCCATCAAATCACAGAATCGCCAAGCCATATCTCTTTCACTTTTCGCAGTCCACCTGCGGCTACCGAATATAAAAGTTACACTCGCGTGTGTAACGCAAGCATGCATATGTCTCTGGATAGTTTAGTGCATAATTAATGGCCGCATAAAATTAATCACTTTAATCGCTGTCAATATTTGAGTAGCTTAATGATGCTTGCTAGCTATCAAGTAGACTTTTTTATATCGGAATAAATAAATGTTTCAAATTCGAATTTCGAAAAAAAAAACAGAAAATCATAAAGTTTAAGTATTCATTGACGATTTTCCCATAATAATTAAAACAACAACAACAGCACTTTATACACGCCGATTTCAAATTCGAAGTAGAGAGATGCTAAAATACATACATGCATCGTTTACACATAACTGCACATTACAGTCATATACAATAAATTATGATTATTATTCAAATTAGCCAATCGCAATAAACTTACAAGCTAAATACATTCAAAAATGTCCCTCAAACTCAAGCCACTCCACGCATGCGTGCGCTGCTCACTATTCTCGTTAGTTAATAACTCCGTCGAATTGTTTGTAAATATGTATATCATTTCTACTTCCAAAGCGCTTGTCATTCATCCATTTGCGCGTTTTCCCTGCTCACCATTTTCATAATTTCATGCCAATCATCAATTCGCCACTGTTCACTTCAGAATACATCAAATCTCCAATTGGCTTTGCTTACCTTTCGCTTTCGAATATTTATGGAATTTGGAAATTATATATACGAAATGATATGCATTAAACACGTACGTGTCTACCTATCTAACTCCAAAGTTCGATAGGGGCGATTGCTTATGATGTTTGGGCGTAAAATCACAATTTTTATGGTATTTAGAGAGTCATATCTTCATGTGGTTATGATTTTGAAACAGTGAATGTGCTGTATGGAATGGGCTTTAAAAGTTCAAACCCCCAATATTTTGCTCACTCTAAATTTAAGAACAACCTTAAGTATAGCATAATTTAATTTAATAGAATTTTTCGATTCAAAAAATTAGAGAAGAGAGAAAGAATTTTTTTAAATTTTTTCAATCTAGAGTTTGTTGGACGACTTAGGTCTCAGCGAAAGCCAGTTAAATGACACTGCAAATAATATATAGGTTTCAAAGCAATATTGGGTTTGAACCAATTGAGACTTTCCAGCTTGACGTGAAATCACGTTTGAGAGAGAGAGAGATCTAGTGATATCTCAGTAGTTGGAGTAGCTAAAGGCAGTATTCGAGAATGCTGTAATTTTTAGTTTAAAACTTTATTACGAAACACAATTCCTCATACGAGTACAAGATAAAGTCATGTCATTATCATAAACATAGGTGACAGACGAATGAGATTAAATATTTTGGCTCCTTAACAGCCAAGGCAGTTTTGTTCCCAATATCACCCGGATCTCTTCAATGATGCTAAGCGATTTCGTACCTAGTAGAGGCCTCCTCTGCTACTCTTAACTGATACCTTAAACACTTTCAAGTTTATTGAATTTATATTAATTCGTACGGTATTTTCACAAACTTCACTCGATTCACTATTCAAAATTGCATATTTCGAACACACTTTCCCTCAAACTCACGAAGAGTCACATCATCGGTGTCATCATAGCCTTGTCTCTGCATTATATTTTGGGATGATATTGATAACAGATTCTCACATGAGACATCATTTAGAAAAAATATTATCAGACGAATCCAGGACCTTAGGATCGTCGATAGTAAGAGTTACCCTTATAAATGGTCTAGTTGTTTCTATTTTATTTCTCTTTCAAATAACAAAAGCAAAAATTTATAGATACCTACCTATTGATCTACCTATTGATCTACCTATTCAAGATAAAAAGTCATTATGTCCATAGGAAATTTGCCTACTAAATATATTCTCAAAAGCAATAGCTCCGATTTTGTCTTCAAATATTTTATGAAGCTGAGAGTAGGTTTTTCATTTGATTTACAAGAAATTTCAATTTTCATTTCCCTTCTAAATAATTTTCAAGCTATTTTTTGAATGAAGAGTGCAAATAATTTATTTCTTTCTAGGAACTCTTTCTTTATTACTTCCTTAATATATTGAATTGAAGAAATTTCATTGAATGAATATGTCCATAAAACTTTCAAAAAAAATTGTTCAAAAAACACTTGTTTACCTATCACTTGAACTTGACCCACAAACATACATTTTGCATTAAGTCTCACACTCCGCATTTTCAAGCATTCGTATTTGTATCTCTGTGTGTTCACAAGTATTTTAATCGCCCACTGGATTAAGGCCTATATGCGTGTCCGAACTTGTTTCATTGAATATGCAAAAATTCCGACAAGTGAAACTGTTCTCATTTCGCAACAAGTATTCTCCACGAACTCACTTGAAAATGTTGTTTTTGTAAATAATATGAAGTTTTTCTACAAATTGACCAAGAGCATGCAAATATTTATAATACTTTCTATTCTCAACTTGTCTAGCCGACTTGTCGGCGCGTAATCCCGCAGCTCTGCAACAAAAACAAAAACATACAAAGCAAACAGAAATTAACAACTGCTTATCGACGCTGAGAAGCGTTGGCGTACCGTTAACTGGGTCATGTCACTAATCTGTCATGTCTTTATAACGTGAAATTCGCAATGCTGGCGAAAATCTGAAAAAAAATTTGCAAACTCAAGTAACAGCAACAACAACAACAGCATAAATGTACATAAGCGCTTTATGTGAGTGTCAACTTCACTTAGGCAACACTCGATCAGCTGACTGTCAAATTAATGCATTTAATTGTCAAACAGCGTGTTTAATTTGCACAAAATGCACTTTTGATGGAACACAAACACACCTACATATATACATATATTTTTTTGGTCGATTTACATTTGTATATATTTTTAATTTTTTATATCAACTTCATGCAGATTTGCATCTTACTCTGTTGCAAAAGTCACTTTGCATTTGGCCTGCTCTGCCAAAACCGCACGCGGCTTGCTGTAAAGTGCAAATTCGATTTGGCATTTTGCGATTTTTTTTTGTTGCATTTGGCCAGCGGTGAACGGTGTATGCTCACTGATTGCAATTGAAATGGAATTTTTATTTTCAATTTTCGTTGCGGTTGGCATTTGCGGTTGCAATTTCCGCATAATTTGTTGCGAATTTGATTATTGAGGTGCGAAAAGTTTTGAAATGTTTTGTTGTAGTAGGAAATTATTTCGTCAAATTTGATTGATCAGAAAATAAGTTAGATTTGTAGCGCATGAATTCCAATTTATTTAGTCAATTAAACATAAATTAGTTTATAATTTTTGACATCCCTGGTTTAGACGAAGTTGCCAAGTATGATGTGAGTGTACTAACGGTTTATTCAAATGCCAAGAGATATTCCATCTTGTGCTCGCTTATCACGAGTTCGATTGATTTTATCCGTTCTAAAGATAGCGAAACTAACGGTACCGCTTTTATAATGGCAATATGAATACGACTAAGGATGGGTGCTTTTATAAAAGTAGGTCCTTTGTACACTCCCGAGACTTTTAGAAATGTTAATAACCCATGTACGATACGTGGCTGGGGTAGCCGCATTCTTAAACTCATTAAGACTCACTGATAGTAACACAAATTATGTGATCCTTTTACTTTTTACCTTAAGAGTATGTCAAATTTAACGCCTATCAGAAGAGGTTTTCATTTCAGTTCACGTTTCTAGTACTTATACTTTATTCATTAGTCTTTCATCTTCAGTCTTAAGTCTTTTGTTCTTAATCATTATTCTTCAATCTTTAGTCTTTCGTATTTGGTCTTTAATCTTTAGTTTTGAATCATTAATCTGAAATATTTAGTATTTCTTCTTTAGTCTTTAAGATTTAGTCTTTAGTTTTCAATCTTTTGTCTATATTTTTTAGTCTTTACTCTTTATTCTTTCATCTTTAGTCTTTAATATTTATGTATACTAGTATTTTTTAGTCTTTAATTCTTAGTTCTTACCCTTAGTAATTAATTTATCTTTAGTCTTTATTGTTTATTGTTTAATGTTTAATATTTAGTCTTTTATATTTATTATTATTTTCTTTAGTCTCTAATCTTAAGTATTTAGCCTTTAATCTTCAGTCTTTAATAACTAGTCTGCAGTCCTTTAACTCTAGTCTTTAATCTTTAACATTTAGTAATTTTTAGTATTTAATCTTAAATTTAGTCTTTACTTTAGTTTTTATGCTGGTTGGAACTGGTTCTGGGACAATGATTAACAGTACTTTTAAGCTCGGGTCACAACTTAATGATTATCGCATAGGGATCACCATTTCAAGGTTTTACATCTGCTGAAATGCAATTAATTATACAGCAATGGCAATCAAAGAACAGCAAACTCTGAGACCAGAAGTGATGTTTGGCTTTATTTCGAGGCTTGTAGTTTCTGGGTACTGGAATAAGCGAACGGACCTACATTGTACTGGAGAAGAGTTCAATATGAGTTCACGGAAAGAAATCTTACGAAACAGAAGTTGTATATTATTTGATCATTTTTAATAATTTGATAACTCAATGTTATAACATGCTATAGATAGACTTGATCACTTCATCATCTTGCATTATTTAAGTATTAGGCTATATATACCTAACCACCTGCTGCTATTCAACAAACCTCTGATGCATTAATCTCTCAGCTAAACTGTTCGTCAGAAGTCATTAAGTGCTGTAATCTTTATGGAAAAAAACATAGTTAATGCATTTAGTTTGTTGCACACGCACACGCTGACGCACACTTTAATGCATGCGAACATAAATTTTAGTGGAGAAGCAACAGTGCGTGCAACATAACGTGCGTTGCAAGAGTTGCTGTGTGAATTTAAACGCTTCAATGGCGCAACAAAATTGATATAACGCGATGTAGCAAGAGTTATAACTAACTAACTTAGTTAGTACTCAGAATACTCAGTAGGCAACACAAATGCGAATTTCATGCAAAGCAAAGCAAACCGTTGCAATATAGCTGCAGATGCAAACAGATTGTAACTCTAAGTGAGCAGCTTTTGGTAGCAGTGGCAGCTACATAAACTGCTTGTTGCAGCAGCTGAGAGGCAGAAAGTTGAAATGCAATGAAGGGAGGCGGCAAGAAAGTAGCGGCACGAATAGATGTGGTGAGGCGCTTCCAGCGCTTGCAACATGTGGCAATAGTTGGCACGCATGACTTAAAGCAGCAGGAGGGTCATGTGAGAACTGGAGAGGTGGATGGCAGGCAGACAAGGCAGTTGTCAGTCAGGTCAAACCGGCAAGCCATGTGATTTAGTAACCTTGCACCGTTATAACTGATAAGATGCCGCCACGAACATGCACACATGTCGGTTTATATTATTCACGAAGACGAACCGGAAAACTCGTGTGTGCAAATATGCGCACTGGTAAACGACTTTGAAGTGTATATAATTATGAACAGACGAGCAACATAGCAGGCGCGCCAGCGTGTACAGCCCAACCCAACCCAAAGCAAGACAACTCAAATATCAAAGATAAAAGCCCACACACAAGCACATGCATACATAGAAGTGAAAAAAAATAACAACAACGCTGTTACAACTGCGCATGCGCGCTTTTGTTCATCTTTTTATTAGCATATACAGCCGCTGAGTGGCCTCACTTGTAGCCCGTAATGACAGCTAAGAACGCTGTAAATAGAAGTAAAGCATTGCAGAAACATAAATGCGCAATAATTCTTGCAACGAACGCAACTAATCGCAAGCATAAAACAAAAGCAACAATTCTTAAGCCTTTCGAACTATCAGTGAGTGCAAGCGTTGTGGTTGCTCATACGCCATAGCGCCGCCACGCCATTTAGCGCGTTTTTAAACAGTAAGCCCCTTAAATTCTACTCCAATTTCGTTGTACTGCTTGCCGCTTATCTCTTTTTGCACTTTAATTTATGCTGTTTCAGACATTTGCAGCTACTTTTCTTTCGCCATCTCTCTTGCATCGTTTGCTATTACTCTCTACTCAAACCAACTGTTAATAGTTTATTTGTGGCATGTTCATGCATTTGTGTATATAACTCACGAATCCGCAAACTTAATATATACAAATGTAAATGTGTGTACCCATCGGTGCACGAATTTGATGCATTTCCATGCTTGTTGCCACATTAGATAAGATTAAATGGGTTCAATGTGGCAAGTTGCTGGCCTTGCGTGTATTCAGCTACATATAATGCATTAACTGCTGTTATTGTTAATAAAGCTCATGCAATGCACTCAATGTTGAATTTAATTTGTGTAGGCGTTTCAGGAAGTTCATTTGCATGATTGATTTCGAGAGTGGAAAGATAAGCGACCCAAAATGCAAATCAAATTAATATATTTTGAAAGAAATTGTAAAATATAGAGCTTACATGCGATAGCTTCAGACCTCGATAAAAACGGAGAATATCGAAATATGATACCATAGAAGCATACTTATAATTACAAAATATATTTATTGTTCTTGCAAAAGCAAACAGATTAAGGGTGCCGTATGCCTCAAGCCCTACAAAAAGATGTTTTCCAAAAACAACAAAAAATTTTAGATATCAATCCATCTTTCATATGCTAAAACTAGAAATCGTCTTAGAACTTAGATTTCCATCTCTAGATTGACCCAGCCTCTGATACCATATAAGTGAGTGTGTTTTGTCAACTTTTAATGAGTTTGGTTTCAGCTTACCGTATTAGAGATCATCACGAAATTCCAATTATGTGTTGGAAATATGTAAGCTATCACAAGAGCAATAGCGCAGGTTTATCATCAGGTCATGTGGCTTAACAAGCAAGTAAATCACTTCTTCTGTTCGAGCAGTCCACCCTAGTATTTTTGAGAATATTTGCTATTTTTATAGGAGTGTCAAAGGTTCTTCATAGAAAACCTTGGGTATAAGGACATATGTAAATGACGAATTTCTCATTTCTCTCATGGATATTTTCAGAGTCATTGCGCAGGTTTATAATAATTGACCTAGAGGATCCAAACAACAAGTAATGAGATCGCTGTATCGAAATTTGCTATGCTATGATTGAAACTATCAACACTATCTTGACGAATCCAAAGTAGGAAGAATCGGAATATTATCTTGAAAGGGTAATGAATATGCACGTTGATCGCATGACATATCAGTATTCCACACTTTTATTATCATATGTTAACCAAGCCTGCTCGGCCTCGCTGGCTATTCCAACGTAAAACAGACTGTTGTGTGAACGGATATATTAGCATCTATACTGACGTCAATTTCCTTCACGGAGTAATCCAAGACTCAGATCAGAATAATGTGAATGAACTTTTAACATTATTATCAAGTTTATCATGGAAATATAAATAATTTGCTTTGCTATAAATCATAATGCAAAACTCTCCCAAAAACATTTTAGATGGAATATTTATTTTTATTATCATAGTAACATTCATTGCTCTTCAAAAGCTCATGCTTCTTTCTCAAACCATTATTTTTAAATACCGGAAGTTGGTACCACGCACAGATTGCAATTCCGAATGGACCGCTAGAGCTGCTACGTGAACGCACAGCTGGCATGCTCATTCACAATTATGCCAAAAAGAGTAAAAAACGAAACGCAGAAACCAAAGCAAATTCCAATAAATGCTCAGCAATTGAATGTATCCCACAATTAGAGTAAATTGCAGGGCCTTCGCAATGCAACAAAACGTCGATTAATATAGAGCACAACAGTAATGCATTGAGCGCTGCAATTGAAAGCGATTAAGAAACGAAGCTTAACGAGCACAATGAGGATCAGCGAGCGCTCAACAGATCCACTTACAAATGGCAGAATGTGATCGCTTGATCAATATGCGTTTGGCAGATCAGCGAATTTTACTTTTTGATTTTTTTTTTTATTTTTGCTTTTGTAATGCTAAGTAGTAAGCCTCCCTCAATTTTCCGCCATCAACTGCACTCGGATATCACGTACCGGCACTCGTACTTGCAGCTAGAAACTTTTGGCCTGCAATCACTACAAAATGCGGCTCAACCGATTGTAAGGGTAATTGCCACATCGATTGCCCCGCCAATTACCGCCGCAATTAACTTGTCTACTGAGATTTCGTAAAGTGCTTTTCGCTGATTTTTATTGCTTTTTTTATTTTGCTTACAAACAAATTGATTGTAGAGTAGATTGTTGGTCGAATCACAAGGTTGCAACACCTCAGACGGTTGGCTGTTAGAAATGGCAATCAAATAAAGGTGTTGAAACCTATTGAGCTCTTGTTCAACAAAGACATAAAATTTTCCTATCAACTATTGGAAGACTTCAGCGTATGTTGCAAATAGTAGAATTCGTTAAAGCCATAAATTTGTATAGCTCCAACAATAAATAACTAATATACACAAAATAAGAATAATTACAAAGTTAATACTAATTAAAAATTTCGTCATAGAGACTTTTTGATGATACTACCGTTCAACCGTCTCTGTATGCTTTAAGAAAAGTAGAAGCTATGACAAGACAAAAAAATTGGTTCATGGAAACATTGGAATTATTTATATAAGCAATTTAAAACAAGTAAGGAAGGGCTAAGTTCGGGTGTAACCGAACATTTTATACTCTCGCAATTTATTTATTTAACTTTATTTATATTATATAATACACAATTTGACCCACATATTCGTCATATATATTGTATAGAGTCCATTAAAAGTTAAAAACCCTAATATTAGGTTAGAAGTACCGAGGTCCTCATGTTCGCTATATGGGGCCTTGACAACCTATGGTCCGATTTCGGTGTTTTTATAATGCCACACTATAAACGTAGTATTTGTGCAAAGTTCTGCAACGATATCATCACTAGTGCTTACTTTATACATTGTAAAGTTAACGATTCAGATCGTCTTCAAAGTTCCTGTATATAGGAAGTAGGCGTGGTTGTGAAGCGATTTGACCTATTTTCACAACATATCATTGGGATGTAAAGAAACTATTACAAACCAAGTTTCATTGAAATCGGTCGAGTAGTTCTTGAGATATGGTTTTTGACCCATAAGTGGGCGACGCCACGCCCATTTTCCATTTTGTAAAAAAAAATCTGAGTGTAGCTTCTATCTGCCATTTCTTATGTGAAATTTAGTGTTTCTGACGTTTTTGGTTAGTCAGCTAACCCACTTTTAGTAATTTTCAGTCTAACCTTTGTATGGGGGGGCGTGGTTATTATCCGTTTTCTGTCATTTTTGGACTGTATAAGGAAATGGCTAAAGAAAACGACAGTAGAAATTTTGGTTTATATAGCTCTATTGGTTTGCGAGATATATACAAAAAACCTATTTGGGGGCGGGGCCACGCCCACTTCCCCAAAAAAATTACATCCAAATATGCCTCTTCATAGTGCGATCCTTCATACCAAATTTTATTTCCATAGCTTTATTTATGGCTTAGTTATGGCACTTTATGTGCTTTCGGTTTTCGCCATTTTGTGGGCGTGGCAGTGGTCCGATTTTGCTGATTTTCGAACTTAACCTTCTTGTGGTGCCAAGGAACACGTGTTCTAAGTTTCATTAAGATATCTCAATTCTTACTCAAGTTACAGCTTGCACGGACGGACGGACAGACGGACGGACAGACAGACATCCGGATTTGAACTTTTCTCGTCACCCTGATCATTTTGATATATATAACCCTATATCTAACTCGTTTAGTTTTAGGACTTACAACCAACCGTTATGTGGACAAAACTATAATACTCTCGTAGCAACTTTGTTGCGAGAGTATAAAAATATTTGGAAGAATATTGTGTAATAGTTCAAAAGGGTCCCAAAACATATCTTTAGAAGCTACCGTGAGATGAAACATCTCTTCAAAGTTGGATTTGTGAACTTTTATAACAGACTAGCTGACTCCGCAGTCGTTGGACTGCGTGAAATTATTTGTTTTGAAAACAAAGTTGAATTAGCATAGTGTTGGAAAACATTTATTTTCGATTTTTCTAATTTTTTTTTCAATGTAACTCAGCTTAATAAACAACATTTTTTGTTTTCCGTTCCGGTGCGTAAATGTACAGAGAAGATGATTTTTCAACTCGTGAATGAAATTTATGCCACACACCTCCAGCGACTGTCTTTGAGACTTGTTTATTGTCATCCCAAATGCAAGTCTCATTGGAAACTGAATACGTTTGAACTGAAATGGCAAATCGTTGGAACTCAAAGAAATTCGTGGAATCAAGCATTCTGCCCCCTTGTAAGTCCCTTTAAAAATTTTGCAATTCTTACATTATTCGATAGCTGCTTGAAGATTGCGAAGCAAAATAAATGACAAAGCATTATAATGACAAAGAATTTAGAAATTTCACGGGATAATTCACAGCTTCGTCTTCATTTTCAACATGATCGATCGATATGAACACCGGAAGTTGACTTTAAGGGGTTATATACAGTTAGACGCCCGAAAAAAAGTGAATTTTCCAGAATTTTTTCTGAGAAAACTTTTTAATTTATTGATCCAAAAATTTATACACATATTATGGTATCTTTTAACTGTATTTTAAGACTTAGTTTTAGTAAAAATATTTATTTGAAAAAGAGCTACAGCTGATCTCCAGGAGCTCCTCTCAAAAAAGACGTTTTGCGGTGACCACTATATCTCGGAACTGGATCATCCGAAATTAAAAAACCAAACAGATTTCGTTAAAATAATGTTAAATCTAGTAATTAATCGAAGGAATAAGCAAAATAAAATTTTTTGACAAAATGGCGGTTTCTCAAAAAAAAAATCGATTTTTCACCGATTTATCGGAGAGAAAAAATCTACGATTAATTACTAAAAAATATATTTAAGAAGGTCGTGTTAAAATTTGAGACTAATCGGTTCAGCCGTTTTCGAGTAATGTTGGTCACCGACTTTGAAAACACCATTTTGAGAAAAACGCGTTTAAAGTTTGGACCTTGTACTTAAAAGCACTCTGAAACGCCTTTTCAAATTTTTCATTTGCTTGTAACTTTGAAAATATTCACTGGAACGATATGAAATTTTCTGTGTGTATTCTTAAATATATGTACATTAAGAAAATGAAATTAAAAAAAAATCGATTTTTTGAAAATTCTAACTGTATATAACCCCTTAAGTCGTATAGATTAAGTCATCGACATCGGTATTTTTGCCAGTTAAAAATCTGCGTGCACTCAACCAATCGTAGTTACGATAAATTTGGCTAATGTTCGGATTGATATCAAACCATTAGAAGTATTAACCAGAATTTGCCCAGTTCTTTGCAAATCTTTTGCGGTGCTTTCCTGTTGCAGGAACACACGCATATTCATGGTCAATCATATGGTTTTCGCGTGCCGCCACAAGTACGATGACTTCGATTGATTTCGAAATAACAGAATGTGTTTGTCAATAACAGTATCATTACGCCAACAAAGCGACGATTATTATTCCACAGATCTTTCATTGTTCTGTCAAGTGTTTCTAGAAAATTGCACTCATCTCATAGATGTTTCATAGATTTGCATGTTTAACTGAAGCTACAATGTCGAATGTGCCGTTTCTCCAACTTCAAGTAGCGTTGCTGCAATTCCAGTAGATGCGAGAGCCAACGTAATGCCAAAATCAATGATATCAGAATCAATCAGGATTCCCAGTTCCACCGTGCGTATCGAGAAATAAAAGTCCACCATTTCCATCATGGACAGCCTTAATCAATTCATCATAGGTCGTCTTTTGCTGCTCATTAAATAATGGAACATTTCTTTATACTTTTTGTTCCAAAGTTATTCTGTCGTATGCACGATTCAGTACATCTCTAATTTGACGATTTGGTGATGGCATATGAATTTCAATGCTTCATTGTAGATGTCGCCGCTCATTTGCAATTCTGAATTCTCTGTTGCCACTTGCCAATTTCCGACTTTTCCGAATTGTTTTTTTATAGATAGATTGAAAAAAAAATGTATAGAAAAAAGTCACTTTTTGGAATTTTACAATTTTCCGACTAAACCTTCCAAGATCCACAACGAACAACCTCTGAACATTTCATCAAGAATGGTCCAACCGTTCTCGATCCTTAGCGTATCTAATCTTGAACCGCTTTCGCAGCGCAAGGAACGGAAGCCCTCAAAGATAAATAATTTCCCCCGTTTTTTACACCTATATAGCCTATAGCCTTCCTCGATAAATGGACTATCCAACACAAAAAGAATTATTCAATTCGAACCAGTAGTTTCGGAGATTAGCGCGTTCAAACAAACAAACAAACAAACTCTTCAGCTTTATATATTAGTATAGATTAAGAACAAATAAATAATGGGACCCAGTTTGTAGTTATAACTGAAGTGATCAAATGCTTGGGACACCATGAACAAAAGTCTTCCCATTTAAGGTGTCACGTAGAGCAGATCGATCCGAGAAACCGTGAAATATTTTCAAACAATCCAATCTGATCAGAGGACACAGAAAGCACCGCGATGAAAGGTCATGTCTTTTCTGTGAAATTGTACGCCTAGAAAAAGAAAACGGATTCACTATTCTAACCTAACAACTTAAATGAGTTAGTGGCTACAATGCCGAATGGTGTATGGAATAACTGGAGAAATGGAAAATATTATTTGTAATCTTCGACTTTGTTCAAACCTTCAAACATGTTGTCACTTCACATATCCCCCAACTATAAATATTTTCCGAGAGAAATTTTGTATTACTATCCAATGCCTTGTTAGAACTTTTTCGGTTCCGAAAAGTCGATGTAATTGTTTTCAATAGTTCCCAGGTGGTCTGATAAATAAAATAAGCTCATATAGTTCAATATATCAACATATGAATTGAGTACTTTACAGTAATTAAGAAATCTTTCAGTACCATGGAGGACACCACAGACAAATATTTATATCTCTGTAAATAACCAGCAGTAGTATTAGTATAGTAAATAACACGTATTGAAACACGTGAACATATTCCTAAGAAACCATAAGCCTCGATAAAAAATCCAGATCGTGGGTTACAAATAAGCTTTATCGTGTTAGATCGCAGAAATAAGAGCATTGTTCGGATAAAATTCGGCTACAATTCAACTAAATTGCAGTGACATTGAAACGGCTGTGGTGAAAATTGAACATGGTAACGTTAAATGACTTCGATAACGATTAGTTTTTAAACAAGAGATAACTACTACAACGAAAATCTTTTAGAGCATGGTGATATTGAGGGTATCTAAAATTGAAGGAAGCTTCATTAAAAGCTTTGTTGGGTTCCAAAATAGCGATTATTTCGAACTAACAGAGTACTTGAGTATAGCTAAAGTATTCTTCGGATTGTATGAAGTATTAGAAAGATTCCAACGAGTTTAATGTTGAGGCATGATTTAGTAAACCTTCAAACAAAATAATATTAAGAATTTATGAATATTAAAACCGTATGGGAAACAGAAAAGACGTATGTAATTAACCTCTTATGAGTACTATTTTATGGAACTATGACATGCTTTGGGGAAATAAGCAATGCCGTAAAATCTTACAGCAAATCAACCAACAGACAAAAGTTCAAAATCATTATTGCCGTGTGGGTTGCTAATGCTGTAATAACAATAAATTTATGTAATAATAAACACTTCATAATGAAATCATTATACCTTCAGTCGCCATTATCTACCTTCGACTACTTTTGACATTTCAGTGTCATGCAAACGAAAGAGACACACACACCTCTTGGGGCACTTGTCGTGGCAAATCGTGAAATTCTTAGTTATTCTGATCGGCTAGTCGGAAATATCACTGATTAAGATCTTAATTCTATGCAGCGGCAATTACAAGCCCACAGCGACGCTTCGATTGTACGATAGTGTGAATGTGTGTGGGTAGCTTTGTAACAACAATTGCAACAACAAAGTTGAAGTGAGTGTGTAAGCAAGAAGACAAAGCACTGAAGTCTCCGTGAAACAGCGATTGCGGTTGGCTGAATGAAGCGCTTTGGGAAATGAGAATGCCAACGCCGAGATTTATGTACATAATTCTGAAATATAGACGTCATACAATTGTTCATTGGTTTATATGTGAGTGCAACATTGCTGCATTATATTACTTGCAGCTTACAACTTTTGTGCATTTTATGTGACGATTTGTTGGAACAATTCAGTTGCACTCCGACTGCAAGTCATTCAAAGTACATTGTAAATGTGATTGTGTGGGTTTATGGCTCGAGTTCAAATTACTCTTACAAATCTGCGACTGAAAGCTGCAACCGAATGCATAAAAGCATTAAAGTTCAACGGCCCGGAACAAGCGAACATGTGCTTAGCTTGTAATTTTAATAGTAATTGAAGTGCATTGTTGGGTGTGAGATTACCATGTAATGTGTATTCAGTTTTACATATATCTACTCCAAAGGCATAGATATCCTATTCTAATGCAGGTTTGTAATTTTCTACTAATTAAAAAAAAAAATATTTTATTTGAGGAACTTAATTAGATTTTTTGGACAAGGTGGCAACACTATACAGCTTGTTATTTTAAAATCGTTCTTACAGTTTTAAAAATTTTATTTTATTGGATATCTTAGAAAGCTGGCAACACTGTTTTCCTCAATATTAATGTTGTAATTTTATATTTTTTCTCTTTTGTAGGATTTACTTTAATATTTTCATCGATCTTTCGTAATCCACCACAACTGCTTCAAAAAATTCGCATACAATTCCACCAAAACACAAGAGTTTTCTTTCATAAATTCCAAACCATGATATCATAAATCATCTTGGGAATGTGAAAGCCTCGCTTATAATAATAATATATCACGAGGCAAATTACCTACAAAGAAACGCCAAAAAACAGACAGACAACCGAGCGAATATGACATAATGACAATTTTTCATTTCAGCAAACATCAGAGCTGTCAACAAAATGCAGCAAACCATTGATAAATGAACTTCGCCAGACAGCCGTTTGGGTTATGGAAACGTAATATTGCTTTTTTAGTAATTTTCTGCGAAAGAGTGGCAATTACATGCAAAGTTATTTAAAAACGAAAGTTGTTGTCGCAGTTGCAAGAAAGCGAAAACTCAAGAAGTGCCTGAAGAGGGAAATCGTTACTTTTGCAAATGCAATTTATTGGTAGGTAATAAATATTATCGATTTAGTGTGAAATGATGGCAGAAGTAATTAAGTTTTTAATTGAACTTTAGATGGAAGCAAAAATTACATTATTTATTATTTCGTATATTTATTAAATTAACTCTGAAGCTGTGTGAATAATTCTGATACTAGTTAAAGTAATTGCTTATTTTATAAGTCATGGTCAATTGAGTGGAATCGCTCCAATTCAGAATCCGTTTCAAGAACAATTTTATACAGAACATATATAGACAGACATATGGTGTTATTAGATCGTTTGTTGTAGTATATTCTTCTTTGACTAAATCCTGAGAAGGTCTTGTCTAAAGCGAACTAAGAGTTAGAATGATCTTCGAACAGTTTACAGTTCAGTTCTGTCATAGGAACTTTCCGAGATTCGAAGATCTTCCACAGAGCCAACGACACTATATTTATATTCATTACTGTCTCTTATATCATTCAAAGCCTAAACATTCCAATCAGTCTGAAGATCCAAAATTGAACGCAGCATAAGAATTTATATTTATTTAACCGCATTTAACCTGCTTCTAGTCACACACTGTAAGTACACATTTTGCACCTGTGACTTAAGTATCATCTGAACCAGTAGTTATTATGAGAATTTACAACATCAAGTGGCTGAGAATTCTCAGATTCATAACATAATTATTTATGTGCAATTCAATTCGACCGAAGTGTGAATGCAGCTGAGAAAAGTACATACATGATGTAGGAACTAGGAGTATAGATATTAAGATGACCTGTAGGAAAAATCATAAACCGATTTTAATTTTAGTGGCAAAAGATTGCATTAATGGTATCTCAGCTTCATCAATATTAATGAATTTATGGATATTGGAATTGCAAAACGATATATATTTATCAGATGCTCTTCTTTCCTTAACAACATTTTCCAATAATATTGACTATAAGTGGAGTATTTATCTATAATAATATTCATATTAATTATTGTAAGTCGCATATATTTTAGGGATAATCATTAATATTAAATTTAATTTAATTAATTAATAAAAGAAGAAAGTAATTAAATTCAATACCACATAATTTCCCTACTGGGTCTCTTGCACAAAATGAACCAAAAAATCATTTAAATGCCCATGCGAAACTCTAGCGGACCAGTTATTGTTGGCTGTGATCTTGCAACTTCTGCGCAACAACTAACGGTGCTTCTAAGTGCATTTCACCGTAGAACCAGCTACAAAAGTGACAACGAATACGAGTATTTTACAGGTTTGGCATTTGCAATCTCCCTGATTGCACTGGGTAAATGCAAAGAATAACTGTGAGCAAGTTGTTGGGCAATAAATTGCCACAACCAAAAGAGAAGGCATGTAAAACTGGCGACACCCATTATAGAGGCAGATTGAAATGAGGTTGATGTTGCTAATTAAATGATTTGTGATATTGAAATGAACAATTCGATTAGGAGGATAAAATTGTAGAATTTAGGACTGAAAAGTAATTTGATATGAAGTGCTCTTCGCAGAGTGGTATTTGAAGTAACTGATTATATATCTTCTTTTCTTATTTATGACAAACGATTTTTACGAGAAATATTTTATCAGCTATTATGAGTAAAAAATGGCACATGTTGCCGGTGAGTAAATCGTAGGAGAGTAAGAAATTGAAGATATTAAGCGAGAGTAAATAATATATATGTTTGTAACCTAATGAGGAGACTTTGGAATAATATTAAGACACTACTACATACTGTTCTAGCGATGCCATTAATGCAAAATTTAACGTTAGATAAAGTTATAAGGTACCTATCCTTTACTTCTTCTCAACCTCAAACAGTATAATCTTATTTGATGGAATTATCTTGAAAATGTTTCTGCAATAATATTGAAATTCGTAAAAATAGGTGACTTTCACCGAAATATAACAACACTATATCGATCTCTCTAGATTATTTCACAGTTCACGATGTTTTCAGCATTTAACTAATTAATTCTTGGGAATCCTTTATCCTAAAGTGATCATCAGATAAGGTCCTTCTCTGCATATTCATAACTCAAATTTCCAACTTAATTCCTTAGAAGTTTCCACTATGTTTCAAAAGATGTCCACTACATTTGTACTCATTGGAATAAAGAGAGAGCGAGAGATAATACATCGAATTATATTGTCGCCCTCGGTATTCAAGGGAGTAATTTCACTAACGACCTACCTAAGAACAATGATTCTCAATGAATGTTTGAGTAACACAGTACTCGTGAAACGGTGAAAGTCTTTTAGAAAGATGAACCTGTTGAACTTTTTTATTGGATCCAAAATGTCATGAATTGATTCTTTGTATGTAAGGCAGGAATACAAAATAAGATCATTAAGTAACAATCGATCTTCCCAGATTTGACGGTATTTTTTATACCTGATGGTAAAAATCTAAAACTAGACTTTTAGGATATAGTATGCTTTTGAAATTAATATAAATCGGGACCAGAATGGTTGCGTGATATTTATATACATTACATGTGAAACCCTGGGGGATTATTTAGTAGTTAAATAGGTCTTCTTATATTATGTAAGAATTATAATGGAACCCTGTGTTGCAACTAAAATTTCGCTCTCAACAGTAGGCTAAAATGACATTTTGATAAATGCAAGGAGCGAGCACACCTAAATAACGCAACAGATGAATAATTATGATGAGTTTATGTAAATCGTGTTGTTGTCTGTTGCACAGTTAATAGAAAACGCAACGAAGGCGCGTTGTGGCAAGCAAATGTGTACCAGTTTGGCAAGATTTTTCGCGTATCTCGTACGCACGCAAAGTACTGCAAGGAGCTGCTGGCAACAACGGTAAAAGAACGCAATACAGAAATTGGTGGTGCTACTCCTTAAAGCCACACCAACGCCAACACACACATTGCAATTGCAGCGTTGCAAGAAACAAATAAATTAAAGTAAAACAGGTTGGCGTCTTCTAATGAGTGCATTTTTGTGTAGCAGGTTGTTTGTTGTTGTTATTTTCTGCTTTCTTCTTTGAATGCTTCAACTCGGCTTATCACTTTTGATGGCTTCATTTGCCGCAATACTCGTACGTTATCTCACATTTTTGTGGCACCGTCAACTATGTAACTGTCAAGTAGCAACAACAACGACAACAACATTTCAACTTTTGTTTTGCACTTAGCATTATTTTGACAGTTGACCACTAAGTCATAGTAAGGTATTTAGTGGTGTTAATGAGCGCTTTGGGCAGATGAGCGCAACCATTGGCAAGCAACAAAGCCAACAATGTACAACAATGCGCAACTTGCCACCTGGCCGCATGCTCGTGGCATGTTTAGCTCACAGCTGCATGTTAATTGCCACAACAGTTACTTGTTAAATGGTAGTAATGTTTACAAAAAGTTAAAGTAATAACCGAACTGGGCTTAAGCTGCCGCTTAGAAGGCGCAGCGCGGTTGTTGCAGCTGGAGCTTGCACTGATTTGAAGACTTGCGGATTATAGCCATAGTGTTGTAAATACATATACGTATATGTGTGCGTACTGATTTTCCGCTGTTTATCTGAAGTCTTTATAATGAAGTCTTGTATCTGTGGCTAATGTGCTTTCGAATGCTCTTTTGACTCCAACTAAAGTATTTGAGTAATTTTAATTGAGTATGAAATGAGAAATCACTGTTCTTTTTACAAGCAATTAAAATGGTAATAAATCGACAATGTTCCAACGAGTATAAGGAAGTGCAGTTAAATGGTCAAGTGCACTAAGCAACATACATGTTTGGAATTATCTTATTTAAAAAAAAAACACATAAAAAGTAATCCCTAAAATCGATTGGAATGGGTATTATTCTAAAAAGGCAGCAAATCCCCGTTATTTTTAAACACATCTCGTATACTCCTTAATTATCGAAGACTATAGATACTATAGATAGCATTGCTTACCCTATTTAAGTGAGAGTTTCAGGTTTTCCAAGCAATGTTGTTCGTAAAATGTCAAAACACTAACTGAACAAACCAATAATCCGCTCGATGTTAATAGTTGAAATCGTTTTGGCTTTATCGATAATTTATTTTAGTTAGCAATACCAATATCATCCTTCAGGTTTTAAGACAAGACTTTGTGAAAATTCATGTATAAAATTAAAAAAAGACAAAAGAAGAGTTTAATTTGGAATAAAGAAGGCTAAAAAGTAACTAGAAAAAAAGTGGAGGAATGCTTACATATATCGATTTTGGTGAAAAGCTAAAAAAGTGAATTTTCGAAATTAGATTCATTGTTGACTGGCCATAATAAGCTTCAAACAGATTGCTGGAATCAAAAAGCATCTTTTATAAATATATGTCTAAGGATAACTTAAGGTCTACTACACTTTTATGTTCGAGAATGATCATTTTTTTGGAAAAGAAGGAAAGTGAAAGAGTCGGAAATTAAACACTTGCAGGCCAAAGGAAATAATAAATATCCTCCGAAATATGGAAATTTACATCCGTTATGCTACGTTATTTATGTCCCAAATGCTTGACTGAATTCTGGCGCTGAAGTGGCGGTTATTCTAAAAAATTTCAGTGTGTTGATTAATTGCCATGATATTTTAAAATTCAAACAAAAGTACATATACTATTTCCAACTATATTTTTATAAATTGTGTACTAAGCAATTAAAATTCAGCCAAGTATGACCGCACAAGAGGTATGACTAATGAATGCAGAAATGCCGAAGCGGTCAAGCGGTACTCCTTATATTGCATATATGTAGTAGGAATAAACAACAACAAATGTTAAATCGTGTACTTTGGTTCTTACTTTTGTAGTTACTTTTGTTCTCCTTTTTTATTCCCCAGTTAAAATAAGGTTAAGCGAGGAATTTAAAAGCAAATAAAAAAGTCGAACTAATTTCAAGAAATTTATGTTTCAACATATATGTATGTAGAGATGTAATTACTGTTGCATGCAATTCACTTGTTGCATTTTAGCATAGTACTAAGCATGCTAAAAGAAATACCGGATGTGAAACACATAGCTTTTTTAGATTCCCTTTTGAACCTGTCTGTTATGGTGTATTAAAATTTGAACAAAGGCAACAATACAAATACTTATGTGTGTTCTTTCATTTGAGTTGGTGATTGTATTAGTGAGATCTTTCTTTAGCTGCGATGGTCTATAAAAATATACAGAGGATTAAGATGACATCTTAATTATTTGTTAACAAAGAATCTTAAGGGCACTATCTAAAAGAAGTGGAATAACGAAGCTCTTGCATAAAATAAAACTTTAATGTTCTATAATTTATGAGAAGTGTGTTTCGATTTTTTTTCTTGAAGTTCGTTCGTCTTGAAGTTTGTAACAGTCGAGAACAAAACATATATATATATTTATATTTCTAGAAGTTCATTGTAAGGTGACTATTTCTCATTTTTAGAACTGCCAAAAATGAAATAATACTTATTTATTTATTATCCCTAAAATTTATGCAAATCATCCCCGATTCATTAAAAATAAGAAGCTGAAGAATCAGAAAGGTAAGGCAGCCATTTCCGTTTTTTTTAATTTGGAAAATTTTATTGTGTTTTGTATTTTTAACTGCATGAAATTGCTTTCGATTCTGCATAATCATTTTAAAACTCAAAGCAGCGATGCGCAACACAAGCAGACGTCCCTTCCAAAGAAGTAAAAGTAAGAAAAACAAAAAACAATAAAATATTTTTCCCACAGGAATTAGCCTAATTGTAGCAAATAAAAAATAAGGAAGTAACCCCTATTTATAAAACGACACAGGAAAGTCCGTGTGACATAGAAAATGCAACGCTTACCGGGCAGTTCAATTGTTAAATGAGCAGAGGGGTTAACAAGTGTATGTGTAATCATATATGTTTGATATGAAATGTAGATAAGAATAAAAGTATATGTAAGTATGTATAAAACAAAAATATGAGTTCCGATGTCCAGCCCCTAAATACAAAAGTACACAAAAAGACCGCTTAGCGCTTCGCTGCAGTCGTCACAGTGGCTTAATCTAACAAAAACAACACCACCACTGGAATTGTCCTTCCATTTAATAAACAAAAAAGAAGCAAAAAACGATGAGTATACAAAATATTCCCATGTTCCAACAGGTGTGCGGGGTTCTTCATGCATGCAAGCATATATACATTGTATAGACACACACACATATTTTTATACTCTCGCAACAACAAAGTTGCTAGAGAGTATTATAGTTTTGTTCACCTAACGGTTGTTTGTAACACCCAAAACTAAACGAGTTAGATATAGAGTCATATATACCAAAGTGATCAGGGTGACGAGTAGATTTGAAATCCGGATGTCTGTCCGTCCGTCCGTCTGTCCGTCTGTCCGTCTGTCCGTCTGTCCGTCTGTCCGTCTGTCCGTCTGTGCAAGCTGTAACTTGAGTAAAAATTAAGATATCTTGATGAAACTTGGCACACTTATTTCTTGGCACCATAGGAAGGTTGCTTTCGAAAATGAGCAAAATCGGACCACTGCCACGCCCACAAAATGGCGAAAACCGAAAACACATAACTAAGCCATAAATAAAGTTATGAAAATGAAATTTGGAACATAGGATCCCATTAGGGAGGGGCACATTTGGATGTAATTTTTTTGGGGAGGTGGGCGTGGCCCCGCCCCCTACTAAGTTTTTTGTATATATCTCGCAAACCAATAGAGCTATATAAACCAAACTTTCTGCAGTCGTTTTTTTTAGCCACTTCCTAATACAGTTCAAAAATGAAAGAAATCGGATCATAACCACGCCCACCTCCCATACAAAAGTTAGGTTGAAAATTACAAAAAGTGGGTTAACTCACTAACGAAAAACGTCAGAAACACTAAATTTCACATAAGAAATGGCAGATGAAAGCTGCACTCAGATTTTTTTACAAAATGGAAAATGGGCGTGGCGTCGCCCACTTATGGGTCAAAAACCATATCTCAGGAACTACTCGACCGATTTCAATGAAACTTGGTACGTAATAGTTTCCTTACATCCCAATGATATGTTGTAAAAATAGGCCAAATCGCTTCACAACCACGCCTACTTCCTATATACCAGAACTTTGAAGACAATCTGAATCGTTTACTTTACAATATATAAAGTAAGTACTAGTGAAGATATCGGTGCAGAACTTTGCACAAATACTATGTTAATAGTGTGGCAGCCCCATTCTAAAAATCGCCGAAATCGGATCATAGGTTTTTAAGGCCCCATATATCGAACACGAGGACCTCGGTGCTTCTAACCTAATATTATGGTTTCCAACTTTCAATGGACTTTATACAATATATATGATGAATATGTGGGTCAAATTGTGTATTATATAATATAAATAAAGTTAAATAAATAAATTGCGAGAGTATAAAATGTTCGGTTACACCCGAACTTAGCCCTTCCTTACTTGTTTTCTGTGTGTATTTTCGGCTAACAAGTGGCGTTTAACATGCAACAGTATCTTCTGCTGCAGAACATTTGCCTCCCCTGGCGAGTGTTTTAACTCTTGAAATGCAGATATGTAGTGTGTGTTATGCGTGTGTCTTCTTCAGAAGATTGTCTTTTTTTTTCGTACACTTGTCTTCAACATTCTACGTCTAGTTCTTGCTCTACAGCTCAAATGGCCACTGCGCGTCACGCCACACTGACTTTTATTTTACTAACTATGTGACAACAGTGTTGCTATATTGCGGTGGTTAATGTTGTTGTTTTATTTTAATTCTTTTATTCCAGAATATTTTTGAACTGTTTTTGCTTTTTATTTCCTATGTTTGTGTATTCCTTCTTTTATATTTATATAAGCGCTCAAAATTTTTTCCAAAAAAAATCACATTAAATTTTATTGCAATTTTTGGAATTTTTTCAGAATTGCGGAGTTCAGTAAAATGTCTGTCATTTAATTTTTCTTCACACCTTCATTATTCTTCCGCTTGTTTTTATACATTTTATTGACATTCATTACAGCGCTGATTTATTCAATGGCTATAATTGAATTAAGTTATTAAACAGCTAATGCAGCTATTAGTCGTTGTTGTTATTATTGCTACAACGGAAAAATCGCTTAATGTAATTCCTCATATCATACTTTATTACAATAACTTTGCTGCTTTGTTGTATTTCTCTATTTGTTTTTGTTTTTGTCGCGTTGAAATTACAGCTCAGTGGATAAGTAATGAGTAGCAAGCTGAAATTATGCCATAAAAATGTGTTAACGTTTAATGCGTCGGAATGAATTTATTTACTTTTTTCATTTTTTTGTTTTTTTCTTATTTGGTGTGGGAATTTTTCTCATCAACCGGCGTAGCATCAGTGCTCAAGTTAATGTTAGTTCCATCAGCTTCATTTCATTAGAGTTAGTGTTGGAGCTTTCTTCGGCTGCCACAGCTTAGTTTTCAGTTTCATATAATTAAAAGATTTTCATGGTTATGGAGTAAGTTGCGTAATCAGATTATGGCGTCTGCAAAACTCAAGCTCTCGTACATTCATACATATATATAATACATATAGGTACAGTTGATTGCTATGTACATAGGTATGTAGGTAATTACAATAATCTTTTTTCTGAAAATCTTCATCATTATGTAAGTGTTATAAGTGTTAGTGCGTCTCCCTTGCCTAATGACCAAAATTACTATCATAACACTTCATAAATATTTCATAAACTATAATGAGTAAAATTTATAGCTAAGTAAGTTATTATATAATTTAGTTGGTATTATACTCAAATGCTGAGAAAAACGAAGAAGTAACTGCGGTAGGGAATTATCCGATTTAGGTGGCCTTGGATTTATTTTATTTTTTATTTTGTTTTATTTTGTTTTATTTTATTTTATTTTATTTTATTTTTATTTTATTTTATTTTATTTTATTTTATTTTATTTTATTTTATTTTATTTTATTTTATTTTATTTTATTTTATTTTATTTTATTTTATTTTATTTTATTTTTATTTTATTTTATTTTATTTTATTTTATTTTTTATTTTATTTTATTTTGTTTTATTTTATTTTATTTTATTTTATTTTATTTTATTTTATTTTATTTTATTTTATTTTATTTTATTTTATTTTATTTTATTTTATTTTATTAATAGTTAAATAATGTATATTTAGAAAGGTTTTCATGTTAAGTTTAAAAGATACAAGTTTTCTAGGTTGAAAATATGATAATTAATGTAGGTTAAAATAGCTCCTTCCTTCACTAAATCGATTAAATTCCACTCTAGAGTTTACAAAACGATCCATAAAAGCATATCGACAAATTAAAAATAGAAAACCCCATTACAGATGAACAACTTCCCGGTGCTTTCTAACAAACTATGCAAATGAATTGCGAAAGTGTAAAAATCCATGTCAATAAAATGTTTTTAAAATGGGAACAGCTCTCGTAAAATCATTTTAGCCAAGAAGTTAGCCAAGAAACACAACTCAAGCGCCAAGCAAAGCCAGACAGGTAAATATGTAAACAAACCTACATATCACCTATAACCGAAGCATCTTGTTAGGCACACACAAGCGCGTCAGTCGTTCTGACTTTATCACTTTGTCACCGCATAAATATTCTTGCGCTGTGAAAGCGTTAACGCCAGGCGACGCAAACACGCATGCGCGGCGCTGTCAGCATATCACATTACAACTGCTATGCGCTGCATGACAAATATCTATATGAATATTTATAGATTGAATATAGTCGTACATATGTAATATACAAACAAATACATATACTCAGTATACTGTCGGGAAATAAATCCGTGTCGGCACTTAGCACCAATTTGTCTGTGTTTACTCATATGTGTAGAGGTGTCTAAGCAAACATCCGAAGACACCAGCAAATTGGAAAAGCAAATATTGTACGTTTTGAAGCTTGCGTTCAAATCTTTTTCTTGACACTTTCTTCCGGCATTTTCCAATATTTCTTTTTCACTATCTGCATCTTAAGCCTTTTCCGCTTGTCAAAAGCTTTTTGATTTTCATTGAACTTTTCGATATAATATAATTGATATGCATATTTATCTACAAATATACACATTTATATGACGAAAGAGTTGTGTGTATGCATTATTTAATGGGCTTAGTCAATCCGATCTACATTTCATTGTGTGTTGACTTAACTTTTTTCTTTCTTTTTTGTGATTGACTGAAATGCTTCATTGACTGCAGAGACCACTTTCAAGCAATACTTTATAGATTAACGATTTCTCTCCATTTTCACACACTTTTTCCCACTCTTCTTCATACAAAAAGTTAAGTAATATATTTTCAACCGATCGCTTTTGTGAAAGAGATCAATCATAATCCCTTACATGAATAGCATATGTTAATTTGGATCATTTAAACGCCTCCAGTAGTGAAAACATAGTAAATTCGCTGGTTGTTGGCAACCATCTCGAGCCAATAATTCGGATAATTTTCGGATGAACTTAATTTCAGTGTCAGTAATCAATATAGAAAGTCAACAGCTAAAATATTATTCCATTCCGCTGTCGGCTCATACTTCTCTTTTCTGTAATAGTAAAGTTAGTTCCACAGAACTCGTATTTGATTAGTTCTCAATTTCTGGGAGGGTCTTACGACAAATATTTGAAATATATTAGATTGGAATAACTACGTATTATATTAGATAAAAGCTTGAATTGCCTCAGATATCTACAGAGTCACTTCAGAATAAGGTCGAAAACAGAACTACAAAGAGATAAGATAGGTTTGAGGCAACGAACATTTTTTACTTTTAAGGATATCAACGCAATTGAGTTTAAATTTTAAATGAAGCGAACCACTTTTTTTATATTATAACAGGATGAAAAGCAAATTTAAATGATATTCATTAAAGATTTGTTACAGCTGTCAAAAATTTCTGAAAGTGTTCCACAAGTTCATATTATTTTCAAACTCAGAGAAACATTTTAAAAATGTCATCAATATTCTTGTAAAATTCAATAAAAATTTGTTTAATTCAACATTTTCAAATCGTAAAGTTTTTTCTGATTAGAGGTAGACACAGATAGTATTTTCTTATTGAACTATCTTTCTTTCTAACTGATCATAGACTTTCTTCTAGAATATTATTTTAAAAGTGAATATATGGAAGGGTAATCTCATAGACCATGAAAGAATTCGAACCAATTTGTAAGACTAAGTGAAAAATGAAAAAAATTGGATATGACTCAAGTGCCTTTTCTTCCATCTTGTTATCGCAATTCTGCTTGTCTCTTATAAATATTGAAAAATTACAAACTTTTCTGCCAATCTACTCATAAGTACCATTATTACTGTCTCAGAACTTCAGTTACCCACATATCTACAATTCATATGCAATTTATGTATAAATAATCTTCAATATCAATTTTATTGCTTGTAAACATGTTATTTGTTATTTTGACAGGCCATTTAAAGCAATGACATATCATTTACCGTCTGTCCACGACAGCTACTTACTTGGCGGCCAAACTGCCAAAAATGGCTAAAAAGGCAGACAAAAGAATTTAATGTTTCTTTTATTTTCGGCTCAACGAGAGAAGACAGCAGCGCGTCAGGCAATTGATGCTGCGTAGTTACTTTGATAATTGAGCGTTTTTGTTTGTTAATAGAAAATATATTTTTGGCGCTAAGAAACTTTTATTTTTCCCTTTTACATTATCTGCCACACTATAATGCGAACCCACACACTTCAAGCTCTTAACTTGGCTGCCAACAATCACATTTGCAAAGAATATCAGCTGATGGCTATCAAAACGCATTTTTCTCGATGAAATAATTGAGATAATGAAGCTTGACGCGGCGGCATAGAGCTTGTCTTAAACGAGCACTACTTTGATGTGAAAAGCAAAAAATCGGTGAATGAAAAAACGCAATTTTTATAACCACATGAGGCCCTTTGATTTATGACAACGTAAGCACTTTGTTAGGTGCATAAGTTTTATGAAAGTGGCTTAGTGGGCAGCTTAAGTGTTTGACTTCGACGCCATCACTAAACAACACGCCACCACTTTTCAGGCACCAACAAAGCCGCAGCCACTTGCAATGAGGGAATGAGGGAACAAAGAAAACTCTTTTATAATCTCAAGGCGTAACCAATTATAGTTTACAATCAAATCGACGGTTGCACGCAGGCGCACAAACACATGCGGTGCATACTATACTGATGCAGTTGCATATACATATAAGACCTTTGAGAACCTAAAATCGTAAGAAGAAAACTTATTTTCCACTCAGCTCCTCACATTGAGTCATTTGCCGTGCCACACTCAATCCGGGTTATAACCAGCCAATTTGGCATCTACTATTTTTGTAAAAAATAAAAGCAACTTGCGCATGCAACTTCCCGTTCATGCAACGCTGGCAATGTGGCCGCCTCCACAACATTGCTCCGCATTTTCAATTTCCATTACACGCTCCTTGACTTTTGGAGTTCAGAGCACGACCACGAAAGTACGTGCGCACTGCCGCGCTGGCTGGCATTGTAGGTCGCTGCCGGTTGCATGTGCGATTACGAAGTTCGACAGGCGGACATAACTTGCCACAAGACGCTGTGCTAAATGTTGCATGCGTTTTGGAAACGTACTGATTGTGTGCTAGTGTACCAGTGGATGCCACAAGTGCGGCATATTATGAAATTATATCGACTTGAATTTTAGTATATACCATATATTATGTAAGCAAGTAAGCTTCTAGACTAAAAACGATTCTTACTAATAATCGAAGAACTTATTAGAGAAATTGTATAGATTTTGGAATCAGCTTTCATAATTGTTGCCGAAATGAAAAGGTTCCTCAATTTTTTATCAAACCTTTTCAATGTTTTTCTTAATATTTTTTGCCGCCTTTATTTAAATTCAATTATCTGCAATTTAGTGAAAAGAGTAAAACTAGCAAATTCAATCAACTCAAAATTCATTTCAAAAATATTTTTTCTTATTTCGAAAATATGATTTGCGGCTTGCTTTTGCGTGCATAACTAATCATAACCAAACCAATTTTGGTTTCTTTTATTTGCCATTCTTTGAAGGTTTCTTTTATTTGCCATTCTTTGAAGGCAACCAAAATTGGTTTGGCACGAAAGTTTGTTGACGGGCGAGACCAATGAAGCTTACGTACTATATATATATATTTTATGTACTTAACCCAGCAAGGAAACACGCAGCTTAAGGAAACAGAGAATTTATTGATTAAAATCAATACTCATAAACACATCAGACTATTACCATTTTTTATGAGAGTTGGTCCACAAAGAGAGCACAGGTTAGTCGGTAAATGTAGGAATGCTGATTCCTTTTAATAAAATACAAAGAGAACGAACAAAACCCAATCAAATTGTTTCCGAAAATATAAATTGCGCTTGACAGTTATGTATATTTGTTTGGTTTAGATTAGTAAGGAACTGTTATATTTATGATCGAAATCTGTGTCGGACATGAAGCCATTAAAAAAAATACTTTTTTATATGGAAAAATTACAGTCTGTCAACTAGTTCGGGTTGTGATTCTTACTAGTTGTTAAGGAGTTTAAAACTAGTTGAATTGTCTGGAGGGTATAAGAGTACATACATACATATACATAAATATTTCGGCATGTAGCAAAATTATGTTTGAACTACATACATAGCTAATTGGAAGGTGTGGCACATGATATTTCGGAGTAAATCGAGTGGCACCGCCTTAACTTTTGAAGATCTTCCTTTATAATAAATCAAAAATATTGTTAACCCTTTGTTGACGGGCGAGACCAATTTTAACGTTTACTTTAAACATTTTTTATTTACTTAAAGTATTATAAATAAAATTATGTGGAATATTTGAAAATATGAAACCTTTTATTGCTTTTGGGTCTTGTTTAAAATAATTTATTGCGGTTTTTTAAGTTCTTTGACCACAAGAAAAAAATATTGACTACATAACTGTTTTTTTCGACAATCTGTCTGTCCATCAGATATGTTAACTGCACTTTGAACAAGGTTCTAAGTGAAAAATGTTCACTAAATACCGATCCAACTTCTTCCATCAATCAGTATTTTAATAGACAATGATATACTTATCTTCACTTAAATATTTGTTATATAAAAATCTTTATCAATATTCCTAAATTTTTTGTTTCCTTTCACATGAACTTTAACTAACAATAATAAAATAATTTCACTTTTCCTCTCCCCACTTTACAGATCACGTTTTTATACTCTCGCAACAAAAGTTGCTAAAGAGAGTATTATAGTTTTGTTCACCTAACGGTTGTTTGTAAGTCATAAAACTAAACGAGTTAGATATAGGGTTATATATATCAAAATGATCAGGGTGACGAGACGAGTCAAAATCCGAATGTCTGTCTGTCCGTCCGTCCGTCCGTCCGTCCGTCCGTGCAACGGATAACTTGAGTAAAAATTTAGATATCTTGATGAAACTTGGAACACACGTTCCTTGGGACCGTGAGAGGGTTGCTTTCGAAAATGGGCGTAATCGGACCACTGCCACGCCCACAAAATGGCGAAAACCGAAAACACATAAAGTGTCATAACTAGGCCATAAATAAAGCTATGGAAATAAAATTTTATGTGATGGATCGCACTAGGAAGGGGCATATTTGGATGTAATTTTTTTGGGAAAGTAATTTTTTCGGTTATTTGTATATAACTCGCAAACCAATAAAGCTATATAAACCAAACTTTCTGCAGTCAGTTCTCTTACGTACCCCACCACACACCATAAAAATAGTTGAAATCGGATAATGACCACGCCCACCTCCCATACAAAGGTTAGGTTGAAACTTACTAAAAGTGAGTTCACTCAGTAACGTAAAACGCCAGAAACACTAAATTTCACATAAGAAATGGCAGATAGAAGCTGCACTCAGATTTTTTTACAAAATGGAAAATGGGCGTGGCATCGCACACTTATGGGTCAAAAACCATATCTCAGGAACTACCCCACCGATTTCAATGAAACTTGGTTTGTAATAGTTTTCTTACATCCCAATGATATGTTGTGAAAATAGGCCAAATCGCTTCACAACCACGCCTACTTCCTATATACCAGAACTTTGAAGACGATCTGAATCGTTATCTTTACAATATATAAAGGTAGCACTAGTGCAGATATCGATGCAGAACTTTGCACAAATACTACCTTTATAGTGTGGAAGCCCCATTCTAAAAATCGCCGAAATCGGACCATAGGTTTTCAAGGCCCCATGTATCGAACATGAGGACCTCGGTGCTTCTAACCTAATATTAGGGTTTCCAACTTTCAATGGACTTTATACAATATATATGATGAATATGTGGGTCAAATTGTGTATTATATAATATAAATAAAGTTAAATAAATAAATTGCGAGAGTATAAAATGTTCGGTTACACCCGAACTTAGCCTTTCCTTACTTGTTTAATTTATTTCCTTTTTTTGTTACTGCTTTTATTTATTTAATGCTTTCCACTTAGCTGTGGCAAATTATTTGAATTACTCTCGAATTTCAGCAATAAAATCGTAATTTACTAATATAATTGAGAAGTTGTGCGTAAACGTCAATGGCGACCGACAGAGATAACTTGAGAGCATATATAATTTCTTCTTATTACACAATTCGTGTTGATTTAGTGCATGAGAAATGTGATGATAAATGGTTGGAATTTAAATTGGTTCAATTTGCCTCATAATCCGCTGTAATCACTCACCAAAATTTTTATGAGATATTCTTGAAATAAAAAAAAAAATTTTTGTTGATTAATGCAACTGAGCTGACTGGCAGTTTTTAAATTCATAAGATTCTTAATTAGAAGCAAGAATGATTGTTGGTTTTTAGTGTTTTTAAACCAATTTAATTTGTGTATTTTCTATCTGTATCTTAAAAATGTGGTCAATTTTCAAAGGATTTCAGTTCGATGTGAGGTTTACCGAAATTGACTTTTGAATATGTCTTTGATTGCTTTTGAATAACTAATATTTCATACAGAATTGCTACCTTATCATCCAAAGCTAAAAAGTCTGAACCTCCAGTATAACCTTAAAATGTGAGATTAGGAATATAGTAGAAATTTTTTTATGGACTTTTGTTATTAAATGTAGTGATTGTTGTTGAGACCCACCGATACGAAAATTTATGTTAGAATTTTTTTTTTGTAGATGGAGATGGAGGCAAAAATCAATTTCTCCAGTAAAATTGAACTAAGAGAACTTCAGATCTGACATCAACTTTTAAAATCAAATAGTTGAGTCTCCTAACCAAAGAGTATGCCAAACGTGAGTTATGAGTGAAATTATTCAGTTTTTGGAGTCAAGAAAAAATATGTATATATTTCTAGAGTAGTGAAGTATCTTCTTAATGACATTTTCATTTGTGTTAAAGGCTAATGAGACCTTCCAATAATCTAAGTAAGGCTTCTTGCGGCTTAAAGCAGACATTGAAAAATAGCATGAAGTATTATAAATACTTGCTAATTACTAACCAATTACTCTTTATATTGAGTAAAAAATTATATATACAGAGAAATAATCAACCAGAGTATTTCTATTAAATAATCATAAATCAGAGAATCTTTATTTTCACAGCAAAAACATATAATAATAAGATTAAATTGAATATTAGAAAAAAGTAATTGAAAAGTAATCACCATACACTCTATCTCTCTTTCTTACGAACACTAAGCTCTGCTATTCAATTAAAATCAAAATCAAAAATTAATTTTTTTTTAATTAAACACACCAGTTACGAGTCTCATACGTCCATGTGATGTGGCATATTCTTGACGTAAGTAGGCTGATCGGAGCTTATGTTACGCTAAAAAAAGAGTGTTTCTACTTAAAAAGCAAGAAAATAATAATTTAGCGCTTCACTTTGTTGTCGATTTTGCTTTCATCTTTGCTCTACTTGTACTGTGTACACGCCGCTTGCGCTGGTTAGGCAGATTTTATGCTGCTTACAACTTTTGCTCACTTCAATTTTCATTTTTATTAGCAGCGCGACCACCCATGATTCGCTGCTTAATGTCGACTTTAATTACATTTTTCCATTTTACATGCCAACTTTGAAATCGACTAAATGAGGGTATGTGTAAACAGACAGTATTTACTGGTGGAAGAGGATGAAATTGAGCAGGAGTGGAATGGACGTCGGCGTATATAAAAAGGCCGCCGCCACAAACTCTACGAGATAATAATGAAATTTTTTCGAGATTGAATGCACACTTACACACATATATATGTACCCTGCCAGCCAGAGGTGGTGAAAAAGCTGGTTAAACCGAAGTTTTTTAAACCCACAAAAGTGGTAAAAAATGTGGTGAGTTTGCCACAGGCCAGCATAGCTGCTTGTGAGTTTTTTAACCACTATTCCCCTGACACGTACGAATACAAAAACAAAACAACCCAAACGTGTGCGTTGGTGTTAGTAATTGAAGAAACATGAGGGGAAAGTGGTTAGGCCTGGCTGGCAGGGTATATCTATACATATATAAATATCCAGAGATATGAGCAGTATTCGATAAATATTCACAAAAGCTTCATAGTAAGGGCTGCCGGGACGCTTTGCAGTCTGACCTTCTCACGCCCGGCGGCTGACTGTTGCGGAAATTTGAAATTTAAGTGTTCATAAGTAAACATTCCCAGTTGTATATATGTATATAATTATGTATATGTGTTTATTCATCTCCGCTTAATTTGTTGTTATTTGCAGAATACTTTGTTTTCGCATAAATGACGATTGAAAAGCCATTAACGGGCTTACACCAGAGCGCTCTAGCAGTGATAAACACACATACGATATACATATATAAAACACACTCACTAACCATATACATACATATATGTATATGCGGCTTTGTGAGCTTTGGCGCGCATTCAGCCACCAATCGTCATGTTCTTTGTGGGCAAGTTCGAAAGTGACTTTGGCCTTTTGTTTGCCCCACTGGTGGTGGCCACGCACATATGTAAATATGTATGTAATTATATACATGAGTGAGTATGTGCATACATTCACCTTTTGCACGCGCCAATGAAACGCACATTCAATGTGAAGGTCTATGCGCTTGTGGCAACAGTTTTTACCTTTCCCTTTTTTACACTTTTTTCAGTTTTATGATTATTAAGCTCCACTACGTTGCTTTAATTAATACTTATTTACTGTTGTGGTAAATGAAGAAGACTTTTTTGCATTTTACTTGCCTCCATGGTATTTTTAAATAGTTAAGCAAGTAAATAGTGACTGCCAGCCGCGAATGTCAATTTAATGCGCACAATCAATTTGCAGGAATTTCGAGTATTAAATTACGGTGCAAGAAGCTGGAGTATTTGTAATGGGATAAAAATAGCAAAAGAGTATGAAGAAGGTTTTGAGATAAACGTAGATGCAGAAAGGAATTTTTGAAATTTTATTTACAGTAAAGTAGATAAACTTTAAAGGTTGCTCAAGCTGTCTACTTTTAGAACTATACTAAAAGTTTCATATCTAAAATATTTTATATACAGGGTGTACCATTTTTTTTTTTGATATATAAACATTGAATTGTAATTAAAAATTGTATTTACTATAAATTTATTCAATACCAACCAGTATGTTTATTTATAAATATAAAAATATAAAATACATGTGCGTCTATTTTGTATTCAAACTTAATCACGGAACATTTTGAAAAAATATTTTTTTTTCTCTGGAAAGTTACCTCATTATACCCCCATTGTTTCCTGATTTTTTAACAAAACAGTACATCTTCTAACCAGACATAGAGCGTTATATTTACCAGTATCGACTTTAGATATTTATTTATTTCAATTTATGAAGAAATTGGTCACACTTTAATTTTTTTTTCAATTTATCGATAAACACCTCCACATGTCCAATTCTTCATTTCCTTTTACATGATCTCTGACGAATCGTCATTATGTTATTTTCTTTTCCACTTTTCAGATCACGTTTTCTACAGTTATTTCTTTTTCTTTTGCTATACTGCTTTTATTTACTTAATGCTTTCCACTTAGCCGTAGCAAATTATGTCAATTACTCTGGAAGTCCAGCAATAATCTCATCTCATAATTTAATTTAATAATTGATAAATTGTGCGTAAAAGCGAATTAAAACCCACGCAGATAGCTTGATTAACTCCTTAATTATATTTTAAAGTTGTAGAGATATCGTTGATTCAGAAGAAGATTAATCATCTATAATGCAATTATATTAATGGGTAGCTGGCAAGTAAGAAACTGCTTGCTTAAAAGCATTTAGTAACAAGTAAGGAAGGGCTCAGTTCGGGTGTCACGGATCATTTTATACTCTAGCAATTTTTTTGTTAAATTTTATTAATATAACAAACAATATGGCTCACATATTAGCCATATATAAAGTCCATTGAAAGTTGGAAACCCTAATATTATTATAGTTACATGGGATATAGGGAAGTTATATCCCGATTTCACTCATTGTTGGCACGGAGACATATTATTAGAAGAAACATATTTCCTCTAAATTTCTTCAAAATATCTGAGAGACTTACCTATATTTTCGGTAAATAATTTGTTAGAAGCACTGAGGTCCTCATATTCGATATATAGGGAAAACTTATGGACCGATTTCGACGATTTTTTGAATGGCGATGCCACTCCGATATCTTCAGATATATGGGAAATAGGCGTGGTTGTGACTCGATTTGGACTATTTTCACAACATATCATTGGGAAGCTAGGAAGATATTACGAACCATTTCATTGAAATTGGTCGAGTTGTTTCGGAGATATGGTTTTTGACCCATAAGTGGGCGGAACCACGCCCATTTAAATTTTTGTATACCATTTTGAGTGCAGCTTCCATCCATGTATCTTTATAATGAAATTTAAGGTTTCTGGTTTTCCTTACTGAATTAAATATGAACAAAACTATAATACTCTCTTTAGCAACTGTGTTGCGAGAGTATAAATATCATAAATTTTATGATAATTATATTTCTATTTTTGGGATGAAAGAATTCTAAACATGTACTGTTTTGATGATATTTATTGAAATATCAATAATTCTGTTCTCGTACTGCTCCAAGATAAGTTATAGAACTATGAGAAAAGAAGTGAGATAAAGAAAGCGATTACCAAGCACTGTTAAGTTCCTAAATAATATAGTAATTCGATCAAATAGTTAATTTATTATCATTTAATTCTTGCAACCGGAGATGGTATTTATATATATAAAATTAATAAAAATTAACACAAAAACTGTTCGTTTAGTTTTTTTAGCGCCATCAACATTTAATGTTTTTATAGCGAGCAATGAAACCGCACACACTTATCCTATAAAAAAAAGAAATCGTGTCTTATAAAAAGTAAAAGTAGCACCAAGCCATATTATGCCACGCTCTCCCATACACAACATATAAACACATAAAATTTGAATACGACACCCGAAACCATTGCGAAATTCCTAAGAATTGCAAATTGACCGCCGACAACAACAGCAATAATAACAGCAACACAACACTTACGCTTTGTAACTCAAACATTCACCTCATAAATCAGATTTATAACCAGCTACTTAGTTTTCATAGATGGAAGACGATTGCTGGTGAATGCGCAGCTTGGACCTAAAGCTGAGGCTGGAGCCCATACCAAGTGGAGTTGTGTGCGTGAGGAAATTGCTGCACTGCACGCAAACAAAAGATTTGCGCGTGAACATTGCGACTTCTTTTATTTGTTTTGCTCGATTTCATATTTTTTATGCATAATACGAGGCGATTTAAAGTCGCCACGACCGGTGGAGGCGAGCGCACAGCTGCGGAGGCTGGGCTGTTCGCGGCGCACAAAAGCATGCAAATGAAGCGATAAAAGTGTTGAGCTGCGTATCTCGTGCGTTGATATGCGAAGATGCACGAGCTAAGAAAACATCGAAAGGTGCGATTTACGAGCCAGATATGGTGGCATGGATGCATGTATTCGTGTGTGTTGGAGTGTAGGCAATGCGGCTGCTGGGCGGTTAGTCCAAGCCGCAGAGGCCTCCCAATATGGTTGGACTTGATCACATTTATAACATGTTGTTTCTGTTGTTGTTGTGCCATACATAAGTACATTCCACGGCAGCCAGCTGCCAAGTGAGATATATCGCATTGCTATCAGCGAACCATTCATCGACCATCGGCTGAGCTTAGCGGGAGATGTGAGTATCGGTGCGTCTTCGTGTCGGTTTTCATCTTCCATTTTGCCGTCTGTGTATAAGAGGATCTTAATTTTTCTGACTTAACTGAATGGGCGTGTTGATGTTGCCACAATGCCGCATGCGGCTGCAAATGTCCGGCTTGCTACATGCACATAAATGTGTGGTTATTAAAACGACATATGGAATTTATGAGTGGCAATATTCGCATGTCCTCTTGGCGGCACATCAATTCAACGTACAGACACACACACACACATATATATATACAGCCGGTCTCCTATGTCGTTTTGTTATTGAAGGGGTATGCGGTGGGGCTTTAGGGTATGGTTGGTCGCAACTTAAGTGTATGCCTGGTCACATGTCGATACAGGTCAGTGCGACCGCAGGCGCATTTCTGGAATTCAATTGGTTGACACTGCGCTGATGGCGTACATAAGAAATGTAAATGTAATTATAAATGGTGGAAAATTAATATGTTTGGCAGCAGTCATAATTGGTGGTGTGCTTGTGCGTGGTATGCGTGCTGGGTGTTTCGAATGTTGTAGCTCGGAAATACATACATATGTATATATATTTTTTAATTTTTTGTTCGTACATTCTTAAAAGTAATGATACTTATGGAATCCGTATTTTGATAGACTTAAAATTTATTTCAGGGAAGCTATGATTTATAGGAATGTCGCATATTTCATGCCATTATTAAAATATTTCAATTGATTTTGAACAAAAATAAGTTATTTAGCTGGCTAATTTTTGAGTGCATATAATTCCATCGCTCATAGTTAAATGAAATATTTTAAGTAAATTTTAAAAAAGTTAGTTCCTTAACAATAAGTACTCACTGTTAATTGTTTGAAAAATGTGTAGGATAATTTTCATTATACGTTTATGGCAACTCTTTTGAAGTTTTGAGTTTGTTTCATTTATCTCGGTAATAATAATCAAATACTTAATGGAGCTATATATTAATAGCCAATACTGAAAATTTATTTGAAATAATATGGCAACCCTATGTTCGAATTTTTTAAAAATAATTTTGAACTCATATGTAGAAATGTTTGCAGTAACACGCTTAATAACTCGTTCTTTAATTGTAATTAATTTTTTCTTTCTAAAATTTTATTTAATTTGATATGAAAAACTAAAATATATATATATTCACAATTTTTATACCCTCATAATAAAGTTGCTAAAGAGAGTATTATAGTTTTGTCCACATAACGGTTATTTGTGTCACACAGAAATAAAAGAGTTAGATAGATAAAGATATAAAAGTAAAAGTTCGTAAAAAGAATCGCACTAGGAAAGGGCATATCCGGATGTAATTTTTTTGGGGATGTGAGCGTGGCCCCGCTACATATCTTGTAAACTACTACAGCTACCAAACTCTCTACAGCTATTTCTTTTAGATACTAGCTTATACAGTCCAAAAATGGAGGACATCGAATTATAACCACGCCCACCTCCTATCTACTAAAGTGCAATTAATTCAGTAAGGAAAACCGCCAGAAACCTTAAATTTAATTATTAAGATGGCACAGAAGAGCTGCACTCAAAATGGTATACAAAATTTTAAACTAACTACTCCACCAATTTCAATGAAATTCAGTTCATAATATCTTCCTAGCTTCCCAATGATGTGTTGTAAAAATAGTCCAAATCAGTTTACAGCGCCTACTTCCCATATATCAGAAGTCGATCTGAATCGTTTACTTTACAATATATAAAGTAAGCACTGGTGAAGATATCGGAACAGAACTTTGCAAAAATTCTGCATTTTTAGTGTGGCACCCCTTTCTAAAAACCGTCGAAAACGGACCCTAGGTTTTCAGGGCCATGAGGACCTCAGTGCTTTTAATCTTTTTTTACCGAAAATATGGGTAAGTCTCTCAGATATTCAGAAGAAATTTAGACGGAATATTTTTTTCTAATAATATGTCTCCGTGCCAAAAATGAATAAAATCGGGTCCTAACTTCCCTATTTTATTTATTGATTTCAAACAGGCGATAAAATCTCTGAAAATTATTGCCCTAAAATCTCAATTTTGTTTTACAGATTCTACTGAACTTTTTCTCATATTAGTGGCAACTCTCCTCGAAAGTATTTATATAAAATATTGTTAACTTTCTTAAAAATCTTCTGTTTGGTGTTCGTACTGTAGTACATATTTATCTTAATATATTTGTGACTTAAGATTTCCAAACAGGTGGTAGCTCTTCTCATAAGTCTTTATATAAAAATATTCACAAGCTTTTTGTTCCACTTAATTAATTTAATTCTTTTCGTAGAAGTTAAATTATTTGATGTTAATATATTTCAAAGGGTGGCAACTCCCTTTCATATGTTAAAAAAAACTGATGAAATGATCACCACCACAAACATAATAAACCGAAAACATTTTAGTTTTCTGACAAAAAAAAAAGTATATACGTACGTCTCTTCTCGTATATACATATCTATACATATGTATATATAAATCTAAATACAAATATACATTTTTTTACGCATAAGCTTTTCGCACGTGTGCCTCGAAAAATAAAACGATAAATTCGAAAAGTACACGGCCCAGCCATTAAATGCACATAAAAAATGGCTTATTGTCAGCAGCTGTTATTTGCGCATTTATGACTTTATTACATGCAATAAGCGAATGCATGCCGTCATAAGCAACAAAACAAACAACAACAACGAAAGTGTGTCACTCAGCCGGCTGCTGGAGGATGCAGCGTCGCTTACAACTCTTTTGACAACTAAATAATGCGAATGCAATTTCGAGAATTACCAAAAATTATTTTTGCATAAATTGATGTGAGTGTGTATGCACTCCTGTATTTGCTTAAATGACACCGCTATTAATGATTCACAATTTGCAACGCCTTTTCAATGTTGCCGTACCGGCTTTTTTCGGCGGACAAACGCTTGATTGCCTTTGCCTTACTGGCTGGCCGCTGGGGTCTTCAAATGTCCATAATCGCAAACAACTTTTTGGCAAAACAACTAACCGCATGCCAAAATTGTGCGTCTCATCAATTGACTGCCACAAAATTGCTTCTGACACATTGTCGTATGCTACAAGCCATATGGCACGGGAAAAACGCTTAGCAGAAGAAAACAACAAAATGAATAAATATTTAAACGCTGAAAAAAACATAAAGTGTGATTAAGAAGAAGATGAAGGAGTTTAGTTTATCGCTAATGGCTTTTGAATAAATTAATTAGTGGAAGCGCGAAATATTGTAAACGCAGCTCATTAATTCTACCAGGTATTTAATGCGTATGTGTTTGTGTGGTGGGATGCACACACTCTCTTATGAACGCGTGTTTCTTTTCATAAGAATTTAAATATTTGCAAGAATATTTTTGGTTTTATTAATTTTGCATAGTTTCTTAATGAGCTCGATATTTATATGGTAATTAGCTGGCGATTATCAAAAGCTTCCATATATAGTATGCCTATACATATGTACACACAACTATATATATATATTATACATATGTTTATAAACTACTGTGACTAAAATAGAGCTACAATTAGTTCAAAATTTGAATAAAGGTCTTACTTATTTTTTTAGGTCTTTCTAAATTTTTGGGGAATACGCATACAAATTAAGTTTATGAAAAAGACGCTCCAAAAATTAAGAAGAAATAGAAGAGTACTATGGAATCAGAGTACTATGGAATCAGGAAGAATATTTTATTCAATTAAACGTAAAGTAAAAATATCAATAACAGTAACTTGGCCTACATTAGATTAGTTGAGTGAAAAGGCAGGTAATGAGAAATTTTGCGAGAAGAACGCAACAATTTTTTTTTCGAAATTTTAAACTATTTTCTGGGTGTTTGCATCGGAAAGTGTAGCTTTTGACAGCAAAAACGAGTTGAAATTGAAAGTGTTACTACTATATTTGTGAATATTTTTAAAAGTGCTCAGGCGCTAGTTGAAAACAGTCTTCCAATTTGTTTGATCAATATTATAAATTCATGTGTATTATCTTTTCATGAGTCTCCTCGAAAGTCGATATACATTAAATTATATCCAAATTCAAAACAAGAGTAGAGTTGTTTATAACAGTTTTGAACAAGAAACTTGTGACATAAGTCTAAAACCCAAGAGAGAGCTTCTCAAATAGCTATTAGTTAGTAAATATTATACAACGGCCAGTCCAAAACTTAGACTAATTCAACAGAAGTTTATATATAACCGTTCTAAAGAAACCGATAATCATTCCTTTGAATTCGGTGAACAATAAGCAACGAACATTCATTGAGCTGCCGCTGTAAGATATTCATTTGTTTACCTTTATTGAACAACAGAGTCGTAGCCATGATGGGCTTTAACCCTTTCGGGACTACTGGGATAATACATCCCACTTCAAAAGAAGTCCTCTTAGCTTCGAATTGTCATAAGCCATCGCTTGTAGACGTTGAGAGGAAGCAAAAAGACGGATCGAAGAAGAAAATTAAATGCCCTAAATGTATCAGTGACTATAACAAAATTATGGGTGGGGTCGACTTGGCCGACCAAAAGACAACCGTTTATGATTTCAATCGCAAATCTCAAAAGTGGTGGAAAAAGGTGTTTTTCAAGCTACTAATGGTTAGCGTCACAAATTCATGGATTGTTTATACTGAACATAAGAAGCAAAAGTTATCACTAAAAGACTTTCTTGTGCCCCTTGCTGAAGCAATGATTTTCGAAGGAAATAAAAGGCGTGAGACGATGCCTCGTCGACAGGGAGGAAGAACTCCTAAACGCTCAAAAACTGATAGCCTTAACGTTGGAGATCACTTGCCAGTGGAGCAAGAGAAGCGTTGCCGCTGCGTCCGCTGCACTTCACTTGGAATCGAAAAGCGAACTAAAATGATCTGCTCTGGCTGTAACAACGCGTTGTGCTACAAATGTTTTGGACCCTTCCACAAATAAAATTAATAGTTATATCACATTACATTAAAATTATCTTAATAATAACTCAAATAAATATGAAATTTCATTACAATATAGCTATTTTTCTAAGATTTTATTTATTTCTCAAATTTACAATAGTCGTCAAAAACTCTTATTGGGATTTTATATCCCACAGTAAATGTTTATTGGGATTATATGTCCCAGGATAAAAGGACGATTTTAGGATTTCTGAGTATGCAGGACATAATTTTTTAGCCCAATCTTTCAGTATGAGCAGAAATTTTTGTTGAGACTATTTCCGGTTTTCAAATAAAACTCCGTCCCGAAAGGGTTAAGGGGGTTTTGCGCTTAGTAGAAACGAATCAAATTTCATATTTTTGTTTGTAAAAAATCGGAAAATACTCACAAAGGCAGTCAAGAGAGTTCCACTCTAATAAAAAATTATAAGATTATTACAAAAGTAGTCTTACAACTTTATCTATTTCTGTTGCGAACTTGATTAAGAAACTTCAAATATTAAATTTTTTCATAAACATTTTTAAATTATAAAAATTAAAGAATGGAAACTTGGTTACTTCGTTAGGCTACTCGATACAATTTTTCGGGATTGATATTTATTGATTTACACTTTAGGCTTTTTTGGTATGCCAATTCTGTTTGATAAGGAACAAATTATAGTAATTTAAATGTTGAGATCTCAATTAAAAAAAATCATGTAACAAATTCTCGGAACTTTTTATTTTCAAAGGTTAATATCAATAATATAAATTCATGTCGATTTCATCGTATCGGAAAGCCGCATCGAAGCTTACCCTGGCTTATAAAATTAATCTAGTTGAACTCTAGCTTTCACTATTCACAATGGAATCACATAGTATGATCCTCCAGACCACCCTAGATATTTGAACTTCTTCTTATGGCAAACATAACCTAAAAATGTCTTTAAAATAATTGTCTTAACTTTCTTGGAAATATTTAAGAAATCGCTAAAGTTCCAACTAATCTCAAAAATGTTTAAGAAAATAGGCTTGTCCGTAAAACTGGTCATCATAATTGATTGTAATTGTATTCCGCTTTGGAGTATTCTTATGTATGGAAGTAGAAAAATTTTAATATATTTATTTTTAAGGCCAGGAAAAAGCTGAAAACATTTTTTTTTATTTTTATATTTTATTTTTTTTATTATTTTTCGGTTTCTTTACACATTTTCTTTAGGAAAAATATTGTTTCAATTAAACCCCTTAAACACCAAATACCAACTACGCTAGTTTTGAATGTTTATTCACCACTTGTAGTAAAGAATAAAAGAATAAACTGCTTTGTTCTATTTGTATAATTCATTGGACGCGCCCAATCAAGCCATTAAACGCTTACAATAAAAGCCTGTTTACCGACTAATCGACAGTTTAGTAGCACAGTGCGGCTGAACTATTGAAATGCTAATGGCTATGATATAATTTTAGTGTATTGATAGAAAATGAAAGCTGCAGACGTAAGGGTCATTGTGTGTGGGAAAAAAGAAATTTTGGAGAATTCTTAACAGATTTCTTTTATTTCCCCAAATTCATACACATAAGCTACAGAGATTTTCATGAACCAAAGTTTATTACTTACAGCTGTTGCTGCAGACACGAATGTCTGGTTGTTGTTGCTGTTAATGCTGCTACTGCACTTTCAGCTGTGCCACTTGCCACTGTTTTTGCTGGGACTTCAGTCATCGCACAAGACATATCCAGTTCATCGCATGTGGGCAAGCGCGCAAGTTGCTCTTCAATATCGCTGAGTTGCGCATCATCCGGTATGGGCGCTATGTAGCTGTAGTTGTTATTGGCGCACGAAAGCATCCATACCGCGTTGCGATTGCGACAAACTTTCAAATTGCGTAGATCAGCAACATTTAGTGATTGTGGTAAGACGTCTGATGTGGTTATTGTTTTTGTTGTTGCTGATGTTATGTTTGTTGTTGTAGTTGTTGACATTATTTTGGCATTGGTGACTTTCTTTGCTGCTGCCAACGCCGACGCCGCATTTCTTTCACTTGTACATGCAGCATGTTTCGATTGCAACATTTTTGTTGATGCCTCGGCACGTTTTGACAGGCGTCGCATGGCCGCCTCTTCATCACGCCGCAAATTGGCCGTAAGCTGTGCCACCTCAGCCTCAATTAATGCATCCTCAACGTCCTCCATATGCGCACCAAACTCAGCAGCAACATGCAGTTGTGCAACATTGTTGCTGGCGACATCGTGTAGCTGTAGTAGCAACGGCGAGCCACAACTCGCTTCTGATTGCGTCTCCACGTCGCCGCATGAAATGCCCGATGACAGAAATGTGTCATCCATATGTTGGTGATGTGGTCGGTGACTTAGTTTGTCAGTCGCAAGTGATTGACTTGCTAGCGCCTGCTTACCCATTGCTGTTGTTGTTGTCGCTGTTGTTATGGCATTAGCCGCATTTGGTAATGACTCAAAGCAGCTTAGGCGACTTGTGGAACGACTCAAATCATAGCTAATGAGACTGGATTGTTGTGAATGTGTCTGTGAGGCGGCCGAGGGTGATGGCAATGCGTCGATTGCGGCCAAGCGGTTATGCGCGTATTCAGCATCGGCAGTTTGGGTGACCGCGCATGACAATGCGCTTGCGGGCGACAATGTATGCGACAGCGCGCCAACGTCACAGAGTGATAGCTCATGCGGCAGCAGAGACAATTTCAGTGGTTTGGCGAAGTGTTGGTGTGTGCGCGTTGCTTGCTTGAATTGTTGTGCAATTTCACAGTGCGGCTGCTGCTGGCGAATCGCGCCTTGCACTGGTGTACCAGTTATCGGCGCCTGTTTTGGTTGTTGCTGTTCAGCGCCAAGCGCTTGCTTGATATGCTTGTGACAACGCGCTGTGTGCGCTTTCTGTACTAGCGCATTATTGCCATCAAGCGCATGTTTGCAATTGCCGTTGCTGTCAGCAAGCGGCTTGTCGCTGCAATTATTTTGCGCGTACGCTCTACTTTTATTTCTACGTTCTTTGCTGTGACCTCTCACCTCGCGCTTACCATCTTGCCGACTTCGCGCGCAATGTGGCGCCTTTACTTTGCGCGGCGTTAATTTTGTTACGCGTGACAGGCTCGATTTGTGGCAGCTACTATCGACGCGATGCAAAACAACGGCGTTCGATATTTTTGACTTCTGCGGTGATTCCTTCTCAATCGCTGGCGCCTCTGCGCTCTCCGCTGGCTCATCACCAGCTACAGCTTTGGCAGCTATACGCCGGCGACTGCGCCTCACGCTCGGCATATTTCGTGGAAATAATTTTGCAGCGTCATTTAATGAGCTCTGCGATGCGCTGCCGCTTTCCACTGGTGACATTGCCGCGGCGCGCAATGAATCAGCAGCCTCCGCATTACACGCTGAAGCGGTATTCTCAGTAGTTTTCATTGTTGTTGTATTATCTGTTTTAATGTCTTCGATTTTTTGCGACTCTGTAGTATAAGTGATTTCTCGGTAAAGTTTCGACGGATCATGACCGTACACAAAACACAGTTTCCACCAGTTTTTCGTGGCAAGCAAATGGGCGCGGCGACCCAACGATTTGGGTAGCGGCAAATTTGGTTGCGCGGCCGTTTTCAGCTTAAACGCTTGCAGCGCATGTGACATTTTTTATTTGTTGTCAAAGCTTAAACACGATTTTTAGGTTTGAATATATTTTTTGCGTTTTAAACAATAATAAACAAGTGGCGATCAACGCGATAACACACAACCACTTATTTAAGTTGGCCGCTCTAAATGCGCCACGCCTATTTTTAGTAAAATTTTTATAAATCAACACAAATCTAGTGCTATCACAAACACTCAGTTGCACGCGCGCAGCTAATCGCACTAAATTGCAAATCGAACACAGCAAACGCGCCCCGAATAGTCGGTTAACCGTACGTCCGCCTGCATGCAAGCAATTATTGTCAATGCCAATTATTGTGATACACGGCAAAGCGGCGCGATCGCGCGTTCTAATTACGTGCTCTGCATTCGCACGCAACAAATCCGCTTAGAAAATGCGACGCTATATTAAGTATTTACACTAGAAACGTTGATTGATCAACAAAGGTGCAAAAATAGCAAGAAGCGTCTACCACGCGCATGTGCAGAAGCACGAAATAAAGCGCAAGCTGTAAATAATCAAAAAACCGGTCATTTAATACACTCGTCTTGACGCGCCGAAGTTTCGTTGTAAACTAAACGCCAAGTAGAGAGTTTGCGATCTGTCCAACTATGCTGGTGCATCAACAGCACCAACACTGAAACCACCACCAAAGCCCGGGGAGTCAACACGAAGATGTGAAACGAACGCGCAGCATAATTTGTTAGTGGTGAAATGCAGAAGAAAGTTAGTTGTACGACAGCATAGTAGCGGCAACAGTAGCAATGAACATGCCTGCGAGCGCATGCGCACCCAGCTGTAGATCAAGCAACTTGATCAGCATAAACTAACAACAACTCACAGTCGCAACTTTAATGAAAGCAATTCGGTTTGTAAACAAAACGCGCTCGTGCGCGCTCCAACACTCCGCTACTACTATACACCACACTTGTTGCACCAAATGTGTAACAAATATAAATTCACCACAGCCAGTTTTTGCGCTCAACAGGTGCGCATACTACCAATATTGTAAAAGAAGACCACCAAAACGATACATTCCAAATATTTATTGTAGTCAAACTTTTGAACGACCACAAACAAGTTGAAATTAATGTTATGAGTTAGCTCGGCAACACGCGCTCTCTCAACAATTGTGGTACACTCTCTCACACTCTCTTTTAACTGGTTTAGCGTCAACAAATAAACAAGTTGCACCACCGCTACACCTTCGCTCACATTTTGGCCTTTGGCTCTCTCTCTTGACGCGTTCTTCATTGAACGCGCCTATTTTAAGTAATCGCTGTCACTTTTTTCAGCAACTGCTCGAGGTCATTTGACACAATTAACGTAGCTAAAGGATCGTTCGTGTTGTTGAACGTAATGATTAATGTTGTTGCTCGCAGACGATCGAAGAGTGATCGTGTTTGCCAGTGGAAAGTGGAGCAAACGCAATAAGTGCAGCTAAATAAATATGTGCAATTATTTTTAAATGTGCAACATGCTAGCGTTCTGAATTTTTGTAGCAAAAAAGTAGTAGTCAAAGTCTAGAAATAGCTTGAATTATGGGTGATTCACAATTATAGCGCTTTCTAAACCTCTGAGGTCACCGGTTCTGGTATTCTTACAAATTGTTGGAACAAATGAGATGAATGGACCGAATTAAGAATAATTCCTAATAGTGGACGAATATAATTTTGTAATAGAATATTCTTCTTCAGATATTGAATGGACGGTACGCCCAAAGATAGTGAAGGAGTTTATGGCCTCTTTAATATTACCTTCAAGCAACTTCGATATCCGACTTGGTTGGGTACCCGGTCGTAGCGGAATATCCGGAAACAGTAAGCAAATGAACTAGAAAAAAATAAACCTTAGCCACATAATAGTCGGATGGAGAAGAAGTCGGTAGTCCGTTGTCCACATACGTTTCAGCATTGGGCGCATAGACCTCGAATTAGATCGGAAATTACTGAATAACAACTAGCACTTATGCAAGATCCTTCTGGGCCCGAGTAGAGTGTGAGAGATTCTTTGAATTGCTCTGTCTCTGCAAAGATCATCTTGCCGCAATCATATAATGATCTAATGATTTCGTCAAGCGCAAGCTGTATGGAGAAAGTCAAATTGAATTATCCATGCACCTTCTCCTCCAATGTCCATCTATCGCCAAACTGTCGAAGCTACTTGGGAAGCATACCGGCGAACCCAGCGAACTGGCTGGCATTCATATTAGCCGACTTAAGAAGTTTATTATGGGCCTATGCTCCTTGCAGGAGTAACAGCAACCAATACATATTAATTAAGAAATTTATGGAAAACTCTAAGCACTTTGTCGATACTTGATGGTCTTCTTGATTCATAGATGGAGTGTTTTCGTTAGTATCACAATAAAACATCATTTCTAGCTGTCCAAGTGGGATCCGGTGTGGCCACAAATGCAAGAAACAGCCTCTTTGCCTTACCTATGATGGAGCTTGTTAGCAAATTTAGTGTCTTAATCTTTTGTTTTGAGTTTTATCTTTTTGGAGGGATAGATATGCGAATATATTCTAATGTATCCTTAACCTTCAAATACCAAACCTTACTAATACCATAAATATTCCATAGTATTCAATATACCTTCACTTATATTATACTTGTATATAAAAAAAACTTACCTCTTAGACATTCAAAATCCCACTTGATGTAGTCACTTGCGTCGTCATGAGTCTCAAAAGCTTCCGTCAACTTCAGTACTCACTAGAAAGCAAAGAGAATAATATATAAGTACGGAGAATTGTAGTATATTAAAGTAAATATTTAGATACTCTGTCGGAGCGTTAGTAATTAATTTAGCTAATTAGTAGCGAGAGTGAATCAAAGTGAAATTCTTTGGCGACCAACGAGCAAACAAACAAACTGCGCGTCCTTTCCTACAACACATTTACATGCACACACACACATTTAACAAACTGGAAGTGTCTGTGCGTTTAGACTAACTGTGCTTCTGCGAAATTAAACAGCAAACAAATAAATAAGAAGTGGAAATATTTTAATTACGGGGAAGTTAGTTAGCAGCGAGGTTGATAGAGTGAGAGCAAGGTTTAAAGAGGCAAAAGGGAATGAGAGGCAGTGAAGGAAAATGGGTGAATTAAAAGTAGACTACATTTTAAAAGTTCAAAAGCGTTGGTAACCAAGCTCAAATAATTGAATACTTAGCAGTTGGTAACTACTACACAAAAGGTTTGTAAATTTTAGTCATTTGAGGAAGCCTGTAAATAAGGGGCATACGTGCGGCATACATAGTTGAATAGGTATTGATGTGACGGCTTTTAGGAAATTGCCACTTCAGAAAATTACACACCAAATCCTTGTAAAAAATTTTGATAACGATGTAACACCTACATATATCCGAATATTATGGATGAGTTGCTCACAATATACAAACGAAATTTCGAAAATAAAATCAAACAGAAGAATGATGGGAAATTACATTTGAGAATTAAACATTAGACACTTCCACCGTTCTTTTATACATACGTGTATAATCATATTTAGTGTTTTCGACTACAGAATACATTGTCCAGGTAATCTAGCAATAGAGTAAACCTCACTTCAAGCCGGCACCCTGTGTCACAATTTCATTGTTGTGAACTCAAAATTTAAAGGCAATTTGCTGGGCCAGACAAAATTATCTCTACTATGATAAGAACAGACGGTTAATAATTATTAAGGCAACTATAACTTAAGGAAACTCGAGTTATTTCAGAAGGCTTATATTTCAGAATTTATACTGAATAAATTCAATTCTTTAAAACTAAAATAAGCAGACTGATTTTGAAAAATAATTTTCTATCTGATTGTTTATCTTTAACTGCCTTAAATTTATGATATACCGTACCCGAATCCTTTGCCATAATGTGACCAGGGACTCATCTTTCTTCTGGCCAACATCAAGAATTTATTCAATAAGAATTCCCATGGGAAAGCAATGACAAACCGTCGATCGTTTTTTCAATGAAAAAGCTTCTTAGTCATACGGAGTAGGTCTTTAACCGGCAATAATTTTTAGATCGACAATTTATTGAGACTTCGAGATACATAATACTAAGAATATGTGTAAATATATACATATTCCAAATCGTTTTTTTTTTTTCAAAATCCGAGACAAAGAATGAAGAGGCTAAGTGGATTTGTATGAATGTCGTATACGAATTTTTAAATTTGATTTGGGGAACAGTTGAGGGCTATTATATATTTTCTAAGATAAAGTTCTAAGATAAAGCTTAGACGAAAAGAAATATGTTGAACAAGTAAGGAAAGGCTAAGTTCGGGTGCAACCGAACATTTTATACTCTCGCAATTTATTTAGAGATTTACCTATATTTTCGGTGAAATATTACCCATAGGCACTGAGTTCTTCATGTTTGATATCAGGGGCCTTGAAAAGTCATGGTTCGATTTTGACAATTTTTCCACAAGGGATGTCACAGCTCAAATACAGTATTTGTGTAAAGTTTTATTTCGCTATCTTTATCGGTTCCTTATGTATACATTACAAAGTGAACGAATCAGAGAAGGATTCAAAATTGAGTTATATGGGAAGTAGGTGTAGTTGTGAACCGATTTCGCCCATATTCCGCCAGTGTCATCAGGGTGTCAAGGAAATATTATATACCGAATTTCATTAAAATCTGTCGAGTAGTTCTTGAGATATGGTTTTTGACCCATAAGTGGGCGACGCCACGCCCATTTTCAATTTTGTAAAAAAATCTCAGTGCAGCTTCCTTCAGCCATTTCTTATGTAAAATTTGGTGTTTCTGACGTTTCTCGTTAGTGAGTTAACGCACTTTTAGTCATTTTCAACCTAACCTTTGTATAGGAGGTGGTCGTGGTTATTATTCGATTTCTTACATTTTTGGACTGTATAAGGAAACGGCTAAAAGAAACGACTGCAGAATGTTTGGTTTATATAGCTTTATTGGTTTGTAAGATATATACAAAAAACCTATTTGGGGGCGGGGTCACTCCCATTTTTCCAAAAAAATTACATTCAAATGTGCCCCTCCCTAATGCGATCATTTGTACCAAATTTTACTTCCATAGCTTTATTTATAACTTAGATATGGCACTTTATGTGTTTTTGGTTATCGCCATTTTGTGGGCGTGGCAGTGGTCCGATTCCGCTTCGAACTTAACCTTATTATGGTGCCAAGGAACACGTGTTCGAAGTTTCGTTAAGATATCTCAATTTTTACTCAAGTTACAGCTTGCACGGACGGACAGACGGACAGACGGACGGACGGACTGACAGACATCCGGATTTGAACTTTACTCGTCACCCTGATCACTTTGGTATATATAACCCTATATCTAACTCGTTTAGTTTTAGGACTTACAAACAACCGTTATGTGGACAAAACTATAATACTCTCTTAGCAACTTTTGTTGCGAGAGTATAAAAATATTCAATGAAGGTTACTGCAATTCTGTACTCCAAAGCCGCAAAAACACCTTACCACCCCAAAATGATAACAATTTTAGAAACACCAACGACCACATGGCACAATTTTGTCTCCCAGGTATCTGTAAAAATGTATTCCATAAGCGCATACATAGGTATCCTTATCCACCTTCACAACCATTTAACACCGCCTTCAAACGGCTGTAACCATGTCTTGTCATCGCTTCCTGTATCAGTTGTGCTCGTAACAATTCTGCAACTCGTAAAAGTAGAGATTTTAACGTTTCGAACACATGTCAAACAAGTTGTTGTTGCTTGTTGATTATCACCGCCATAACCGTGCAACGCTGGATTTCCGTTACAGCCACCGACTGAGCTGCCGTAGCATACAATATGGCGCACAAGATGGCGACACGAGGTGTTAAATAAAAAAAAAACATTGGAAGTATTAAAACAATTTACACTTCTTAAAAATGAAATGCTACAACGCAGAGAAGAATTGTTTAGTTTTCTTTTCGTTTCGTTTTTTATATATTTTTATTTGCATGGAAAATGAAATTACACACGGAGCAGATAAATTGTGTGGCCCACCAGGGTATGCTCAGAATTTGCAGACTGCTTGTTGTGTATAACGGTTATGCTTGGCATTACACTGCACACAAGCACAAGTTGTTATGTCCTTGGCAAGCAGCGAGTCAGCCAGCGTGGCATTCAAAATAGTTACGACGTGCTTCCGTTGACTTCCGTTTATTACTCAGATGAGACAATAAGCATTGCTACGTGAAGCGGATGCACGCAATGTCGGAGTGGAGTGGCGCAATTGAGTCTGCTGAATTGCTGGTGATGTTGTTGTTTATTTTTTTGTCGTTGTTGTGTTTGCAGCAAAAATATTGACATTCCACTTTATGTATTTAAATGCTTTTTAAGCAATTTATTAGAATTTTTATGATTTAAAACAGTAATATTTCAGTGAAGACGATTCTAATGGTTATTTTGTTTGCATTTTTATTGTGCTCTTTTTATATATTATAATATAATAATATTAATAATTGATGCAGTACCCGCCGGAGGAAGCCGAGGAAGGGGAAGGCCTCCACTCCGTTGGAGGGACCAGGTGGAGAGCGACCTGGTTACACTTGGGATCTCCAACTGGCGCCGAACTGCGAAGGAGAGAGAGAGATGGCGCACTATCGTCGATTCGGCTATAACCGGCTAAACGGTTGCAACGCCAATCACATACATACAATATTAATAATTACTATAATCTTCGTGAAACTCGAAACTTCGAAAACTTTTTTTTCCACAACTACAACAATAACCATAATCCATAAAATGATTTTTTACTATTTGTTGAAAAAATAAAATAATAGTAGCACAAATATTGCTTTGAAAGCAAAATATTATGTTGATTTTAAATAGTTTCCCACAAGTTTTTCAAAGCAACTATACATCCAAATTCAATACAATAATAGTTTTGAGGAGTTTATGCCACACATTTATGAACTTACTCTGGATTCGTATCTTAATGTGTAAATAAAGTTGAAAATTTCGCCTCGATTGGAATAGATATAATTATAATTAGAACTACCTACAATATTAAACTAGCTTACATTCCATCTCCTTATAAATGTTGCTACTATAGCTAGCTTAGCAATTAGCTTAAAACTCTTGAAACAGAGTTGATCATAGCAATGTCTTACGAAAGTCTGACACTTAACAAACTTCACTGCCTTCTCAATGATAATTTAATTAATTTTCATACTCTCAAGTGTCTTTTCATTTTATATCTGACAACATTTGAGGTCTTCAAGTTGATGACTCATATCTGTTTAACTTCTTTATATTGTAACGAGTCTTCATTTAAGACGTTTTTAAAACAAATTTTTATTATCATAATTATATTAATATTAATTATGACTTAATGACTTCCTGAGAAATACTCATGTGATAGCTCTTCTAAGAGTTCTTTTAAGCACTTTGAGAAATAAAAAAATTCCGACATTTAAATGTTTCGTGTTCGTAGTATTACGTAAAATAATGTTACATATCACCATATAACAGGCTGAGATACTAACGACATTTCTAATATGTCTTCAAAGACTTCCCAATCATAGCCGCATTCGTTTTTTTACTTCATCGGTCGCTGCGTTTGATCTTCACTTTCTTGACAAAACAATTATACGACTCAATATTATTGACAATGGTCCGCGATGACTGAAACCACCTTTTTATTCGGAATTTCTCTTGATGAATCATGTCGAGGAATTATATTATACTTCCAATTGGGCATTCAGGTAATCGGATTTGCTTTCATATGACCATCATTTGTAGGGCTACAAGATTCTATGCTAATGAACCATCTACGACTGTCTTCTTGGAGATCAACATTTGACTTATTATAGACGACCGCTATGCTGGAAAAGTCGTGCAAAACTATTATTGTATACATGAGTTACTATCAAACAATAAAAAACCATCAACTTTGTGAGCTAATTAAGGCAAAATGTTGACCATTTTACAAGTATAAAATTTCTGAATACGACAGTGGTTTTTACATTAAAAACAAGAATATAATTCCAAAATATGAAATATGCCATCCGCCAATTGCTTTCACTTTTATGACTTCGAGTAAATATAATTTTTACGACGGAAAAGTTTGTATGCAAGGGAACCAATTTTTAATTAAAAATCCGCCATTAACACACCCCCACAATGAAAGATGGAGTGATGGACATTTTCGCTGCTGCTGATGAAAAAACCTGTCAAACAAAAAGCTCACTTCGAAGGGCTCTCACCAGTTTTAAGTGCATTCAATGAGCGCCGTAGGTTACAACCATTGCACAGCTTCTTCGACTGCCTTCATTTGTCAAGAACCCGCTGTGAGTTTCTACTTTTGCATTTCTTTTGTCTCCCAGTCGCCGCTGCATTCTTCGCCTTTTTCTTTCGGAAAGTTCTTGCTGTGCGAATTCATTTTCTTTTCTTATAACTTTTTACATTTCTGTCTTTTAAATTTCATTCCTTTTCTTCAGAGTTTCTTTGTCTTCTCATTCTTTTTTTACTTCGCTGAGCTGTCATTTGTTTTGTTATTTATGGTATTCTTTATTGCCACGTGACTGCTGCGTCACTGCTGTTGTTATTGTATTCGCTGATTTTTTTCAAACGCTTTGCAGGTAACAGTTGCCATTTACAATGATTGCGCTGTCGCGTATATGCAACCCTTAATCAACGCGACATCCCCTCCAACACCATTAGTCCACCCTCACCTCACCCAGGCAGTGATGGCTTTCAAGTCGGCATCATCACCGTTGGCAACAGTCAGAAGTTGACATTTCAAACAGCAGAAATAAACGTCGTTAACAGTTGTCAATGCTTTGCCACTTCTAATGGGGCAGATGGTAATGCAGAGCATTGTTGCTGTTGTTGTAGGCGTTGATGTTTATTGTTTGAAAAAGTTTATTGCGATTTTTAGTGTGTTCGTGTTGGTGTTTCAACAATTTTAATCAGCTAGGCGATTTTTTTCGCGATGGCAAAACTTACAAGTGGTGATGTGTGCACATTAGGGTGGGTCTTAAAACATGTTGAAGTTAATTTCTCTGAAAAATTATATTTCTTTCAACTAAAGGTACCAGTTTTAGCTCCCTCATTTCGATCTAAAACAAATCTCAGTTTTATAAAATATATTTTGAAAATCGCTACCGTCTGTAACATCTATATTTCTGTAAAACTCGGTTCAATGAAGAATGTATTCTGAAAGTTTCTAGAAGTATCCTTAGAAAATATATCAGATTTCTTGAAATTCAATGCAGTTAGATTTTTAAAGAATTCTTGAAAATAAGAATCAATGAATAAAAACGTCTAAACACCACACTCACAAGATTCTAACAACATTTTAGTTACATACACTTCAGTGATAGTTAGTAACTATTGACTCTAGAACTTCAAGTGTCCACAATTTTGTTAGTAGATATGTTTTAATGTATTGTAATAATTAGAATTGTTTTACTAAGTAACGGGTGATTTTTTTGAGGTTAGGATTTTCATGCATTAGTATTTGACAGATCACGTGGGATTTCAGACATGGTGTCAAAGAGAAAGATGCTCAGTATGCTTTGACATTTCATCATGAATAGACTTACTAACGAGCAACGCTTGCAAATCATTGAATTTTATTACCAAAATCAGTGTTCGGTTCGAAATTTTTTTATCGACAAATTTTGTTCAGCGATGAGGCTCATTTCTGGTTGAATGGCTACGTAAACAAGCAAAATTGCCGCATTTGGGGTGAAGAGCAACCAGAAGCCGTTCAAGAACTGCCCATGCATCCCGAAAAATGCACTGTTTGGTGTGGTTTGTACGCTGGTGGAATCATTGGACCGTATTTTTTCAAAGATGCTGTTGGACGCAACGTTACGGTGAATGGCGATCGCTATCGTTCGATGCTAACAAACTTTTTGTTGCCAAAAATGGAAGAACTGAACTTGGTTGACATGTGGTTTCAACAAGATGGCGCTACATGCCACACAGCTCGCGATTCTATGGCCATTTTGAGGGAAAACTTCGGAGAACAATTCATCTCAAGAAATGGACCCGTAAGTTGGCCACCAAGATCATGCGATTTAACGCCTTTAGACTATTTTTTGTGGGGCTACGTCAAGTCTAAAGTCTACAGAAATAAGCCAGCAACTATTCCAGCTTTGGAAGACAACATTTCCGAAGAAATTCGGGCTATTCCGGCCGAAATGCTCGAAAAAGTTGCCCAAAATTGGACTTTCCGAATGGACCACCTAAGACGCAGCCGCGGTCAACATTTAAATGAAATTATCTTCAAAAAGTAAATGTCATGAACCAATCTAACGTTTCAAATAAAGAACCGATGAGATTTTGCAAATTTTATGCGTTTTTTTTTTTTAAAAAGTTATCAAGCTCTTAAAAAATCATAATTTGTATATTTTTGCAACTTGTGACATTCCATTTCAGACAATTATATAGAATTTAATCGAGTGTCTCCCTCCACCCATCGACTAATTCCTCCACTGTTTACGGATCATATAGACTCACTTGGCATAATGTTACAAAAAATATCTTGAGTTATGAAAATTTAATAGACACAAACTAACAGATAAGCAATGAAAAATAACAATATATTTGGCATACATCTAGAAAATGTACCAAAACCTACAATATTCTCATTGAATTTATAGTACAAGACTCATTTAAATATTAATTAAAAAACTATCATACTACACATACCCTATAAGTGCGATAAATATGTTTCAATAATTTTTACTTGATTTATTATGTAGCATATGTTTGTGGGGTCGCTGAATCCGAATCTGAGGTCCATTTAACCCCATCAGATCAGGGTTTTGAGATAACCCCAGGAAAACCGAAATGGCGGACATCGATATTTAAAATTCATCGGATTTGCTTGAAACTCTATATTCGGGTAGGGTAATGGTTTTCGGGGTCGCTTATTACGAATCCGTTGTTGGTTTTCAAAGTTCAAAATGGAGGATCCAATATGGTGAACGCTTTTTTTTTAAATTCAACGGAATCCATTGAATCTCATTACTCGGAAGTTTTCGGGATCGCTGATTACGAATTCGCTGTTGATTTTTTTTTCAAAAATAAAATGCAAAATGGATACAATTTAGAAGACTAGAACCATGAAACCAAATTTTTAATTATTTTATAACTGTATATTTTCTACGATTTATTAAAAATTTAAAAAATGAAACAATTTCGAACTTTTATAATATTTGCATAGGACATAAACCCGTTTATTTTGGGTTTGCTATGAAAAATAAGTCCTCAAATGTAAATTATATCAAGGAAAAGATTTAACTCAAAATAATATAATTGGTAGGTACCTTTGTAGATAAGTAAAGGGAGAGTTTCTTAAAGTTGGTTACGATTTCATTGATTCCAATAAAAAGATGATTTTTGGTGAAAATCTTTTGAATTCAAGATTTCTTCGAATGGACCGCGGATAAGCAAACTGCTAACATGGACATTTGTTGAGATATAAGTATGTGTTGGCTCGCTGAGGAAATACTCGTAATACTCTGTTAAATCGTGTTTAGCATTGTGGTTCTTGAAGATTGATTTTGACATAATTAAGCAACCACTACACCATAATATGACAATAAGACCTAACATCGGCACACAATAACATCTCATTAAATACAGTTGAACTTCCATAACTCGAAATTCTCTGTAACTCGAACTCCTGGATTGACAAAAAAATTAAAATTTTACACAAATTTCCGTCCGTAACTTGGAAATCTCTCTCTTAGATGATTCGAGTTAGGGAAGTTCAACTGTAATTCAATATACGTACAAATTACCACAATAAAAGACTCAGACAGAGAAAATTAACTCAGAATGAAAAAACTTCAGTGATGGCCAGTGTAATGAGCAATTAAAAATGTGTTCTGTAAATATATTTTTCGGGTTTTCGATAAGAAATTCTCTCAATTATGCTAGTTTCCTCCTAAAATTTTACAAACTTTCAAGTCTTAGTTTAGTTTTCGGTACAAGCTAATTTACCTAGCCAACTTAGGCAATACTGGAAAACATATCGTGCTTCAATTAATTTCTTATTATTGTTTTTTAACAATGTTAATTATGAATAATGTGAATACTATGATGCTTTTAAATAATTCAAAAAATAGTATTTTACAACAGATGCGAAAAAGATTTTTAATTAACTAAAAATCAATTTACAACTTTAACCGAAAATTATAAAATTGAAAACTGCCATGGAAATCCCGCATAAATTTCGCCCCAAACTTTTCGCTTTAGGTTCAGAAAAAATTTGCATATGCAAAGAGTTGAAATTAATAATAATCACTGAAGTCAAGGCAACAGCCGACCCATCAAAGCAAACTTCACTTGGAGCGCACAATCGTACAACCAACCAACGGCAACTACACACACAGCAACAACACATACCAAGCCAACCACCATTCGTTTGCACAATGAAATTGAAAGCAACGCGAAAATCGGTTGTCAAAATGAGTTGGAGGCGCAGCTGGAGGAGACGGTGTGGCAGTGTGAAGTGAAAAAAAGTGTTTGGCCACACCAGCGTGATTTGCATGAATTTCGTTTTCACAATTTCCAAAATCACCAAAAAACAGCAAGCAACAAAAGCAAAAGCGGCGATAAATGCTTGTGGCAACAACCAACACCGACTGCAGCAGCATGAACAAAAAATGATGCACACACACACACATATAAACGTTTACAGATAAAGTTTGCGCTGCCAGCAGCAGTAGCAGCAGTGGCAGCAGACAGCAAACCACCAAGCCAACCATGCAACCAACCAACTAACCCGTTCGCCAACAGCTTTGGGTCGCAGTCACTTTAGCCACAAGCACAATAAAACCAACAACAACAGCCATAAAGCCACCATAAATGCTAGGCAACTCAACAAAAAGCCGATGTGGCAGCGAGAACAGCAGCAGAGAGTGCCTATTTCATAAATCAGTCTCATTTGAGACATACATTTAGGCGCCGCTTCAGGCGCATTAAAGCAGAAAGCACAGAGTGCTCAACGGAAGCTTTTATTTATTTTGCGCTCAAGTTAGATATGCCACACTTTAGATAATTAATTATAGAATAAAAACAACAATAATGATTATGAAAATTTTAGTAGTGGCAAATCTTGATCTTCTTAAATCAAAAGCCTTACTTCAAAGATCAGATAGGGTTTGGGTTAGTGTCGCTACATCTGTTCAGTATTTTTACAAAATATTATTTTATGTAACAATTAATATGAAGTCAGGATTTATTCGTGCAATTTTTCTTTTCCATTGTTACAGTTATGACCATACAAATGCATTAAATTTTTAAAATATAATTGAGTAAATGACCACCTTTTTGTATTATAACTTTTATTGTATTATAACTGTCGCATACTATCTAAAGCCATCTGACCAAGCTTATCTCTGTGAAAAATGACAGATGCCTTATAATCGTATGCAAACAATGTTTATTTGAAGTCCACAAGAACATATCGACATAATTTGCATGTATTGCCAAGGGCAACAAAACAACTAATTTGCATTTGGAAGAAAGTCAACTGTAAAATTTGGTTAGAAGAAATGCGTAATTGAATGAAGTGAAGGAGTTGAATAAATAAAGCCATGTATTTTCCTACATATTTATTTATTGTTGTTATTACAGAAAGTCATCCACATGTATAGTTTGAATTGGACTGAATTAAACGAAAACAAGTATATTCTTCTTCCAATTTCAAATATTTTCTTGTGAAAATATCGAACAAAAAATGTGGCTTTATTTTAAACCATACCCAGAACAAGAAAACGATGGTTAGTTAGTTTTCCCAGCTTAAATATACGTTTTCAAGAAACGAAATGCTCCAATAACTTAGATTTTTATTTGCTTTATTATTAATTTTAGCCTTGTAAGGCATTATTAAAAACACGTTATGTTCGGCTATACCATAGTTCTAAACTTTTTTGGAACTTAATGTCACATATACAAATAATAATAATCATTTCTCACCACAGGAATATTATTTCATACAGTAAAATGATACTATAACTACAAAAAGTAGACACTATTTTGCAAATATGGTGCGAAAACAGAAAACTGTCCGGACATATTCGATCAGTATCATCTTTTTAACAGAATTCCGATAGCTTTTTCGTTGATTCGTTACAATGGACGGTGTTTGGTCTTCGTGTCGATTTGTAAGCTTTTCATAAATATACATTAAGTAATGAAGACATTTTTACTTCATTTGAATCAGTTCAATGTATCTGCCCTATCTTTTAATGAAATCCTTTGAATATAATATCAAAACAGTTTTTTATGTTTTCCATTACTTTCCCAGGCAGCTCGGATGGTATAGCGATGATTTCATCATGGATGTCTAGCTTGACCACATCTCAAAACCGAAGACAGCTGACAAACAGTTTGTTTTTCAATAAGTTGTCTACAATCTTTGAAAAAATAGAATTTGAATAGTTTCATCTGATTGAAATCAATAAACGTTCAAACTATTTTCACGCATTGAAAACAATTCCCAACGAGTTCTTCATTTTGTTTGGAAATATATGATCCAATAATATCATCAAATAACATTAATAAGATTTTTGTATTAATATATTAAATTAAATCTTCTTCTTTGAAATTATTAATCCATGAGAATTTCTTTATTCTCTAAAAAAACATTCACATTAAATCTACAGACCTATCTATTGAAAATATTAATATTGTAACGAAAATGGCACCAGAACAAACTAGAATTGACAATCGAAATCGATAACTTGCCAGATGTATCTAGACATCGATATTCGTAATTGCCAGAATTTTCGAGTGCCGATGTATCGCTTACAATCGACTATATAAGGGCTGACGGACTGGCAGCAAAAGACAGTTCTTATAAGAGAGTTGTCGAGTGAGGACAATTCTAAGGAGAGAGTTGTCGAGTAAAGTGTAAACAAGTTACAAGTTAGAGTTGTAAAGTAGAGTTTTGAGTAATAAAGTGTTAAGTTATAAGGAATTATAAATAAAGATTAGTGTGTAGCCATTAAACTGTGACTTTTATTTGACAATCCAGTGATCGAACTCAGGGTACAGTTTTAGAGTAAACGACAGATTTTGGAAATCCGTTACAATATCGAATACTAAATTATTGAAAACTGGTATAATCCTGTTAAAAAAAAAATTGATTCATGCAAAATCATATTTCTGTTTATTCCGGCATAAATTTGGAAAGGAAGTTTTTCCAATGGTTTGAAGAAAAAAGATGTATAGAAAATTTTCTACCGTTTAAAATTTAAAAAATTTGCTTAATTATATTATAAATAGACTTATGAGTAAAACGAAAAACATTTTTTTTCACAATTCATATTAAAGTACCCATCTTTTTATGTTACTATTTAAGGTTGAGAAATGAAACTTTCCCCTAAATCCATTATTGATATTTACCATAAATAAATGTAGCATATGAGGCCACACAAGCAATTCACGTAAAAATAAATAACCAACTGATATAAGCAACAAATTATTTTATTGCAGTGAAAACGATTCCGGGAAGCAACACACAATTGAATACACTATTCATATAAAAGTACTTGAGGGAAGACAGTGCAATAAACTAGCTGATAATCTTGCACTATTCTCATATAAGCATATAAGAAGAAAATCATATATAGAGTATATAAATATATCTTCACAAGTATATCTGTATTTGTGCCAGTACAGCATTCACTCAAGTAGTTGACAACATACTCAAACGCTCACCACCCACCAAGCCCGCAACCGCCACATCAAAGCGCCTGTAAGTAGGCTTTGCCATTGTACGCACTCACATAAAGTGGCTCAAGATTCATTTTATTGGCCAACCCTCGAAAGCGTTTAATAACCGCAAGTCGTCAGCTTTTATTAAGAATTATGAACATTGGCTTTGTCGGAATGACTGACTAACTCAGCTCCGCAAGCACTTGTAGGCTGGCAATTATTATTGTGGCGCACAGCTCGGTGGCGGTAGAGGTGGTTATGTACATATGTATGTACTACTCATTAGCAATAAATAAAACTGATGACATCCTTTTGTTAGTATTTGCATGCCACACATATAAAGACACACTCCAACACATCTGAGTAATATCATATATACTTACATACATTCATATAAATATATATTTTAATTCATTATATGCGCTTGTTTAACACAGTTTAACCGTTACGCCAAAGCTGTTATGAAATTGTCTTGTGTTGCATTACCACAAGCCATAATGAAATGAATTTGCCGCCAGTTCTCGTTGGTGTAACCCATTTGCTTTACTTCAGGCACACACACATACATATATATATATATATACATACATAGTAAGCGTGTGTAAATAATTAAATTCCTAATTATCTTATATGCCAGTCCAAAGCATAAACAAAATCACACAAACATCCACACACAGCCGCAAGCAAAGCTCTACCACACTTACTTAGCGCTGTAGCGCCTGTAGCTATGCAACGGAATTTGAAATTCCCTCCCCCAACTCCTACCGTTGGTTAGCGCGCGTAAGTGTGGCAAAAGTGAGGTTAGTTATTAGCCTATTATCCTTTACGAACTTTCGCCTTTATGACTTAAAGTTGGGCATCATTGGCTACAAACTAACTTACATACATAGCCTAGTATACATATATACAGTAAACTAGTATCTGTGTGTTCCTTTGTCTACAAATAGCTAGCCTGTAGTGTTGAGCCCTAACAACTGTGTTCACATTTAATTAAATTTAATAATTCATTACTCATAGAGATATTGCCGGCGCAAATTCTCACTTTCGGCTTACTCCACTTTCCTGTTAACTTAACGGTAATCTCTTAGTAGGTGCTATAGCTTTTAATTAGGGTATTGGTATGTATTATCGAGTGCAAAGGATTTGATAAAGTTAACACCTAACTATTTACTTACTGCTGCAACAAAACATATATATACGCACACATGCTCTTTGTAAATCAGTTGGATTTTGTAGTTCGGGAGGTGTGGAGGCTAAATTTTCTAGTAAGTGGTGGGTATGTATATGTTATTATTACTTCAAAAACACCATCTTAAAATACACATACGCATATCTAATGAGATATTATTACTTATGGACTTTGAACTTGGAAACATTGACATTTTTAAGTATAATCATCTAGTTCCATCAGTTCAAAAGTGAAAAATTTGGAAGAAATCAAGCATTTCTAAAAAATTTCATTTTATGAAAATGCCTATGTGTATTACCGCAATACTTGCAGAAATATTATACTCGACTGAATAAGTAATTTCATTGGAGAATCAATTTATGTTGAAAAGTGAAACCCACAAACCTAAATAATTCTAATTAATTGTACAACTGATGGGGCTTTAAGATCGCACCCTATATCATGAGCTTACGTAAGGGGTCAGATGTTAATGTGAATTTTGACAGGCAAAGAAAATGATTGTCGTGGCTTATCCAAGAGAATATAAGAAATTTATTTACTGGAACATGAGTCTTATAGCTGAAGCCCAGTAATGTCAAACTGATATCATTTGTTGATCTTAAAAAAGTAATGCTTAAAATAATAAAAATTATATGTATTTGTCCTTGGACTGTTATCTTGGTACGAAGACTAGTCCCTTACAAAGACTTTATGAAAGAACGCATTAATTTCGTTACGATTTTTGGTGATGGGGATCGATCTTCCAGTAATTGTTAGGCAACAACACTTTTGTAATACGTAGAACACGAATGGTCTATTGCAGGTGTTGAGATATACAATAAAAATTAAAATTATTGTTATGATTTCCAAAATGTTCCTCACTCAAATTATTGCTCTATCAGTTTCCGGAACATTTATACCAGACTGATTGAGGCTTTCCTTAAAGCGAACAAATCTGATAGGCGCACTGCCTTCCTCTAAGTTGTTTGGAGGCAATTCTATTGTATTTTACGAATATTAATATTCAGCAAATGGCTATCTAAGATAGGATAATTTGTACGAATCCACTTACGACAATGTATCAAAAAGTGTTTGAAGCATGCACTGAGTTTCCACGTGAAAAATAAATACACTAAATAAACTAAATAGCTAGCTTGAGAACTACAAGTCAAATTACAAATCTTCAACATTTAACTTTTCATAAAATGAAACAAAAATCTCGAGCCAAGTCGAAATATCTTTTTATGAAGGTAGATTCTGGAGACGCATACTATTATGACTACTATGTCTGAACCGCAGCCTAATGCTTTTTATGAGGGTGGATTCTAGAGACGCATTGACTACTATATCTGAACATCAGCCTAATGCTTCAGAACAGTTGTGACTTATGAAGTCTTCTAGAACTCCAAAACATTGAAGTCAAATTGAGTTCAACGACCAAATTATAAATCTTCGACTATCAAAGGCTGCTTCTATGACAGATATTGATAATATTTTCCTTTGTAATTTATTTATATTGAATGAGAAATATTCCTGGTTATTTACTTCAAATAGAATAACTACAATGTGTTATCCAAATACTTCATGTAATGTTACCAAACCACTTGGAAAATGTTGCCGCTACCGATAAGAACTAGGTGACGATCTGCAACCCAAACACTATTGTGGAATATTGAGATCCCTTATTCCGCTTCAACATCTGCAAAGATATCCTATACTTTGTTATATTCTCTAAGCCGGCTCTAAGACTAAAATTCTTATCACACATGACGACGGTTGATTTTGAATATAGCTGTTTATTTCTAAAAATTATCTCCGCTATCTGGATACACTCAATATAAAGGGGTATAACATAGAATTTTGTATGTATTTCCGATTTTATTTAATGGACCAAACTTCAGATGTCTTCAAGAAACACTTGGAGTACAAAACTTACTCAGGACTTTTACTTTAAACATTTCTTAATGTTATTATATCATATATTCATATTCGATTTGACATATGTCAATATTTCAGCATAATCTCTTATAATATCTAGCATTTAGTATTTATTTGATAAAAAGTCATTTATACCACTGATAAGATAATTCAGGTCAAAAGAGATTTAAGTCATCCAATATTCGTACCACGACGTAAGTCGCTGATTTTATGAAATGATTTTGCATTTATAAGATTGTCTTTGCATATGCCTTACCTTATAAATATTATTTAAAGTTTTAAAATATACACTTCATGTCTTCGTCTTTATTTAACTTTCTAAGCACTGTTATGATAAATGAATATTCACACAATTTTTTGATATGATTCCAAATGAAATATCACTTGTTCTTATAACACCTTCATATTACATTCAAGGTTTATTAGCACACGAAGCCAATAAGTCTTATCTACTGCGTAGTTAATTATTCACACACTTTTCTTGCACAACCCGACGAGTAATTGTAAACACTTTAATAGTCCACACGCAATTTTGTAACTCATATAACTTCGTACAAATTCAATTCAAACTCACATAAGTTATTCAATTCGAATGGAATTACGCACTCACTGGCAATTTCGTCGCAATGTTTCCGCATGCCAGCAATTCATTATGCAAAAGCGAATAAGCGAACTTAATTTCATGCAAACTTTCGCCTTTTCAAAACATTTGAACTTGAGGCAACGCAAAGGAAGCGCAAAATTTCGAAAATTAATCGAAGCGGAAATTGTCGCGTCGCGTCAGGAATTGTCTCCTTGCTGGCGCGTTGTTATTACTTCACTAATGTAATGGAGAGCAGGCAGTCGTCCTGCGACGTCACTGTTCAGAAAAGTCCTTCGACATACACACTCACGCGTACAACTGGGAACTAAATCAAAATACGTGAGATGCGAAGCAAACGCGACGAAATCTTTCAACGAACAAGCGATTGTTTCTTCCTCAAATTCACATTCCGCGGCAAACGATTTGAAATTCCTACGCGCTAATGCAACCTTGCGACCGCACGTCCGAACCACAACTGAATTGTAAGTGAGACGAGATTGACGCTGTGGCCTTACAGCCTAACAGGCGACAGGACGAGTAACAGTATTGTCCCAAACGCGGCAACGGCTGTCTGCCTGCTGTGGGTGGCGTTCGTGGCAGACACACAGTCTGGCTGTGCTGTGAGCGGTGTGGCGGCGTGTTGAATGTGTGGGTGTATGTTTTTTTTCATAGTTTGCTGCTGGAATTTACATTGCCAACACTCTCAATAGTTGCAGCTGTTAGGAGATGGGAGCGTAAGAGAGCAACAGTTGAGCGCGTTGTTGCATACGGACAGGCGCAGTAGCTTGTCGCTTTCTCCCTTGCAAACAGCTGTAACTTTGTAAACACACTGTTGAGTAGATTTTTTTTCCAAATTTCGAAAGCATAATAATAACAATAAATTGTAGTAGATTTTGTGCGAAAAATAAAGGAATGGTACTGCGAGTTTTTGTAGACTTTTGAACTCACTGTTAATCGCTTTCTCATTAATACTCTCGCTGTAACGGCCGTTTTTTAGACGTTTTTAAAATAAAATGTTCAATGGTATTTTGGCTTCAACAAAAATGAAAAATCTGAAAGCTTGTTGTTAAGCGCCGATAATGACAGTATTTTATCACACCGATCGAAATAAGAACCGAAATTCCTTCGGCAAAAATAAAAAGTGTACAAGATTCTATTTAATTGCCTGCTATGTCGATATGTCATACTCTACCCCTCTACTTGAGAAAATAAACTTTTATTATATATTCTTAGTGGCACAACCCAACAAAGGTTATTTTATATTTATATTTTTGGCGCATTCGATAGTTTATACTTTCAAAAATATCCTGTGATGGCGGTAAAGTCGTATTAACCCTCATTTTGACGGATACTTGGATTGTCATATAGAGTACCAATGGGCCTGGCTGGACCCAAAAGCAAACCTAACATCATTTTGGAGAAACTTTATTTTTATACTCTCGCAACAAAGTTGCTACGAGAGTATTATAGTTTTGTCCACATAACGGTTGGTTGTACGTCCTAAAACTAAACGAGTTAGATATAGGGTTATATATATCAAAATGATCAGGGTGACGAGAAAAGTTCAAATCCGGATGTCTGTCTGTCCGTCCGTCTGTCCGTCCGTCCGTGCAAGCTGTAACTTGAGTAAAAATTAAGATATCTTGATGAAACTTGGCACACTTATTTCTTGGAAGGTTAAGTTCGAAAATGGGCGTAATCGGACCACTGCCACGCCCACAAAATGGCGAAAACCGAAAACACTTAAAGAGCCATAACTAAGCTATAAATAAAGCTATGGAAGTGAAATTTGGTATGAAGGATCGCACTATGAAGGGGCATATGTGGATGTAATTTTTTTGGGGAAGTGGGCGTGGCCCCGCCCCCTACTAAGTTTTTTGTATATATCTCGCAAACTACTAAAGCTGCATTAAGGAAACTTTCTAGAGTCGTTTATTTTAGGTACTACCTTATACAGTTTAAAAATGGAGGAAATCGGATTATAACCACGCCCACCTCCCATACAAAGGTTAGGTTGAAAACTACTAAAAGTGGGTTAACTCACTAACGAAAAACGCCAGAAACACTAAATTTCATATAAGAAATGGCACATGGAAGCTACGCTCAGATTTTTTTACAAAATGGAAAATGGGCGTGGCATCGCCCACTTATGGGTCAAAAACCATATCTCAAGAACTACTCGACCGATATCAATGAAACTTGGTTTGTAATAGTTTCCTTACATCCCAATGATATGTTGTGAAAATAGGTCAAATCTCTTTACAACCACGCCTACTTCCTATATATCGGAACTTTGAAGACGATCTGAATCGTTTACTTTACAATATATAAAGTAAGCACTAGTAAAGATATCGATGCAAAACTTTGCACAAATACTACGTTTATAGTGTGGCAGCCCCATTCTTCGCCAAAAATCGGACCATAGGTTTTCAAGGCCCCACATATCGAACATTAGGACCTCGGTGCTTCTAACTTAATATTAGGGTTTCCTACTTTCAATGGATTTTATACAATATATATGACGAATATGTGTGTCAAATTGTGTATAATATAATATTAATAAAGTTAAATAAATAAATTGCGAGAGTATAAAATGTTCGGTTACACCCGAACTTAGCCCTTCCTTACTTGTTTTTATTTCAAATAACATTTTAAAAACTCAAATAAAGTATTCACGAAAAGCAAGTAAAAGATTGAAAATAGAATTAATTTTCCTTTATGCACTTAAAGCAACAAATGGCTACGTTGTCTTGATGAAATCCAAACTCAGATGAAAGAACTGCCCTATTTTTGTTTTTCTTCATTTCAGGTGGGATTGCTTCGAAGGATTCCAATGAAGGACAGCCCCAAGCTTATTAGCCGCTTACATAAATTTAAAGTGGAAAAAAGTTGTCTGCTACTATTGTGCGCCCAGAATTTTTGCCAGACCCATTAGTACTCAATATGACTTTTCGGTTGAAAACTATTATTTAAAAACTATTTATCAATTTTTATAAATATATATATGAACCAAATCATACCAAAATATATCATCTAGGATATCATGAAGTATTGAAACTTAAACGTGTGTACTAGTATATGAAATAGTGATTTAAAGTTCAAAAAAGTCTGGCTGGACCCATCAGTACAAATGAGGGTTAAATAGTTTTTGAATGTCAGCGTTCTAAAGAGCGACCGCTCGCGGGTATAAGCTGATATTGTCGAAACTTTAAACGCGTTTCTCGAAACGACATTTCTTAAAATTGCTGACATCATAACGCAACGAGAAATTGACCGATCGATTTGTTGAACATTGTCAATTTGGTATTAAAAAAACGAAAATTTTCTTACATTAAAACAAGAACTATGTTTCAAAAATTGTAGGTCATTGTATAGCAAATACCTTTAACTTTAATAACCTTTTTGAAATGTTCTTTCAGCTATTCATTCGGCCGGAATCATGCCAGCAGTTGGAGAATTTATTTTTTGGCACCTCCCAAGACATTACATAATTCCGTTATTTTTCTTATCTTAAAATATAGCTGATAATATATGTACCTTGTTATGTCCAAAAAACTTCGAAACATTCGATCGAGTACTTTCTTAAAAAAATGCATGAAAATCGCTTAATTTTTGATCGGTTACACTGGTATAGCCCCTTAAGATTACTACAGTTTACTATGTTATATTAGTTCTTGAGCTTAACTTAACTTGAAATTAAAGTCACCGAATATCCAATAATTTTTAACCATTTTAAATCAGAAGATTACTCTCATAAATATAATTCTCATCAATATTTCACAAGCTTTATATACCTTCCTCCAATATTTTTCTTTATCTGCTCATAAATGTGACTGCTAACTGCTTCTGGGCTTTTAAGCAACGTGACCGGCAACTGTACCTCAAAGAATGGCAGGGCAAAGATGATTTGCAAAAACATAAGTTTAAAGAGTATATATATATGTCGGACTTCATCGACTCGTCCCTTTCTTGTCAATAACTTAGACTTATTAATAACTGCAACAACTACTACATAAGTCAATCACAGCGAGAGAGTTTTATGATCAATAAATCATGATTGATGTGAATCGCGGTATGATACTTCTTGTATACGGATAGCGCATAAAAGGGAATTGAAAAATGTGGTTTTTGTTTTATAGAATTAATTTATTTAATATAGAGATCGTAAGAGTTGTGTTATAAAGGGCCTTTCAAAAGAGGCGCTACGAAAGTAGGCCGATGGGGACAGAAAACGACGACAAATTTCCCGCCTTTTTGACATTTCTCTTCCGAAAGATCCAACAACGAGTTGATATTATTAAAATTTACTACCGGAATTCGGAGTCAGTGGCCTCAACTTTACGCTACGTCCGATTAATGGTGGTCATAATCGTGCTGTCAGATCAACAGCAGCCACAGTACAAAATGTTCCCATACTAGTGAGACAAAAAAGGGCTAGTAGTGTCGAGAATATTGCTGCCGCTGGCCCATCTCACACGTCGTTCTCAAGGGTTAGGCATCTATGTGACGACTTTGTGGCGAATTTTGCGAAAATATCTTGGTCTACATCCTTACAAGATCAAATTGACACAAGAACTGAAGACGCTTGACCACCAGAATCGTCGTTAGTTCGTGATTTGGGCCGAGCAACAACTTGAAAATAATCCGGATTTTCATTGAAAAATCATCTTCAGCGAAGGGGCTCATTTCTGGCTAAATAACTTCGTCAAAATATGAGTTATTGCTGAGCCAGCAAACGACACGTACTCCATGAGTCACCACTGCATCTCGAAGTAAAATACGGTTAGATGCAGTCATTGGGCCGTACTTCTTCCGTGATGATCAAGACGGAATATTTTTGGCCCGAACCTCTTCAAGCTTTTTGACTTATATAGCTTAGTTCGATTATATGCAATATATATCTTAGTGTTACTGTTCGCAAGACTTTTCAATCAACTTCATATTAAGAAATCCAGCTAGTTGCCCAGAAAAAGTATCTAATCATGACAGCAACCCTAGAACTAACGGGTGATTTTTTTGAGGTTAGGATTTTCATGCATTAGTATTTGACAGATCACGTGGGATTTCAGACATGGTGTCAAAGAGAAAGATGCTCAGTATGCTTTGACATTTCATCATGAATAGACTTACTAACGAGCAACGCTTGCAAATCATTGAATTTTATTACCAAAATCAGTGTTCGGTTCGAAATTTTTTATCGACAAATTTTGTTCAGCGATGAGGCTCATTTCTGGTTGAATGGCTACGTAAATAAGCAAAATTGCCGCATTTGGGGTGAAGAGCAACCAGAAGCCGTTCAAGAACTGCCCATGCATCCCGAAAAATGCACTGTTTGGTGTGGTTTGTACGCTGATGGAATCATTGGACCGTATTTTTTCAAAGATGCTGTTGGACGCAACGTTACGGTGAATGGCGATCGCTATCGTTCGATGCTAACAAACTTTTTGTTGCCAAAAATGGAAGAACTGAACTTGGTTGACATGTGGTTTCAACAAGATGGCGCTACATGCCACACAGCTCGCGATTCTATGGCCATTTTGAGGGAAAACTTCGGAGAACAATTCATCTCAAGAAATGGACCCGTAAGTTGGCCACCAAGATCATGCGATTTAACGCCTTTAGACTATTTTTTGTGGGGCTACGTCAAGTCTAAAGTCTACAGAAATAAGCCAGCAACTATTCCAGCTTTGGAAGACAACATTTCCGAAGAAATTCGGGCTATTCCGGCCGAAATGCTCGAAAAAGTTGCCCAAAATTGGACTTTCCGAATGGACCACCTAAGACGCAGCCGCGGTCAACATTTAAATGAAATTATCTTCAAAAAGTAAATGTCATGAACCAATCTAACGTTTCAAATAAAGAACCGATGAGATTTTGCAAATTTTATGCGTTTTTTTTTTTTTTAAGTTATCAAGCTCTTAAAAAATCACCCTTTATATTGGGAAGTAATTCAGTTACTACGAAACTTAATACGAAGCTTTGTGAAAATAGTCTTAACTTATAGCAATTATATTTTGGGATCGATTTAGATTTTCAGTGATATAAAATGATTCAATATGCAAACAAGTTATACCATAGCTTAGATATAGGATTATTTGCAAAAAAAATTGAATTTGCGAGCTTAGCTTCATTTATGATTTAAGAGTAATCCCTGTTATAGTCGATGCCTTATGGTTTAATTTGTTAAAAGTTTAATACCAGAATCAAATTGAAGCTTTATCTAAGTTTCTTTCACTTATTTTAAGGTAAACTTGCATAATGGCAAATTCTTTTCGATGGCTTTGTAATTTTGCGCTGCACAGCGGGGCGCCTGCACACGCTTAAAACACTCTCCACATTCTCCATACTCCATAACTTTGACCGAATTGCCAATCTTTCCCTTCATCCAGCAACTGCACGCTTTGACAGTTATTAAACTTTGCATTTCACCTTATTTTATGCCACAGCTCTCCTAAGCACTTTGTGACTGTTGACATCCCCTCGCACCTCATATACGCATAAATAAATTATGGTTTTGGCATTTGTTACTTTTTTCTTTGCGTTTCACTATTAAGAATCTGGTAGAAATCTTCGACCAAGCAATTTCAATTTGATTTGTAAATGTTGCGCCAATTGTGAGGAGATGGGGAGGAAATCAACCACCAATAACCAGTGTGTTCGGAGTTATAGAATTCAACAGTGTTTGGGCAGCACTCAACTCACTTTCAATTCTTATTTCTTGTAGCACCCCACTCTTATGAAAATGTGTATTTCCCGCTCCAACAGCCTTAATATATGTGAGTTTTTGTGTGTGTTTGCCAATTGTGGTGGCGACAAATAAAGTTAAACATCCTGTCGAGGAATGGGGAGCGGGTGATCTCATTGCACATTTCTTTAACAATTCTTTTCCGTTTCTTTTCGATTTTCCAATTTGGGTATTTATACATTCTTGTTTTCCTCTCCCTCCCATCATCATCTTCGCTTGACTACTTATCGCTGCTCGAGCACTTTGCTTTCTTCGTTCACGAAACTTTATTCATTACCTTTCAGCTGGATTTCCAATTTCGACGACTGCCTGAGCTCATAAAAGCATCGCATTCGCTTGGTTTCCCCCTTCCTCCCGGAGTGCGTGTCGTTGGCCGCTGCCAATGTTTCGCATACGAATAATTGCCCAATGCGTAACTCATGGCCACTCGCATTGTTCGAAATCGAAGGTACACCGTTTTTAGTTCTTTGTTTTTGCTTTTCTTTTGTTGGGGGTGCGCATTTTTCTTGTTGTTTCCTGATTCCAAACGACCTTTAGTGCGACACTTTAGTGGCATTGTCACTACATCGGCACTTGATGGAAGGTGTGTGGCGGGCGACATGCGGCAAGTGCCGACGCTCCCCATTCTCCTTCTTTCTCTCGCTCTTCAGTTGTAGTCCAACGTCTATTCTCCAGGGTAACATAAAAGCTCATTCCGTTTTCATTGCGTGCATAAGTGGTTCGATTATTGCTCGGGTTTAACCGGCACTAAAACTGATTGATTTTAATAAGTTCGTATGACCTTTTGCTTGCCACTTGTAGTGAGAGGCAGCGCAGGTGTGTGTTTCGGGGTTATCAGTTATTGATGGCAACAAAAGAGGAAATAATAAGAGGATGATTTGTGATTAATTCCTATCAAATTTATGGCTAATTCGATGAGGATGGAAATGAAGGGAAGTTTTCTTTTACGTATAATTACGTTCTTGGGGGTATTCCAAATTTATTATTATTACTGAGGAATTCTAAAAGGATTGACAAGTTTGTTGTCAGAGATCTCAAAAATTATTCATATTTGAAAACCCCAACTCATAGCTGTCTATATCCGTCAGATCTCTCTAACTGAATTACCTATTCAGAAGTGAGGGATCACAACCTCCTGTTGCATTTCTATAGTGAATGTTATGATCAATAGATTCCCTTCCACGAGTATTCAAATTCTTAGTAGCTCTGGTGTCATCTGAGGTTTACGCCGTTATCCAGCTCAGATATCCAGAAGGTTTTACGGAGTATTAACGTTTTAGGAATCTTGCTGTTTGTATATAGAGCAGATTACAACCACAGGAAAGGTATATATAGTCGAAAGCCAGACTTTCACTTGGCTTCATAATAGAAACTCAATAGAGAATTAACCGCCAGACACTTTTCGATTCTGGATCGAATTAATGCACTTTGAACTTCGCTGAGGGTGGAAACGGGTGTCTATCCAGATATTGTTACTCAAGGACTTTATTGAATCCGCTAATTCTGCTTCGATGGAATAGATATGCTACTTCTCATGCACTTATAATATGCGTGACAAGCCGTCGAACTTCTGATGAATGTTTGTATTGCTTTATAATAAGCGTGCTTTAGTTTACTTAGTTGGTTGAGATTGTGTTTTCCAAACTAACTAAAATAAAAGTATCATGATTTTTAGTCTTACTCAATTTAGTCGTTCAACTACAAACTATATGAACTAAACTACATAATTCCACATCCTACTAGTCTTGAGAAGGAAATCTACACTTTTATTACCACTAAAGATGTAACAAACTAATTCACTCCTATCTTGTTCATCGCTTGATAGCCACTGCAACAACTTCACTGCACAATTTTCGGTACGAATATTATCAGTAATGTTCACTCAACGTCAGTCGGACCGACAGACCAAAGGGGTAACAAATTAATCAACAAAAAGTGCAGTGAACGGTGAGCCAAAGAAGAGCACACAGTAGTCGCAGCGCAACGCCCAAAAGTAGGGCCAAATAATGATCGATCGGTAGAGTAATCGAGCGGCCAGTAAAGCAAACAGGCAACCATGAGGCCAGGCGGCCCAGGAGCCGGTCGAGCACGCCACATTATGTCATGTCAATGTGGCCAACTTGAAGCGAGGCGAAAGCAGAAGCTGCGACTATGAAGTTGCTCTATATGTACATATATACCTAACTGGCGGCAACAACAAGTCATGCGATAAAGTCAAAAGATTTTAGCACTTTTCATTGCCAGCGAAACGAGACTATACGAATAAAGTGGTAGAGGAGGGCTGAAGTGAAAAAAACGAGGTATTGGCGACTACATTGGAGGTTTTTACAGAAGATGCTTTGCGGTTGCGGGTAGCACACGACAAAAAACTCGCAACAACAACAACATCTACAAAACATGCAACTCACTGCAGTTCCAACGAAGTAAACGAAGATGTGGCTGCTGCGAGGTTGAAAACATTTCACGATGAAGCGATGCAAGGCAAAAGTTGCCGAGATAATGTAGACAACGGCGATGACATTGATCGATCAGAGAACAGAAACAAACGCCGAACTCTGGCGCACCATAGCAACACAACGCCAAGACGCAGTAATGGAGAGTGGGGACGAAGGGAAAGCTGAGCTGAAATAGCAAACTAAATGAACGGCTTAACGAGTTTAAAGAGGAAAATAATAAACGACAATGACAAGATGGCAATGCAACAGCAACAAAAAGTAGTAAATAAAAGTCAACGGTAGCAACTACATAAAACGCACTTAACCAAATGCCACAGCATAAGGCATAAGAAGCGGCTTGAATTCGCAGAACAACGCTTTTAATTTTCCTAAGTCAATATACGCCAAACTCCGTGCTTCGCCGCTGTCGCACGTCGACGTGTCGTGGCAGAGCGAAGCGCGAAAGTGTCATTCAACTTTCATTGCTGGTTCTTCCATATTTCTACTCGCGAGCTGAGATTTTTCGTCCGCCCAACGGCCGTATGCGTCTCTAATGAGTCGCCAAGTACAACGCTGTGGCACTGTGACTTGCTGGTGCGGCATTGGCATTCACACCAAAGTAGGTGGTGGCTGCCGATGTCGTGTTGCAATGTCGCCAAACAAGCGACAGCAACGACAACTCGCACTCGATTTGCGATCCAACCGATCGAGCGAGATCGCGACAAAGTCGATTGAAAGTTGTTCTAATGACAGTGATTGTGTCGATTGTGAAAGGCGTTGCATGTTTGGCTAGATGCTGCTTGCTGCTGCTGGTGGCGACGCAAGAAAGCTGCATGTATGGGTTTGTTTGTGTTCCTACACATGTAGACTGATTAATTTGTGTGTGGTTGTTCTTCCGCGAGTTTAATTAATTTGTATTGGAGTGTGTAAAAATGTGGCAACTTCTAATGGTATTCATTGATTTCATAAACATGGACAAAACTGTCATTAGGAATAGAGAAAAGTGTGCAGAGCTGCCAACTAGTCATCCATTAAACAAGTAGAGGAGATAGGGATATGATCTCAAAGGCTCATCAAGACTTCGGCTTTAAAAAAGTAAATACATAATTAGCTAAGCCTCCAGAGATCATCGACTATACGTACTTAGTCCAACTATTTCTCTATCTCTTTGTGATTTCTTTTAGTATCTCGGTTATATCTATCTTCTACAAGAAGTAATATTGAAATTAACAAGAGAGAGATCGTGCATCCCGTAATCAATTATTTAGATTACTTTTTAAAACCATTTTTAAACTTGAAAATTTCGATAAAATAAAATCACGAAGCTGCACTACAGACACAGCCTTCTAGCTTCAATAGCAGTGACGAAATCTGATTTGCTCCAGTCAATGAAGAAGATAACATTAAAAATAGTAATATATCTTTTGGAAGCCGCTTGGAGTCGTGTCAGTGAAGAAACCATTGCTGATCCCGAAGATAGTATGCCATTGGAGATTTTGAAAGAAAAAGTCGTTCTCCTTGACAGTTTAAATCCTGAGGTTTGTTTCTTATTAAAAATTAGAGTGTACGTTATCAATCGTTCGTGAATGGAACGAAGATATTGAGGTAAAAAACGCGGATGACGATGTTGAATCAGAGGACGAATCAGACGAGGACTGCCTCTCTGAGACACCGGAGAAAATTAAACCAAATGAAGTAGCTGAAATTATCGATAAAGCCCTATAGTGGTTCCTGTTTTTAATTAGTTCACGTTTTCGAGCATGCGCTGTATGTAAGTACAAATATTCAGCAAAACTACCCGATTTTGAATTGGGTTTGCTGTCAGTCAAATATAAATTCGATGTTGAAGTTTATACCATCTCAGCTCATGAAAATCGATATTGTATTTTGTTAAAGATTTATAAAAAATTAGAGATTTTAATCTCAGTCATGAGTGATGTTCTTCTGAGGAAGAATGAATTGATCTCAAAACACTTCCTTCTAACCCCCTACAAGCCCATTTGACATCACGGCATCCCTTTAAACTTCTAAAGCTTCCACAGCTTCCAAGCTTTCCACAAACACCGCCAATCCGCATTAAGAAAAATTACCATAAAGTCCATCTAACGTTCGGGGTCAGTTTAACACTAATAAGATCTTCCAAGAATAACATAAAGATTAATGACGAAGAGAGAAGATCCTGTGTGACCAAATACTTAGAGAAATTGACTTCCAAACTCGAGATGAGTGAAAGAAACATTTCCATTGTCAATCCTTATTCAGCGATTGTGAACATTTCTGTCTTAATAGAACTGTAATTAGACAAAAGTTACAAGTTTTCGGCGGAGCCTTATCTAGTTGGTCCAAGTTGATAGTTTTGGTTCCCCAACATCAAGAAAAGGATCTGTCAATTACCCAACTAAGTCATACGATTGGACTATGTTAAACTGCGTATTGTGATAGATCCTGTTAGTCTGGCTTTACTGATAATTTTGTGAGAAAAGTTCAGTGCATTATTGTCAAGATAAAACTGGCTGTGATGGAAAATGTGGAGAAAAATTTACTCGACTGGATGTGAGCAGATATAGTAAAGATGCTTGTTATCAAAATCATATTCTAGATGTTCTACAAAATCTAACTTGAAGAAACTCCTTATGCATTCAAATATCCCTACTAATATTATAAATGCGAATGTAAGTTTGTTTGTTACGCTTTCACGCAAAAACTACTGAACCGATCATCATGAAACTTTGTACATATACTCTTGAAGGTACTAGAAGCAACATAGGGTACTTTATATTAAAAAAATTTTTACGAAAAATAAAACAATTGTTTGTCAAAAAATCGTCAAATTTAGCTACTTCAGTACTGAAGTTTTACAGTCATGAAGTTTCAACCCTGAATACTGTAATACCGTCCCATTGTATTACCGGCGGTAACGAAAATATCTAATTCAATTGAATATAGTTTCAACTGTTTATAATTTTTCTATATTTATTGTAACTTTCTTCTGTCGTTACATGCAGTATAAAACTATTCCAATTTTTGAGGTTACGATGGTTGGAAAAAAAATAAAAGAATAAGGAATGTCGAGTCCACGACGAGACAATATGGATGATTTTGATAATGAAATTGCACGAGAGATAGATTATGATTACATAGCACTGCAACATCAAGTGACAGAATTAGTTCCTCAATTACTTCCAGAGGAAAATCATGTTTTCCATCAAGTTTTACGTAAAATAGACTCCGGTAGTGGTGGACTCTTCTTTCTCGACGCACCAGGAGGAACTGGAAAAACGTTTTTACTTAACTTATTATTAATGTCCGTCAGAAAAGACAAAAAAATAGCAGTTGCCGTAGCTTCGTCAGGTATTGCCGCGACGCTATTAAACGGAGGTCGTACGGCACATTCCGTTTTAAAATTACCATTGAATTTGGCACAGGAAGATTCGCCCATCTGTAATTTTAGTAAAAATAGTTCACGAGGTAGAATGCAGCGAGAATGCAAGCTTTTAGTGTGGGATGAAAGTACAATGTCTCACAAGAAGGCTATAGAAGCTTTAAACCGGACCCTCCAGGACTTGCGAGATAGTACAGATATAATGGGAGGCATGGTAGTTTTATTGGCTGGTGATTTCCGTCAAATCCTCCCAGTGATTCAGAGAGGGACACCAGCAGATGAAATTCAAGCGTGCATTAAATCGTCAAGCTTATGGTCGACAGTTGAAAAACTCCGCCTGAAAACGAATATGAGGGTGCATCTTCATAATGACGTGGATTCAGGACTTTACGCAGAAATGTTGTTGAAAATTGGTGATGTTGTTTAGACGTTGACGCTGAAGGCTACATATCACTGTCAAGAGAATGTTGTAATGTAGTAGAAAGTGATCTGGATCTCATTGCTAATGTTTTTCCGGAATTACAACAAAATTTGTGTAGTGATCAGTGGTTGTGTGCAAGAGCAATATTAGCACCAATAAATGAAATCGTTAATAGGATCAACACTGACATCTTAAACGAGGTTCCGGGAGAAATGAAGGAATATTTGTCAATGGATACAATTATGGATACGGAACTAACTAACTAAGTACTTCATATCCTGTGTAGTTTTTAAATTCACTTGAACTATCGGGTGTACCGTCACATAAACTTCAATTGAAACTAAATGTACCAGTAATGCTTATGCGAAATCTAGATGCTCCTCGGCTATGTAATGGAACAAAGCTTCCGATAACAAAATTGGGACAAAACATACTTGGTGCTACTATTTTAACAGGTGTCGGTAAGGGAAATAGTGTTATAATACCTCGGATACCGGATAACTCGGATATATTTTAACATTTGTTGTTGCATTTCAATAAGCATATATTAAAGTGTTGAAACTTCTGTCTGCAGTAATTTTTAAAAATTGTTGATCTCAGCCAAACAATCAAATGTAGTTATCATATTGACTCATTTCTATTATTATACCCTTACCTTTATCTCTCATACTTATTTAATGACTCCACTGCGGGCGAAGCCGCGGGTAAAAAGCTAGTAATTTATAAAATTTTAAATATCAGTGAGTATATTTTCGCAAGCAAACATTCTCTTAAATAACTCAAACATTGTAACTCTTACTCCAGTTGCGACAATTCCATTCGCATCAATTTTATGCGCAAATCCTTGCCACTCGTGCAACGCATGAATATATTATGCATAACTATTTTAAGTGCAAAACACTTGCGCACTATTACCGAAATAATTTATTCGCAATGGCTCGCTGTAAGACTCCTTAACAGGCGTCCTTTTGCGCCACGTTCCCTGCCACTTGGCCGTCATTTCTATGCCATCAACCAGCATCAGCTTCTTTGATTTCGCCATAATTCGCATACGTTTTGACGCGCGTAAATGTTCAACCGACAATGGGCAGCACAACCAGCCAACCAACCGAGCAACGAAGCGAACGAGAGTGTGAGCTATGTTGGCTGTAGTTGAATGCATTTGTCCGTTTTCCGTCGCTATGATTCTCGCTTTGTTATTGTTGGTTCTTGTTGTTGTTGTTTTGCTGTGTGTCAACACTTGGCATGTGTCACTCAAAGTTTACGAGCACTTTTACAACAACTTTTACTGCACACCAGCAATGCTGCTCGGCAATAAAGAAGGGATTTCTAGTTGAACAATGATTGCCGACCAACAGCTGCGCTTGCTTGCTTGCTAAGCTTTATACTGGCAGCCATACAACAATAGTACAGCAGCAAAGAATACTACAAAAAGCACAAAGGGGGCTTCTATATAGATGAGGGGATGTGTGTGTGCCAGCGTATGGCATGTCCAACCACCCCTCCACGGCATAGTGCCGTCATACTTAGTGCCCCAAACATCACTTCACGCTTTTCAATTGTTGCCACTTTGGGTGGGTGTCGGATTGCTAGCTGCCAGGCTGACTGACTGACGGCATGACTAGCCGCCCATTGAATGATGGGAAAATTGAAAAACTCCAAAGAAAATGGAACATTCGGAAAAGTGCTGCACATTGTGCGAAATCGTACAATAGAAAGAAATGTAGTAAAAGTTATTTTCTGCTTGTAAAATGTGGTTAGGGTAGTTCATAAGGAACCTGCAGGAAATCGGAGAATATGTATAAAGTAGTTCTTGAAGTATCTCAGTATCTCGGCAGTTTGGAACCCAGCTAAAAGCAATCTGTTCACTTGTTATTGAACGGCTTAACAAAAATTAGAAAGAAAGATCATTGTCCAAATTGCTCGACCTCTATTCGCTGAAGTGAGTAACTACTCCAGCTTTCTACTAATTATTTAATAGACAAATATTTCATTAAGGTATTTTCGTTAAGCAATAACCTCTTTAAGAGGTCAACAATAAAGAGGATATTGCTTAGTCTTAACAATAAGACGTTCTAGAAAGTTATTTTGTAAAAGAAAGAGAACTCTCAGTATCGAACACAATATTACAATGTTCTATTCGAATGATAAAAAATGTTGGGACATATTGTTCCAAATCTCTTCAACAATTGGTCCATCACATACCAAATTAAACTCCATTTGGACCTATAGCGAAAACTTTTTAAGATTTTTTTTCCTACAGACCTTTCAAGTAGAAGCCTCATATGTGTTCATAAGTTTCTAAGTATATGTATATGTATACCGTTATTCGTTTGTTTTTATCCTCTACAAAAGTGTTTTGTCGTATGTGAAATAATGGACGGGCAGCCACAGTTGTAGAAATTGATTTGTCATCGAATTTGTTGCTCGTATTTCTTTGCTTTCAGTTTTTGTCAATCACATTTGCTGACAAACATTGGCAACAATGGGTGGGTGGGTCTGCGAGGCGGCAACATGTGTGACAAATGACGCCTTGACTAGTGTTTTGCTTTTTGTGCTACTCACAATTACTTTTCCAAATCTTGATTTCTTCGGACGTATGTTAAAGAGAATTGAAACTTTTTGTGTAGTTGTCAGTTTTTTTAGAAACGAAATTGATTTTAGTTGGATTAAAAAGCGGGACTTTAAAGCGAGTGTTTGAATAAGTAGATTTTAGTAATTTTATATGTGTTTTAAAAACTGTATGTAATTTCTCAAAAATGTACTATAACTAAATATCTTAATGTACCGCCCTATGAAGCAGAAACTTACTCGTCATTCCTAATGCATATGTCATATTTTGAAGATGTTATATTATTATTTACGTTCGCTTTTATAAGCAGCAGGTTTAGATGTCCGTCTATCTTCTGAAAAATATTGGCACCCTGTATGGAACTTGATAAGGAGAACACTCTTGGGACATACAGCATAATCCCATGTTTGTTTTAAACATCTTCACTTTGAAGCTTCTGTACAGATGGCTTTGGAGCAAGGTGGATGTCAGATTCCAAAGTTGAAGACCATGGGAATATCCTTCACTCTTTTGGGATATGGGATATAAGCTTTTCATAAAAGAACGCCTGACCTTTTCTCTAAAATCGGTTTTAGATGTTTAAATATACCGCAAATTTACAGATCCCGGTTATTAAAGCCATTATATGATTATTGTACTGTCTATCAACATACAGAGGTAGTCAAAATTATTTACACATCGAACGTTTTCTTTTACAAGTTTCACAGAAAAAGCTTTCGCTTGTTGTTGTCGCAGGGTAACAAAATGTTATGTTGTTGTAAACCTTGATCTATTCCTGAGCGAATGAAGTCAGTTTGGATAGCTAGAAATATGGCGGAGAAATAAACAAACGAACTGAAGACTCGCAGTAGTCAAAAGTATTTACACACAACTTGAACTATATGATCCTGTTCTTATTTAATGATAACTTTAAAATTTTAATGTTCAGTATAAATTCCTATTCTAAGGCGATAAATTCATAATTGGCATCAATAAAAACCTATTTTATTGTCCGTATTGATTCAACACAATTGTGCGCTAAGTTAAAAGTTAATTTAGACCAAATGTCGGTAATTTCGCTGTTTTCGGTTATTGCATCAAATGTCCTCTGATATTTAACGAAAACCCTAACATTTTCAATAAAGTTTAGGGCGGGGCACTACGCAGGTCAATTTGATTTGCTTCATTTAAAACTTTTGTAGGTAACGATCCTTCATGAAATGGAGCATTGTCCTGTTGTAAAATGTAGTAAATAGTTGGAAAAGGCCGACTAACCATTACAATGGAATGGTCATGTGAATTCTGATATATCCCGATGATTTAGGGTCCCTAAATTAGTAGCAAATCTCCAAAACTTAAGTAAGGAAAACTTCCCAAAAAAATCAGCATGTCACCTCCGACTCTATTTAGCGTCTAAACTGCATTGTTCTTCTTCTCACGTTTTTTTTTTTTTTTTTTTTTTCATATATTTCTTTATTTATTGAATCTGCTCTTTGGAGCCTAACAATAAGTTATAAAATCTTAATTCTAATTAAAACAATACAAGCTCAACCAATTGATTGAGTTGTTTTGGTGAAACGTTGCTCCTCAGTGTGCTGGCATATCTCTTCTTTTTAGACGTGATTGATTACAAGAATGTAATAAAGCATTAGCCAATGGGTTTGGGTGATCGCGGAGTTTGGATAAATATTTATTTCTGCTGTTCTCTACTTCTTTCTTTACCATGAGAATACCAAGATCTTTGTGGATATTTTCATTACGCATATACCATGGTGAGCACGTGATTGTTCTAAGCATTTTTGATTGGAATCTCTGAATTATATCGATATTGGTTGCACAGGTCGTACCCCACAGTTGGATGCCGTACATCCAAATCGGCTTTATGACCGCGTTGTATAATAGAACTTTGTTGTCTAGGCTAAGTTTTGAATTTTTATTTAAAAGCCAATTTAAATGTGCTGCTCTTATCTTCATGCGGGTTATTTTGCTCGATATGTGTTTTCTCCACGTGAGCCTTCTATCCAAGTGAATACCAAGATATGTTACTTCAGTCGCTTGGGGTACTAAAATATTGTTCATTTTAACTGCCGGACACGTTTTTGGTCTTAGAGAAAATGTAACATGCTTGCACTTCTGTTCGTTTACATTTATACGCCAGTTTGCTAGCCATTCTTCGACAAAAATCAAATGCGCTCCTAATACTTTTGATGCTATAATTGGGCATTTGTTTCGGCTCACTAAAGCTGTGTCATCCGCAAAAGTTGATGTCAAAATATTACTAGCTGTTGGAAGGTCTGCTGTATATATTATGTATAGAGTTGGCCCTAAAACACTGCCCTGAGGTACACCAGCTCTTATTGGTCGTTCTTCAGATATGAAGTCTCCTACTTTGACAGTAAACTTTCTATTTTTTAAATAAGACTCCAAGGTTTTATGCATTTCGAGAGGTAAGCTTTTTTAATCTTATATAAAAGCCCGTCATGCCACACTTTATCGAACGCCTGAGCCACATCTAGAAATATAGCAGAACAGTACTCTCTATACTCGAACGCCCTTCTGATTTCGTTAGAAATTCTATTTACTTGTTCTACAGTGCCATGTTTTGCACGAAAACCGAATTGGTGCGTTGGTATTACATTATTTTCATGGAGGAAAGGAGACATCTTTGATAATAACACTTTTTCAAATATTTTAGAAAGACAGGGTAGAAGACTGATTGGTCTGTATGAAGACGGCTGTGTCAAGTCTTTACCTGGTTTCTCTATCATGATGATCTGCGACTTTTTCCATGAACTTGGATAGTACCCGAAACTGAGAATAGCGTTAAAGAGCAAGGAGAGTACTGTTAAAGCAATATTTGGTAACTCAATTAGCATTTTTGGAGTAATTTTATCGTGTCCTGCCGACTTTTTAGGATTCAGCTCTTTTATGATTTTAATAATTTCAGAAGATGACGTTTGAATAGACCCAAGCGACTCGTTAGCGCTATTGGAGATGATTGGCAGCTTAAAGCTGTTCTTTGGGCAATTAGGTTGAAATACCTTTTCTAGGTGATTTGCGAAACAATTTGCCTTATCTTCGTCACTTCGTGCCCAGTTTCCACCCAAGCCTCTTATAGGCAAGTTGGAGTCGACTGGAGGCTTCATTGACTTTTGGGCTTTCCAAAGAGAATTTCCTTTGTTTGAATTTGGACACAGTTTCTTTATATAATTGTGAGTGTGGTATTCTTCCTCACGTTTAAGCGCTGTTTTTAGTTTTCGTACAGCATATTTTAGTTGCAGCTGAGTAGAAGGGGAGCGATTTAACTGCCATTCACGTCTAGCTCGTCTTTTTTCATTTACAAGCTTTTCTATTTCATTATTAGTGATTTTTCTGCGGATAATCGGTTTATTGCTTATGTTTGGTGTTGCTATAACAGCTGCATTTGATATTACATCATTAAATTCTCTTATACCTTCATCAATATCTCTTTCTGTATCTATTTTTACATCAATATTGAGGTGGCTACTCACATATTTTTTGTATTTTAACCAGTTCGTTTTGTGAGATGTTAGACCCACCTTTGGCTCAACGAATATGGGTTGTTCACACAACTTTATTAGTACAGGTGAATGATCAGAAGATAAGTCTGTACATGTATCAGCTGTCACAAGCGATCTATCTATATTTTTGGTTACAGCGAAATCAATTAAATCTGGTATTTTGTTACGATCACTGGGCCAGTATGTAGGCTTACCAGGAGATATTATATCAAGGTTATTGTTGTTCATAATGGTTTGGTACAACTGGCGTCCTTTCGGATTAATAAGACGTGAACCCCAGTACATGTGTTTTGCATTATAATCTCCACCTGCTAGAAATCTATGACCTAGCGTTCCAAAAAAGTCTTTAAATTCGCTATCTGTAATTTTAAAACGAGGTGGGCAGTATATAGCCGATAGATTTAAATCACAACCCCGATTTTTTAACGATATTGTTGTAGCTTGTAACTGTGCTGTAGCATGAGAACCCAGAGTAAAGTGGTTTAACCGATTTCTAACCAATACTGCCGTTCCGCCATGTGCTTTTCCATCCGGGTGATTTGTAACATACAGTCTAAATCCCGGTATTTTAAAATTGTTTTTGTTTGTCAGATGAGTCTCTGATATTAACATTACATCTATATTTTTTTCAGACAGAAATCTAATAATCTCTAGTTTATGTTGGTTAACACCGTTAGCGTTCCATATACAAATGTTTAGTATGCTCATTTTTACTTAATAAAGTTTGCAACATTTGGTTTTGTGATTTTATTAAATCTTGGATCATGTTTTGCATTGTAGACATAAATTGTGTCATACATTGCGTAAGATTTATGATCATAGTTTCAATACCACTATTTGGAGGATTTTGCGGTGGTTGCATTTGTACATTGTTGCCTTTTACAACATTGGCATAGCTCCCTTGTACAGTATTATTTTTAATATTACTAGATTTCGGAATATGGTCTGTGATATCTATAATGTCAGTACGGGGAGTATGTAACATTTGGTTACGTCGTGCTTGAATTCCCTGTGACAACTTCGATTTCAAATCTTTATAAACAGGACAACCCCTGTAGTTGGCAGTGTGACTTCCTCCACAGTTGCTGCATTTTTTGTTTAAATCCTCTTTCTTGAGGATACATTTTGAAGTGGGATGTAAATCTCCACATACCACACAAACACTGCGTAGAGTGCAATAGGATTTGGTATGGCCATATTCTTGACAATTGGTGCATTGTACCGGACCGTTTCTTTTGTGTGGTTCTTCTACGGTTACTCTACGGTGCAGCAAATATTTTAAATTATATATTGGATGCACTTCGTTCTTTTTAAGCTGGTTAGAATTCGGCATCAATTCAATTCTAAACATTGGTTGTGGTACTTTGTTTCTGTTAAAGATGTTTACGACAGTTTTAACTTCAAAGCCACATTCTTCAAGAGCTTCTTTGATTTCACTAGAGTCTACAGACGACTCTATACCTTTAATTACTACAGCTTGGCCCTTTGAGCTCTTCAACTGATAGGAATAATAATTTTTGTTTTTATCCGACAAAAACTTTACAACATCCATAAAACTTTTCTCAGTGTATGTCTGTATTTTCGTTTCATCTATATTGCCTTTTTTTAAAGGCACTATATGAAAGTTTTTTGTACCTACAATTTCGCTTAATTTAGCAACAAGAGTATTTGAGCTACGCTCGCGCAAATATATTGGGGGCGGTTTGGCATACGCGACTGTGGTGGTACCCTTCGCATCATCATCAGAACCATTGCTTAGTACGGCAAATCTGTTGCCATTTAAAACGTCAGGTTTATTCTTGGTTGGCGTGCCGCCTTGAAATTTTTTAGGATTGACCGCTGACTTCACAGGACTTAATTTCCTTTTAATATTGACGTAGCGGTCAATGCCAATCTGAACAGATGGACCTTTTTTGATTTGTGCATTCTCACCTTGCGTTATACTTTTCTTCGCTGTCTGCTCGCTTGCAGGTACCTGCTTATTTGTTGATGCGTTCGTGTTTGTTGCTGGCCGTTGTTGGCTGCCGTTCTCTGCTGCTATTGTTGTTGCTAAGCTCTGCTTAGGGTGCTGCTCAGTTGATCGCTGTGATGTTTCATCCTTCTCGCCTTTGTCTTGTTTGTTGGTAGGAGCTGGTTTTGCAGGCTCGACAAAGCTAAAGTAGGCATTCAGAGAATGCCTACGGCCTTGTTGGTGAGGCTGCGCAGCGCTCATGTTATTGTTTATTGTTTATTTTCTCGCACTTAGAATTTGTTATTCAGTATTTATTATTGTTTGTACACTTTTATTTTTGTGATTTTTTTGTTTTGCTAACAATTTCGGCGTTATTGACTAACGCTTGGCTTAATGCACTGTTTAAGTTGTTTTGTTTTTTACGTATTTTATTTTAATTTTAGGTTTTAGAGAATAATCACGGAGCGCATCAAATACACGTCCGTATAGGTTGAAAGCTCTCTCTTCTCACGTGGTAAATGAATAAAGCGTTTACTAAAGAAGGATGCAATTACAGGTCTTAGGAAGCAATTTAAAGAAAATGATGAGCATATCGCTTTTATGGTTTCAGAAATATTGACCACTTTATGCCAAACGTCAGGTATTTATGTTAACTTTTTTTTAATGTCCTGAGCAGTGTAGCATCATTGACTGTACATGCGATATCCTGATTCGATGCTGCTGCAATATTAACAGGACAAATTGCGGGATTTTGTATGACAGTTCCTACTAATCTTCTGCATTCTCTTTGAGTTATCACAGGTTTCCGCCTCCTTCCTTTTAATAACATTATAAACAGTATTCCATCAAATTCTATAAATTTTAACTAACTCCGAAGCCGAAACTCCAGTCTTAAACTTAGTAACAGTCTCCGATCTATTTTTAATCCAAAATTCTTTTGGTTTCGGCATTTTATTTACCAATTTTTATATTTTAAGGCTGAGATAGTTTGTTTTAAATGCAATATAATCCAATCACTACTCTTGCTTAAGGGGTTATATACAGTTAGAATTTTCAAAAAATCGATTTTTTTATTTCATTTTCTTAATGTACGTATGTATGTATATTTAAGAATACACACAGAAAATTTCATATCGTTCCGGTGAATATTTTCAAAATTACAAGCAAATTTGAAAAGGCGTTTCAGAGTGCTTGGAAGTACAAGGTCCGAGCGGCGAGTTTTTCTCAAAATGGTGTTTTCAAAGTCGGTGACCAACATTACTCGAAAACGGCTAGACCGATTAGTCTCAAATTTTAACACGACCTTCTTAAATATATTTTTTAGTAATTAATCGAAGATTTTTTCTCTCCGATAAATATTATTTTAATAAACAATTTAATGCCGAAATTTCGGTGAAGAATCGATTTTTTTTTTTGAGAAACCGCCATTTTGTCAAAAAAAATTATTTTGCTTATTCCTTCGATTAACTACTAGATTTAACATTATTTTAACGAAATCTGTTTGGTTTTTTAATTTCATATGATTCAGTTCCGAGATATAGTGGTCACCGCAAAACGTCTTTTTTGAGAGGAGCTCCTGGAGATCAGCTGTAGCTCTTTTTCAAATAAATATTTTTACTAGTACTAAGTCTTAAAATACATTTAAAAGATACCATAATATGTGAATAAATTTTTGGATCAATAAATTCAAAAGTTTTCTCAGAAAAAATTCTGGAAAATTCACTTCTTTTCCTACCTTTAACCTACCTTTTTTTGAATGCGTTCTCAAACTAGTGAAGAATAATATTTAAACATTTCGAAATGGATTATTTTTACTTCCAAATAAGTTCCACATGTATATGTATGTATTTCCTTAAATATTTTGCGAGTGGTAGCAGCCGCTCACTCAACAACTCATTAAATTTACCAACGAAATATTTCGCTATCTTGCATATATATGTATATGTATGTAGGTACAACAATTAAATACTGATTCATCCACAATTCTCACAAATGGCAAGAGAAATAAAATATCAAAAGGCAAAATCTCAGTGCAGTGCAAATTTTTCGCATTACTGCACAGATAATGAAGCATTCGCAAACCAACAAGCTGGAGCCAATGGAGGCGAGGTAACAAAGTCGGGAGTATTTTTATAGCGTAGAAACCGTACGAAAACTGGTTCAACGGAAGACTTAAGAACTACGCAAAAGCTGCTAATGGCCGGTGCAAGAACCCGCTCACGCACACACACATGCTTGCTGAAGTGTTGTAAATTGCTTGCAACAAAAAGTTGCAAGTACACCGAAACGTGTACGTGAATGTGTGAGTGGTGATGACCACTAGTAGCGCTGGAGTCGCTGTGCACATTACGTGCATTGTTGCTTATCGAGCAGCCTTATGAATTGGGATTTTAATTGCCCGACTAAATGGACTCAAATGGCTTCACAGGAAAGTCAAGGCATGCTGCAATAAGAGAGAGAGATGACGTTTGGTAAATGAAATCAGAAGTTCGCAGAATTTCGTGTTTCAGTGGAAACTTATAAGTTATTATTTCGTAAAATAAATTAAATAAATATATTTGCAGCTCATGCTCTAATTATCGTGGCTTTATTATCGCTCATTAGAGAAGTTCTGTATATCTACTATTAATTTCTATAATCGTTCGGCGCTGGAAAGATAATATCGATCTCGGAACTTGTTTTGAAAGCTTCTTAACGTCTCCGACATTGCAGTGGAATCAATATTTATTCTCAGATCTTCAGTTACTTTGGAACACTCTGAGTAGAGTATGAGAGATCTCAATTTGTTTAGGTATTTATTTCAATTATCTATCCATAACTCAGGATGTATTGTCGAAAGCTTGAATGTTAGAAAATTATCCCCTGTACCTTTCTAAAGTCGATAAGATTTCCTCCACCCTTATACCATCAGATCTATTAAATCAGCTAACAGCCTATTGAATCCGTTCGGGCTACTTGAAAAAACAACATGCTTTGGGTGTCACCAAATCGAAGTTTTTTCTTATATGGATAACGTCGTCACCTAGGCCGATGAGTAAGGCTTAGTAAATATTCGTCAGAATATTCCTCTCAATTGATTTTCTAATTATCTACTGTCACCAAGAAATTTTACCCAGTCCAAGACACATATTGATTGATTTTAAATAGTCTGGGAAAAGGGAGTATTATGAAAACATATCAGTGTTGTTAGAACTACTTTTGAAGATTTTTGTTCGAGGCGTTAAAATATTTTATAATACTACATAGGACAGAGAGAAGTGATTGGTGTAAAATGTTTTGGAATGTTCAATTGTTGAACTATAAGAAATCTTACGTCACAAATAGAAACTGAATTTTGGTGAGGCACTGACTAGAAATACATATGTATAATACTATAATATGGAATTTTGGTATTCGATTCTCTCATATATCTAATATCTAATCCCTTTCGCTAAGTTGGTTACCCTTTCTATCATGGTGAACATGCACTTAGACTTAATACTACTGCATACCAATAATATGTCTTAACATTGCACTTGTTACATATTCAATTAAAATTTTCTTTGGAAAGTCTCTATAAGGACAAGTCTTACGTGCATTCGCAGAAAAGCCGGTTAGAATAGCACACATACATATGCAGTTACGCGTAGTTTAGTTAGTTGTGGCTCTAGCCACTTTTCTTTATATCTATTATTGATATTCATCAGCTCATATAATTACCGTTGTTAACACCATGCTTGTGAAAACTTAAAATTACTCGCATATGCATAACCTGCTCGAGGTGTTAGATGCTTAATTGGTGATTAGCTATGGCTTATATAAACAGCGCAAACTCCTATTAAGGTTTTTATATAATTTACCATATCGTCACTTATTGTACACAATCTACTACAAGAGGGTATCACTGTGTTTCTTCAGTAAGTCAATTAGTAATCTATCATAAAACCAACTCATTAATACAAAAATTTACTAATTGACTAAATTTAGGCGCTGTCGAAAACTTACTTAATCGGGTATGTTTACTGTAGATGCTAATTCTTATTATAAGAGATTATTATTAGGTTGTCAAATATCTTCCTTCTGCTCTCTTGCTATTTATTCAATGCTTTATAAAAGTGTTACAGTGACCGGATTTAGTTGAAATATGCGCTGTTTCCATCTAGACGGCAACTTCATAATATCCCTCTCGTAGAAGCCCCTCTCCTTATTTTCGAAGAACTCGGACAGCCACTTTGCACAAGTCTCCTTTGAGTTCAACTTTACACCACCAAGGGCGTTCGCCATGGACAGGAACAGGTGGTAATCACTTGGCGCTATGTCCGGGCTATATGGTGGATGCGATAAAACCTCCCATCCGAATTCCCGTAGCCATCCACAAAGTGCGTGGTCTGGCGTTGTCGTGTTGGAACACTACACCCTTCCTGTTGGCCAATTCTGGATGCTTCTGGTTGATCGCCTGCTTCAAGCGGTCCAGTTGTTCGCAGTAGATGGTAGAATTCCAGAAGTTTTTTTTTGCGTCAAATCATGCGGCATCCAAACATCAAGCTTTTTTTGTGTATCCAGCCTTCTGCAGATGGTTTAAAATGGTTTGGTGACTAACTCCCATCTCTTTGGCGATGTCACGAGATGCCACATGCCGGTCTAACTCGATGTTTACCATGATTTGATCGGTATTCGTCGTCACAGGTCTTCCGTCGGCTGACTTATCCATGGTGTCTTTTCACTCACACTTTTCACTTTTCGTCGAAACCATTCCTCCGCAGTTCGAAGTGATAGAGTACCATCCCCCAAAATACCATAAATCTCACAGAACGTTTATCTAGCGGATTTGCCTTTAACGAAGGAAAACTTTAAAATAGCGTGGATTTTCGTCGTTAATGAACTCCATGTTTACACGTCTATAACTGTTTAACTCAATATCCAAACTAATCACGCATAACGTATTGCCAGATACGGGCTCTGTAGCACTTTATACATAGCCGCGAAGTTCAAAAAACAAAAAGGTCGAAGTGAGATAATTGACAACCTAATATAAGCTTAATAAGAGTCGTCCGAATAAATTATGTCCATTATTGAGGACTTATTGGTCTAAAATAAACTTCGGATCTTGTTATACAGATAATGAAATCAAAAAATTTCTATAATGTGAGTTATTCTTGGTAGTTGAATAATTTTATCACTAAAGACTTTCAAAATTTTAATTTTATCTCATACTTCTTTGGAGTTTTTTCGTTAATGACTTGAAGTATCTTCTAAATTCTAAAATTGCTTCCTTCTTATCTTAAAAATTATGTTTATCTTTTTCTAAGTGATACCAAAAAACTATTCTTTGATATGACTAAATATATTCTACCATAGAATCCTCCTAACTCAGAACCATTGGAGACTTCAGTGACGTTCTTGAAACTTAGATTATCAATAGTACTCTTGAGAGAGTAGTGGTAACCCAATAGCTCAAGTCAATTCTCTCAATTTCGTTACAATGATAATTTTCTTCAATTCACAAGTTGTTCGTTATTAGGGTAAATAAACTTGACTGTGCTTGATCCTTCAGATGCTTGATTCTGTAAGAAAAGTCAGAGTATGAACTAACATTCTAGAGGATTTTTTTAAATTTATTGTTAATATTATCAGCATATTAAGAAATCTGCAATAAATTTCCAGTTTACCTGCAGAGATCTATACAAAGAATACAAGAGAAAAGGTTTCCTCATGTGCTCCCGTATAATTATTCAAATTTTATACTTTCAGCAACGTTTCTAGAAAATTTATTGAATTCTATCTTAAACTGACTGCATACGTTTAAAGTGCAACGTGCAACTGATTGTATGTATATAGTATTGTATACAACAACACATAGTAAATATGTAAGTTGATATGCTGCAAACGACAAAGCGTTGCGCGCTTATCTTGTAATCAACAAAAGTGATGGCAAACAAGCAAAGCTAACAACAACATGACAACAAGCTACAAATTTCATAGCCAAATGTGAGAGGCTGGTGGAACAAATGAATGGGTGCAATAAACTTCACCTTGCAACATGTACATACTAGCTGGCACCCTCCTTATAATATACATTTGGATATGTATGTATGTCTAGTACCCTTCCACTTTTGCAGAATTGTTGCGGCAGTTCTAATTTCTCACATATCGCACTTTTCCCATAAATTTGGTTACAGCATTCGCAGCGTTGCACCGCAGAGGTGTGCGCATGCGCGTTTGTTGGCTATGTAATATAGTACACAATGCTAGGGTACTAGATATGTGGCAGGATAAAAATGAAAGCAAAATGGTAAGGATGTTCTTATTTCGGGCGGAACGGAATCCTTTTTTTTGAAGTATCTTGGAAACTCAGTTTATTTGAAGAGTTGGGGGCATCGAAAAGCACCCGCCTCTGTGCAGCAAAGAATGCCCGTCAACAAACACAAGGAAGGTTCGACGTCGAAAAGCTGCAATCGCAACAGACAGCCACGAAATACTCTACTCGACTTGCACTCCTGCTCTCTGAGAGCACTCATCAGCATCTCGGTATAAGGGAACTGTGGAACGGCATCTCAAACTCACTGCGTACCGCTGCAGCCGAAACAATTGGTTTTCGGCAACGACAAAAAACAAGCTGGTACGATGAGGAGTGCCGTCTCGCAGCGGAGAGAAAACAGACTGCCTACCTCGCAACGTTGCAAACGACCACAACACGTGCGGGATGGGATAGATACCGAGAGCTGAAGAGGGAAGCGAGACGCATCTGCAGACAAAAAAAGAAAGAGGCCGAAATGCGTGAGTACGAAGAGTTTGAGAAACTGGCAGACAGAGGGAATGCTCGAAAATTTTATGAAAAAATGAAGCGACTTAACGAAGGTTTCAAGACCGGAGCATCCTCATGTAGAGACCAAGGTGGTAATCTGGTAACCGATGTCCAGGGCATACTGGGATTATGGAGGGAACACTTCTCCGACCTGCTGAATGGCAGTGAGAGTACAACACCAGGAGAAGGCGAACCCGATCCCCCAATCGATGACGATGGAACAGATGTTCCATTACCCGACCATGAAGAAATTCGAATAGCAATTACCCGCTTGAAGAACAACAAAGCAGCGGGGGCCGGTAGATTACCGGCAGAACTATTCAAATACGGCGGCGAAGAACTGATAAGGTGCATGCATCAGCTTCTTTGCAAAATATGGTCGGAAGAAAGCATGCCTGACGATTGGAATCTCAGTGTGCTCTGCCCAATCCATAAAAAGGGAGATCCCACAATCTGCGCCAATTACCGTGGGATCAGCCTCCTAAATATCGCATACAAGGTTCTATCGAGCGTACTGTGTGAAAGACTAAAGCCCACCGTCAACAAACTGATTGGACCTTATCAGTGTGGCTTTAGACCTGGAAAATCAACAACTGACCAGATATTCACCATGCGCCAAATCTTGGAAGACCCGTGAAAAGAGGATCGACACACACCACCTTTTGTCGATTTTAAAGCAGCTTTCGACAGCACGAAAAGGAGCTGCCTTTATGCCGCGATGTCTGAATTTGGTATCCCCGCAAAACTAATACGGCTGTGTAAGTTGACGTTGAGCAACACCAAAAGCTCCGTCATGATTGGGAAGGACCTCTCCGAGCCGTTCGATACCAAACGAGGTTTCAGACAAGGTGACTCACTATCGTGCGACTTCTTTAACCTGATGCTGGAAAAAATTATAAGAGCTGCAGAGCTAAACAGAGAGGGTACCATCTTTTACAAGAGTGTACAGCTCCTGGCGTACGCCGATGATATTGATATCATCGGAAGCAACAACCGCGCCGTTTGTTCTGCTTTTTCCCGCATGGATAAGGAGGCGAAGCGAATGGGTCTGGAGGTGAATGAGGACAAGACGAAATATCTCCTGTCATCAAGCAAACAGTCGGCGCATTCGCGTCTTGGCTCCCACGTCACTGTTGACAGTCATAACTTCGAGGTCGTAGATAATTTCGTTTACCTGGGAACCAGCATCAACAACACGAACAATGTCAGCCTCGAAATCCAGCGCAGAATAACTCTTGCCAACAGGTGCTACTTTGGACTGAGTAGGCAATTGAACAGTAAAGTCCTCTCTCGACGAACCAAAATCAAGCTCTACAAGTCGCTTATCATCCCCGTCCTGATCTACGGTGCAGAAGCTTGGACGATGTCAACATCAGATGAGACGACACTAGGAGTTTTCGAAAGGAAAATTTTGCGCAAGATTTATGGTCTTAAGAACATTGGCAACGGCGAATACCGCAGACGATGGAACGATGAGCTGTACGAGTTATACGACGACATTGACATAGTTCAGCGAATAAAAAGACAGCGGCTACGCTGGCTAGGTCATGTTGTCCGAATGGACGAAAACACTCCAGCCCTGAAAGTGTTCGATGCAGTACCCGCCGGAGGAAGCCGAGGAAGGGGAAGGCCTCCACTCCGTTGGAGGGACCAGGTGGAGAGCGACCTGGTTACACTTGGGATCTCCAACTGGCGCCGAACTGCGAAGGAGAGAGAGAGATGGCGCACTATCGTCGATTCGGCTATAACCGGCTAAACGGTTGCAACGCCAATCACATACATACATCTTCCAAAATTGTATGGCAATATATATTTTTCCTCAATACCGTTTATATTGTATGTTTATTTTCCAGTCCGATATTGATTCACCTTAATTATAAATATTTGTATGACGTGCTTCTCAGTTTTCTCGATTTGTCAAGAAAGAGTATCTAAGAGAGCATGGGGATTGGCAGGACTGTTCAGTAAAATGTATATGCGACCAACTTTTTTAAATGTATATTGTTATCGATCGATTTTGCTCTTTACAGAGTCAAGACCCTTTGAGGTAAATCGAGAGATCGTTTACAAAGACCTTAGCAAATAGCAAAAGCGATTTCAATAATATGGCTATAGTAAATCGTTGGTGCCAACTTGAAAAATGGAGTGCTTTGAGCACGACAGATGTCGCTATCATCAAATTCTGCCCATTCCTTTTCCATATAGAAAGGTAGTAGGATATTTTCTTTTCTCTGTTTTGGTATTATAAAAAAATACTATGATTAACTCATAAGCAGCTTGAGCTTTCATGATAAGATATGGTTTTGAATTCCTGGTAAACTTTTTCCCTTTCCTTTAGTCTTCTTCAAAAAGTTTGGCTTTAGCAGTTCTTGAATAGTCAGTGCTCAAGATCGGGGCCAAATTCAGATTTATATTAACATCAAATGGTTTGCACTGAGTCCAGTTCCCCATCGACAGGCAGTCATTCAGCTTCGAGTATATTTCTGCTATAAAAAGACTTCTCATAAAGTCGATTCGGTATTTGTAAGAGGCTTTATACTTTAAGATCCCTCAAAAATAAATAAATTGGAACGCTTCAAATAAGAGGGAAAGTACTTAATACCCCAGACATATAATATATTAACTTCAGCATACCTTTTATTGGCTTGATCAAGGACTCCACAATACCCAATAATACCTAAGTGTTCCCCAAATTATGTTGTGGTATAAATAATAGCAATATCTCAACAATATTCCGCTGTTAGTTTGTTAGTTGCTGTAATTTCATGAGCATGCAACGTGCAACATGCAACATTGCACATAACGATCAGTGTTGGCCTGCTGATCATCAGTTTATAAGCCTGTTGCTGTTGCAACTAATATGACTAGGCATGTGAACGAGCTTGGAGTAAGTGGAGAAGCTCAAGTGAGGATGCGCCGATGCCGAGCAGCAGTGCTATGAATTATTGAAAATCACTTGAGATGCGCAATTTGATTAGCAGTTGGCTTAAATGAAATGCAGTTAATTGTGTTTCGTGCTGCAACTTGGCGCGCTGCAGCTGTGCAACTCTGTGAAAGTTAAGTGCTCCTAGTGGGCCAGGTTTTAATTAAAAATTACGTAGGCTGTGCCTTGCGAGTGCTGCTGAGAATTTTAGGGCATAAAAATTGTGTTGCGCACAAGTACTTTGTTATCATTTGCGCTGCGGCTGGCAGATCTTCATTGTTTTCGCGCATTTTTACACGCCCGCCTGTGTGCAGGTGTGGCCGCTGCCGCTCATTTAATGGCTCCTCCGCAATAAGGGACTTCGCTAAAACACAAAAACACACGTGTGTAGCTATTGCGTGCTTATGCAACTTGTTGCTGCAACATGCTCATGTCTATGTTGCCAGAGTTTATGTGCCTCGCTCGCTCGCATATGTGTGCGTGTGTGTAGTTGCTGAAAATTTATGACTACACAATGAAGTTGTTCACAACTCAGCATGCTCTGCATCATAAACCACATTTCAGCCGCAACTAAAGCCACCGACAAAAATGTCGGTTTATGACTATTACGAGAGTTTGGCAATCAGTGTTTGTGAATTACCCAACTTACCGCCGTTTGGATGGCTATAAAATTTTAAATTGGACACAAATCCTTCGAGACATAAAACTATGACTTTACAACGCAGGAAATTGTGGAAAAATCAGTAACTCGCAACAACGCCAAATGGTCAATTAATTTATTAAGTGTCTACATATGTAAATGTGTATGTGTGGCAATAAATATTGCTGGATATCTATAAGCTCGTATGTCGAGTGTCACATCTGAGGATAACACTTAAATTATATGAAAATAATAAAACTAAATTGAAGGAATAATATAAAATTTGTTAATTTAGAATTAGGCACAGAATTTATTTTCACTTTATTGGCGTTAAATTCTTATGTTAAATGATAAGAAATATATGTAAATCTCACGTTCGAACACATTCAGCTCTTTAATAAACTTGGATGAAATTAAATTAAAGAAATAAAATAAAATATTTCACAGAATTCCGATCGCACGGAGACATATTATTAGAAGAAGCATATTCCCTCTGAATTTCTTCAAAATATCTGAGAGACTTACCTATATTTTCGGTTAAAAATTTGCTAGAAGCGCTGAGGTCCTCATATTTGATATATAGGGTCTTAAAAACGTATGCAACAATTTCGACGAATTTTAGAAGGACGATGCCACTCTTTAAATGCAGTATGTTTGCAAAGTTCTGTTCCGATATCTTCACTAGTGCTTACTTTATATATTGTAAAGAAAACGATTCAGATCTACTTTAAAGTTGTGGTATGTGGGAAGGGGGCGTGGTTGTGATCCGATTTGGACTATTTTCACAACATATCATTGGGATGCTAGGAAGATATTATACATTTTTTTTCATTTATTGAGATCTTTCGGCAATGTCGTTATTTTAGCAAGGGAAAAGAAGTTTTCCAAAACACAATTCGATCAGTTCTGCATAATCTGAATCTATGGATATAATATGTCGCCTCTTCGAAATAAACCGAAATAAGCTGAACAATTTTTGCCTGATTTTTTTATGCTGCTGAACTACAGGTCATCCCTGTATATGTGCAGATATTGATTACAATCTCGTTCATACGATTTTTTTTCCATATGTGCAATTCAATTTCATCACAGGTAAATTTTTATCTAATAATTATCTCAAGAATGAGTGGGATCGGATGCTTTCCACTTTACTCCGATTTAACAACTATGACGATTTTGAACATTATTGACTTCAGATCATGATCTGAACATTTATAATTTGATAGTAAAATAGTTTCTTAAGTGCGATTAATCTAACGCGAGTTCCAAAAGCTTTAGAAACTTTCTTTAAATAATATCTACTTTTTGTCAAAAATCATATCTCAAGAACTGTTCGACCAATTTCGACTAAATTTTGTACATACTATTTTGATAATATACTGGTATTAAAGCTGGAAAATTTTCGAAATTTGTTGTCAACCACGCCTACTTCCAATATGATACAATTTTAAGTTCCATCTAATTCGTTCACTTGACAATATTTGCACAAATTTTGAAAGTGTGGCATCGCACAGCTAAAAAATACTGAAATAGGACTATAATTTTTCAAGACCCCAGATATCGAACATGAGGACCCAAGTGATTGTTCCATAATTTTATCGAAAATTTCGGTAAATATCTCAGATATTATAAAGAAATTCAAAAATATATGTTTCTTATAATAGTGTTAATTTGTTCAAAAAATGGTGGATAATACCTTTTCCTAGCCCCCTTATAGCTGATATACTGATTTTCAAACTTCCGGTGCACTTTATAATATTAAATGTAAAATCTTAGATATAATGTAGTTTGGCGGCAAAAATAGTTGAAATCGGTCCAATTATTACCCCATGCGTCCATATGTAATACAATGGTTTTCGATATTATAGTGGACTTTATGCCGAATATAGGGATCAAATTGTGATTTATCTTTTAATATTAAATAGAAAATTTGCGAAGGTATAAAATGTTCAGTTCCATCCAAATTTATCCTTTTCTTACTTGTTCATGATCAATTTCTGCCAAAATAATATATTTTAAATTTTTATATAGTTATCCATATTTGACTTTAATTAAACATTACATTTCATTAACTTAAGACAATTTTCAACTTACCGCTATTATTTGTTGCAATATTTATGTGCATGCATATCATACTTGCAGACAACACTCAAGGTTAGTTGTGTGTCCATATGCACTTCCTTTACACCACATAATCCTCAACATAAGCTCATGTAGTAAATAATACTCTTAAAACTTACGTATGTCCAACCGACAAAACGACAGAGAGACTCCAACAGAACAAACAAACTTTGTTCAACTTTGGACCACGAAAGTAGAGCGAAGTTGGAAAGCGAGGAGAGCGGACACTCAAACTCTGTGTTGAAGTTGAAACAAAGCCAACAATTAATTTGCCACATAAATCCTTCAAATGCAATCCAAATAATATCACTTACCACAAAAAAGCAGAAGACAAAACAACAACAAGCAACATTGAAAGAGGCGAGCAATTGTTGCCAACTGTTGTAGTTGTTTTTGTGGTGAACTTCTGAAAGCTTTATTTTGCTCACACACACATGCACACACATTATGAGCATTACGAGCTGTTGCTTGCAACCGATTACGAACAACTTCAAGTGCTTCCTGTACAATGATTTTGTGGCTTACCAAAAAGGCTGCTACTGCCAACTGCCGCTGTCACTGTTGCTGTTGTTGCTTCTATTGTGGCAGCGGCTCCTGGCCAACTAAGCAGCTGCCAACAACTGTAATGGTGACTTTGGCGCTAACACTTTTTGCTTCAGAGCAATTTTCATAATAACAACTTTTGTTTATTGTTTTTAACAGCATTGTTGGAAAAGTTTAATCCTTTTGCTGCCGTTCGCCACGAGCGGGAACAAACTGAACAACTGAATTTATGTTGGACCAAAATTTTGAAGGTTATATGAGAGGGTGTAGTAGTATTTGTGTATTTATGTTTATTTTGTTGTAATAGGCATTTTGGGTTGCCGGTAGCCACTGGCGTTAATAAGTGGTTCAAGGGAGTACTCGAGACATAAATGGCTACAGAATATATATTAAGTGTATGTATATGTATTCATCATCTCAAAATAAATAAAACAAATTTAAACAGCGTAATATAAAGTAGACCAAAGTGTTCATCTAAGAAAATAAAAACCTCCTTTATCCTTCCAAGTTATTTATAGACCATTTTCTATCAAATCTTAGGAACAAATTTAGTACTAGTATCACATATTTGCAATTGATTACGAGAAACTAGATTTATAATCTTACATCATGTTGCAGAGATTAATAAAGCAACATAAACTAAAAGATGATATATAGTTAGTTAATTTTATGAAATCACTCAGAATTGATACCGTTTTCCTTTTCTTTCCATTCCACCTTCCCATTTTATCTACCCAAATAGTATATAAAATTTGTAAAAAATTACCTTTATCTCTATCCCATTTTGAAAACATGTTCAGATAGCCACTTCCTGGGCTGATATATCCTATTACCATCTAGTTTTACTATGATCCGATCCTAACCACGCCCAATTTCTTACTAAAAGCAGACAAATGAACAAAGATTTTTAAACTATGCCGGAAATATGAAAGATCTAAATATTATTAAGAATCGAAAGATTACTTTCAACATTGAAATATGTTCTTGAATATGTGTAATATACTAGGTTCATCCATTCCAAGCAATAGACCAGCCTAATGAAAATCTTGCGTACACTATATAATAACCTTAATAACTTCAGGTAAAAATTTAAAAAAATATCACACATTAATCATGTCTAATTTCACTGTGATAGTTTAAAAAAAAAAAAACAAAAAGACAAGACCAAATTCGACAGTTTCCCCCTATTTCGGGTCCTACGAATCGAACTGCATCATTACTTTTTTGAGTTACAATCATGGTTTCATACAAAAATTTTTGTTGAAGTTTTTCATCACAGTTGCCCATTGTAAGAGAAAGGCACATTTTTCTTCGGTCTCTAACTTTTTTAATGTTGACTTTTTCGGTAAACTTTCTTTGGCACAGCTTCTCAGAATAAGTCCGTCTTTAAGTTCTTAGATGACTGTAAACCCCAAAATCAATGTTTTTTGTGTCCTTATAGCCAATATGTCGAAAAAACTGAAATTTAATCCATGTTTTAATGTTTTTCCCTCTATCTCTATTCTCTGTAATCTATGCTTAAATTTTGACTCTTAGACAAGCATTTAACGTTTCTTTCAAACGTTACTTGTTGTTATTTCTTATCAGTGCAGTGGTTAAAAGCTTGACTCGTTGCTTGCTGATTTGTGTTGGACATTGATAGATGAGTATTATTATTGAAAGAAACGTTAAATGCTTGCCTAAGAGTCAAAATTTAAGCATAGATTACAGAGAATAGAGATAGAGGGAAAAACATTAAAAAATGGATTAAATTTCAGTTTTTTCGACATATTGGCTATAAGGACACAAAAAACATTGATTTTGGGGTTTACAGTCATCTAAGAACTTAAAGACGGACTTATTCTGAGAAGCTTTGCCAAAGAAAGTTTACCAAAAAAGTCAACATTAAAAAAGTTAGAGACCGAAGAAAAATGTGCCTTTCTCTTACAATGGGCAACTTTGATGAAAAACTTCAACAAAAATTTTTGTATGAAACCATGATTGTAACTCAAAAAAGTAATGATGCAGTTCGATTCGTAGGACCCGAAATAGGGGGAAACCGTCGAATTTAGTCTTGTCTTTTTTTTTTACTATCACAGTGTTTCAATTAATTTCAGAAATTAGGAAATATATTGAAACGAAGCTTATCACCTAGCCTACCTATACCGACATCCACATTATATTAAAACTAATTAAAGTCTAATTCCCAAACAATATCTTGGGAATCTAAAATAAACGGCAGTTTCTTTGTTATGTCTATGATACAGAATTTGCTGAGATTCTTTCCGATCTACATTCAACGACTATTGACTGAATAAAAAATGTCCAGGCCTCGTATAACGAGGGTATTGAATTAAATCCACTATTTGGTGTAAATTATTTAAAATGAACATAACATATTTTCCTGATATCAATTATTCTAGAATAAATAGTAACTTGGTAAAGATATATACGAGTATGCGCCTATAATAATGAGAAAAAGTCAACGAATGCCTCTGAAGAAGTCATTACCTCAACGAGAGGCCAATCTCCGTCTTAAATTCCTTTATTAGTGGAACAGTCAGGTTTGCAACATTTTCAATAAACTTGGCGGATGCAGAAATTAGCCTTTCAAATAAAATATCCAACCCAAAAATAGCTTGATTTATTTAATTTCAAAGCCCTTACTTCTGCCGAAGTAACCTTGCAAATAGGAACAACACCCATTATATATATTTTTGAGATACAAGGAGTTCAGGGTATAAGGAATGTTTCGATGATTGTATAATACATAAATTTTATTTTTCGAAGTGAATAATAGAAAGTTAAACTTAACTCAGTTACTTTGAGCACAAAATAAAAGTTATTCGTAACAATTAGCCCTACTTAACCAGTATGGATCTCTACAATCAATAACTAAATGAGTTTTAGAATACTGTAAGCTGTATCGATAACTGTGTTCTAAATATATCGTTAAAACTCTGTAATAATTCATCGTATCACTTTTTCAGCTATGACAAATGAAAAAGAAAACCTGAAAAGAAACTAAAGAAAAAACGACTTCAATTTTCATAATTCTAATAATTTTCACAAAATTTTCAGTCTTCCAAAGCAAAAAACAATTGCAAATAATTTAACGAATTGGCAAAATGAGTTTTTCAAGCGACTCCGACACACAGCTGGAGCATATGTGTCGCTTGCAGTTCGACGGGCCGCCTATAACACGACGTCTTACAGGTATCATTTGCACCGTTGGCGCTGTCTCGCGCAATAAAACGATGCTGAAGAATCTAGTTCGTGCTGGCATGGATATAGTACGACTGAATTTCTCACACGAATCGCATGATCACCACAAAGCCACCATCGATATGGTACACGAAGCACTCAATGAATTCGCCGAGGAGGATGGTTACCGCAAATACATTGCAATCGCTGTGGACACGAAAGGTCCCGAAATACGCACCGGCTCCTTTGAGGGTGTCTCTGAAGTGGAGCTGAAGAAGAACGACAACATACGGCTGTCTATAAATAGAGATCTTATGGATAAGGGCAGCAAGGAGACAGTCTATGTTGATTATCCGAATATTATAAATGTCATGCAACCGGGTAATATAATTTATCTATGCGATGGCAAAATAACGCTGCTGGTCAAAGAGGTAGCGGTGGATTGTGTCATCTGTCAGGTGGAAGTTGGCGGTATATTAGGCGCTGCAAAGGGTGTGTGGTTGAGCAACATTAATCTTGATTTACCACCTGTGTCCGAGAAGGATCGCTACGATTTGCGCTTCGCTGTGGAAAACAATGCCGACTTCATATTCGCGTCGAAGATACGTCACCCCTCCGCCATACGTGAGATACGTGGCGTTATGGGAGAACGTGGCAAGGATATACAAGTGATATGCAAAATCGATTGCACACAAATCTTAAATTATCTCGATCAAGTGATCACTGCTTCCGATGGCATACTAATCGATCGCAGCAGTTTGGGCATTGATGTGCCAGCTGAGAAGCTCTTTCTGCTGCAGAAGGCAATAGTGGCGCGTTGCAATCGCGTCGGCAAGCCAGTGATAGTTGGCACCCAGCTGCTGTCATCAATGAATTACGAACCGCGTCCAACACGCTCCGAAGTCGCCGACTTAGGTAACACGGTAATCGACGGTGTTGATGGTGTCATGATTGCGAGTGAGAGTGCGATTGGTATGTATCCGCTAGAGACGGTCACTTGCATGGCTAATATCTGTGCCGAGGCCGAGGCTGTGATTTGGCATCGCCATTTGCACAAAGAACTCATGTTGAACAATCCCGCAGCGATCGATGCGGTGCATGCTATAGCATTGGCTGCGGTTGACTCGGCTCAAAAATCCATGGCCGCATTAATTATAACACTCACGACGTCTGGTAAATCGGCATACTTGATAAGCATGTATCGACCACATTGCCCGATTATTGCGCTGACGCGTTGCAGCAAAACCGCCAGACAATGCAATCTACGACGCGCCGTCTACCCAGTTTTATATCTAGGTAAGATATGCAAGAAATATTTATTCGAAATACAGTTCGGTATGTCCTCAGTACTGGTCTTTTAGAACCGTTTTGTAAACCGTGGACTTGTTTTTTTATTGAGCTCCCTAGTATCTAAAGAGCTTCGATAAGTGTTTTATAGTTCCAATGATCATGCTTGATATTATAAGATAGATTATTAATGTGAATGAAAACGCAGAAACTCTCACAGAGGCTTCCTTCTTCACAGTAGTCTTGAACTTTATGCTGTATTAAAGTTTCTACAAACTCATTCAATCTGGTCTGTTGGAGTCCTAAGTTCTAAGTTGGAGTTCTAAGGATTACATATTCTAACCCTAAGCATTACTTTCGAAGTCCATGTTAACCTACACAGAATTGTCCTAAAGAGGAATTAAAGATATTTTTACAGCAATTCTTAAATAAAATATTTAAAATTATTTCTTCCAGAAAAACCCGAATCCGACTACCAAAAAGACGTGGAATTACGTGTTCAGTATGCGCTGGTCGCCGCTAGGAAGCTTAAACTCGTAGACAAAGGTGATTCGGTGGTGATCGTTTCGCCATGGAAGGAGGGCACCGGTTTCACGAACAATATGCGTATAGCTTATGCTTTCTTTGAACCAGAGAAAATTGAATGTATATCGAAACGTAGTACAATGAAGCAACAAGCCAAAGCGTCTGCATTTTAATTTGCGAAATAAAAAATATATGTATTTATATCTGTAAACATTATCTGTACAAAATCAAGTTTCTAATAAAGTAATATCGTTTTCAAAGAGCTTCATTGATTTTCTTAACAAAAAAATGTCTGAAAGAATTTTTGCTATTGCGAAATGTTGTTTTCATATTTCTTAGTCTTCTTCATTAACAAAAATAAGATTTTGAATCGAATATATTATATATTTGTTTTTGTATTTAATCTCCGTGTTTTTGTATTAAATTCCATTGTTGATGACAGTGATGTATTTTATGTGATGGTTTAAAACAAAACATAAACAAAAGCGGATGTGAAATACGAAAGAGAAAAGACAATGGACCATTAATGGGAGTTCGTTTTATTTTTATTGTGGTTCTTCTCCATTCTATATATTTGGAAACCTAAATACATATTTACATTTATACATTCATTCTTTGACCAAAAAAATTTAAAAGTTTTAAAATAGTAACCGTTGTCATATCTTTATAGCAGCCGTACATTATATACTCTCGCAATTTGAAAGGCTCCGAAGCATTAAAATACGTACAGGTGTCTTAAAAACTCTGAAATAACTTTTGTTTCTAAAGTCACAATCCGTTTTAGATGACAATCAACCAAATGTTGAGCATACTTCATCAATTGATGTCACCAAAACACTTCATATCTAAAAGACATATTCGAATACCAAATGTAACCCTTCACGTGACTTCAAAATCACATGAAACCTTACTGCGAAACGTAAAAAGGGATCATACTAGAGCGCTTGGTATACGACTAATCCACTAACCGAATTATCCGGATAAGGCATTATTTGAATATTAATATTCGGTTTGCAGTATCCGGATAGTCGTAAGTTGTCGACTATTCGATTAACCGTTCATTTCCAACTATTCGGTTAACCGTTCGTTGTCGACTATTCGAATATTGAAAGTTCCTTAAATTTCTATGTTTATTGAAAAATGTGAAACCCATGAAAAATCCACAGAATTGATATTTTCACAAATAAAAACAGACAAAAATCAAAGGCTGCTTGGATTTCAAACAATTTTCATTTGTTTAAAATGCTCCCACCGGAGCTGCTATTCGATTAGTCGCAGCAGAACAACTATTCGAATAACCGTTGGAGAACGACTATTCGAATAGTTGCAATGTTACGAATTCGAATAGTAATAATCGGTTAATATTTAAACAAACGGTTACAAACCGGATATTCGATTAATCGGTTTTCGGGTTATTCGAATAATTTTAAGAGCTCTAGATCATACGATCCCTCAAAATTCTGAAACAACCATGTGATCAGTGGAAAGTTATTGAACTAGGGCCAAATGTAAATTAACCCCGACCAGAGTTCATTGACTTCGACCAAAATGTATACAAACCATGTCTAAAGGTGAATGACCTCGACCAAAATGTAAACAAACCCCGGACAAAGATCAATGCCCTCGCTAAAAATGGCTCATGTCGTGTTAAATTTGTTTACATATCGAGGAGTCCACATGACGTCAAGATTATTTATGTTGTAAAAGGTCACGTGAAGTCAGGTTTAATTATGTTTTGAAGGGTGACATGCGGTCAAGTTGTCCACATTTCTTGGGTTCATATGAGGTCAGGTTTGTTTACATTTTTGAGGCTAAAGACTGGTTTATTAACATTTTAGAGGGTCGCGTGAGGTCACGACTTTTCCAATGTTGAAGGGTTACGATAGGACAGGTTTGTTTATGTTTTGTCTAGAAGAATCACCTTTTCATCGATTTTAAAGCTTAATTTTGAAAAAGTGAAAGCTTCAAAAGTTCATAAAACGGAAGCCCATTTTTATTCTATCTGCTTTGTAGTCCTCATAACTATAATATTGGCTGAGGTAAGACCCTCCATAATATTTATACTCTCGCAACAAATGTTGCCAAAGAGAGTATTATAGATTTGTTCACATAACGGTTGTTTGTAACACCCAAAACTAAACGAGTTAGATATAGGGTTATATATACCAAAGTGATCAGGGTGAAGAGTGGAGTTCAAATCCGAATGTCTGTCTGTCTGTCCGTCCGTCCGTCCGTCCGTCTGTGCAAGCTGTAACTTGAGTAAAAATTAAGATATCTTGATGAAACTTGGCACACTTATTTCTTGGCACCATAGGAAGGTTGCTTTCGAAAATGAGCAAAATCGGACCACTGCCACGCCCACAAAATGGCGAAAACCGAAAACACATAAAGTGTCATAACTAAGCCATAATTAAAGCTATGGAAATAAAATTTTGTATGAAGGATCGCACTATGAAGGGGCATATTTGGATGTAATTTTTTTGGGGAAGTGGGCGTGGCCCCGCCCCCTACTAAGTTTTTTGTACATATCTCGCAAACCAATAGAGCTATATAAACCATACTTTCTGCAGTCGTTTTTTTTAGCCACTTCCTAATACATTCCAAAAATGAAAGAAATCGGATCATAACCACGCCCACCTCCCATACATAAGTTAGGTTGAAAATTACTAAAAGTGGGTTAACTCACTAAGGAAAAACGTCAGAAACACTAAATTTCACATAAGCAATGGCAGATAGGAGCTGCACTCAGATTTTTTTACAAAATGGAAAATGGGCGTGGCATCGCCCACTTATGAGTCAAAAACCATATCTCAGGAACTACTCGACCGATTTTAATGAAACTTGGTTTGTAATAGTTTCCATACATCCCAATGATATGTTGTGAAAATAAATCGCTTCACAACCACGCCTACTTTCTATATACCAGAACTTTGAAGACAATCTGAATCGTTTACTTTACAATATATAAAGTAAGTACTAGTGAAGATATCGGTGCAGAACTCTGCACAAATACTATGTTAATAGTGTGACAGCCCCATTCTAAAAAGCGCCGAAATCGGACCATAGGTTTTTAAGGCCCCATATATCGAACACGAGGACCTCGGTGCTTCTAACCTAATATTATGGTTTCTAACTTTCAATGGACTTTATACAATATATATGACGAATATGTGGGTCAAATTGTGTATTATATAATATAAATAAAGTTAAATAAATAAATTGCGAGAGTATAAAATGTTCGGTTACACCCGAACTTAGCCCTTCCTTACTTGTTTTATCTTCAAATATATAAATATATGTACATACATATGTAAATTGTTGACAATGCATCATATATAATCATGTGTGTACAAACATTCACTATATAATCACTTTTAACCACAGCTGTGCCACCAACTTCGCGGACAGCGAATTCATTGCATGGGACGCACTTTTTTCACTAACTAAACTCCCAAGCCTCAATACACGGGTAAGCGCGCAATGCACCAGCGCATCTTCCCATCTTGGTTGTTGACATTGGCAATTTCGTTTAAGTTGATGACGGTAGTTAGTTAGGTGGCATTTAAGCGCAACGAAAACGCAGAAAAAAACAAAGAAGAAAGGGAGAAATAGAAGGCAACGAAAAACCTGTTCAAACGCCTTTGACATTCTCGGGCAATTTTGTTGCCGCGAACAGGGGAGCACAGCGAGCAAACGTTGTGGCAGCAAACGAAGGAAGTGGAGTTAGCTTCGAGTTGTGGGCTTTGTGTTTGTAATTTTCGTTTTTGCAATTTCCCCTTTGTTTATATGCATTGTTAATTCCGTTTTGTTGACAAGCATTGAGCATTGAACAATGTTTGATTTGAATTCAATCAAATTGACACAACAGTGCACGGAATTAGACGAGGAGGAGGCGGAGGATATAAGGGAGTATTGGGTTTGGTGAACAGTGAGTGGTTGAAGTAAGAACAAGCACATTGTATATACATATAAATGTATATGTATATATGAATATCTGTATATGTGAATGCGAATGCATGTGAGAAGTCAGCTAGTCAATTTGGTGGCTAATGGACTTAATATGCCGCTAACAAAATTCACAACAAAAAGCCATGAAAACAAAATAGAGAACAAAACATAGCATGGCATAGCACTGCACAGTCAATTAAAAATGAAATTCTGCGGCCGCAACACAGCCTTGCATGCCCACAGCTTACACATAGGTACATGCACACATTTACCACATATATATACATATGCGCAGTCAATTTCCATTTCAATTGCAATCGCAAACATTTAAAGTGATTTGAGCGAGACCTTTGCGGCTGCCTGCCTTGCAAATTTATTGCGCATGCGCCCAACCGCAAGCCACTCTATACACTTTCGAGCATTATAGGCGTATCGTCGTCGTTTGCCGCTGATATGTAATCATGTTTATATATGCACAATTTGCCGGCGATTTATTGCGCTGCCATGAAGTGAAATAAATATTCGTGCAAGTAAATTGAAAACGGCAAAGAAATACAAGTCCGACATTTATCTCAAATGCACATAATATGCAGCGAAACACATTAGCCGAACGTATAACTGGGTGGGTAGAGTACGTGACAATCAGACGAAGGTTAGTGGATTTGAATCTCAGTAGATTATTAAAAGTCAATAATTATGACATATTTCTGTGGAGGTTGATCTGGCAGAAGATTAAAAAAAAGCGAAACGAGGCAACTCTGTGACTCTATATATTACCATCCCAAAGTCTAGCACAAATGCTCAAGAATAATAGATTTGTGGGGACTCATTAATATTTTTTTTCCAAATTAAGGTCCATTGAAAGAAGTTCTGATAAACAAGTAAGGAAGGGCTAAGTTCGGGTGTAACCGAACATTTTATACTCTCGCAATTTATTGATGTAATTTTATAAAGATAACACAAGTCGACCCATATATTCTGCATAAAATTCAATAGAATAACGAAAATCATCATAAATAGTATATGGGGACTGAGGTAATTCCTAAACCGATTTCACTCTTTTTCACCACCAAGATACAATATATCGAAGACTTTACGCTCACTTAATTTAATATTACTTATAATTAGGTATATGGGATCTGGGGGAAGTTATGACCCGATTTTTACCATTTCAGGTACAGAGAGAAACTGTTATAAGAAAAAAATGCAGAGGGAATGAATTACATTAAAATATCTGAGGGATTTACCTATATTTTCGGTGAAAAATTAACCTTAGGCACTGAGTTCTTCATGTTCGATATCAGGGGCCTTGAAAAGTCATGGTCCAATTTTGACAATTTTTCCACAAGTGATGTCACAGCTCAAATATAGTATTTGTGTAAAGTTTTATTCCGCTAGCTTCATTGGTTTCTTATGAATACATTATAAAGTGAACGAATCAGATGGAATTCAAAATTGAGTTATATGGGAAGTAGACGTAGTTGTGAACCGATTTCGCCCATATTCCACCCGTGTCATCAGGATGTCAAGAAAGTGTTATATACCGAATTTCATTGAAATCGGTCGAATAGTTCTTGAGATATGGTTTTTGACCCATAAGTGGGAGATGCCACGCCCATTTTTCATTTTGTAAAAAAATCTGAGTGCAGCTTCCTTCTGCCATTTCTTATGTAAAATTTGCTGTTTCTGACGTTTTTCGTTAGTGAGTTAACGCACTTTTAGTCATTTTCAACCTAACCTTTGTATGGGAGGTGGGCGTGGTTATTATCCGATTTCTTTCATTTTTGGACTGTATTAAGAAATGGCTAAAAGAAACTACTGCAGAAAGTTTGGCTTATATAGCTTTATTGGTTTGCGAGTTATATACAAAAAACCTATTTGGGGGCGGGGTCACGCCTACTTTTCCAAAAAAATTACATCCAAATGTGCCCCTCCCTAATGGGATCCTATGTTCCAAATTTCATTTTCATAACTTTATTTATGGCTTAGTTATGACACTGTATAGATTTTCGGTTTCCACCATTTTGTGGGCGTGGCAGTGGACCGATTTTGCCCATTTTCGAAAGCAACCTCCTCAGGGTGCCAAGGAACATGTGTTTCAAGTTTCATTAAGATATCTTAATTTTTACTCAAGTTATCGCTTGCACGGACAGACGGACAGACGGACAGACGGACGGACGGACAGACGGACGGACAGACATCCGGATTTCAAATCTACTCGTCATCCTGATCATTTATGTATATATAACCCCATATCTAACTCTTATATTTCTTGGTGACACAAACAACCGTTATGTGAACAAAACTATTATACTCTGTGCAACAGGTTGCGAGAGTATAAAAATAATTAAGAATATTTCAATGAAGAGGACCACAAATAAGTTATAAACCAGTAGATGTTATAACTGTTCGTCTCGAAACCGACAAGTCCGATATTACTTCAACAAAAGCATAGGCTTTAATAGCTGAAGTAATTATGAAACTCTTCTAATATTATGCGTCTTACTAACCCAGTTTTCGAAGATATACATAACAGTTTTCAGATCTTACGAATGGATTACTTGATATCTATGATAAATAAATAAGCCCAAAAAATCTCAATCATTTATGTCCAACTGGGGAAACGTTCTGTTGAAGAAACTATCGTTGAAGTCCATATCTATTATTCAACTTCCCGAGTCAAGAACTTTGACAGCCGTAGCATTGTTCGTTCTTTTATTAGAATTAACTTAGATTGATAGAAAACACTATCTCTAGAAAAATTTCCACAGCATACAGTTTCAAACTTTATAATAACATATTAAGCCAGATATCCCGATAATTGCGAAACTCACTAAGCGGGCTTATCCAAGAGCATAGTAATATAATATCTAATAATAGTAATATCTCAATGAAAGAGAATTCTAAAATTCACACTTTAAGAAATTCTTCTAGAAACTGTCGACTTGAAAATCAGTTTTCGAAAGTTTTTGTATATCACCCTTTAGTTGAAAAAGTATTACAAAATGTTCAAAAATTCTTATAAACTACCTTCCCTAAATAAAAGCGGCAGCGGCAAATGACTGTCAAAAAATTCTCATGCCCATACAATTTGTATGGCGCATACCGAAATAACGCGACGGCGACGCTGAGCGGTTGAAATTTTCTATTTTGACAGAGCGTTCCGAAGTAAAGTTGGCTGCGAAAAACGAAGTTTCTCTGTACAATAAAATTTCGCAACAACAATTCAAGTAAACATTTTTATATTTGACGTAAAATTGCCGCTTTTATTTAGGGATGGCACATCGACGTTAACGCTGAGCGTTAAAAAACGTTCCGCCAACGCTTTTATTTAGGGAAGGCAGAAAAACCTTTTTTAACATTCAAAAAATTAAAGTCGACAAAGATATACTTCAATCTTGAACAAATTAGAAACCGTAATTTTCAAAAATAAATTACGCTAATATTTAAATATGCGGCCCAACAGTTCACCACACACCCAATTCAATGTACACCCAATCCAATTTTGAGTAAACTAAACCAAAACATAAATAACTCCGCTCCTACCTCCATTTGTAATCGTCCATTTTTACGCTTTCAACAATGATTTGCACACCACTTTGACCGTTATGTTGCTGCCACGATATTTTACATTTGCTCTCGTTGACTTGAATTAATGCAGGCAGTTCTTATCGTTCAGGTGCTGACATGTTGCGTTTTGTGTTAAATTTTAGGCAAACTCGCTTTCAAATAAATTTTCAAATAAAATGCGACAGGCCATGTAAAAATCGTTAAAATTATATAAATAAAATACACATTTTATAGCGAATAGGTATTTACGCAACAAGCGAGCTCAAGCTACAGCTATGAATTAAATGTGTTTCCATATGGATAAATACTAATATATGAGCTTGGACGAAGTCTCGCATAACTGTGCGTGACGTTGTCATTAAATTCCGTTCATGTAGATATTTTCATATATATTTTTGAATTACTTTAAACTTGTTTTTCTAAAATTTCGAATATTTTTTAGCGCAATTTTTGACTTTTATTGCTCGCTGTATAAATTTATGGGCTTTTCGAATAAAGTGTATTCTAAATGGATGCAGGCAGGTAAGTTTTATTGCGATCACATTTTTCGTATGAAGGATTAATGAGCGAATTTGAAACTATTTATTTGAGTTTAATAGTACTGATTTTCAGAGACCGGATTTCTCGAACGTTAATATATTTATATCTGACAGTGTCTAGTGAATACATATATGCAAGTTTCTATATTCATATTGCAGATACCGATTGATAAACTCATACCCATAGCATTATTGAAGGGAAATTCCTTTAGAAGCGATTGAAATAATATTTCGAACCATTGTAATAAGGGGGTAGTTAAATGATGTCTATGTGTCTGAGAGTTGACCTACCAATATCAATGTCGGCCAGTCGGCCGTTCAATCTTTCGACCTTAATCTGGCGAAAGCTGGACATTGGAGGAAAAAATGTGAATTCCAACAAATTGATTACTCAATCCATATCATATTAAACTTTTCACACAGAGAAGGTCAACAACGAAAAATAAGGAACTGGACGACCCTTGATATATTGCTTCTTCATATTTTAGATGACATCCAAGTTACATTTCTCAGGTCAGGTCGCGAGGCTGATCTTCCAGTTCGCTGAGGTCGCCGAATTTATGCCTACCGAGATGCTTCGACCTTAATCTGGCGAAAGCTGGACATTGGAGGAGAAAAGTGATGCCACTTAACCTTCCTCTATATAGCCAGAAGAATCGTGCAATTGCAGAAATTCTGATTGTTGTCCAGCGTTCACCGAGCTCACGCGAGGTCTGTATATGCAATGCTCGAACGCATGTGAACCGCAAACTACCGACTTGTCCCTAATCCGTTGACAATGTGCCTGGGTTACGCTCTTTTACTAACTTCTACGCTTTGCAATTCCGTAATTAAAAAAAGAATCAAAGGTAATCCCTGCATGATATCTTCATTGATCCATTCCCGCCTAGTCATCAGTTTTCATGGGACTGACTTTTTAGTATTTAATGGAATTATCTGATATTTTAGTATTAGTTACTACATGCTAATCAGTTGCTTAGAGGGAATATGGCTAAAAAATTGTCGGAAATATACTTTTTTTTAAATAGAGATCACCGATTCTATATCAATTAAACGAAATTTTGGTCAGATTATTAATACTTTTTATATTTATCCGAATGTAACTACAAATGGAATTTCTTTTAAGTATCTCATTTTCTCTCTTTATCATATATCACATTACATATTACTACATTTAACATTTGAATTTCACACGATTTAATACAAATAGTAATTTCACAGCAAATTAATGTGCATTAATGAAAACAACAAACACAGTCACTGCCTCACAGCGTAAATAATTTGCTCATTAACTTTTGTTAATCACATGCACACAATGAAATCGCACATATAATTGCATTTCCTTTGGATTGCTCCGCTGTGCATGGCCAAATGTGCAAAGCAGCTGTCATCAAGCAAGAACTCCCTCAAAAGCTCCACCAGCCATGCAGTGAAATGGGCAACAACGAAAGCCGCCTGCAAACGGCAGCCTGCCAAAGCAACAACGCCTTTTTGTACCCTTGAGCTTCTGCTGGCGATTTCTCTCGCTCGCTTATCGCTAATTTTCGATTTCATGGCCTCTTGAACTGACCAACTGCTGTTAAGTAAGCCACTGTGGATGGCGGACGACGGACTCTTAGCGCGCCTGCAACTGAGGATTGCATTAACAAATGGTTGGCAAATGTTTATTTTTATTATTTCGTTGTGGAATTTTTATATTTTTTTCTGTTTTTGGTTCTGACTGCCCACTGACATCCTTTGAATCCTCGTTCGTTGCCTTGCTTTCGCTTGTGTTGATTTTGTTTATCGCTGATTGTGAACAACACCAAGTGCAACTGTCGATTTTCTCAATCTCGACAATAAAATTACATGCAAATCCAATTAAGTTGTTAACTCCTTTTTTCGGCCGCAATCTCTCAGTTTGACGGTGGCGCGCATTGAAAGCAGCGCGGCGTCAGCTGCGCATTGCCGATATCCCTTCGAATTGAGTTGTGTCGTGTTTTTTTTTTTCAATTTTATTTTATTTATTTTTAAGTAGATGGAGATTTGTCAATGTGATTTATTTTGTTTCATGATTTAAATAGTTGTTTAATTAGTAAGGGATACTGATGGTAGATTACAATTTTTTCTTTTATTATATCGACCGAACAGAAACGGGAGTATATAATATATGGAGCCACTTATTGTGACTAATATAGAAACATATCTATAGACCAATTTAGAGATATTCTCTCTGAGTCTATGATAAGACTGATAATATAATATCGTTTTGAGACATAATTTTCTTAAAACAATAACGGTACTACAATTTTTCTGACATTCTATGGACTATGACATTTAGTAGTATGAAAAACTTAATTCCGATCTACGAACTGTCATCCTCTTAAATTTTTCTTTAATTGTCACCAGCAGCCATAAATTTACTCTCAAATATCTCTTGACGATACAATTTCTGCGAAGTATCCCACAATTATGAACAAATGGAACACGTTACATTACGTATCCTGATTTTATAAATGTCAAAAAAAAATGCTTGTGAAGTTTTACGTGCTGGATAGACGTTGGATGAATCGACTTTTTCACTATTCAACCAATTTAACACTACTTTTAGAATCCTAAAGTGTACTTTAAGTCAAACAACAATTCATTTATCATTTTTGTCTAAGATTCTAGTGTAATCTTAAATAATTTTCGAATCTCCTCTTTATTAAAAATGTAAAAAAAATAGAACTCCTAAAAGTTAAATAATTTTTTACAAAAATAAATTGCTGATTAGATAGGAATGTGTTCTAGAATAAAAAAAAAATGGTAGTGGATTGCCTATGCCTAAATGCCTAAATCCTAAATCAATGCCAATTTATTTTACTTTAACCAATGAAAAAATTTTAATAGGCTTGGAATGGTTAGAAAACACTTATCTCATTGTCCTATAGGACTTACTTATTACACCTACATTGACATAAACATCAAAACCAATTAAAGTAAAGCAGACCATCCACTTTCGAATTTGTTAGGCAAACTGTTCGTCGAAAATGAATTACGTTTGCCCACCAACTAGTTCGAACATTGCTTGCGAACAATATAGAATTATTTCTACTTTTCTCGAACAAAACATGGAACACAAATTTGAACACAAACACTACCACCAACAATGAGAATATCATCGAACCAAACACATTCGTCAAACAAATTTGACTTTGTTTGGCCTACTCAAATAATAGGCATTAGTTTACAAGTTATTTTGTAATTGCAGTAATAAATATAATTTCTAGAAACTCCCCCATTTTCCATGGGATCATATCTTTAAAGTTCCAATTTGAAATCTGAATAGATCCATATTTATAGGTACTGTCTCAGTATCTTGCTTTTTGCTTTCCCCTAACCTTTGATCGAGCTGAGTCTGTTCGGACTGAACATTATCTAGTCTTTCAAATTATTAAAATATAATGAAGTATTCGCAGAAGAAGATCACACGATGCTTAAGAAATATTTATATACACTCCGGTTACCTCGACGATCTCTGAGAGTTTGTCTTATGAATACAACATACGAGTATAAATGACAGTAATTTTAGTATTCGGTAGTAGAGAACAGCTTTCACGTAGATTAATGATTTCTCTCGCTCTTTCTCTCTCTCACACACATTCGTTCTCTAACTTGCTTACTATACATTATCTCCGCTTTCCCCCAAAGAACTGACACCCTTTCACTAAATCAAAACTAGATTACTCACGCCTTTTCGCAGATAATATCTCTTATATAAAATAATAAAAAACCTCTCACCGGTCATTATTTACGCATATAAAAGGCCCCAAAAGTGGGCGTGTTGAATACTTAAACAGCAGTCAAGCGTAAAAAATCGTCTAAGCGCCACCGCCTTTAGGACCTCAATCCGCTTCACGTTCATACATTTTAATGCAAGCAAAGAAGCGCGCATTTATTATAGGACTGACCTCAAAAGAAAAATGCGAAATTACCACGGGAGAACTAGAAAAGTAGTAGCCACAATTTTCCATTTTTTTAATTCGAAAAACTTACTGTGGTGGCACTTTAATATCAGTTATTAAATCTACAAAGTATGCAATAAGCGCGGCGGCGTAAATAAGTGAGAGCTCAAGCAGAGTGGGTAAAAATAAAAATAAATTTTCAGGAGAAAAATAAAATTAAATAAGCTTCCATACTTACCGCGGAGCGCGGAGAGTTGCAGTGGACGCGCGTTGCAGTGGTACTGAAAGTAGCAAGGTATGATTGCATATAACTGAGCTGGTTGTACTAGCAGTTGGTTGAGCGAAATGCCAGCATACAGATCTCAAAATTTATTGCAATTTAAACAGCGATTTTCACGCTTTAATTACACGCGTTACATACAGCGGTGTATGAAACGAGCCGCGCGGCACAAAAGTGAATGGCAACGCTGAGCAGTTTTAAATGGCAAAGTAAAGATATCACTTTAGCGGATACATACACACGCAATAATATATGCTAGAAGTAGTACACGATTTAGGGCTCTACGCGTTGGTGCGCGGCACTTAACGCGGCGCGCGGCAGGCGCACAACGCAACGCCCGAACGCCAAAGGTTAAAAACTGCAGCGGCAACGATTAAAACCGGCGCAATAACACTATGCACACAAGCGCTTGAGTGTCGAGTCACCGGCAATAGTGGCAGCAACAACGATGAAACGATGTCAGCGCCGTAGGGCACTCGGCCGACACCAGTCGAGTTGGAGCACAACAAAATGAAACATGGAGCGCCGCGTTTATGACTGTACGGAGCGAAGAGATAGTGACGCGCCAGTAAACCTACAGGAGTCAGTGGTGTTGTGCAACACAGGGTGAGGCGGCGTCCAACGCACGCACTTCACATATAGAGCTCAGCAAAGCGGCAGACGGCGCGCACTGGCAACTGGGTGAGCGTACGTTGTATATGCGCGCCCGCGGTTATCTTTAAATGTATTTATGTGTGTGTATGTTTTTAATTTCGCATTTAAAAGGAAACTGCAACTGTGCGATTTTGTGTTGGCAGCAAATCAGAAGCGGCAGCCAATATGCAGTAGGACCAGGTAATATTACGCGCCGCCGCTGCGCGTTTAATCAATAGTATGGCATCGCACATTAATTTATTATCTTTTTGGCACTCATCACTTAGGGGCATCTGCATTGGCGCGCAGCGTTGCGGCTCATGAGCTATGAGTGTGCGCACAGTGGCGCATGGAGAATTGCGCTTGTCGGAGCGAACGCGCGTTATGCTGATAAGTGTATTATAACGAATATAACCTGTTTTATTTTATTAAACTGTTTTATTAAATTTCATTTAAAACTGTATTTATTTAATTTAAAACATATTTATTATTAATATGATAAGCGTTTCCACACAAGTTTTCTTCAGCGCTCATTCAAAAGCAAGCGCTAACTCTGACCAACACTAGTGGTAGCGTACCGTTATTAATCAACAGTTATAATAGTAGTTAATTGTTCTAAACTTCGTCTCAAATAAATTCGCACTCGAAAATTTCCATTGATTGTCACACGCGCACGCTTCGCAACTCTAAATTAACCGCGACGCGAACAAGCCGTAACGAGTTGTATTTTTGCACTGTTCTCGTGTCGCCCAGTTTCCTTAGGCCTAAGTCTGGATTTTTGCGCATAGTGTTTAAACATACAAATATATATATAACACTGAGAAACAGGAGCCCAACAACCGGCCGTATAGCGCGCCACCACCGCTCGCGAAACGAACAGTCCACTTTAGCAAGTTGTAATGTTACTTTCAATATTGTTGTTCGTTTAGCTGTCTGTATGTGTGGCTGAGTGACGTGCAACAGCTAGCCAGCCAGCTAGTTGGTCGCCCAGTCCACATGCAGTTTCCTCTAATATTGAAACGAGTGAGAGCGTAAGCCGCCTGCATTTCAGTTCGTGTTATTGCAGAAATGTCTGTCTGATGCAACAGTCAGTCGGTCGGTCAGTCAGTCAGTCGTTTGGCCAGTCGCCTTTTTGTGTTAGATATGCGTATGTTGTGTGCCCCGTTCGATAGCCTACTGGGTGTGCGCTGCAGCTGAGCGGACGGACATGCGTTGGGGTGTTTGTCCAGTTTTTGTGCCTGTTCGGCTCCACTGTTGGAATGCTTAGTTAGAATGAGAAATGGCATAACATAAAGAAAACTTAAATAAGAATGGATTGTAGCTGATACGACTGCAGCGCAATAGAAAGACCGAGGAGATCGAGGCATTTGGAGTAGGTTGCCATATCGAGAAGAAAATGAAATATAACAAGTAAGGAAGGGCTAAGTTCGGGTGTAACCGAACATTTTATACTCTCGCAATTTATTTATTTAACTTTATTTATATTAATAATACACAATTTGACCCACATATTCGTCATATATAGTGCATAAAGTCCATTGAAAGTTGGAAACCATAATATTAGGTTAGAAGCACCGAGGCCCTCGTGTTCGATATATGGGGCCTTAAAAACCTATGGTCCGATTTCGGCGATTTTTAGAATGGGGCTGCCACACTATAAACATAGTATTTTTGTAAAGCTCTGCACCGATATCTTCACTAGTGCTTACTTTATATATTGTAAAGTAAGCGATTCAGATAGTTTTCAGGTAGATAGGTATATAGGTATATTGGGATGTATGGAAACTATTACAAACCAAGTTTCATTGAAATCGGTCGAGTAGTTCCTGAGATATGGTTTTGGACCTATCCTATTATCCGATTTCTTTCATTTTTGAACTACATTAAGAAGTGGCTAAAAGAAACGACTGCAGAAAGTTTGGTTTATATAGCTCTATTGGTTTGCGAGATATATACAAAAAACCGATTTGGGGGCGGGCCACGCCCACTTCCCCAAAAAATTACATCCAAATATGCCCCTTCATAGTGCAATCCTTCATACTAAATTTTATTTCCATAGCTTTATTTATGGCTTAGTTATGGCACTTTATGTGTTTTCGGTTTTCGCCATTTTGTGGGCGTGGCAGTGGTCCGATTTTGCACATTTTCGAAAACAACCTTTCTATGGTGCCAAGAAATAAGTGTGCCAAGTTTCATCAAGATATCTTAATTTTTACTCAAGTTACAGCTTGCACAAACGGGCGGACGGACGGACAGACAGACATTCGGATTTGAACTCACCGACCGACAACCGGTATGTGAACAAAACTATAATACTCTCTTTAGCAACTTTTATTGCGATAGTATAAAAATATATTAACCTTATTGAATTGCGAAAGAACTGTTCTACAATTAAGAAGCTAGCTGAGAACTCCAAAGAAATTTTAGATAAAAGTTATGCTATTATTTTAAGTTTTTGGTTTCGCGTTTCTGCTCAGTAATTTCTTCAAAGGTATGAATCAATTCTTTTCGAATTTGAGAGAATAACTTTTTCAACCTGTCTATGTCATATAATAAATTTCCCGAATATTATTCCAAAAATATGAAACTATGATTCAACAAGTAAGGAAGGGCTAAGTTCGGGTGTAACCGAACATTTTATACTCTCGCAATTTATTTATTTAACTTTATTTATATTATATAATACACAATTTGACCCACATATTCGTCATATATATTGTATAAGTCCATTGAAAGTTGGAAACCATAATATTAGGTTAGAAGCACCAAGGTCCTCGTGTTCGATATATGGGGCCTTAAAAACCTATGGTCCGATTTCGGCGATTTTTAGAATGGGGCTGCCACACTATAAATACAGTATTTGTGCAAAGTTTTGCACCGATATCTTCACTAGTGCTTACTATATATATTGTAAAGTAAACGATTCAGATCGTCTTCAAAGTTCTGGTATATAGGAAGTAGGAGTGGTTGTGAAGCGATTTGGCCTATTTTCACAGCATATCATTGGGATGTAAGGAAACTATTACAAACCAAGTTTCATTGAAATCGGTCGAGTAGTTCCTGAGATATGGTTTTTGCCCTATAAGTGGGCGACGCCACGCCCATTTTGCATTTTGTAAAAAAATCTGAGTGCAGCTTTCATCTGCCATTTCTTATGTGAAATTTAGTGTTTCTGACGTTTTCCGTTAATGAGTTAACCCACTTTTAGTAATTTTCAACCTAACTTTTGTATGGGAGGTGGGCGTGGTTATAATCCGATTTCTTTCATTTTTGGACTGTATTAGGAAGTGGCTAAAAAAAACGACTGCAGAAAGTTTGGTTTATATAGCTCTATTGGTTTGCGAGATATGTACAAAAAACTTAGTAGGGGGCGGGGCCACGCCCACTTCCCCAAAAAAATTACATCCAAATATGCCCCTTCATAGTACGATCCTTCATGCCAAATTTCATTTCCATAGCTTTATTTATGGCTTAGTTATGGCACTTTATGTGTTTTCGGTTTTCGCCATTTTGTGGGCGTGGCAGTGGTCCGATTTTGCTCATTTTCGAAAGCAACCTTCCTATGGTGCCAAGAAATAAGTGTGCCAAGTTTCATCAAGATATCTTAATTTTTACTCAAGTTACAGCTTGCACAGACGGACGGACGGACGGACGGACAGACAGACATTCGGATTTGAACTCCACTCTTCACCCTGATCACTTTGGTATATATAACCCTATATCTAACTCGTTTAGTTTTGGGTGTTACAAACAACCGTTATGTGAACAAAACTATAATACTCTCTTTAGCAACATTTGTTGCGAGAGTATAATAATACTCTCTTTAGCAACATTTGTTGCGAGAGTATAAAAAACAATCGTTTCCTTGTTAGATTACAGTAAAACCCAATTCCTGTCAGTTGCTAATTTTCCGTCAAGTTTTAATGCAGGAGAGTTCGATATCGGTAAGACCTAAATTATAAAGTTTAGAATGCATAGGGGTATTTTCATGAAGACTTATAGTATCCATGTCTACGAAAGCACACTAATCTTCTCTAAATAACGGCAAGGCGAATAATGTGTTATAAGGGAAACCAACAAGGACTAAATATGATCGTGATCTAGTCGAGAGGCATTAAAGTCGGTGTTGGAACGCTCTGAATTACATATTGGAAAAATTGGGCTTCGAACTGCTTCCATACCCTCTTTATTTTCATGATCTGGCCACCAATAACTTATGTCTGACCTCAGAACTCAAATAATGATCGCTGAAAAGCAAAAATATAGGGTAAATCGCACCAAAGTGTCGGAAATCGGTGTATTCACCTCGATGGAAATAACTTCTTTCTGTAAAACAATAAGAACCGAAGGTTAGAGAAATGGAAATTAAAGAAATTTCAGAAGGAAATCTTCAGCTGAACTCATCTCTCAAGGTGTGATTGATCCACTTGTATTATAGAAGTGGAGTTATAGTTTGTTCCAACTCAGCTTTCAAATTATTCGCGATCTGGCAACACCTGCACTCGCACTCGCACTGGCAAGTGCAATCACCGGTAATACAATGACTTGCGCGGCAAACGCGCAACCTCAGTACGACCATAAAAGACTTAGCGGCATTACTAATGTTGGCAGCTTTTCAAGTTCACAGCAACACTTGTGCCACAGCGGAGCGGACGAACGACGGAGTGTATTCTTCAATGCTAACGCCAGCCAACTCAACATGCAACAGCATCAACCTGCTACCAGCACGGCGCTGCACTCCGGCTATCGGTATATGTCGGTGCGCATGAGTGTGTTGGCGACTCGTGCGGCTGTTGCAACGCATTAAAAACGCAAATATCACTTGGCAGCAAACGGCTCATGCTGCTTATTCTTATTCTTCTTCTACTCTTCTTGACTTGAAAGCATCAAAACGCTTACTTTGTATTAGCCTTTCATAGACTTCTAGTAGCTGTGCGGTAGTTTATTACTTTTATTTCTTACTATATGTGCCTTTTTGTTCTCTCCTTTTCCACTTGCATTTTACTATCGTTTCTATTTTGCTTGTTCGTTTTTTCATTTTTTCCTTGGCCTCTCAATTTTATCAGATCAACGTTGAATTGCAGTTTTCATGTAATTTCCTTGCCTTGTTATTAGAGTTGAGTGCTCGGTTGCATTGCTAATGCTTTGCATTGTTGTTATTGCTTTAGCTGTTGGTTGTGGTTATGTGATTGTTGTCAATGTTTTTGTTGACGTTATTGTTGTTGTGAATGTTGTTTGAGCGCGAGTAAATCAAAGGCATGTAGTTAAGGCAATGATTTGATTTACAGTGTTGTTGTTATTGTTGTTTTTATTATTATAGTTGTTGTTGTTGCTATCTATATAAAACTATATCGAAATATATATGTATGCCGCTCGCTGTTTGCCCATAAAATGAACAATTTTGTTGCACTAATTTGAAAAAGTGTTAAAGCTGCGGAAAATGGTTTGTCGTCTCATGTTGTCCGATCGTCCGATCGTTTCGATAGTCCAATTTACTGCCCGAAGTTATTAGCGTTAGCAGATGGCGCAGTAGATGCATACATATTGAAGTACTTGTTTGTAACCATTACACAGTTGTTAGGCGATTGAGTGATAATTATATAAGATTTAAAGTTCCTCTTAAGTGAAATTCACTTAAGGTTATAATGTCCGCTTAGAGAAAGTCGGAGAAAATCTTTGCTGATTAATAAGTTTGATAGATGAAATTGCAATGACGTAGCGTGAAGTAGTAGCTCGGCGCCTTTGGTGTACTTTATTGCATTTAGATCAATTCTTTTAATTAATTTTTCGTGGAAATTATTTATTTCTTTGTAACAAAATAAAAACTTAACAAGTTTTCCTGTGCTTAATTTTCTTCTTATCAAACAGAATTCTTTTTCCTTTTTATTTGCTGCTTTCCTACCTGAATGATTTTAATCATATCATAAATTGATTTTTTGTTTCACACGCTTGAAAGAGATCTTTTGAGACTTTGCTCATTTCCTTAGCATCCCAATGTTCGAAATCGATTCACAACCACGCCTACTTCCCGTATACCACAATTTTTAAGTCCTTCTGAAACATTCACTTTATAATATATACCTCAAGAACCAATGAAGATATCGGAAAAAACTTTGCACAAATGATGTCTTAGTGTAGCGGAGTGCGTATAAAGATCACCGAAATCAGACTATAACTCTTCAAGACCCCAGATATCGAGCAAGAAGACCTAGAGCCTTGTGCCTAAATTTTTTATTGAAAATATCGGAAAATCGCTTAGATATTCTAAAACATTCAAAGGAGATCAGGTCAATGTTTACACTTGTCCCCATATACCTCATATTTCAAACTTCAGGTGGACTTTATACCGTATATATCGGTTAATATGCCCATATATATTATAGCAAAACTAAGTGGCCGTAAAATCGTGGACTTAATATAGCTAGGTGCAAATATCGTTGAAATCGATCCAGGAACTACCCGGGTCTCCATATAATATACATATATAAAGATTTATGTTTTTCTAGTGAAAGTACAACACCAGGAGATGGCGAACCCGATTCCCCAATCGACGACGATGGAGCAGATGTTCCATTGCCCGACCGTGAAGAAATTCGAATAGCAATTACCCGCTTGAAGAACAATAAGGCGGCGGGTGCCGATGGATTACCGGCCGAGCTATTCAAATATGGCGGCGAAGAGCTGATAAGGTCCTTGCATCAGCTTCTTTGCAGAATATGGTCGGAAGAAAGCATGCCTAACGATTGGAATCTCAGTGTACTCTGCCCTATACACAAAAAGGGAGACCCCACAATTTGCGCCAATTACCGTGGGATAAGCCTCCTCAACATCGCGTATAAGGTTCTGTCGAGCGTATTGTGTGAAAAACTAAAGCCCACCGTCAACAAACTGATTGGACCTTATCAGTGTGGCTTTAGACCTGGAAAATCAACAACAGACCAGATATTCACCATGCGCCAAATTTTGGAGAAGACCCGTGAAAATAGGATCGACACACACCATCTCTTTGTCGACTTTAAAGCTGCTTTCGACAGCACGAAAAGGAGCTGCCTTTATGCCGCGATGTCTGAATTTGGTATCCCCGCAAAACTAATACGGCTGTGTAAGCTGACGTTGAGCAACACCAAAAGCTCCGTCAGGATCGGGAAGGACCTCTCCGAGCCGTTCGATACCAGACGAGGTTTCAGACAAGGCGACTCACTCTCGTGTGATTTCTTTAACCTGATGCTGGAGAAAATAATACGAGCTGCAGAGCTAAATCGAGAAGGTACAATCTTCTATAAGAGTGTACAGCTACTGGCGTACGCCGATGATATCGATATCATCGGAAACAACACCCGCGCCGTTAGTTCTGCTTTCTCCAGACTGGATAAGGAAGCGAAGCGTATGGGTCTGGTGGTGAACGAGGACAAGACGAAATGTCTCCTGTCGTCAAACAAACAGTCAGCGCATTCGCGTCTTGGCTCCCACGTCTCTGTTGACAGTCATAACTTTGAAGTTGTAGATAATTTCGTCTACCTGGGAACCAGCATTAACACCAATAACAATGTCAGCCTGGAAATCCAACGCAGAATCACTCTTGCCAACAGGTGCTACTATGGACTAAGTAGTCAATTGAAAAGTTAAGTCCTCTCTCGACGAACAAAAACCAAACTCTACAAGTCTCTCATCATTCCCGTCCTACTTTACGGTGCAGAAGCGTGGACGATGTCAACATCCGATGAGACGGCACTAGGAGTTTTCGAGAGAAAGGTTTTGCGGAAGATTTATGGTCCCTTAAGAATTGGCAACGGCGAATACCGCAGACGATGGAACGATGAGCTGTATGTGTTATTCGACGACATAGACATAGTCCAGCGAATAAAAAGACAGCGGCTACGCTGGCTAGGTCATGTTGTCCGAATGGATGAAAGTGCTCCAGCTCTGAAAGTATTCGATGCAGTACCCGCTGGCGGAAGCAGAGGAAGAGGGAGACCTCCACTCCGATGGAAGGACCAGGTGGAGAGGGACCTGGCTTCGCTTGGAATAACCAATTGGCGCCAAACTGCCAGAAGGAGGGATGCGTGGCGCGCTGTTTTGGACTCGGCTATAACCGCGTAAGCGGTGTCTACGCCAGTCAAGAAGAAGAAGTGGACTTTATTCCGAAAATGTGGATAAAATCGTGTGTGTTTCTTAATAAAAGTAAAAAAATAAATTGCGAGTGTATATAATGTTCGGTTACACACGAGCCCTTCCTTACTTGTTTTTATTATTTTTGTTTAAAAAATCTTTAAATATTGCACAAAATACGGCCTTTCTACATTCTTTTAAACAAATTCGCGAATTTCGCCTAATTTTTTATGGGTTACACATCAGTAAAGCATCTAAAAACAAGTAAGGAAGGGCTAAGTTCGGGTGTAACCGAACATTTTATACTCTCGCAATTTATTTACATATTCGTCATATATATTGTATAAAGCCCATTGAAAGTTGGAAACCCTAATATTAGGTTAGAAGCACCGAGGTCCTCATGTTCGATATATGGGGCCTTGAAAACCTATGGTCCGATTTCGGCGATTTTTAGAAATGGGCTGCCACATTATAAATACAGTATTTGTGCAAAGTTTTGCACCGATATCTTCACTAGTGCTTACTTTATATATTGTAAAGTAAACGATTCAGATCATCTTCAAAGTTCTGGTATATAGGAAGTAGGCGTGGTTGTGAAGCGATTTGGCCAATTTTCACAACATATTATTGGGAGGTAAGAAAACTATTACAAACCAAGTTTCATTGAAATCGGTCGAGTAGTTCCTGAGATATGGTTTTTGACCCATAAGTGGGCGACGCCACGCCCATTTTCCATTTTGTTAAAAAATCTCAGTGCAGCTTCCTTCTGCCATTTCTTATGTAAAATTTAGTGTTTCTGACGTTTTTCGTTAGTGAGTAAACCCACTTTTAGTAATTTTCAACCTAACCTTTGTATGGGAGGTGGGCGTGGTTATTATCCGATTTCTTTCATTTTTGGACTGTATTAAGAAGTGGCTAAAAAAAACGACTGCAGAAAGTTTGGTTTATATAGCTCTATTGGTTTGCGAGATATATACAAATAACCGATTTGGGGGCGGGGCCACGCCCACTTCCACAAAAAAATTACATCCAAATATGCCCCTTCCTAGTGCGATCCTCTATTCTAAATTTTATTATTATATCTTTATTAATGGCTTAGTTATGACACTTTAAGTGTTTTTGGTTTTCGCCATTTTGTGGGCGTGGCAATGGACCGATTTTGCCCATTTTCGAAAGCAACCCTCTCACGGTCCCAAGGAACATGTGTTCCAAGTTTCATTAAGATATCTCAATTTTTACTCAAGTTACAGCTTGCACGGACGGACGGACGGACAGACGGACAGACGGACGGACAGACATCCGGATTTCAACTCCACTCGTCATCCTGATCATTTATATATATATAACCCCATATCTAACTCTTTTATTTCTTGGTGACACAAACAACCGTTATGTGAACAAAACTATGATACTCTGTGCAACAGGTTGCGAGAGTATAAACATAGAAACTGGGAATAAAAAAAGCGATAGTGGCAAATATGCATCCTTTAATCCAGGACTATATCCGGTAAAAATGTTTCAGTAGTCATAAATCATCATCACACTAGGAACCATTGCATAATATTTCATGTATATAGCTAGAGGTCAGGAGAAGTATGATAGAAAAGATAGCAAGTTTAGCAAAGGCGGCGAGTTTCAGTACTTCAAAACATCGATTTCTTATTGTCTTATTAAACTCTACTACATTTATAGAATATTATCTAAACAAGAAGATTTTAAAGTCGATAAGAATAATAGTTTTGGATATACACTTGATACAAGTTGCGCGCTGCAGAGGAGCTGGTCTATCACCCAAAGCTCTAATCACGTTCTTAAGAACTACATAAAAATTTAGCAGGTCTTATGGTTACAATTTACCAGTACTTGGACAAACGATTTTTCACTTATAACAAGTAAAACAAATATTTATTCAAAATCTTTTTCGAGAGAATTTAATAATATTATTTACAAATATTCAACAGTCCTTAAGGAATAAAAATCATGAAAGTTGCTAAAGAGAGTATTATTGTTTTGTTCACATAACGGTTGTTTGTAAGTCATAAAACTAAACGAGTTAAAGTTAGGGTTATATATATCGAAATGATCAGGATGACGAGACGAGTTAAAATCCGGATGTCTGTCTGTCCGTCCGTCCGTTTGTCCGTGTAACCGATAACTTGAGTAAAAATTGAGATATCTTGATGAAACTTGGGCGTGACGTCGTACACTTATGGGTCAAAAACCATATTTCAGGAACTACACGACTAAATTCAATGAAATTCGGTATATAATATTTTCTTTACACCCTGATAACACGTATCAAAAATGTGCGGTTCACAACCACGTCTATATCCTATATAACTCAATTTTGAATTCCACCTGATTCCTTCCTAGTCTAGGGTATATAGGGTTGGTGTGAAAATGAGTGAAATCGGTTCAGGAATTAACTCAGTCCTCATATACTGTATATGATGATTTTCGTTATTCTATTGGACTTTCTGCCGAGTATATGGGTCAAATTGTGTGTTATCTTAATAAAACTATATCAATAACTTGTGAGAGTATAAAATGTCCGAACTTAACCGTTTTATACTTGTTTACATTAAAAAAGGTATTGCAAATACGACATTTTTGCGGATGAAATGCATGTAACCCCTTAATGTGGATCGTACCAAAGAGTGACATGTACTTATTTTTGTTCTAAAGATAATGTTTGTGATTCAGTTAGACACTTCTAGTAAAGTGATAGTGATCCTTAAGCTATAAAAAGTTACCAAAATTTCTATAACACTTGAAATACCACCAAAAAAAACACCACTTTTCTGTCATTGTCATCAATCTTGTTATGGGCTCATCGAACAAGCATTCTGAAATAGAACTTACTTGTTGCACCACACTCATTAATCCAGTTGATCCACTTTAAACTTCGAATGAAAGCTAGCTGAATTATCAGGTAGCACTCAATTACCGCATATTTTGCAATAACAAATCTAAAATTGAAATCTTCAATAAATGTCCGATTGCTTCTTCGACACCAAAAGAAAAAATGCAAAAAAGCCAGAAGCAATAAAATCATAAAATTAAAAGACAGCAATAAAATAGTGCATTTGCACGGCGATTACACACAAATGATAACAGATTAGCAATGAATGCCGACACACCGCATTTAAAATCAATTAAAAACTCGAACGCATTTCATAGACAGCGAAATGCCAAAGCAAAGGCAACAGCCCATTACATAATTGCCATGTTAGACGGGCATGGAAAATGACCAAAGGAGCAAAACGTGCGCTTATCAGTGCTTAGATACAAGGCAGCAATGGCTGTGTGAATGTGTCTATAGAGTATGTATGAGAGCATACATAAATTTATAGCGAGGTGTATATTGCATAGCCGCTCCATATTAATTAAAGACGTTGCGATGGGATTTGTGCTGCAAAGCATTTGCGCACAGTCAGCCAGCCCAAGTGTAGTGTATTGTCGGTTATTACGAGCGGCCCACACACACATACACCGAGCGCAAATATTCATAATTTACAATGCTACATATGCACATACATACTACATATATAGACGTATATACATAGAACTACATGTATATGTACAGGGTGCGCCATATTTTATATCCGTGGGTAAACTTTAAACTTTACTAACCAAATAAGCTGTTAAGATCAGTTTCTTAAGCTTCAGTTCCGTATAGTTATTATCTTGAAGTTCTTCACTCCATGATATTAGAAAGACTACCTCTATACACTACTACGATACACAGAAGCAGTAACTTACGGCATATTTGAAAGGATAATATTAAATTGTTACTATAGAATGTACAATTCGTCCCCTAACAATAGAGTATAATTTGTTTTGGGTTTTGAGAAAATCCAAAGTGTATTCAACAAAGTGAACTAAGTATTTGACATACCCCCTTTTGACAATAAAATAGTAAACAATACATATTTTTGTTTACATTAACCCGTCTTTTTTAACTTTAACAATATAATATATATTGATAAAATTGTTTGCAATTTGTCAGTTGGAGCACAAAACCTTAGTAAATTGCTTCCATGAGTTGTTTTGCCTAAGCAGAAAGTATTCGGCATTTTCTTTTATTCATTTAAAAAATATTATTTTTGGGTTTGAAATTTGTTTACTTTTGAATTTCAAAATTTGAATTTTTGAATAAATGTATGGGTTAAATCAATGGCAACAAACATGTCACATTCGGGTAAAAAATTGTGATATGTCATATACCTGGTTCACTTTGTTGAATACACTTTGAGAAAATCGAGTTTAAAGTTTTTGTCAAATCAGAAAACATGAACATGAAATTATACACCATTTTTTCTAATAACATTTTGACCCACTTTGTGGAAGTAGAATTTTACGAAATTTTGACCAGTCATAGAATCAATGATGGAGATTCTAAATATGCAATAAAAAATGATGGCGTATGAGCACTTACGCTATTGTTATATTGAGGGGACGAATTAAATATGATATTGCCGATCAGCGGTACAGAGAGGTAAAAAAGGTTATTTGGCATCTCAGATCAGCGTCGGACCATTGACGGTCTTAAAGCAAACATTCGTGTCGAAACTATCGCTATAAAGACCAAAGTGACTCAAAAAGTATTAGAAACACAGCAGAAAGAGTAGTCTAAAAGTAGTGCAAATACATGGTAAAATCAAATAACAATATCTCAAATATAAAAAGAGGTTTCTACAAAGTTATTCAAAATTTACAGCTCACCCTGTATATACGAGGGCAGTTTTTATTTCATATGTCTATTATCTTCCAAATTCTAATTAGAAATTAGTTTATAGAGGAACTCACTCACTTTAGCGTTACCCCTATACGTCTGAAAACGAAGCACTACTGCAATGAACCAAACCTCGAACTGTGTCTTTAGTGCAAATTCAACTGGGAGTAGTTCTATGCAGCAATTTTTATATGGTGAACTGCAAGACACCTTCATTACGTCGACCGTTTAACTTCGAGGAATATCTTCTGAAATGCATTAAAATATATCTTCCATAATGGATATATCCTATTTCGTAGTTAAGAGATACATCTTGCTCGGAAATGTCCACCTAAATCTAGATGTCTACATTCTTAAGCAACTCTCGTAATAACTTGTTAAATGGCTTTAGGAATTGTAGTCTCTCAACAGTCAATGGTTAAAATCAACATTGAAGCACTTAAAATTCTTGCTCTCAAGTGAAGTAAGTAGCCTTACGCTCTATTTTTATTTTTTAATCACTCTTAGCTACAACAACAAAAAAATCTAAAAAACTTCAAAATCCCTGTCTATATAAGTACAATAAATCAATCTTTGAACACACCGACTAATGATTAATAAAAAAAATTTTAATACAGAACTTATGCACCTACTGGAACCTACACTATTGAACAACTGAACTAAGCATTGTCTTTACTAAGATGAAAGTTCACCACATCACTATTTTCGAACTATCCTCGTACTATTAATACTCGTATATATTCAATATAGCCTATCAGAAATACAACCTGCACTGTGAGTTCGAGAGCACTACATCAGCACTGATGATCTATGTATGTTAGCCAGTGAGACGTTTGTTTCGCGAGCCCTCCTTGTGTGCTTAGGCATTTTCGTGGGCAACTCTTAGACAGCGGCTACCGGTTAATCTCTATGACTGCAGGGGAATTGCGTGTCTTTTATTTTTATTAATTTTACAATGCACTCAAGTCATGTGGCAAACACTTCCTGGTGGCAAAAAATGCGCCAGCAAAGTAAGTCATAAAATTAGCAACACATTATAAATATGCAAAGCCGTCACATGCATTACATACGACTCGATCTACGGTCGTGAGTACCGCTAATATCTGCGTAGGAATACGTTCGTCAAACGAACGCCATTTGTCGCCTCTTGCTGCAAGCCGGACCGCGTTCTGCGGTCCACCGCTGTCTGCGAGCCATCACGCATAAAATACATTACCATCGACTTGTGTACTCGAATACTCGGAGTAAATCATAATATACTCAATAAAGTACCGTTACGTTGTAATTTCAATTAAAATCACTTAATGCTGATGTGTTCATATATCAACAAGTTCACCGTGCAGGCTTCACGTGCCGCGTCACCAGCCCCTTGCATTCATCACTGTCTAGTAGAATGTGCTCAACTGTCGTTTGATAAATGGCGTGCAAACGAAGAGATCCGACGTCAACAAGCAACAACAACAGCTTAGAACAAAATAAATTTACAAAAAGTTGAAACGAAGTCCCCTATCAGCACTTGCGCCTAAATACAGATTTTAGTCGGTATCGACGCCTAAACTGTTAGTTTGAAGAATGTCACAGCATCAGCGTGGCGCTCCCGCCGACGTAGCGCTGAAATGCATAAATTCCTACAACCTGTTGCTGTTGTCGCGCATGCTTTTAAGCTGTCCATTTTGTTTTTGCTGCCACTTCCAGTCAAGCCGCGTCAGCTTGTCATCTTTTTCGCGTGCACTTTACGAGTATCCAACTGGACCATGACAATGAAACCGAGGTAAGGTAAGGTAATAACAGGTGTATAAATCAAAACTCTTTGCTTCAAGTCATCCATGCATACCATGTGTTCTAGAAAGTCCATTCTTTCCAACTCCCAACGTATAAGTAGATCCCCAGTAAACTTTAGAACTATGTTGGGTTAGAGTAGATTGATTCATTTTGTAACGACCTGCAACTTACAAACAGTTTATTTAACAGTTTATCTTCATTTATTCCTCATATTCCTTTTGAATGACCCTGTCTTATATATGTATATGTCAACGATACAATTTCATTTCTAATTTTCGATTTTATTTAATAGAAACTTCAAATCCGGATCTGTAAGTAGACAAATTCTGGGTCGTCTCATGCCACACCTGTTTGTTCTACCGGGTGGTGCCTTTTTGTTCTGACAACAATATATTGCATGCAAGCTGTAATTACTCTTCTTGATCGCACACCATGTAGACATTCTAAGTATGCGCACGAAAGTGCTTTTATGATCAAATTTACCATTTATTACTATACTGTGATGATAATGTCTGTCAAAATATAGAACACGGCAAATGAAAGAATTCTGTCAAACTCTAGGCATATAAATCTAATTTTCATTATAATTATCCTTGTCCAAAACTGTTTTAGATCCCAATTATGTAATTTTAATTTCCTATACCCGAACAGATACTAAGGAGAAATGGTTACATATATGATATGCCCCGATTTACGCTTAACCCAAAAAAAAAGAAACGCAGAGAGTATGTCCCCAATAGCAATCACCTCAATATCTATTTTTGAAACAATTAGAGGTTGCTCAGAAGGTCACAGACCAAAATTGTAAAAATGATCTTCCACTCAACGGAATATACAAGACAATATATATTTGATCCTCTTGGAAGTCATTTTGATTCAGTACGGTTTGAATTTTTTTTTTTTTTGAAATTGCTTATAAACGATCTCTCGTAGGAAACCATGAAAGCTTCCAAGACTGTAAGGTGGCAATGTTCTAGTCACAAAATATTAATTATGGTCCCTAAACATTGAAAACGTTTTAAATGGGTCGAGATTTAAAATTGCTGTAGAATTTTAAATAAGTGCACGAAGTTTTTATTCTTCTTAAACGTTGAACGAATTCGAAGTACAAACGACGACAACGTCTACTCTTTTAACTCACCTATATTCCCTTGGTAGTACCGCCTATGGTACTTTAATAGCGTTCCGATTACTTGTCTTAGGAACTGGAGCCACTTTAAAGACAGTAAAGGCATATATTGATTCGGATTTCTAAACTAGAGTGACGAATCATTTTTTCCAGACGATATTGCATATTTATAATATTAGATGTGCTGTTTCCAAAGATTGTGAGTTGAGATTGAAATCGTTGTAGCATACTTTTCATCTCTTGGTAACACATCTAAATTCGGATTGCAAGGAAGGCGTTTAGAATAGATATATCTATAGTCTTTCACTTCTCTACACTACTACTTTTTACCAGAATTACGGTAAATCGTATTCTTCTATGAATGAAGTAAGATTTAACCTACGGCCCAATATCATTTCAGAGGATCATATTTCTTTTACAAAATAAAACATGGACTTAACTAAGTTGCGGTGACTTTGTATAATTTTCTGTGTGCTCATTTTCTCTATCATTACATTAAGCTATTCGGTCGCATTCCAAGTTCTTCAACTTGTCGAAAAATATCAAGTAAAGCTGTACTAAGTCCTCGAATGCTTCCCAAGAAATCGCTTTAGTATGCAAGCTGCAATATAAAACTACATTCCCGCATATAGAATTTAATATCACACGCCAAAACAAGCCAATATTCTCATCTTAGATTGCTGAAATTCCTTTTTAGCTTCTTTCGTTGCTTGGTTGTTTGGATGGACGGTCATTAGATGCGTGAAAACATGCGCGTGAAATGAATTTGATATGAGGAGGGCAATAAAAATCGGCTTGAACGACGTAAATGCTGTTGTTGATGAACAACAAACGTGAACTACATGCATGCAACAACAAAAAAGTAAAAACTAGAAAATAATAAATAAGGCGAACAAGCAAGCGCATGTAACACCTTAACGCCGGATAAGCCGCGTACTAAAGGATTAAAAGCCAAATGACGCACAGGAAAGAAGCTGAGTCAAAGTAGCGAGGAAAAATAAAAATAAATAAATATATAATTATATAGGCGGAGAGCACAACAAACACATAGCCATAACATCTAAACACTCGCTAGTTGATCTTACGTAGCTCAAAACCCCAATAGCAACAACCATAAAGGCATATTATGAAATTAAGAATAAGAATGTTGGTTGATTCTATTTTTGTAAAAAATTATTGTGTGATAACATTAACGATTGCCGGTGACTACAAGTGCCAGACGTTGTTAGCTCGGATTGTTAGTTGAGCCCTCGCGCTTCTTGGCTCTGTCCCACAAAGCACTGCTCCAAAAGGAGGCTGCTCAAGTCTTACACTTGTCTGCCATTGCGGAGAAAACGTGACGAATGTGCAAATGTTTTGTGTTGCCGAGCGAATTAAAATCGGTCCATTTAAAGTGATGCCCGGTACAACAGACTCAACCACTCGGAGGGCTGTGCCTACAATATGTGGCAGAATGAAGACGACTCTTTGACTCACAAAAGCGATCTGCACGTGGAGCGCTTACATATTTATGGCAGGTTAACGCGGTTTAAACCGAAATTAAATGTTGTTCGGCGTTGAACGGCAAAGATTTATCGCGTTGTTCATAAGCGCTAACACCCAGATATATACATATATATAAATATGTATATAGAAAGAAACAGTCAAACATATTTAGTCGAAGCCGCTGCTAAAAGGGCTCCCAGGTTTCTTGTGAGAAACAGCAATGCAACTCATTATGTACGAGACTTGCTTCACTTTATCTCCTCGCTGTTCAACCCGCTCCTCCACATAGACCGCAACATGTCTTGCTTAATGACTGAAGAATTTTTATTTAAATTTTTCACTTAATTCGATAAAATTGATTATTTTTCCACTGGATATACACACACATAATGATAAACCCTTTTAATGTGTTTACATTTGAAGCTTTGCTTTGATACTAGCGGCACTAAGCCTCTAAAGGGCCAGGCATCTCTGTAGGTTGTTATTTGCTTAACTCCCTTTGCGATTTCCAATAAACATTAGCAATTCAGGTAGCATAATCAATTAATTATAAAACTTCGCGCTGCTTCTACATTATTTATCTTTTCTCATTATATATTTAATGGTCCTGACTGTTCAGTCAATCGAGAAATTGGCTTTGCTTCGAAAGATATTAAATTAAAGTAGTCAATTAAGAATAAACAGCGATAAAGAACTCTACGTCACTAACTGGTAGCAAAGCAAGTACTCATCTGATTAGGCCTAGTGTGATTAGCTCCAAGTTTTATTAGTATCACTAACTAGCAGATCTAGCAGCACGTCCTCAACACATTCGTTTTTTTTTATTATTTTCTTTATTAATTAGATGTTATTTGTAATTTGTGACGTAAATCTTAAAGATCAAAGATATTGTCTTTCTTTCTCTAACTTTTCAAAGTGGCATCAGTACTACTGAAAACCTGCTTATGTATGATATTAACCAAAAAGCTAGCCTTGGATATATCAGAAGGTTATATCGGATTATAGTATCTGAGTAAAATTCTTAGTTCAAAAAGCAACATTACTTTTTATGGGCATGTTTTCGTAGCGGCTACTTAACAATTATTGTGAAATAAGCATAAGATTGTCTAACATATAGCCAGGATATAAACAAAACCTATATGTACCGCCTTCACTGAATTTCGGAATCAAAGTCAAATTTCTACTAATGCTTATGAGTTCGAATAGCTCTTCCTAATTCTTTGGCATCCCACTAGTCTGAATGACATTTAATTTTACTCCGAGATTTTTTGAATACCGAGTAATTCAAACAATAAACTGGCTTTGAAGCTTGAATTTTAGACGAGGAAGGAAAGAATATACACAAATTTAGAATGGAAATGATCTTATATAATATACTCTGAAAAAACTTGTATTATTAGATTAATCATTAAACCACCAATAAAATTTTGTTGCATGAATTTCAGATCGGTACCTGATGGGAAAGTCTTCTAATAGGGAATCGATTTAAGAGTAGAAAAAACTCATATACATCGTCATGGAGGTCAGGAAACAAGACTCTATTTGAGAAAATATACCATATCATCCGATATAGTTCTGAGCCATCATATACCCCACAATCAGTCCGTTTTTGTTGAATATCTTTCTAGGGAAAAACATAATTTTTCTACACTCTTCATGAAAATAATTTCAAACTTTTTCTGAACAATCTGTATTACTTAATAAAATAATTAAGAGTAACAGCCATATCCTTAGAGTAATTTTCAGATCTGTCCTCATAGATTAGGGATCCGTATACAGCCGTGGACAACTTAGGATTGTAGAATTTGAATAGATAATAATTCAGATAGCTACACAAGGAGGAATATATATTTATATAATTAACTAAGCTCACCACCCAGATTATTCATACTTTAGGCACAGAATATACTCATAACAAAAATTTTGTGTCTCTCCCTCCATCATCCTACTATTCGTTGCATAATTCACCTGCACCTGATTGCTATGTTAATCAACAAAAGCGTGGATATGATTATTCAGAATATTTTGTAGGGAGTATAAACGGAATTAACGTTTGCAAAAAATGCGTTAATTTGCTTAATGTGCGTCTCAATGGTGCAAATTATGTTAGCACAGCAACTGGGCCGTAATTATATAACACTTAAGCGCTGAACGAAAATCTCAGCCCACCTTTCGAAGACAACAACTGGTTTGAGGTGCACAAAGAAAGGTTCCAAAAAAAATAAACTTCCATCTCATGCCATTTAGCTCTTCTTCTTGTGTCAAGTTTCACATTGTCGTCCATGAGTTTGTCCTATATGTTGTTTGGCTGGAAAATTGCTTGATTCGTATGCACTTTGGGTCTGAATTTTATAGTCTCATGTAGAAGCTGCTGCTCGTCCACTCATCGCTAATGAATTTATAATTCGACCTTATTTGTTGCTTTGTTTGTTTGCGCAGTCATTAGCATCGTCTTCCAGTTGGGTTCTCCTTTTCAGTTAAGATGCCATGTATCAGTTAGGTTTGAGCATAAAAATCTGAGTGACCAGACCAGTGTAGCTAATTAAAATTATATATACCGAAATTACTTGATTTAATCGAGAGATTACAGACAATTTTAACTCTTTGTTATATCTTTAGGATCATGCTCAAGACAAACCAAGAACCTTAAAACTATAAAATAAACAATTTCGTGTGTATATTAATGTCTTCAGACTTAATCGTGTCAATCGACAATTTTTTTAACATATTATTCACAGTATAATTGCACGAAAAATATTCGGGCTTCGAGTATTTTTGCCTTAACTAACATCAATCGTCCAAAGAGAAGTTTCTTATGATCTCTAGAAAATATCGATTCCAACTAATAAAGATAACTTTTTATATAAACACAAATTTTAGTTTAGTATACTGAATATCTGGATCTATATCAAATTGGGTACAATAGTCGGACGAGTATCTGAGCCGTGAATTTCAGACGACAGCAAAGCCATTAAAGTCAGATAATAAAACTCGTAATGTAAAAGCCCTGAGAGAACCACATATATCTTTATAATCTCCAGATAAGAGTACACTTTTATGAAGTTACACCGGCATTATAAAGAAATAGGAACTCTAGGTATAGAATGCTGCTGAGACCATAGAACATACAACAGGCAAGGCTGAAAATTAACATTGCAACAGTCTTCAAAGAGGCCAGACCCATAATTAAAGCTTTTACATATTCAAAAAGCTCAACCAACTAAATATAATCTATCCCACCCTATTAAAATATATGGGTTTATGACCAGCAATTTAAATATATATGCTTATATTTTGTTGAAGCAACCAACCGCGTAATTATTAGATACATCCCCATATTCAACGCCCAAAAAAGAACAACTATTTCCAAAAGTTTTAATTGCACAAGTACGCCAATAAAGAGAAAGCTTTCACTTATAGTATGTGCTTTCATATAAATTTCACCAAATTCTAATTATTATTGCAGCATTGATCAAATGACCCACCGAAGTACGATAAACAATTTCAAGCTCTAATAAACTTAATTGAGAGACACATTTTTAAGGCTAATAAATGTGAACTCCACATAGTTAACCGATATAGAGGGTGGCAAATGAAATAAAAAGTGAAAGCGCTGCGGAAATAACTGGACTGGAGATGAAGGTGGAGAAGGCAAAAGTGTGTAGCGAAAATGGCCAAATAGCCCAAGAGCATAGCGAAGTGGATGTAGAATGAGAAGGATGGCACAAAATATGGCGAAAAAAAGAGATTAAAACGCGAAAGTGAAATGCGGGCAATTAAATGCCGAGGGAGCGAAGAAAAAAGTTTAATTTTATGGTGAAAGTTGTTATGGCTGAATGGAAATTACTGTACACGAGCCAGAGCAACAAATATCAAATAAATGCGCAGCACAAAGTGGCGTTAAGAGTTGCTAAATTAATTTAGACCAAAATGAAATGCTCAAAGCAACACTCCAACTAATGAACAAAGAGGCTGTGGAGGCACGCACTTAAGTACTTTTTATTTGAAGAGCAGTAAGAACTCCTAATCCCAACGAAACCTAATTAGTGCTGTGGATGTGATTTGGTTGAGCATCAAAAGAAAAAAGAATAAAAAACATCAGAAAATTCAGAAAAAAAATTTTATTTGATTTCTTACGCACAATTTAGTTTTGAAAACAGACCAAAATATCGCCGATTTACTGCTCTGCCTTACCCATGTTGAGCGAACGATTTACCTTGTCCTTAACAGCTGGACTCAAATTGATGGCAATTCCTGGTGGCGTTGTCATGGTGAGCTCAATGCCGTCCAAACGCCGTTCCAGCATATCGAATCTGGCGTTGTGGGCCTGAAACATCTCCTGCATCAGTTCACGTAACTGCGCGATTTCTTCCACGAATTGCCGTTTCTCACTCACGAAGCAGACCTTCGGCACAAGCGTCTTTTCCAACAACATAAACGATTGTTTCTGTTCGTCCAGTTTCTTCTCCACATCTTCCCATTCGGCTTTCACATGCTTCAAATACTGAAAACGTTCATAACACACACCAAATTCATGCTGCAACGTATTACGCCAGGTCTCCAGCAGACAGACGGCCTTCTGCAGCTCGAGTATTTCACGTGACTTCTGACACAAACGCGCACGCAATTCTTCGATCTGATCTTTGGCCACATTACAGCAGCGTATGAGTTCGTTAATTTGGCATTGCAATTTGTGATGATTCTTTTGCAGTTCGCACACTTCCGGATTACTTGAGCAGGCCAATTCGAGTTGTGGATCAATGCAGGGCTCATCGATGCAGGTGTCATCCACTTTGAGTCGCATTTGTAGCTTCTGTATGCGCAGTTTCATGCACTCCAATTCGCCCATCACCCTGCAGCAGTCCAACTCCTCTAACAATTCTTCCTCCTCCTGCTGCTCTTCTTCAGCCTCTGGCTCAACATCGGGTTCGGCCTCCACTTCGGATTGTGTGACATCCACTTCTTTCCATAATTGTGCCGCTTTTGTGCAGGTGCGTTTGTAGACGTCCAAATTGATCATGTTCGTTAGCTGCGGATAATTAAATTAGTATTTATTAATAGAAAATATATTTTTTATTGCTTTGATTTGCCTATTGAAAAATACAATTTTGGCAGCTCAAAGTTTTTTGATTTAAAATTTTAAGCACACAACAATGTGGAACATTCAGAGGGTGAATCGTTTTACCAATCATTTGCTGAAACCTATTGAAAACAAATTTATTAATGTTGTGTCGAAATGAGTAAGCCTATACAGTAAACACAAGAATCCATAGCTGAAAAATGGGAGTCGCATCCATACCCAATTTAATTGTTAATACTGATTGATGGCTTATTGGTTTCAAATATAACCTATGTTTTTATTTGTTGAGCTGTAAGATTTAACCCTTCTTTATCTCACAAAATTTTATTATCAGAATATCTTGTTAATATTTCCCAAGTCCTAAAACATTCCCGAGGTAAAATGTTCTCCCAGAGGTCTCATTAATATCCTTAGTTTACTCCTTTTACTAACTTTGGAGCAGCACATTTTTTTTAAATATTTGCACATCTCTTTTTTATTGGAAATTGCATGTCGATCAGCATTTGTATTGTATTCTATTGTACATACTTCATATGAAGCTCAAACTTTTTCTTAAACCGACCCAAGTAGATCAGTCGAAAATCGGTATTATTAAATTATTTCATCAAAATATTATGGCAGTATTGACTGTACATGATCATAATCATTTCTATTCACCACTGATCGATAAATATATAGTATGAGATCTAGCACTTCTTCTTCTTCTTGACTGGCGTAGACACCGCTTACGCGGTTATAGACGAGTCCAAAACAGCGCGCCACGCATCCCTCCTTCTGGCAGTTTGGCGCCAATTGGTTATTCCAAGCGAAGCCAGGTCCCTCTCGACCTGGTCCTTCCATCGGAGTGGAGGTCTCCCTATTCCTCTGCTTCCACCAGCGGGTACTGCATCGAATACTTTCAGAGCTGGAGCACTTTCATCCATTCGGACAACATGACCTAGCCAGCGTAGCCGCTGTTTTTTTATTCGCTGGCCTATGTCTATGTCGTCGAATAACACATACAGCTCATCGTTCCATCGTCTGCGGTATTCGCCGTTGCAAATTCTTAAGGGACCATAAATCTTCCGCAAAACCTTTCTCTCGAAAACTCCTAATACCGTCTCATCGGATGTTGACATCGTCCACGCTTCTGCACCGTAAAGTAGGACGGGAATGATTAGAGACTTGTAGAGTTTGGTTTTTGTTCGTCGAGAGAGGACTTTACTTTTCAATTGCCTACTTAGTCCATAGTAGCACCTGTTGGCAAGAGTGATTCTGCGTTGGATTTCCAGGCTGACATTGTTATTGGTGTTAATGCTGGTTCCCAGGTAGACGAAATTATCTACAACTTCAAAGTTATGACTGTCAACAGTGACGTGGGAGCCAAGACGCGAATGCGCTGACTGTTTGTTTGATGACAGGAGATATTTCGTCTTGTCCTCGTTCACCACCAGACCCATACGCTTCGCTTCCTTATCCAGTCTGGAAAAAGCAGAACTAACAGCGCGGGTGTTGTTTCCGATGATATCGATATCATCGGCGTACGCCAGTAGCTGTACACTCTTATAGAAGATTGTACCTTCTCGATTTAGCTCTGCAGCTCGTATTATTTTCTTCAGCATCAGGTTAAAGAAATCACACGAGAGTGAGTCACCTTGCCTGAAACCTGGTCTGGTATCGAACGGCTCGGAGAGGTCCTTCCCGATCCTGACGGAGCTTTTGGTGTTGCTCAACGTCAGCTTACACAGCCGTATTAGTTTTGCGGGGATACCAAATTCAGACATCACGGCATAAAGGCAGCTCCTTTTCGTGCTGTCGAAAGCAGCGTTAAAGTCGACAAAGAGATGGTGTGTGTCGATCCTATTTTGACGGGTCTTCTCCAAAATTTGGCGCATGGTGAATATCTGGTCTGTTGTTGATTTTCCAGGTCTAAAGCCACACTGATAAGGTCCAATCAGTTTGTTGACGGTGGGCTTTAGTCTTTCACACAATACGCTCGACAGAACCTTATACGCGATGTTGAGGAGGCTTATCCCACGGTAATTGGCGCAAATTGTGGGGTCTCCCTTTTTGTGTATTGGGCAGAGTACACTGAGATTCCAATCGTCAGGCATGCTTTCTTCCGACCATATTCTGCAAAGAAGCTGATGCAAGCACCTTATCAGCTCTTCGCCGCCGTATCCATCGGCACCCGCCGCCTTATTGTTCTTCAAGCGGGTAATTGCTATTCGAATTTCTTCACGGTCGGGCAATGGAACATCTGCTCCATCGTCGTCAATTGGGGAATCGGGTTCGCCATCTCCTGGTGTTGTGCTTTCACTGCCATTCAGCAGGCTGGAGAAGTGTTCCCTCCACAAACTCAGTATACTCTGGTCATCAATAACTAGATCACCTCTGGGGGTCCTACAGGAGTGCGCTCCGGTCTTGAAACCTTCAGTTAGTCGCCGGATCTTTTCGTAAAATTTTCGAGCATTACCCCTGTCGGCCAGCTTGTCAAGCTCTTCATACTCACGCATTTCGGCCTCTTTCTTTTTTTGTCTCCAAATGCGTCTCGCTTCCCTCTTCAGCTCTCGGTATCTTTCCCATCCCGCTCGTGTTGCGGTCGATCGCAACATTGCGAGGTAGGCAGTCTGTTTTCTCTCCACTGCGAGACGACAATCCTCTTCATACCAGCTGTTTTTTTGGCTTTTCCGAAAACCAATGGTTTCGGTTGCAGCTGTACGTAAGGAGTTTTATATGCCGTCCCACAGCTCCCTTATACCGAGATGCTGATGAGTGCTCTCAGAGAGCAGGAGTGCAAGTCGAGTAGAAAATCGTTCGGCTGTCGGTTGTGATTGCAGCTTCTTGATGTCGAACCTTCCTTGTGTTTGTTGACGTGTGCGCTTTTCTACACAGAGGCGGGTGCGTATCCATCTATCACAACATGATCGATCTGGTTGCGAGTGATTCGATCCGGGGACAGCCAAGTAGCTTGATGGATTTTCTTATGCTGGAATCTAGTACTACAGACGACCATATTTCGGGCCCCGGCGAAGTCGATCAGCCTCAGACCGTTTGGTGATGTTTCGTCATGGAGGCTGAATTTTCCGACAGTTGTGCCAAAGATACCTTCTTTACCCACCCTAGCGTTGAAATCGCCAAGCACGATTTTTACATCGTGGCGGGGACAGCGCTCATAGGTACGTTCTAGGCGCTCATAGAAGGTATCTTTGATCACTTCGTCCTTCTCTTCCGTCGGGGCGTGGGCGCAAATCAGCGATATGTTGAAGAACCTCGCTTTGATGCGGATTGTGGCTAGACGTTCATCCACCGGAGTGAATGCCAGGACTCGACGACGGAGTCTCTCTCCCACCACGAATCCCACACCGAATTTGCGCTCCTTTATATGGCCGCTGTAGTAGATGTCACAAGGACCCACCTTCTTCCGTCCTTGTCCCGTCCATCGCATTTCTTGGATTGCGGTGATGTCAGCCTTTACTCTTACGAGGACATCAACCAGCTGGGCAGAGGCAGGTAAAAGAATCGTTCCTGGCCACTCCCAATTGAATGACAATCAGAAACTTTCCTCACTTACGTGAACTTCTACATATGACTCCATCCTCCAGCACTAGTTACATTTTTTTGAGCAAGATAAAACTATTTTAGATATTTCAGCACCCATAAATTTAAAAAAAAGCGCAATGTTCCGTCATCAAAAGCTTCACTAAAGACTTCCGACCTTAAATATCTGCATATACAGTACCTGCATATACAGCACCTGCATATACAGCACCTGCATATACAGTACCTCTAATGGTTTCAATCCCTCAACCACAGTCTCTATACTTTAATCCGCCGATTTTCTTTGGTCACATAAGGAAATGGCTAGATTCGGTTATATTCAACTTTCAGACCTTTCAGTTCTCTTAAGCGCTGCCTAAAGCAATGGATGCTAGGGGAACATCTCAGACCGTGGAACATGTGCACCACAGGTCGTACCACAAAACTACTATGGGGTAGTGTTGACACTGGACAGACCAAAAAACTTCTTATTTTAAGCAAAAGAGAACTAAGCTGTATTACAGGGGTCATCACCGGGCACATACCTCTAAGAGGCCACCTACTGAGACTTGGTATAGTAGAATCGGCAGAATACAGGGCGTACTCTGCGAATGCCCAGCCTTCTGTCGTTTAAGAAGAAAGAATTAATTGAATGCTTAGAAATAAAATTTCGGAAACAATTAAGGAATTTAATTTTTTTATGAAACTTTATTTAGACACACAAAGTAATGATTTGAAATAGTAGGAAATAGTTTATCGTCCGAAGAAATCGCAGTCATGTGTAACTTGAAAAGGAATGCATGAAATGAAATACCTTCAACCCTTTCAAGATTTCGGCACTCAAGAACATAAGAAATATGATACTGATGTATTTGGCGAACTAAATCGAGTAAATAAGCCCACATACTGCCACAAACATGTTAATATGGATATTAATGAGTTTGTAGCTGAAAATTCGATATTAGTATGGTCAACATTACAATCTTATACTCCACAAAAGAAACTTAATTTCGGTAATCATTAACCCTTCATTCAATATTCTATTAAATTACACCCTCTCAACACGATGCAGCATATATGGTGTCGAATTTCCATACATTAAGCAAAATTTTCAAGCAGGCAGAGATTTTTTAAAGCTTTAATTTGATATACGCACCCTTAATTGAGTTGAACAAATCTAATTAAATCAAGTTAAGATTTTCAGCGTTTTTTCATCACTTCGTGCTCATTAAACAAATATGAGATCAAGCACTCAGCACAAAGTCGATGCAGCGAGTAATGAACTTAAGCAAAGTGCTCTGGCCTGCTGCGGAAGCATACTTTTAGGAGCTTGGCCGAGTTAAATGGAAAGTAGAGCAAATTTTAACTGATGAGTTTCAGTTGTTGGCAATTTTAACCCCAAATTTATTAACGATGTGCACAACAAACACAGCCACAGTCATAGCTCATGAAAGCCATGAAGAAGCAGACAGACCATATTTCAAACTGTTACGCTGCCAAGGCACGAAAATACTTTAGTCGTGGCTGAGCGAGGCGCGCTAGTAGTAAGGAAGGGAGGTTATGGTGTTGGCTTAACTGCAGAGCGCCCGGAAGAAGGTTCGGAAAAAATTATGAATGTTGCGTGCTGTGGACAGGCTGGGCGTAAATGATTAATGTGATGGGCGCAGTTTGTGCTTTTGCCATTTTGTGGATGGAGCACTAATGAATTTTTGGAGCTGCCATTGACGTTCGGTTGTCAATTTTGTGAGTTAAAGGAAAGAGTATGGGAGTTTCTAGTCATATTTTTTGGACTTTAAAACAAATTAAAGTAAAAAAATGAAGTTGGTTGCAGTATTTTGAATGTATTAAATTATTGATATATTTTAAAGATTACACTTCAATTTTTTATAATCGAGAAGAAATTAAATATAAAAGCAAATATACAGGTTTTAATGTTAACGGGATGGTCTCTCAATTGTGCTTAAAAAACGGTTGAGAAAGGAAAAAGGACATACTAAAACTAACGGAATTTATACCAGTATTTGTTCAAATTCAGTGTGTTGATTGATATACATAGTCTAATAAAAAGAATTCCATGATTTTTCCTAAAATATGGCTTTAGTAATCTGTATCTCGCGTTGTACAACTGCGATCATCTTACGCGTTACATGCCTGTAGAAATATATGATTTCTTCTTAGACAATTTTATGATTGCTTGAGTACGCGTCCAAAATGGACACCATCAAAGGGAACATACGCCATCTTTTTCGATAAAAAAAAAAAATTCAGGTGGCTGAAAACGTGAATAGTGTTGATGGGTACAGCCAACGCTGTTACGCAATTTTGGTTTTATCAATTCAGTTCCGATAATTGTTTTGTCAAAGATGCACCACGCTTTGGAACGCCAACTGTCACAAATATAGATAAAATAAAGGAAATCGTTGAGTCCAACCGTCGTCTAAGCGGTTCCAATTCTTTCAATTCCTCATGAGCTAAGCAAAAAATCCATGCGGTACCGTTTAAATAAGTCAGGACACAAAAAGAAACTCGATGTATGGGTGCAACACGATTTAAAGCAAAAATCATCGTGGAACGAATTTTCATCTATGAATCGCTACTGAAACGAAATAAAATTCAACCATTTTTGAAGCAGAAGTTTGTTATTGGTAATGAAAAGTTCACTGACACCCACGGCTAGCGAAACCAGTCGTAATCAAATCGCATTTAAGCGACACAAAGGAAGACGAAGTGAGCATTAACGATCAAGAAGATTTTTGTGATCTGTTTGCGATCCAATTCCACCAAACGATTGGCAGAAAATCATCTGCAATCAGCAGCTTTCCTTCACCCATACTCTTAACTCACACTTATGTATGTATGTAATTGGCGTTGAACCGAATCGATGAGAGGTCGCCACTCCTCTCTTTCCTTCGCTGTTCGACGCCAGTTGGAGATTCCAAGTGTATCCAGGTCGCTCTCCACCTGGTCCCTCCAACGGAGTAGAGACCTTAACCTTCCTCAGCTTCCTCCGGCGAGTACTGCATCGAACACTTTCAGAGCCGGAGTGTTTTCGTCCATTCGGACAACATGACCTAGCCAGCGTAGCCGCTGTCTTTTTATTCGCTGAACTATGTCAATTTCGTCGTATAACTCGCACAGCTCATCGTTCCATCGTCTGCGATATTCGCCGTTGCCAATGTTCTGAGGACCATAAATCTTGCGCAAAATTTTCCTCTCGAAAACTCCTAGCGTCGTCTCATCTGATGTTGACATCGTCCAAACTTCTACACCATAAAACAGGACGGGAATGATAAGCGACTTGTAGAGTTTGAGGAGGATGGGATCATGTGTAGAAGTTCACGTAAGCGAGGAAAGTTTTTGATTATCATTCACTTGGGAGTGGCCAGTAACGATTCTTCTCCACATGATTCAGCAGCTCACGACTTCCGGGTTTAGACCAAGTATCCTCTGGGTACCTAACAAACATCCGTTTGAAGGCGAGCTAAAGTGAGAAGGCGAAACCACTTCTGCGGTTGTGCGTAGGGTTTGGGACCCACCACATAAAAACGAAGTACCAATGAAAAATCGAACTCATACCTATAATGTCAAGAATTAAACCTTACGAAAAATCCTTTTGTTCCATCAGGACAATGTCAGGCCATAAACATCGTTAATGACTCGCTAGAGGACTCAGGAAATTGTTTGATAGGTTCTTAAAAAGCAAGCTTATAGTTCAAACTATAAGATATAAGGTTCCCTGTTCCTGTTTATGAAGAACGATTTGCTTGACGAAAAATAAGTTTCAAGAAAATCAGGTGAAAAGCTGGTGATGTCTCAGTGTTTTGAATTAGCTACGAGGTTTCCTCTGAGAGTGGCATTAGCAATAAATTATCTTCAAAATGTCAACAAGATGTCGAATGAAACGTTTCATTTTTTGTTTAATGCTCAACATTTTTGGAATTCTTTTTACTAGATCTTATATACTACTTCCCCTTGTTGTTGAAACGAACATAGGACGAAAAACACGTTAAATTTGATTTTGTTTAAGATCACTTGCACTCTATCTACACCTACACCAAAGCAAACAAAAACACACCTCAAACAGTTTGTGCATCTAATTTTCACTTTTTTCGATTTCATTTTTTGGAGAAAAATTGAGATTGTTGTCATGTTGCTGCTAACACCACACCATCATAAGCATAAGCAGCATATTCGTTAAAAAATGCACTTCTCGCTCCATCAGTGGAGCAGCCAAAACAAACTTGAAGCAACCAACTAACGGCCAACACACAGACAGACAGACATTCAGATGAAGGCAAGCAATCGGCAGCAACACTCCCCTCTGCAGATTCGACAATGAAGATGAATTCGTTGGATTATCCTTCGGAAACATGACAGTGTCTACAACTGATACAGATAAATTAAATTTGGGTGCTCCTCCCAAATTTCGACACTGCAAAGGCTGCTCCGTTTGCAGCGGTTGATTGACGCACCCTCGCTTTGTGCGGGACCGGGGTAACGTTGGAAAATTGTTAACATATGTTCGGCAGCTGGACGTCTTGTTCATATTCCTCCGCCGCAACCACCACTCCTCTCTCTCTGCTCTACAATTGAGAGTCCTACAGCACACATTCTGAAGCAAGCATTCCAGCACGCTGCGGACGTGCCCGAGTTGCAGTTCAATTCGGTTTCGCTTCAGCTTCAGTTTCATTTTCGGTTTCCCATTCAGAATATGATCACGTACGCGCTCTTTTGCTCACTTTCTGCTGCTGCCGGAGAAGGCAATCGTAGTCAAAACAAGTTGTATTCCCATTCAAGGAATGCCGGCTGGCTGCTGAGCTGCCTCACTGACTAGCTGCCTGTTGTTGTTGTGCTGTGGCATTGGCTTGGCTCGGTTGCAAAGATGAATCTATCATGTGACCATGTGACAGATGACGCACTTAATTTGTTTTCCTAAATAATTTGTTGTGCGAAATGATGCAAAAGTTTGCAGCACGCATGATAAGCAATTCAAGCCACTAGCAACGGGGTTGGTGTTGCCATCTTTTGTGCGAATTCTAGAAGGGCATATGAAAAGTTTTTCCGTGACGAAAGCGCGTATTTATGTAGATCATGATAGCATTATGTTTTCTAATAATCGTGACTAATTTGCTTAGACTAAAATGATTTACGACTGCTTGTATACATCTATACTAATGAAACAGTGTTACCATATTTTTCGAAGGTATATAAAGTTGCACGAAAGAGAAAGAAATTTAAGGATATGCATGTACCTTCAAGTTGGAAACATATAACGAAAGGTGTCCAATTTTATATTACTTCAGATTTGCATCATAAATATGAATCAAAGCTTCGTATATTAACAGAAAATGTGTTTTTTTAATTATACTCAAAACGCGATTACTGATTATTCATAGTTCTCTACCAAGTATAAATTTCGAATGGTGAGTCTTGGTTGGTTGATTGGTTGAAAGGAAAGACAGAGTGATTGTGCTTTTTTCTTTTTTCTCCATCACAACTGCCCAATTTCCCTTTGGTTACTACTTGGTCTTACTTCTAAAAAGAAGTAGCTTCCTTTACTCTTGCTAATAATAATGGATCAGAATGAACGCTTTGAGTGGCGAAGCTCTCCCGAACACAGTTACCTTAAATTTAAACCTCATCGAGAATTGAATATTATTATCAGTAAAACAGATGTTGTTAATATTTATTATTTCCTAAGCATTATTGAAAATTTCAAGATAAGACGAACTGTCTAACTGTCTAATATTCTTTCATTGTCCATTTTGCCAATTTTTAGAATTAGTTAACTAGATCATAGACTTCCAATGTAGAAAGTAGGAACATGTTGTTTTCAATTATCTATGGGAGGTCTCGAAGTGGGATAAACTGATGCGGTTATTTATAATTTCCTACATAAGGTTGTCTTTACTAATTAATTTGTTGTCAAAATTTTATTAAGTCGTCTTCAGTATGGAAAAATAGAGACAAAAACAAGAAAGTAAGGCTTCGGGTGGAACCGATATAAAGCTCACATCATGATTAAAAACCCTATTATTAGCTATGGTTGCATACCTAGGCGTGCTTGCAAACCCATTTTCAATTGGTAACATCAGGGTGTCAAGAAAATATGTTGTACCAAATTTCATAGAAATTTCTCAGGTAGTTATATATGTAATAATCATGGAAGTAACATGTATCAATGGATATTAGTACAGCAATAGTATACACGATAGAGTTCATATGAAATAAATTTGGGAAGTTCCCAAATATCTTAAAATGTTATATTATATTAAGGGAATATAAAATGTACTTACTATTACAGTCTCTGCAAAACTTCAAGAGTTCAATTAGCTGATATTTTATTTTTCGGCCATGCAATCTTAATCAATTCGTCGGCCAATGGATCTTTGGTACGAACAAGATCTCAGAAACATGATCTCAAGTACATTTCACTCACCAACTTAAACTTAAGTAGAGTCAACAACGTGAACTGTTTCCACGACAGTCAGATCTAAGTAACCGAAATGCACTCGAATTTATACCTGGCCCATGATTGTTCAAAACACAATAGTCGTCAAAATTATTCGCAGAACTTTTAGATTTCGGTGACTTATCTTTAAAAGGACTTTTTATTTTATTATTTAACTAGAATACAGTTTGTGTGTAATTTAAATCCATTTTATTCAAATCTGAGAATCTAGTAAATTTGATTGAAAATATTGTTTGAGAGAACTTTCAATTATTTAGCGTGCGATAGGAGCTTTTTCTCTACCCTGCCACAAACTCAAAGACCATAATTTTAAACCCGCTACCACAATACGCTCACTCTCTTTGTCGGCAAATATAAATAAGACTCCTATTTAAAATTTATGGGAAAAACAATAAAATTAAATTGTTTCCGCATAAATTTCGCAGCAGTGAAAATAATGAACTCCGGCTGAATGGTGGCAGTGTCGCATATGAATACAATAAATTTCGAAAATAAAATTTTATGAAGAAAAAAGAGATACAAGTAAAGGCTAACAAAAAGAGTGAACGCTAAAAAAACGTAAAATATGTAAGTATGAGTTGAAGTTTTTTCCCTGCTGGTTGTCAACTACAAGCAGCCACAATTCAAAAAAAGAGGCATAACTGAGTTCTCAATACCAGCCAGTGAAGGACGGGTGCCGAACCATATGTATGTGTTTAAGTGCATTACTCCTTTTTCTCATACTCTTTCCAGCAACTTTTGCTTGCAGCTACGTCTCTGTGCCATCGTAAAGCAGAACTTGCCTTTCGGGGCAATAAAAGAGTAAGTAACTCATGAACGCCCACTTTGATTTCCATTTCAATTGTTTGCGACACTGCCTTTAGCCTTTTCCGGTTCCTTTCGCCTATTTTATTGCGCCACTTGTTTTTTTGCGTCATACATATATATTTATGGTATGCCTTTTGCAAATACATATTCCTTCTGCACTTGTGATTTCGTTTGCGTTTTTACTGTTTTATAAAATAATTCTGACTTTTATTTTTATTTTAATAACCATTCTCTTTCGTGTGGCTTTGTTTTGCTTCATTTAGTAGTGCCCTTTTTTCTCACTTTGTCACTTTTTTCGTACCTTCCTCGCAATCGCTTGCCATACTAAGCCACCGTAATGTAATGCGCTCTATGGTCTGGGAACGGATATGGTGCCATATGTGGCTTTTTTATTTATGAAGATTCAACGGAAGTTCTCTTCTGGAAGCTTGGCAGTCGCTGGGAGTCATCACAGTGGTAATTTCGCATCATTTCATGGGAATACATACCAATTGTTCTTACCGTCGTAGGTTGTGATTGCTGAAGTAATTCTCGGGTTGAGTAATATAACAGCAGCACTCGAATGCTTTTGAAGCGAATGGCGTGCTTCTAAGAAAACCAAGCAACCGCGATTCTGTTGTATTTGGTTCATTTGATATTTAGAATTTTCAAAAAAGACCAAACTGTACTCGCTTTTCCCATCTCCTCACAATGAGTTTTATTTATGGAACATTTAACGAGTGAAACTATAACTTTTTGAAGAAAAATATTAAAAACTCTGCCATTTTGACGTTATTGCCGACGATCCCTCAGGAAAAAGGTTCACCCGCGTTGACAGCATGACTCCTAGCAGGATCATCCGAAGTTAAAATAAAACAATACGTGCTTTGCTATAAGAAAATACAACGAGCAATCAGTCGCCAGTGTTCGGCCACCCTCATTGATAACTTCGGAAATCCCACTATTTACTGAGATAAACTATAAGTTAAACAAGAGACGGTTAACATGCCAATGTAGTTGATCTAGCTAGCTAAGTTTCAAAAGATACCAAAGAACCACACTCGGTCGTACGTCATTCGACATATTGATAGTTCTGAGCTGTGTTCGGAGCTCTTCAGTCATGATAATCACAAAGTTTTAAATCGATACGTGACAATATTGAATGAAATAAGGAATGGAATAATATAGCCAGGAAGGCAATCGATAAAAATAGAAGTTGACTGTACTAAATTGAATGAAAAGCATGGAAAATGTAATAGTCTGTCTATATTTTTTATTTCGAATTTTATAAACTTTTTTGGAGGATACGACTATAATCTACTATAATCGGTTTATAGCTTTCAATGACAATTTGGTTGAATATTAATATATAGTTTTGCCGAAAAACTAGTTATCTTCCAAACGACAGAGAAGATCCTCAGCTGTCCTTATATTATAAAAGTAGTGTTGTAGAGTTCATGGGAGACAAGGCAAATTCATGCAAAACTAAGTATGACTCTTAAATAAATACTATATTGTTTGCTTATTTAAAATGTGTCAATGAACTGCATACTCAACATTTGTTAGTCATTAATAGACGCACAGGAAATTGCAACATTTGAAGGTGGTGAGACACTTACATAAATATATATGAAATAATGATTATGCTCAAAGCTTCATTTGTCATTGTCATAGAACACAATCCGAGTGCTACTCAACGCACTCACTCATCCAAGCGGTGGCGATGACTTTCACCTGCGTCACACAGACACCACTGTCACCACCTAACAACGAAATGCTAGATGCTTCCTTCCTTGCGCAAACAAAACAGAGGAAAGCAACAGTGAAAAGCAAAATTTTGCAATTTATACCGACCATATGTGACTGCGGCACTAAGCCATAGCGAACGCGTGCAAGTTGCACGCTACAATTGTGCTGTCGCATGACAATAACTGCACGACTCTCGGATACCACATATGGCAGCACAAGCACACGATTGTCGTCGCACTTTCCATTTCCAACAGTCGTATTGTATGTGAGAAAATGTGCAGAAAAAAATGAATTTATTTTAAAATGGAAAACCTGTAAGCTTGGCGCACCTTACTTGGGGGAAATGGAATAGATTTCTAAAACGTTTAAACTAGCGCGCGTCTTGCATTTTAAAATCTTACAACAATACAAACAACATAATAGAAATTTACGTAATAAGAAGGTAAACGCAATTGTGGCGAGGGTGGTGTGGTCCTCGCAGCCTCACAGTAGAGGAGCATAGAGTAGAGTTAGCATATTGGGTGGTTGGGCTGTCATATACACCCTCAGTAACTTACGCTAGCAACACAATAACCAACCCACACGCGCTGCTGCTGCCGTGCCAAATAGCAAGAACGTGACCAAACTTTTGGTGAGACTGCTTGCGCCAAAGGACGACCGAATGCCAGCAGCAAGGAAATGACGCAGAAAACTAGACAGCAGCAACAATCATTTATCTTAAATATGCGCTTAAGATCTCTACAGAAAAAAATTTCGTAAATGAGTAAGGATGTGGTGGGGTTCTACGCAGCAACGCACCAAGGCAACGCCAGCCAAGCAAGCATAATAAGTGCAGTGGGCGAGTCAATGACACAGGCAGCTTGCTTGCAGGTGTATGCTGGAATTTCTAAGAAGCTTATCGCTGAGCGGACATCAGTCGCCAGGCAAATAAGCTGCGCACAAGCTGCTCATCCTTTCGTCCTTAATACTAGCTTGCTCACAAGTGAGTGCTGCTTCCGCACTCACGCCCCCTAAATAAGTTCTAATCTTTGCGTGGGCATCTCTAAAGTCCATATTGAAAATTTCATTTCCATATCACATAACTGGCATATTCGTGTCCTCGCCACCGGCGGTATTTTCACTTTTATTTAATTTTATATAACGAGCATATTTCCGAAGCAGAAAAAAACAGTACAAAAACAAAAAAGTTGCAACGCAATTTCCGCATAACCTTTTCGCAAGGGTCAAAAGCGTGTTCAGCTCAAGGCTTTAGCATATGCTTTGCTACACTTTGCTTAGTTTTTCTCCTTGTGAATGCGCTGCTTTGCTGATTATCCCTTTCCTAAGCGCTGCTTAGTGTCCTTTTAGCCCTTTACAACGGTGCAAAGACATAGTTTATTTTTATGTTATTACTTCGATTTCTTTGGCTGAATGTGTGCGTGTATCCTTCGCTCTGCCTGTCCGTCGTCTGCGGGCGTATGTTGCTCGTTAAATCACGACTCATGCTTGCTGCGCCTTTTGGCCATAAAAGTTTGGCTAAACTGTCGCATTATATTCTAAGTTGTGTTTATAGTTGCCGCTTAAGTGTTTGACCCTACGCGTATGTATGTGTCGCACTATACGTGTGTGGCAGCAGGCACATCTCATACGCATAATTTCATATTAGATTCGTGCATTCTTTACCATTATTATTTTATGAAAAGTTTAAGTTGATCACAGCAGCATATTGAAGAGGTTTTATTGAGTTCAAATTGCCTTTCTGATTGCTTCGTATGGAAAATGAATTATTGCAATAGCCATTGGCTATTTTTAGAGGTCATCTATTTTTGACAGTTATAACTTCGAGGTCGTAGATAATTTCGTATACCTGGGAACCAGCATCAACAACACGAACAATGTCAGCCTCGAAATCCAGCGCAGAATAACTCTTGCCAACAGGTGCTATTTTGGACTGAGTAGGCAATTGAACAGTAAAGTCCTCTCTCGACGAACCAAAATCAAGCTCTACAAGTCGCTTATCATTCCCGTCCTGCTTTACGGTGCAGAAGCTTGGACATCAGATGAGACGTCACTAGGAGTTTTCGAGAGGAAAATTTTGCGCAAGATTTATGGTCCTTAGAACATTGGCAACGGCGAATACCGCAGACGATGGAACGGTGAGCTGTACGAGTTATACGACGACATTGACATAGTTCAGCGAATAAAAAGACAGCGGCTACGCTGGCTAGGTCATGTTGTCCGAATGGACGAAAACACTCCAGCCCTGAAAGTGTTCGATGCAGTACCCGCCGGAGGAAGCCGAGGAAGGGGAAGGCCTCCACTCCGTTGGATGGACCAGGTGGAGAGCGACCTGGTTACACTTGGGATCTCCAACTGGCGCCGAACTGCGAAGGAGAGAGAGAGGTGGCGCACTATCGTCGATTCGGCTATAACCGGCTAAACGGTTGCAACGCCAATCACATACATATTTTTAGAGGTTGACACTTTTTTCAGTAATAATAAGGATGCTCGAGATATCCATGTTAAAATTACGTAAGCCGAGGAACGTCGAATGAAACATTGATACCGACTTCATCTAGCATAATTGTCAGTTCCCTTAAGAGGTAAGATATTCATTTCAAAGATATAATAATTTTGAGTATTCATTATTAAGGGTAAAGAGAGGCTTCTTAGTGGGCCGAATTACGGCTATCCTCCGCACTCCATGCCACGAAATGTTAATGGTTTCATTATAATATTGATTATCATTTGCACGACAGAGGTCAGTGCATTTTCATTTATATATTCTTATATATATTTTCTTCTATAAATTCTATTTTGTCTGTTTCGTCGCTGCATCATAGATCTGAAATAGACATTATCGAGTTACACAAGTAAATCCATTGAATTCCTTAGAAATATGGATATATGGATATATATATAGACAAATTACCATATTAGCCTTTTTCGAATTGTCGTAAGTTCACCAGTTCAACTCATAAAATGTATAAAAGCTCGAGTCCTAAAATTTTGGAACCTACCCAGAGATCATTCTATTCTAAAGAAAAAACTCTAGTAATATAGATTTAACCCTACTATGATCGGAAAGGTTTTACGCACTTGTACATTTATTATGTTTTTCGAAAAAGTATTTATTTATTTGAAACTCATCGTTATTACCTTTCTTACTGCACTGCCCAACTACCCCAATAAACATAAGTATGACTTGAAAAAATATTGGAACACTCGTTCGCCGAAAATAAATACATTATTTCCATCCTGAGTTAAATTAAATTAATGTAATATTACTCTCAATTAAGATAATGCTGACTAAATAATGTTATCTCAAAATCTGCTTCCATTGGTCTGCCATCGGGTCAATCCATTACACTTATTCTTCAACCTAATATATTTTCTGGGCATTATGATTTGTAGATATTGTAGATTAAAGAAAATCTGTTAAGTACGAGTATCTGCTGAAGGATCATTTTCATGTTCACTAGAACTCGAAAGAACTTCCTTAAAAATGTTTATTAACTTTGAAAACGTATTCTTACTACTTTTTGCCGTTTTACTAGACACCAGAACCTTACATAAATTCTGTTTTATTTAATTTTTGAATATTTGAAGTACATAACTGAACATGGGGCATTATTTTACTTTTCTTGTTATCAATTGAGTGTGTTAAGATTGGCCATGTAAATAATGAAACTCAATATCAAATCAGATGATACTGACTGGGCTCATTTCCCAATGTTGCGTAATACCATTACCGAAGAGAGAAGTATAGAACTCAGTTCGATCTGATATTAAACGGATTTACCCTTCTGTAGATAATAGCATATCTCGGATCGGAGGTGTAATTAACAAAGATTCAATCCTAATCAATCAAATGTTGTTTATAGTGAATTCGTATTAAATATAGCACAGTACTTACATAAAAGGTGTGAACTATGTAATATTTGAGTATTGTGATACTCTTAGAAATTTGTGGAAAACTTTGAACGAAAAACCATAGAGTTTTCATCAAATTTTAATGAACCATTTTTGCTTACTAACACGAATTCATTATGTGTAGTTATTTTACCATCATGTTTGTATATGATCTTAATGTGAAGTTCTAAGATTCCCATAACACACATATCAGATATATAAAACACAATTGATTATTGATTAAATTGGTAAGATAATTATTTATTTGCTATGATGCAATGATATGATAATGACTTGTACGAAGATAAGATGACCATAATCTTGAATTTTTCTTGAAAAACTTTACTTTATTGGGCAAGCGCTTAGTATTTGGTGAAAACATCTAAGAAACAAATACCGAATTTAAGTTCCGTTGTAGCTCTTCAAATATAAACTAACATTCAAACTATTTCTAAGACAAATTTCTAAAATTTTTTCCAATATTTAAATAATAAAAAATCCACCATCTTACAGTTTTACTCTTTCTAACGAGATTTGCACAAAAAAGGCAAGCAAACACTAACTTCATTAGAAGCAGCATTGGATTTTCGATTGCTTTGAAATATGGCCACTTCCACTTTTGAAGGATCACGAAACTTAATGCCAAACAGGATATTTATATTTGCACTGTATCAAACAGCTGGCATGCAAATCGCCTTAATGCCCATATATTTGCGCTTTGGAAACTTTTTCACTATGCCACCCACACATACTTCAATAGTAGTGACTACAAAAATGCCCGAATATTTAAATTTCAGCTCAGCCAGCGCTCATGCCAGTAGCTCACTTCTAATCTTAATCATATTTATGGCTCGAACAAAGCCAAAGTTTTTAATACCCTCATAACTCTCGGGCACAATACGAAAACCACAAAGAGAAAATGGCCAATATGAGTGAGTTGGTCTCTAACAAACGACAAGAAGCGCTGCTGCTGCTTGTTAGTATTCCAAGCGGTGTTTAAGCATTTGCCAACAAGCACAAAAAATTCGAACACATACACAGAAGGACTTCAGGATATCTTTATATGTATATATGAATGAGTGTGTGCTCATACGGACTAAGAGCGAAGCGAAATCGTTTGAAAGCGCATAGCGAGGACTTTTAACTTATTGACGTTTGGATGCGGGCACCCACACATACATACATATATACGCATATATCTCAATGCACACACACATACCCACGCATGCATACTAATTTGCTGGCATGCGGGCGCCTTGTTACGCCCAAACAAACGCTTTTGGGTATGGCTTAATGTCCTAATATCCTTAAATATCCGCGCTGTCATACTTAACGAACCAGCAGGCAACAGCAACAAAAACAAGCAACAACCTGCAGGCAGCAAGAAGCTACTAGCAGCATAACAATAGCAGTGTCTCTGGTAGTTGAAAGCGCGCCAGTGATTGGAAGCGGAAGTATTAGTATACCGGCAGCAACAACAACAATAGCATTTTCTGCTGGCGGTGGCATCAGGCAGCATTTAACGTACGTAAATTTGCGTATTTTCGATATCGATGGCGCATCAAGTTGATTGGGAGGCAGAAGGGAGAACACAAGTGAAGCAAAAGCGCAATGGTTTATTATACTGCAAACACACAAAGAAACACACACCACCCCATCAATATCGCATCCTTTGTTGGGCAGCATTACAACAAGGTTATTTATCTAATTTATTTCGATCGAATACAAGGCGGGCAGAGAGGGGGCAGGAGAGGCGAAGTTGATGTGGCGCTTATTTGCGTGCGCTTGTTAATTCGGTCTTCGCTGCGTAAAAGAAGCAGCTAAGAAAGAGCAGCGAAAAAAAGTGGAAATCATGTGATAAATAGCGCAAAAAACGTAAGAAGCAAATCAAAATTCTTTTCTTATTTATTTTACTGTTATTGCGCTCTGCGCGCTTTGAAGACATCTCATTTCACTTCGTGTGGATTTGGGAAGGACCTTCGTTGTCACTGGGAAGAAAATTAATATATTTTCACGTTATAAATTTCTGATTTTCGTTATTAAATAGGCACACTTCCATGCTTTAGCTCGTGGGAGAAGGAAAAACGAAACTTCCACCAACTTTCATATTGAGTATAATACCTAACTTCGAAGTGTCAACGAACGCTCCATCTACTCTTATTGCTTTCTTCATGCACCGTTGGTATTGTTAGCGTTCGCGCACATTATTAGCATCTGTAAAATCCTTGTTGTAAATTACAGTGGTGATATTTTTTCTTAGAGAGGAATAAATTTATTTTATGCACCAGCAATTTACAAAAAATTGAAGAAATCACAACTTTTCGTTCTTATTATTTTCAATATATTAACACTTAGAGCCCCGTGTGCCCCACCGGTTTTTGTTTTTTTGTTTTGACGATTTTGGACAATGTGACCACCCGTAGGCATTGGTGGATTTTCATTATGGGACAACGTGACCACCCGTGGTCATACGTCGTATTTCATTTACCGACGTTGTGATCACCGGTGGAAAGGTTCTGCATACATTTTCCATTGAAATAAAATTTGTTCGGTCCCAGGATGTAAGCCTTTTTGACTTGGACTTTGTAATTTGGTCTGCCAAAGCCCAAAAAATATTGAATCAAATTTAGGTAAGAAAAATTCATTTCAGGATTTAAAAAGTAAGAAATATATTATATATTTTATATAAATATATTTTATTTTGCATTAAAAAAAAATTATCAACGAAAACAAGTCCAATTCAATATAACCATTCCAAAATTTCATTTCAAAAAATTTCAAAATTTCAATTTCAGTTTTCTAGACATCTCAAATTAGATCTATAAAACAAAAAAATTAAAAAATAAAAAAATAAAAAAGATACATACATAAAAATATAAAATTAGAGTATGCTCACTGGTGGCCACTTGGACCCAATATGTATTTTAACATTCTGGTCACAAAAAAAAAACAGGAAAAAACAACAAAAATGCATTTGGTTTATAAAAAATAAATATCACAAAGTCACTTCAATCGCAAAAATCAATAAAACTAAGTAAACAAATTTTGATCCCAGCTTGTCAACTAAAGCACAACCCTTCGTCAGCATGCGGTCCACCGGTGCAGAAAAAAAATGACCACCGGTGGGCACGCGGGGCTCTAAGTGTTAAGCCCATGTTTAAAATTAGTCCTAATATATTGCGTTAAGCCCAAATTAATATCGCTTTAGGTATAAGCTCTTTTTGAGTCCATAAAACACTCCTACGATGTCTCCATGCACTAGTTATAAGACTCAACTTGACTGCCCCTGCAATGGTAATTCTTCAACATATCTCTATATAAGAACCCAGTCAACTTATGGCACGTTTCCAGTAGCCAATATTAGATTTTCGAGAAAAATAAAAACTAATATGAAGAGTGATCAAGTCACTGAATGACTTTATATTTCTATCGGCAAGCATATTCTTGGCTGTCTTAAGGTTTTTTGTCAAAAAAAAGAAAGATAAATATCAACCAAAAAGTATCGTTTAAGGATATTGAAGTACCCTACCCTACAACTATGATTTTCGAGCACAATTTCCAATAATTTTTAATCTTTATTGTCGATTACAGATCTGAATATGAACGATTCATACGACCCTGACCAACATGACTAACTCAGTGATTTATAAAACAAGTCCAATTCAAACGCTAGAAAACACAACATAATTTTGGTAATCACAGAGAATTATTTTCGATCGACTACCACGAACATAGTAAAATAATTCATGAAAAATATTACCATATGTTACTAGATCGTTCGATAGATCAAACTGTTAATCCAAAGGCTTTTCAGTCCGTTTAGTATATGTCATAGCTAATCAAAAGTCCGTTTTGGCTGTCTGAGGTGGATCAATAGATAAATATATACATATTTTATTCACAGAAAATATAAATCTCTAGCTAACAAGTGTTTCTTGGGGACATGTGGAGATCTATTTTTAATATTCAGCGTAAAAACTCATCCAAATGTGAGAAACGACAAATAGAGATTTAATATTAGATAGCTTTCAAAACCAAAAACACGATTTTAAGCATTATTACTCCCCACAACATTAGGAAAGGATATAAGTAGATAGTCATAGGAAAATTTCAAAGTTTCGCTTAAGAAATTGGTACAAGATAGTGAGATATCTGAAGCGAATATACGATCTATCATAACAAACGTTTGGCGTATTTATATCGCTAACAAGATTGTTGATTTCCTTCCACTATTTACCATCCTTTCCTTCATTTTCTTACTGCTTTCTTCGTTGAATTATATGCAGTCATGTTACTAGCTTTTGCTCCCGCATCCACCATTTAGGTATCAAGATAGCCGATCGACTTTAGTCTGGTTATGAGTTTAACATATATTGGGTATTATTAAGGAGTGGTGGTGTAAAAAAAGGAGCGAAACATTGATTTAATATAATTATAGTTGCATAGAGAGTTTGAAATTTATTGTCATACCCTAAATAAAACATCTTGAACATCTATTCTAAAAATAGTAATAGTTAGTATTATAAACTTTCCATACCATTAGATTTTATTGCATATTTATTTAATTAATTTCACAAAAAATATTAAATTATTATGATATGTATATATGTGTCACACTGTGAGACAAATAATAAATAAAAACTCTTATTTCAGACATTCAATTGAAAAGCTCTCTTATCATATGTCCAAACTTTATCAGCGGTATTTTTTATCATATCTGTCAATTTAATACCTGAATGTGCATGGGAAATAATATAGCTTTAAATAACTGTTATTTACCGCTTTTAATAAAGGTCATAAATTATGTTGCTTATTTGTGGTTAATTGCAACCATTTTTTCTGGCATGAATAAATTTTCTCTTAACTCGCAT